>NW_004624768.1:3230711-3255527 GCF_000247695.1 Heterocephalus glaber
TCTACTGAGTCATAAAGTTGGACATGCACAGCAACAGTCCATCATTAAATGGAAAAGGAACATACAGGATTGAGCCAGAGCAGGTCCAGAGGGCATAAGTAAGTTACATGAAGAAGTTGCCCAGATGTCACAGCTCCTACTCCTGCTGTATTGCCTTCTGTGTCCCAGCATGCACCTGTAGCCTCATGAGGAGCATCATGATCAGCTGTCAGAGGAAGAGAAGGCCAGGGCCTGGTTTATGGATGGTGCTGCATGGCCTGTGAGTGGATGGCTGCAACATTACAGCCCCTCTAAAGACCCTTGAAGGACAGTGGTGAATGGAAATCTTCACAATGGGCAGAACTTTGGGCAGTGCACCTTTTGCTTGGGAGGAAAAATGGCCAGATGTGCGACTGTGTGCTGATTCATGGGCTGTAGCCAGTGGTCTGGTTGGATGGTCAGGAACTTGGAACATGACTGGAAAATTGGCAACAAAGATATTTGGGGAATAGGCATGTGGATAGACTTCTCCATATGGACAAGGGATATAAGAATATTTGTATCCCATTTAAATGCTCCCCAAAAGTGACCTCAGCAAAAGATCCTTTAACAATCAAGTGGATAGGATGACCCATTCTGTAGATAGCAGTCAACCTGTTTCTTCAGCCCCTGTCATTGCCCAATGGGCTCATGAACAGAGAGGCCATGGTAGCAGGGATGGAGGTTATGCATGAGCTCAGCAACATGGACTCCCACTCACCAAGGCTGATCTGGCTATAGCCACTGCCAAATGCCCACTATGCCAGCAGCAGAGATCAACCCTAAGTCGCCAATATGGCACCATTCCCTGGAGTGATCAGCCTGGTGGCAGATTGATTATACTGGACCACTATGATTAAACTTTCGTCACTATGTCCTTACTGGAATAGACACTTATCTAATCTGGATATGAATTTGTTTTCTCTGCCTGTAATGATTCTGCCAAAACTATGGTCTGTGGACTTATAGAATGCCTTATCCACCATCATGGAGTTCCACAGCTTGCATCTGACCATGGAATACATTTCATGGCCAAAGAAGTGAGGCAATGAGTTCATCCTCGTGGAATTCACTGGTCATACTAGGTTCCTTGCCATTCAGAAGTGACTGGATTGATAGAAAGATGGAATGGTCTTTTGAAGACAGTTACAGTGCCAGCTGGGTAACAACAGTCTGCAAGGCTGGAGCAAGTTCCTTCAAAAGGCTGTATGCTTTGATTCAGTGTCCACTCTATGGTACTGTGTTTCCCATAGCCAAGAATCAAGGGGTGGAAGTGGAAATGGTACCACTCATCATTACCCCTAATGATCCACTAACACAATTTCTACTTCCTATTCCTGCAACCTTGTGCTCTGCTGGCTTAGAAGTCTTAGTTCCAGAGTGGAGAAGGCTTGTATAAGGAAGCACAACAGTGATACCATTGGACAGGAAGCTAAGACTTTGCCCTGGTCATTTTGATCTCTTTATGCCTCTGAGTAGACAAGCTAAAAAGGGAGTTGGCGGGGGTGACTGACCCAGACCATCAAGGTGAAATTGTACTATTACTCCACAGTGGAGGAAAGGAAGAATGTACTTGGAGAGCAGGAGATCCTTTAGGATGACTCCTAGTGTTACCTTGCTCTATTATTAAGGTCAATGGGAAACTGCAACAATCCAATCCAGGCAGGATGACAAATGGTCCAAACCTTCAGGAATGAAGGTATGGCTCACCACACCCCACCAAGACCTGCTGAGGTACTTGCTGAAGGCCAGGGGAATACAGAATGGGTAGTAGAAGAAGGTATAGCTGTTCTAGATACTAGCTATGACCCCATGATCAGTTACAGAACTAAGGATTGTAATTTTAATAGTTCTTTCCTAATATGCTGCCTCTGTAATATGTTGATAGACTTAATATTGGTTAAGTGTTGTGAAACCTATAATGTTCAAGTTATGAAATATTAGGAGTAAGGATCACCCAAAGAAAACTTGCCTTCTAGTCTGGGAGGGAATCAGTGTCTTTCTGTTTGCACACATGATAGTTGTAACATATTAGGAATAATTATGAACTTGTTTTTGTATCTGGAGACTATGATTTAAGAAAATGTTGTCAAGTTGACAAGGGGTGCATTGTGATAGTTAATTGATTGTGTCAACTTGAGTAAGAAACATCCTATTGGATCGGCTTAGTTCTGGATGTGGCTGAACGGATTTACTGAAGACAGAAGACCCAACCTGGGTGTGAATGACAGCAAACAACAGACTTGCCACATGAATGGAATAAATGGGAAATGAAGAAGGAAGGCTCGCTCCTACTCCTTGGAGGAGCTGTGGTATTCACGTTCACCTTCACCTTGGACGTTGTCTCCTGGCTTTAGCCTCCAGCACAGATCCTTCATCTTCCTGGTACAGACCATTCAGCCTCCTGAAACAGGCTTGCATGGGTCACTACAGTGCGCTCCAGGCCTTTGACCGGATCCTTTGGATCTCCAGTACACAGACAGCCCTTTCGCACTTTTCCACTACTGATTCTGTGGGCAGCCATTGTAAGTCAATCTTGTAAATTCCTATGTGTTTGTGCATCTTGCATTAAATCTGTTTCTCCAGTAAGCACTGACTGGTACAGTGAGGCTTGGGCTGCCATCTCTGGCTGTGCATTTTCTGCTTTGAAAAACACCAGGATTCAAGTGGATGGAGAGCTCAGCCAAAGTCTTTCAAGACACAGGAAAAGGATGTTGTATGCTTTGGATGGAATGTTAGTGTAAAGCCTGCCTCAAGTTCTCATCCCTATGATCACAACAGACATCAGTAGCTGATCAGAGATCACAGCATTCTCTTCCACCGAATATGAGCTTGGCCTTGCTCTCCCTTCTCAGTCAAGCATTCTAAGCAGCAAGTCCCACAGGAACAAAAGATGAAGCTTTTTGACATCTCTAGATGTATTTGACTCTTAAGATGCAAATTACTTCAGGTGGGTCTTCTTGTGGAGTAGTTGGCCCAAATTCTGCCTGTTACGGCCCCGTAAGATACTTGAGAAGATTGAAATTCTTATGCAGCCACCTGCCATGACCTTTCACAATCCAGATGAGGCTCCTTGGGAACGAGGCTGGGAAGTCAGAATCCTTGGAACGTAACGGAAAAGTCCCCCATCCCAAGTTACCCATGGACATGTAGGAAAAGAAAACAGAACATTAACAAACATTATTCCCTCAGACATGGATTCATTATCTCTGCTGACCTTTGAGTATAGCTGAAATCTCTTGAAAGTGTAAAAAATAAGGAAGTTGCTTATATAAAATTTCCATCTTTCCAGAAAACAAAGTTCTCATGTGTTGCAAGACCTCACTGAGGAAGGTCTAGATTTATTGCCTATTACTGGAGGAAAGGCTTGAAGCTTAACAGGACAAAGCTTGGGTCACAGAAGAGGAATGCATTATCTATCCATTGTTACACAATAAGTTACCACAAAACTTCAAAAACCCTATGAGCATTATTATCTCACCATTTCTCTGGTTCAGAAATCTGGCCATGGCTTTGCTTGCTGCTTCTTACTCTAGGTCCTGCAAGACTGCAATCCAGGTATTGCCCCTGGGTGTGGTTTCATCTGAAGGTTCAGGGCAAGAAGACAAAGAGGACATTCTTCCAAGCTGACTGCCATGGAAGGTGGAAGGCTTCAGGGCTTAGCGAAGTTGGGGAGGGAAGATAGCCAACCTGACCCAGGGCACACTGACCTCAAGAGGGCCAGGAGCTAAAGAGGAAAGACAAGGAGCCTGAGGAGTAGCCTTGGATCTGGAAGAGAACCAGAAGATTATGGATTCTTGGGAGATTCCTGGGAAAAGAACTTCAAGAGTAGGGAGAGACCACCTGAGTCTCATGGTACCGTCAGGCCCCAGGAGACAAGGACTGAGAGGTGACATGGGACACGGAGAATGGCAATTTAGGCTAGTGACTTCTGCTAGAACCATTGCCATAGGGTAGGGTGGAAGGAGGCTAATCAGCATGGATTCAGTTTATACCAGAAGAGAGGACTTGGAGAATAGCACTCATTAGACTTGTTCAGTTTTGCTATAAAGAGGAGCAGAGGAATGGTAGTTGGGGAGGATTAGGCAGAGAGATTGTTATTCTGAGAAATGGCAATGTGTATGTGTGGCTAATGGGAACGATCCTGTAGAGGGAAGATGGGTGATATAGACAGAGATGGAAGCATTGCTGGGCACATCCTAGAGCAGTCGAGAGAGGAAGGGCCTGGTGCCTGGGCAGAGGGTTGGCTTGGGGAGGGATGAGCAGGAGGGCTAGGTGGTCACAGACGTGGGTAGTGGCCCACAGGAGCATTTTTCTATGTCTATATTTTCTCTGAAATGAAAAGCCAGGTTTCAATTTTAGCCTCCTCCCAGTGAAGGGGGAAGGATAAAGCATAATGACTAATGAAAATTGATGCTCTGGGCCCAGCATAGGTAAGGACTTACTTAGTAAATACATTGTCATCTTTTCTACCTCAATGATGTGGTGACTACATTTTCCACACCCAATGTCTGAACCTGTGATCTGCCAAGGGCACTTCAGGGGTTCACAGACAGGACTATTGAAAATCAGAATGGCTCAGAAATAGCAAGTCCCATAATTTCCAAACAGCAGACAAAACAGATACCTAGCATCTAACAATACAATATACGCCATTTCCTTCAAATCTTTTGAAAACAGATATCCCATCACAAAGGAAAACATTTTAAGTATCCAGTTAAGTCAGAAGCATCTTTCTGTTTCTGTCCCTGCTCTTTATATCTGAAATAATCATTATTATTGTTTACCACCAGGGCACCTTCTTCCCCACGCTCCATTACAGAAGCAGTGTTCCTAACAAATGCTGTATATTTCATCTGCTGGGGGGTTATATTTTTGAAATGTTAGTTATCCTTTCATTTTTTGATCTCATAGATCATATAAATTTAGAAGCTCTGAAAGAACACCTTAATTTATGTTCTGTGACTTATGCGGGAACAAGAGACGGTTCAGTATATATTATTTTTTTTAGGTTTCTAAACTCCTCTTCTTTGCAAAATTGATGGAATGTAATATTTACTGGCAACTGAGTGTTCACGAGGCAGAAACAACAGCAGATACTCTGTACCAGAGATCGCCAGTTCTGGTGCCAGTGAGCACAACCCTGGGCCCTGCTCCCTCAGAATAAGCCACTTAGAGAACCGTCAGTCAGGGGTCCTCCCTCGCCGGGAGTCTGTCTGAGAGTGGCGAACACTGCCTGTGGCTAGACCCTTACCCTCTGCTGAGGAGTCCAACTGTCTGTCTGCTTCTCATGCTCCTGGGCGTTCTGAAAGTTAGGACCCTGTCTTATTTCCCTGTTTACACCTGGAACGCAGAAGATTCTTGCCTATCTAGTGGTGTCGTGGACACTGGTCACTCGGAGTGGTGGTTCATTGGAGGTGTTGACTTGAGCAGAATGAGAGATGCCTAGAGAACTGGTAAAACTCACCACTGGGTGCATCTGAGCGGGTGTTTGCAGAGAAGACTGCATGTGGGTCAGCAAACTGTTGGAGAGGACCCACCCTGACTGTGGAAGGCACCATCCAGCTGGGGATGGACCAAGAAAGCAGAGGAAGGGTGAATCTCTCAATCTCTCTCTACCCCTCCTTCTTTCCCTCCCTTCTAGCTCTTATTTCTAAATCAGATATGTTTTCATCTGCTGGTCCCTTTGAACCCCAGAAGCCAAGTTCTTCAAACTTTGCACTCTGGGAGTTGCACCCGCACTATCAGTGGGCTCTTGCAGTTGGCCGTCATGGAACTTTTCAGCCTCTATGATAATGTGAACCACCATATATATATATATATATATATTCCACAGCTTCTGTTTTCTGGAGAACCCTGACTAATACACTAGGGATGCCCATTACCTTTCATAAATGTCTTCTGTACATTTTATGCCCCCCTACACTGTGGATCCTGCCTTCCACACTGACTTCATCTCCTGTTCTAGCTTGGTGTCTGCCCATGAGACACCAGGTAGTTTGCTACACAGGTCAGCCTAAGGATAACAGGGCAAGGCAGGCAAGCATATGCATGGAGAGTGCTGGGGCAACAGCAGTACCTTTCCCAAAGTCAGGGACAGTGAGGACAAGTCCTCCAGCATGGGAGAGGCCAGGTGTCACTGAGGTCAGGAAGGCCAACTCTGGTTCTGGAGGCCCATCTCAGAGGTGAGTGCTTCAATCTTCTGGGCAGGGCTGTGAGATTTCTAGAATTCATCAAAAAGTCCTCTCCTGTTGAAACAAGTGGGTTCTGTTACCTCTACCTAGGTCCCTGGCTTGTATAGTTGATATCAGTGGTCCCAACGAATGGTGTCTAGGTGGATACATCCAGAGTTATAGGTTTTAAAGCTTACATAATTGGAAGTTCCTTTTAAGAAAAATAATGTAAAATTCTGTATTACCACCTGTGTGTCACTGTCACAAATACCCAAGGTAATCAACTCAAAAAGAAAAAGGTTTATTTTCTTTCAGTTTTAGAGGTTCTAATCCCAGAAGGATTGGCCCTGTTTCTTTGAGCCTCGTGGTGAGCAGCATTTTATGGCAGGAGCCTACAGCAGAGCAACCACTCACCTCATGGCTAGGGAGCACAGAAGCATGAGTCTCTTCAAGACCACGCCCCCAATGACCTGA
The DNA here is from genome assembly GCF_000247695.1 of Heterocephalus glaber. The sequence goes on from NW_004624768.1 coordinate 3,237,377, forward strand.
AAACCTCCCACTAGGCCCCACCTCCTAAAGGTTCTACCAACCTCCAACAGCACCAAGCCAGAGACCAAGCCTTCACACATGGACCTCAGGGAGGGATTTAAGACCCAAACTGTAGCAATTATGCAAACAAAACTACATACAAAAGTGTATATTTAATGAGATATGAAATTACAAGTAATTACAAATTTCAAGCCTCAAATGTCACAATATCCTGAAAAATGACATAATTCTAAAAATTAATTTTCTACCCTCAGGTACTGCTAGGAAAAGTTTTTTCCTATTTGCTAATGATAATTTTGTAAAGACATATTTTATAAACAGAATCAAAGACTAAAGGAAGCCTCTCATTAAGGCTGTTGATTAAAATTTGATTTTCTTATTGATAGCTTAGAAAAGTCATTTGCAGCTTTACAACTTGTCATTAGTGAAATGTTATGTAAAGTTTGGGATTATTTCAAATTTGAAGGCACTGTTATCAAGTTTCTATTATATGTGAGCCATAAGACTTTAGTATTTCAGAATTGATGACATTCATTGTCTGATTAGTTATCAACATTTTTGTCACATTCCCAGGTGAATCAACACAGTGAGCAGTAAACAAATTGCTAGAAGACATTCCTATACCAGATGAACTTCCCATAATTTAACTATACACAGAGGTGACTATAAATCACATAAATATACCCCATTAAATCTAAATTAAATGAGGAAAAAATGGAAACAAAGTCTTTGTAAATAGGGAGGGATGGAGGGGTTGAAGGGAGGGCAGGGGAATGGGGAAAAAGTAAGAGCCAAGATATATTCAATAAAGGTGCAAATTCCCAATAATGGATGTCAGCATATTGTATACCTAAAATGTACCAATAAAATTAATGAATTAAATCTAAATTAAATGTATTCCTCTTAACAAATTCACAAAATGCCCACAGCCATTTAAAAATATCTAACACAAGGGGGATATAATGGAGGGGAAATCAGACTGGAAAAAACATGGTTGTAACTGATTATAATTAAAATCCCTTATTTTTGTAAACTTTATAAAATATACAGCCATCTGTGCCTTGCTTACACATTTTAGATCTAAACCACAGCTTTTCACTCCTGGCTCTCAAAAGACTCGTGTCCACCTCATTATGCAAAACACATTCAGTTCATCTCTAAGAGTCACCAAGCTTTAGCAGTTCTAACATTGATGAGAAGTTCAAGTCCACTCCTCTAGAACTCAAGGCAAACTCTCAGCTGTGAGCCCCTGTAAAAATAAAAATGAAAGTTAAAAACTCCCTTCCTATAATAGCATAGGGTAAACATTCACATTCCAAAAGGAAGAAATAGGATAATAGAAAGGAATGAGACCAAAGCAAAACCAAAACCCAGCAGGACAAACATTAAATCCATTAGTTCCAAGTCCAGCACTTGGGGCAATTTGTGGCAAGATATGAGCTCCAAAGGGCTTGTGTGGCCCCACACCTGTAGCATGGCCTCTTTTCGAGTTGGCTTCACTCCTGTGGTTTTCATTGGCAGATGATCCATGCACTTTGTATCTCCAACTTCCTAGGATTCCCACTACACTTCCAGGTTTACCTTCACAGCTTCAGGCCCTGCTTTCTCAAAAGCACACTGTCTGGCCTCCTATGCCTTCTGAAATTTGACTGGAAGCCTCCCTGACTCCACAACTCTTGCATTCTGCATGCATTTAAAACCAGAACCACCTATGATGCCATGGTCTGCCACCACCTTGAGTAGTAGCCAGACCCTCATCGATCATGTTTGCAGTGGCCTCTAACTGTCTGGATGACTGACCACTGTGAAAGAAATCCCTTTGGAACAAATTCACTAGGTAGCCCTTCCCAAGCAGGGAGCTCAGAGACTCTTTGCAAATGAAAGCTTACATGTTTTTATCCTTGAGCCTGCAAATGTGGGTTCTTGCTGACTTCTGAGGTGCCTTCAAGCCATTTTTCCTATTGTCTTAATGCAAAGCAATCAGCTTCTTTTTAGTCCCAATCTTTTCAACAATTATGCTCTCCTCTGGTCAAAACTGAAGAAACTTCCTTTCTGGTGAAATTGCTAGCTTTTTTTTCTTTTTTGTGGCATTGGGGATTGAATTTAGGACTTTGCGCTTTCAAGGCAGGTGCAGTACCACTGAACTAAATCCCTGGCCCGAAACTACCAGCTTTTTACATCAGCTTTCTGCTCCTAATTCCTACTGTAGATCTGGCTAAAAGCCACCAGCCATACCCATGCCACAGTCTGAACATTGGGCTGACTTGAAATTTCCTCTCCCAGATAAATTAGTCCACTCCTTTATTCTCAGTCTCCCACAAAGTCTCAGAACATGGGCAAAATGCAGACAAATTTTCTGCCAGAGCATAACACATGTGTCTTCTATTTCAACCGCCCATGGAATACAGCAGTACCTTGGTTCATGAACATTTTTGTTTGGGAACAATGTGGTTCACAAACAGAAGTCTTTGGCAAAATTTTATTTTTGTTTGAAAACTCTGCATTGGTTGATGAAACATGACTGTGACCATCTTTCCCACATGAACATGAACATGGCCATCTTTTGCAGAATGGTAGAATGAATTAAGTTCATGAACTAAGGTACCACTGCACTTGTTCCCAATCAAAAGCTCCTGAGCCTGACCTTTACTATCTTCATTTCTATCAACATCCTGGTCTTCTGAGCTCTGATCAGAATCTCCCATTAAGCTCAATGTATAGCATTCTAAACTTTCTCTAGCTGCCACTTTCAAACCTTGCCAAACTCCTGAGAAACAATTCCAAAGGCTTGTGAACCACATGGTCAAGTATAATCATAATCACAGCAATGACCTTATTTCTGATACCAAAATCTGTCTTAGTTAGCTTTCCCAAATTGCTGAGACAGAATACCTGACACTCTCAACTTAAAGGAGGAGAGGTTTATTTTGGCTCACAGTTTCAGTCCATGTTCAGCAGGCTCTAAGGCACAAAAGGATGGCAGAAGGGCATGGGAGAGGAAAAAGTACTCAACCCATGCAGGCAGGAAGCACACAGATAAAGTAGGATCTGAGGACAAGAATATACCCTTCCACGACACAACTCCAACCTAGAACCACCTCCTAATGGCAAGAGCAACTATAGTACCCCTATCATCCAAACAACTTCCTCACACATGAGAATTTTGGGAACATTTTAGATCTAAACAATAATAATTTGACCTGAACTGTCAGGTTGCAAAACTCTGAGTTAAATTTCTTTTTTAAAAAAATCTCTTTTCTTTATAAATTACCCAACATTGGGTATTTTGTTATAGCAACAGATAATAGAATAGTATGTAGTAGCATCTCATACAAGTATTATTTAACTTAGCAGAAAGCAGGGAAGTAGGCAATTGCACAGTGAATCCGTGTCTCTAAATTGTCCTTGCTGAGAATCTCTAGTCTAAGTCAGAGCAGCTCAAAGCAGCTCAGCTAAATACCATGTATACAAAGCTGGAGGAAAGGGGACTCTTCTATCACATCCATCTCTAATTAGGAAGCAAAAGAAGTTCACAGTTTACTTGCACACTTGTCCTTATATTTCATTAGCCAGAACCAATCATATGCTTCCCTCTTCAGATTTGTCCTTTGCTTCTGGGTATGTTGCTATTCAGACACAGCCAGAGTCCTGTTAGCAAGGAAGAGTGGAAAAGAGCTAGGTGGACAGCAGTAGAGCCCACCATATTGCAAAGTCAGCCTCTGCCCCATGTAATGTTCTGAGCCTTCTAGTTGAAAGATCTATGCTACTTGGGATGACTGCGCTTTCCTCAGCTCCCTTAGAGATCTCCATAGAGTGAATGTGGACATGCATGTGGATGTGAGTATATTTCTGTCTTTCTGGGCAGGCCTGACCATGGCTCTTGTTCCATTCAGCCAAAGAACAGTGGTTACATCAAAACAGAATAGGACATCCTTGAGAGGACATCTGGCCCAGATATTTTCCCTACTGCTGCTCAACAAACTCTAAGCAGAGTTTGTTGCTAATTTCTAAACAGAGTTCTCTGGCTTTAGCACTTGTCCGCTGCAGTACTGGGCCTCCCAACGTAGCCTGAGGACCTTGTAATGGATGAGCCTCAATGAGATTAGCAGAAGTAAAGAGGTGAGTTGACTGTTAGGAAGCACACCTCATCTCTCTATCTCAAGCAAAATCTTTGACACATTCTTCATCCCTTCCCCGGGGAGCTAGAAAATGATCAGATTCCCTTGTATGTGTGTGGTTTAATATAAGTGCCCATTAAATTTCTTCTTCAATTTAGGGAACTCTATCTGGTTGGTTATCTTGGTCAGCTTTAGGATATTGGTTTGAGAAAGGGTCATAAATTTTATTTTCAATTTTGTTTCTGTGCCTTTTATACTTTAATATGCCCCTGCAGACTTGCTGAACCTGATGTTCAGACTAAGGAAAGAAATAGGTAGTAGAGAATAGTCCTCCACCCTGTGAAAGGATTTGCAACCTGAGAAAGAGTCCTTTCTTCTCTTTCTAAGTTTCAGACCAAAGTATATTACTGTGTGTTGTTGGACTGAAGATGCATATGTTTTGGCTGGTCAGCTCTTTTTAAGACACTATCCCTCCTTCCTTTTCTCATTGGACTGATCCCACCCTCTGGCTATAAGTTCTAACATGTGACTTAGATCCAGATAACCAGAGAACTCCCTTCACCTCGGGTGGAAAGGAACAATCAGACTTGAGCCTAGCTTTCATTGGAGCTGCTGGGCAACATGCTGTCCCTCCCCTGGGTCCAGCTCTTCTTAAGCCCAGTGCTTCCCTGGATGTTCTCATTATCCAAGCCAGTAAGTCCTTCCCTTGCCCATCTATCAAACTTACACACTATTTTGAATTGAAGTTCTGTCACTTGCAGCTGAAAGAGTTTACCAAATCTGGGATGTACCAAATCTGGGATATTCCTAGAATATTAACATGGACCTCTGTTCCCTGTTCTTCCCCCAAGAAGTGGTGTTTGAATGGCGTTGAAGGGGCTTAGCAGCTCCCTTCTACCTTCTCTACTGCACACCTATTCTCTTCTTTATGATGAATTCCCTATCTTAGAGACCTAAGTAGGAAAGCAGAAACAGCACAAAGATACTATACCTGACAATCCCTGTATTTCCCAATTCCAAAGAGTTCTATAATGAAAGGGTTCTTTCTTAACCTCCTGATCTAAATGAACTGAAATGCAGCTGTCTGTTGCTCCCTTCTCTGCATTGGGTCTTCTTATATCCTTGGGCTGCCCCCCATACTTGCTTGATGTCTTCTTGTGCCTGTGGCTTCTGCACTACTCAGCAACAGTTACCAGGTCTGCACTCTGCATAGAGAAAGTCTGTCCATCCCTGTGTCCTGTCTTGAAGGTGGTCCCTCTCTGTCACTCTGAGAGACAGATGCCCTCAAAGATACACACACATGCCACATATACACACACTTCTGGGAGGAGGCAGGGATAGCACAGAATCATTTATGGACTCAGTGGAGTAAATGGTGCTGACAAACAGGGTACAGTAAGTGAGGACAAGGACCCAGAGGGGTGACCAGTGAGGCCATGGAAGATGTCCTTTGGCCACCTTACTTCCATCCAACTTCTTGGAAGATGCCTTCTGAAGTTTGAAAAGTGAAGACCTCTATTTCTCAGACTCATTGGCCTCTGGATTGTCAGTACAGGTGTGCAGTTTGATGCATGATACCTGGAAAGGGAGGTAAGTTTGAGGCCCATCCCTGCTGATTCCATGCTGCACTGCTGACAGCGATGGTAGAGGATGGTAGAGGAGGCACTGGGTTTTTCAGCAGTGAAAGCAATGACTTCATGCTTTCAAGATACAAGCAAAGGGCTGCACCTGTGTGGTTGATGAGGATTGACTGAGGGGCCAATGTCCTGGGGCTGAGAGGGAGATGGGCTTCTCAGCTTACGGTTTGTGTGGGTCCAGTGGCTGACCTCCCCCTCCTCTACTGCTTGACTGTGCCAGAAGTGGCCACTCCAGTTTGGCAGCATGACAACCAGTGCTTAAACCAGGTGGAGGCCTGAACTTCTAGCTCAAGTGATTTGGCGCCTACCTAATCCCGTCTTTTAGTCCGCTTGTGCTGCTATAACAGAATGCTGACTGTAACAGAGACCGAGTAATTGATGAAGAGCAGAGATGTATTTCTTACAGCCCTGGAAGCTGGGAAATCCAAGGTCTGGTGAGAACCTCTGTGCTGTTTCATCCCTTGGAAGAAGGGGGAAATGCAAGACAGGGGTCACTCTTGATATTGTACGTTCTATAGATTTGGATTAGTGTTTAATGATGTGGTTTCGCCACTGTTACAGTACCGTGCAGAGCGGTTCTACTGCCCTGAAACTCTTCTATGCGTCCCACCCTCCCCCAGTCCCTGGCAATCACTCATCTTTTTATTTTATCTTTTTCCTTCTTGTTAGTGGGCGCTTTCTCTTTTCTTTGGGAATAGAATAGAGATTTAAAAGTTTTAAGCAACTGAATCCCTCCATCTGTTCTAATCCTGGGTTAGGAAGGCCTTTCCAAACCCAAGATTATAATAATATTCTTCTATATATACCTGTGATTCTTTCATGGGTTTGATTTTTATATTTATATCTTTAATCTACCTGGAATTTGCATTTAACTGTGGTTGTGAGGTGGGCACTTAAGTTTTTTTCCCTCTAAATCACATTAATGCTTTACTGTTAAGTTCATTTTTCTTATTATTAAATGGGAAAAATTTATTAATGTAAATTCCTAGCGTATTGAGGAAAGATATTAATCTTGATACATTTCTGAAATTTAAAATCTATTATGTTTTAGATCAAGAATGACCCCCAAAACTCTCATGTGTTCCAGGCAGGACTTTTGGAAGGTGATTGGATCATGAGACACTATACCTGAATCTGCTTTTAGGAGGTGGGGCCTGTGTCATTCTCCTTAGACTCTGAATTTCATTTTATTAATTAAATTTATTATAACTTATATGTAAAAATATAAAATTGTATATATTAGTGTGGGAACATATTTTATACATGTATGTGTTGCATAATGTTTAAATCAGATTAAACGTACCTGTTTCCTCAGTTATCATATTTTTACGGAAAAACTTTCAAAATCCTTCCTTCTAGCTGTTGCCCTGTGGACACCAGAACTTCTTGTTCCTATCTAACTATAACTTAGTTCCCATTGATAACATATCCTTTATGGTTCTGCTGTGACTTCCTGGGTCATTAAAAGAAAAAGTTTCAAACTCCTGGATTTTACACAGTGCTTAAAATCATGACACATTTTGGGTTGCTTCTTATCTGGATCATACCTTGTATGCTCAATTTGTTTTTCTTTTGGAGCCAAGAAACAGATGCCTTGTTCAGTGAATGCCTGGAAGTTTCCAGTTTCCTATGATTCTACGTTGCTTAGGATCCATTTCATTGTCATTCTTGAATCTCACTCAGACGCTATGCTAATGGGGACCAGGTGCTTTATATATTAATCACGGGTACATCCTCTGGCTTTTCATGGACTACCCAGGTGACTTCCAGTGTTCTTATTTTGTGCTATGCCTTTCTCATGGTTTCCTGCACACCCGGGAAACTATGTGCATGCAGTACTCCATGGGGCCCATGTTTTCACGGACCCTCCCTCCAAGGCCTCTGAGCTCTCGCTCCAGCTCTAAATGGTTAATACCCGGGCTGGCTGTACTTTAGTCCTGGGCTTCACCTGACTGCTCCAATCTGCTTTGGAGCTTTTGTCTCCCAGGTGGAGACTCTCTTTCCCTTTGTTTAGTTCATTCCTTTGCTGGAGTATTCTTTTGTTACTTCTCAAGAAAAAATTGCAGGAAATGTTAACTTTTAAAATTCACAGCTGTCTGAGGCTTTCATTAGTGGGTCCTTATGCTTGGTAGTCATTTTGCCTGGGTTGTTAGACTGAAGCCCTCTTCCTTTGGCCTTTGAAGGCTCCTCTCTGTGGTGTTCTAGCTTCTGGTGACACCCTTAAGTCTTCTGCTTGTCTGATTCTCATTCCCTTAAGGGCCACTTGTCTTTTTACCTGTGAAAGCCTCTTAGGATTTCCTTTTCTTTTTAAGATCCTGACTATTCTGAAAATCCATCATGTCTATTTAGATGAAGGTCTCTGTCATTCAGAGTGCTTTTAGCTGCAAGTAATTGAACACCCACCTCATGGCAACTTAAAAGATGAAGAGATCTATTGGCTCATAGAGTAAGTCCCAGGGTAGTGCAGTCCCAGGCTGCTTCACCCTGTCATCAAAGCCCACTGTATCTCCACTTCCTTCTCTGCTGACCTCCACATGCCAGCCAGCAGCAGAGGGCTGTAGGGCCTGGGGGATAGCACTTTTGCCTTGCAAAGTCCAGAGCAGAAAAGGAAACTATCTTTCCCTAGGATCTCATTTTAAGAGCTAAGGTGTCCATAAAAGACTCCTTCAAGGAGAGTTTTCTAAACTCTCACCGGCAAGAATTGGCCGATTGAATTAGATGAGTCCAGACCCAATTTGGAGTTGGGGTGTACAGAGGAAGGTGAAGACCTGCAATAGTCAAAGTTCTGTTACAAGAGAAAAAAAGAAAAGAAAGGTTGATCAAAGAGTGGGCCATATCTTCCAAAAAGAAATGAAATTATTGAAAAAACATATTCAATTTTTATTTCATTCTTTAAAAGATTAAAAGTCAAAATTCTGGCACCAATCATCTTGAAACTATGCAAAGGAACTCAGAATGTTTATAAGAATTTCCCTTTAGTTTTGTTCCTATAAACCATGGTACAGTCAAAGGGCATGGTTTCCTTTAGGGAGAAGATAGATATAAGCAGACAGACAGACAGACAAGACAGAGGAGACTCAGAACCAACTCATTAGCAAGTATATCACTATTAATGCTTCCAACTCACTTTGTGTACTCCTAATGGGAAAAGAATGTTGCTTTTGCTCAACGAATAAAGTTGTATTTTTTCAAACAATCCAGAAAATAAATTTCTGCATCCCATACACAAATCTTAATTATTCATGATCAGTGCACAAAGTCTAGTTAGTTTTATTCTGTTCACATTCTAAAAGCTCTACCAATGGTTGTTTGGAGGAAGGGAGCTGAGGACTGGACCGCACAAATAAGATCAATCCCCATACACCACACCCTACCCTATGAGGGAAAAGGCCAGTCGTGCATGCAGTCTTAAAGGAAGGAGAAACCTTTTTCTTTTTGCCTCTAGGCTTAAAATGCTTCAGTCTGAAAATTTTGGTGGATACTTCAAGAGGTAAAAATGCCCTTAGGCCTTTTAATTTAATTTTTCTAAACTGGGTTTCAAATATGCAGTAATAGCCTCCTTTGTATAACTGAAGTGCACAGCGGTCCATTACAACCTGAGTAATTGTCTTCTTTACTTCTAGGAAATTTTCTTTTATTATTTTTGAAAATTACTATACACGAACTTGATTAAAGAGAAGTAGAAAGAATGAGAAAACTTTCAATTTTTGAATAGATATGTATTTTTTATATGATCATGAACTAATTTTCAAATTCTAATAACATCATATGTGTATTTTTAAAACTCAAAGACTTTACCTGGGCTAATAATGAAAACAGCCTTTTCCTGCTTCACCCATGAAACTTCTAGTTTTTACTCCTCTACAAGGAATGTTTTTAACTCTGAGCAGGTTTTTCTGCCTTTCAAATTCATATTTCTCTATACCTTGATTGTGTTGCTATTTCTTGAGTTTTCAGTTTTAATGTTATCTGTCATATTAGTCAGCTCTGGGTCACCATCCCAGCATCCCTGAATCCCTGATGCAGCCTACCTGTGACGGAAGTTGATGCTCAAGGTAGAGGCGGGGGTTGATCGGGCCCTTTGGTGAGTGTGGCACAGCATGGCAGGAGTGTGTATTGGAACAAGCCCTGACATCATCTCCCAGGGAACAAGGGGGCAAAGAGGGGAAGGGAGGAGAGGGGAGAGGAGAGGAGAGGAGAGAGGAAAGGGAAAGAGAGAGAGAGAGAGAGAGAGAGAGAGAGAGAGAGGATATGCAGGTCCCACAGGCCCCTGCAGGGTCATCCCCTGCAGTGGCCTAACGACCTCCCCATTGTGTCCCACCTTGGGGACCAGCATTTTACCACTTGGACCTTCAGGGGACACTATCCATATTCAAACCATAGCATCTAGTGACAAGCCCTTTCCATTGGCTGTCTGCACACACATTACTTTCCCTCCTGCCAACATAATCTGTCTTTAGTTATGTATGAATTTGTGTTTGCATTATCATTGCAAAACTGTTCTTCTCAGCTGAGTCCTGCCAGGTACCATGGTTACGCTGTATTCTTGTTCAGCTTTTTGTCTTTTAAAATTGATTATTTTCTCATTTTCCATTTGTTTTTCTCTGTGTACTCATTATGAATTGATCTCCAAACCAATTATAAGATTATATTTGATCTGTTCAAGTCCACTGACACCAGCTTCACTCTGACCTGGAGACCTTTTCCTGGGAGCTTTCTGTGTCGCCATCTTGAATTGCTGCTTTCTAGGGCTACTGTTGCCTGGGACTTTTAACAGCTTGCTAGGCCTTCCCTTTGACTCTCTGGTGCTGAAGTCTCTGTTCTCTGACTCTCCACAATTCCCCTTTCTAGATTTACATATTCACATATTCATTTTAAATTAAAATGGAATTCACATACCATTAAATCCAATTTGCCTCTCCAAAGTGATTAATTTAGTGGTTTTATAATATTCACAAAACTGTGTCACCAATTCCAGAACATTTTCACTATCCCAATATGGAAACCCCACACCCAATCACAGCCACCTCCTATCCCTCAGACCCCCAAAACCATTAATGCATTAATTTTTGATCTCTATGTATTTGCTTATTTTGAACTTTTCAAATAAATAGAGCTACACAATATGTGGCCTTTAATGTCTGACTTCTTTCACTCAGCATTATGCTTTCAAAGTTCATCCATGTTGTAGCATGTGTTTGGTACCTCATTCATTTTTATGAATGGATAGTATTCTATTGTATGAATACACCACCTTTTGCTTATCTATTTATCAGTTGATAGACATTTGGGTTGTTTCCAATTTGGGGCTATTATGAATACTGCTTCTATAAAATTCATGTGAAGGCTTTTTTGAGGACGTATGTTTTCACTCCTCTTGGGTTTATATTATTTGTCATTTTGATGAGCTATATGCTCCAGTTACTCTCTGAGAAAGGATGTATGACAGCACTTTTTTTTTCTGGTGGCCTATGTGGTGACTTTTCCATTCATTAGTTCCCCTGCTGTTCTAGCCCTCCTGCCCTGGCTGGACACATCAGGATGTTCTCAGCCTCCTTGCTGAAGATGGTCCAATTCTACATGGAAATCACTTCCATCATTCTGAGGGGAAGAAACCTGGACTAGGCAATATGGCTTCTTATGCATTCATTACTGGAAAATGGTGGTACAGTAGTATTCACATCTATTTAAGAAAGGACATTCAAAACAAAGCTCTCAGCTTCTGCAACCATGAGTCTTTCTGGCAAAGATGGAAAGGTGATTACAGTTTGCATTAAAGTCTGAGGTCTATTGCTTTTAAAACATCTAATTCTGAGTCCTCTCTAACAGGCTAGTGGACTTGATGTAATTCTTCAGTGCCTGATAGAGAACGTACATCTCCTGGACACTGGGATTGTTATTGTTCTTGAGTATGGAGAAAATGAAGAAAAATCATTTGTAGCTACTGTTATTTCAAACACTGATTCATTTCCTGTTTGGTTGACTCCATGAAATACCATCTATTTCCAGAAGACACATTAGGTAATAAACAGCTATTCTCATGTTTCAGTGATTTGTCCATGACTAAGCAATTATTCCCTCCTCTTTCCCACTCCAGGCATTTGCCTCTCTGCCAAGTGAACTTTCAGAAGCATTTGTCCAAGGAATGATCCCACTCTCTAGGATGATTGCTAACCTCATTTATCCTCCAGCTCCTATAGGGCCCTGGCAGGTGCCTCGTGGCTGTGCCATTTCTCAGAGGCACTGCACAGAAGCTAATCCTCTATCTCAGTGCCTGTCCATTTCAGCAGCATCTTTCCCGGCCATTATAAACATCTCTATTTATGACAAACCACTACAGAGGGTTTCTATACTTTTTTTTTAAAAAAAGATCTATGTTGGAATGAGTGTTTTTCAGCAGAAACTTCTATTGAACACATCAGTCACAGATTTGTATAGAGGGCTGCGTGAGGAGCCAAGGCGGCGTGTGTCCAGTGTGAGAAATGTTAGTGATGGCTGAGACAGCAGACTGGTTGTGAACTCATGCTCTCCCCTCTGGATTGATCACTTCCTGGAGCAAAGGAATAGCAAACAGGGTTCAGCCAAATACATCTTTCTCAGCTCCATTCCTCTGGCTTCTGATTCTGCTGGTGTGGTCATAAATACAAAATATGCAAGGAGGCCTTATCTTCCTTCCTTCCTCTGCTGTTTTTAGCCAAGTCACACCTCTGGAGTCTCTGTCCCTGGAGATGCTGCATTGAGGTGGAGAGGTGAGATTAGCGCCCAGTGACAGGTCTTCTGGTTCTAACCCCGTTGCTGCCCGCAGGCCCTTGAACAGTGATCTGCGCCTCAGAGTTCTCCAACTCCAGGGCAAACATGAGAACCAAAGATCCATAAAGAGGGATATTTTTACTGTAAGTATTTTTATTTTGACTCTCCTATCAGATGAAATTTTGGCTCTTCAATATTCCTTGCAAGTCAATTAACTTACAACATTCACACATTTCTCTCTTTATAAAAATGAAGTTTTGCATGTCTTGATGTCTCAGCCTACAGGGTGTAGTCATAGCTGCTTAAAAACAGAGACATTTATTATTGGGGTAAAAGAGATTTTTATTATCTATTTCAAACTCATTGGAGTTTTTCTAACAGACAACTTGGATTATCCATGTAGCTATCATATTGATTAGGGCTATATAGATTGCAAGTGAAAGAGTCCCATGTCAAACTTACAACAAAGAGGAATTTACTATTGACTGGTGTATACAGTAGGATTCTCAGTTGCAGACTGCAGAATTCTCTCTAGTCCATTTAAGGACAGAGGATTTATTACAGCCTATTATGTGACTTGTTAATTTCCGGGGAGGTCAAGGACATAAGCTTAGATCTTACAGCCAGGAAAAATACCTGATTAGACACCAGAACTCTCCTTCCTAAAACTCCACTGCCACCATTACACTTGCCCATGGCTTAGGGCCAGGACACTGGACCCTCCACTTCAGCTGCTCAGAGAGCCATACCCTGTCCACTTTGCTTTTAGAAGGTATTCTCTTCCTGAGATCCCAGGTCTCCTGTGGGTGGGTGTGCTGGGTGGGACATAGGTCACCTGTGAAGCCATCCCTGAAAGGGAGCCTGAGAAAAGTAGATTTGAGATTCTTTCCATCATCTCGACCACAAGGAAGAAGTTGGGTGGGTGGTGAAGGTGTCAAAGATGAAAAAGTCCCCAGAGGGAGAGTGTGGGACCAGCATCCTCAGGGGCCTTGTGGTCATGTTCTTGTACTCGTGCATTTTTACCTAGCACACTGTTTTATCAGGTTTCACAGCTTTGTGAACAAGACAAAGCCACAAGACTCATCAAGGATCGGTGGATTTGCTGTGGGATGCACAATCGTATCCAAGATGAGTCTCGACTGGGGGCTCTGCTTGTGAGCTGCCTGGTAGCAGGGGTTTGGGGAGCAAAGACTGAGACAAGTGAGGGTGCAGAGCTCACACAGAGGCTCAGGGAAGCCACACAGGGAACCTCCTGGGGGCCAGGAGAAGGCTTGGCTGCTAAGGAGGTGAGGTCGAGCTGGGACTAGCACAAAAAATAAAAGACACGAGCACAATGAGGTCCCTCTGGTTGGATGGCATCTTGAACGTGAGGAAACTTGCTGTCTCCATTAGTGGAGAGAGTGAGGAGACGCTCACGAAGCAAGTCTAGGAGAGGAAGCCTGTGCCAGGGTGGCACTAGAGGAGTGGAAATCCTCCGGGCCGTGAGGTGACCAGCTTCAAAGACAGCACCAGGCTCCTCTGGCTGCTGCCTCCCCAGTCTGCCCTGCTCCTTTGCCCTGCCGACTCACACACTGACTACCATTCTGGCCTCCCCTTCATTTCTGTTTTCATCTTCTTTCCTTTGCTATGGAGCCTCCATAGCCTGATCTTCAGGTCAGGATTCCTCCTCTGCTCTCGCCTCTCCCACACTGGGTAGCACAGCCCGAGAGCGTTTGCCTGTTCCCTGCACATCCATGCAGCTTCTCCAAGCATAACCAGCACCACAGGTTTGTCCAAGAAGATCCCTGGCCCAGACTCAGCAATGGAGACATGGACTGCAGGCGGCATTCTGCTGCGATACGGGCGTTTGCACAAGGAGGCTCCCGTGTTCCCTTCGAAGGCCCCAGGGATGACACTGGGCCCCCACCCCTCCACCAGCAGTGCTGGAAGCACTGGCCAGCCCCGCTGGCTCAGCTGCTCACGGCCTGAACGGACCTGAGAGACGGCCCAGCCCCAGAGTCTCCAACCAGACAGAAGACTTCACAATGCCGTGCTCTGGGTGTGCACGGTCCGTAAGTTTAGTCTTTAGAACTGGATTTTGTGGCCTTGAAACCATATTGATGGGTCTTGGACAAGCAATTTAACCTCTCCACCCCTCAATTTGCTCATCTGTAAAGCAGGGATCCTGATAGATAAGGGGTCAACATATGAAAAGTATACAGCCTCATGCCTGCTGGAAGATAAAAATGGGTTCTAAAACTGGCTACTTAAACAGTCTAAACTCTTGAGGAGCAAACAGAAAATGCCCCGACCTTCGGCCTATTCCCTCCTCAAGAAAGTTCTTCCACACCTTCCTTTCCTGCCCCTCAACATCTCAGCCTACCAGCTTCCTCAGTTTCTTCATAATTGTTTCGAAATGGAAACAGTCAAGTGAATGGATAACAAAGAGTAGTGCGTTCGCATACCGGAATGGTACCCGGCTTATTAAACAGGAATAAACCACTGGCCCTTGCAACCGCAGGGGTGGATCTCAGAACAGCAAAAAATGCCAATGAAAGAAGCCAGATACAAAATGGTGCATACTCTATGATCTCATTTACGGGACATTCTAGGGAAGGCAAAATACGGACAGAGAACCTAGGGTGGCGCAGTAGCCAGGGACAGGGGTGGGAGGATTGGGTGTTAACGGGACCAGGGAAGTTTTGGAGTACTGTAAATCTTCTATATCTAATTCATGGTAGTGGTTACACAACTGTAAACATCTGGAAAAACTCATTAAATGAACATTTTTTTCCTGCAGTCCCAGGGATGGAACCCAGAGTCTCACGCATGCTAGGCAAGTGCTCTAACATTCAACTCTATCTCCAGCCCAGAAACTCATGAGATGGGACACTAAAGAGGACACATTTCATTTAACATAAATTTTATCAATCTTTAAAAAACTCTTACTTCAATCCATTGAGGGTGAATTTCTGCTGGGACCTTGACCAACAACCTCCTTCATCCCCTACACCTAGCAGGTCCCCCAAGCCCGAGCATCTGCAGGAGTCGCCTCATCCCAGCAGACCACGCCTGGGACCGGGCACCTTCAAGATGGCTCCTGGGCCCCCCACATCCAGTGAGCAGAGTGGAAGCCTTCCTGCCTCTGCCCTCTGGCCTGACCCTGCAGCCCTGTCCACTCCAACTGATTTCCCATCCTCAGACGTTCCTAGGAGAGAAG
The DNA here is from genome assembly GCF_000247695.1 of Heterocephalus glaber. Next base: position 3,253,081 of record NW_004624768.1, read on the forward strand.
CAGGAATCATCCTCTCTGCTCACTTCCCTGTCAAACACTCCAGATATCTTCCAGGAATCCCTTCTCCGGGGACTGTTGGGCTCAGTGCCCAGGCCAGGCAAATGTGTAGCCAGGAAATGCCACAAGTTCTCCCCTCCACAGGGCACCGGATCTGTAATGGGATTTCTTCCAGCAACATTTCACTTAGTATGAGGGACAATTCTGCACACTCCCTGCTAAGCCCCCCTTGAATTCTCCCCCGAACCCAGTTCCTTTACAGCTGGTTGGCTGGTGCCACCGGGGCAGGAGTTGCAAACCAGCTGAGACTTGGCAAACCTGACAGTGGATTTCTGGTAGCTCTCGGCTCGGCGCTCTTTTGAAAATGTGGAAGGTGCTTTGTCCCTGTTGTTCTCAGCTTTGGGGCCTTGGCCAGAATTCAAACACCCCAGGAAACATTTCAGCAGTGGTTGACAGGTTGACAGTTGCACCCTCATTTGGCCCACCTGTTAGTGTGTTCACAGAAACTCACTAATTGTTACACAGTCTTCAAAAATCGCTGTTTGTTTGGTTGATTTAGACCGAACCACTCTTCTTTGCGGGGTTGTAGTGAATAAATAACAGCAGTGGCCCTGAAGTCAATGCTGATCATTTCCTACCCAGCTGCCAGAGCCCTGCGAGGATTAAAGCATTTGCATTTGCAATGTCCCTAATCACCCACGAGAGAGACCCCAGACACATGCAGAAAATACGTTCAGGGAAGGGTGATATTTTCATAGCTGAAGACATCTGATCCTCCATGAAAGCTGCTGTGTGTTCACAGGGCAGAGGTGGCCTACCAAAAGCTGAGACTTGGTCACTTACAATCTGACAGGACCATTCTGTCACAACGGATGCTTTCTCTGATGTAGTTGAAAATTTTTTCATTTTAATGTAATGTAAGTAGATATTTAAAAAGAAAATATAAAAAACACTCCTCTATAAAAAATAAAACAAAATGTTATAACAAAATAAGTAGAGAATAACAGTGGTTAATGTACTGTGTATCATGATCCTAAAAGAATGGCCAAAATGTTACTCAGAATACAAGTCATAAACAAAAAAAAGATTCTTTCTCGCAACGGAGAAACAAAACTCTCTTTCCAATGAACAAAAGAAACTGGTAGTATAAATGAAACAAATTAGTGCTTAATCTTAAAATATTTTTGAAACAACATAGATAATTATTTGAACGTCTCCCTACTTCCTATTTATCTGTCTTCTATTTCCCTCTCTCCTCTACTCCTCCTCCCTTGTCTCCCCCTCTCCCTCTGCTCTCTTTTCTCTCTCTCTCTCTCCCTCTCCATATGTTTCTCACATGAGAGAATTTCTCATAGAAGTGAAACCATGCAATATTATTTCACTTCACATTATGTTCTCAAGTTGTATCCACTTACCTAAGAATGTGTCAAGTTTATCTTTCTTTACGGCAGAGTAGTACTCCATATGTATAAATACCACATTTTCTTTATCCATTCATCTGTAGGTGGTAGTTTCGAGAAACTTCTAGACATGAGTCCTGAAACTTTGGCAGAGGCAAGGAGAAAGCTAAGGAGACAGATGCAGCCCTTGAAGGGGCATCCACTCAAAACGCAGATGCTAGAGATGGGGCCTGAAATGAAGACGTGCATCACAAGGCGAGGCAAAGGCTGTCCCCAGGACACCCTGGCAGGGACACTAACCTATCTGGAGAAATGAGAGGCTTCAAAGGGAGTGAGACCTACCAAAGGGCCCACAAATTCCCACCACAAGACTGTCTCAGCCACACACTGCTGTCCCAGCTCCCGTGCACCAGACAGTTGTCTTGTTCCTTCCTGGGGTGGTCAATCCTCAGGTACACACAGCACCCTCCAATACTTTTAGTGAGAATTGGTAAACCAATCAATCCATTTAGACACATGCTCCCATTTCAAGTATTAATAGGGAGCTCTTAGCAGTGCAAAATCCAGGGTCCACTTTGGCCACATCCATCTCCTTCTCTGGCATCTGGACCCTCCCTATTGGCACGTGAGAAACTATGTCATCATTGGTTGCCCTTGAAATTCCAGCTGTTTCCTCTCAATTAGGACCTGGAGTTGAGGCTGGGAGGGTATAGCTTGGTGGTACAGCACTTGCCTAGTATGAGCAAGGCCCCAGGTTTGATTTCCAGCACTACCAAGAAAATAAAAAACTGAAGACCTCAACATGTTGTCCAGTCAACATGTTTGCTAGTTAACTAGATTTTTTTTCCCCATTAAATTGATTGGTACATTTTAGGTATAAAATACAGTTACGTTCATCATTGGGATCTTGTACCATTACCTGAGTATCTTGGTTCTTGTTTTTCCCCTTCCCCTGCCCTCCCTTTACCCCCTCCACCCTTCCCTATTTGCAAAGACTTTGTTTCCATTTTTTTCCTTTTCTCATATTTTTTTCTTTTACCTTCTTTCCTT
>NW_004624768.1:3267562-3301851 GCF_000247695.1 Heterocephalus glaber
TTGGTTTTTCATAGATAGCCTTAATGGTTGAGATAAAGACCTTCCATGCCAATTTTCCACAGGGTTTTTATCATGAATGGGTGTTGGATTTTGTCGAATGCCTTTTCTGCATCTATTGAGAGGATCATATGGTTTTTGTCCTTGACTCTGTTAATATGGTGTATTACATTTATTGATTTATGAATATTGACTGGTGTCAGTTTTTAAAAGTTGCTCTGGAGGAGTTTTTCAAATTGATTGGCATAGATGTGTACATAAAACCCTCCTGCTTTCTTCAGTTATCTATGAGACCTTTTGTCACTGCTGTCCCCCACTTTTTGTTATCTCTGGACTCTTTCTTCACCTCCTGCTCACAGCGTGGGGAATCCAGAATCCCCCCCATTAGGAAGTACTCATTCCCTAGTTGCTGAGGCTCCTGGGGGCACCTGGCCCTCCACTCTCAGCTTGCTTTGGGGATTGCCTTTCCTCGAGAGAGCTTCCTCACGCAGAGTCATGCACACTTCTTAGAGAGGCCACAAACCATGACCCTCCCGTATGTGGTGCAAAGGTCTGCTCTGGGCCCCAAATTTGGACAACTCTCAGCAGTCATTTCAGCTTCCCACCTCCCTGGATGGTTGGCCAAGGCTTCCTTTGAGACTGACTACAGCTCAACTGCTCCCTCTGCCCTTCCCTGCTGTTTCTTCCCTTTCCTTTTGCCCATGTGCACAGATTCCAGGATCATTCCTCAGGAAATATGTAGCATTCTACTACTTGGATCAGAACCTTCTTCCTGATTTTATTACTCCTAATTTTGTTACGCATTCCAAGAAACATCTTTAACTTTGTTGATCACCTGTATTTATAGATTTATTTTCTATTTTATTAATTTCTGTCTTTCTATTTATTATCCCCTTTTAATTTTCTTTAGGTTTAATTTATTATTCTCCTTGTGATGGATACTTAGTTTATTAACTTACAATTTTTAATGAAAATACACATAACAAAAATTTAACCCTTTTTAAGGTTACATTAGTGAAATGTTATGCATAGTTCACACTGTTATGTAACATCACCACTATCCTTCCACAGAATTCTGCATCTTTCCCAACTGAAACCATACCCATAAAGCACTAGTTCTCTATGCTTCTGTTCCCCAGTGTCTGATAACCACCACTTCATGTGCTAAGAATTTGACTCTTCTAGGTATTTTACACATGTGGAACCATGCAGCATTTGTTCTTGCTCATTACATGTTAGCTTTCTAAGCTTCTCTAATGTACCCATTCCATCATAGCTTCAGTTGTGTCTCACAGGTTTTATGTCATATATTATTATCATTCGGTCTATTCAAAATATTTTTGAATTCTTCTTGTGAGTTCCTCTTTGGCCCATAGGTAGGGTTGGATTGAACTGGATTGAATTGGATTTTGCAGTACAGAGGATTGAACTTGGCACAGAGGCCTTGGCACTGAGCTACATTCTGCCCCTCTTTAAATTTTGAGATGAGGTCTCAGTAAGTTGTGACATTGCCAGGCTGGGGCTCAATTTGTGATCCTCCTGCCTCAGCCTCCCAGAGAACTGGGATTACAGTATGTGCCATCATGTCTTGCTCACCCATGGATTTTTTTAGAACTGTATCTCTTACATTAAAAACATTGAGGAAATTTCTATTTATTGACTTTGTTGTGTTTAATTATACAGTGGTGAGAAAATAATCTCTGCATGATTTTCAAACATGGAAATATGTTTGAAATTTGTATCATCTCACAGAGTACAGTGAGATTTGACCAATGTTCCATATGCAACCAAGAACAACATACATCCTGCAGTTTGGGGGTGAAAAGCTATATATAGATCAGTTAGTTCAAGTTTGTTAAATGTGTTGTCTGCTGACTTTTTTTCTTTGATCTACTGTTTTCCATTTCCTAAGGAGCGTATGTTAACATCTCCCAGTAAAATGGTGGTTTCAGCTATTTTTAACACTTCAGTTCTGTCAGTTTTTGCATCACAATTTTGAGAATAATTTATAATTACTGTGTCTTCCTGGTGGATCAATTTATCGTCATTATGAAATGTCATATTGTGTTCTGGAAATAGCATTGTAATAGTTTTGTGCAGTCTTCATGTAGATTTCATACATGTACTTTTTAAAAATACTTCTCCTCGTTCTTCCTCTCATCTCCATGCCACTATCTGGGATCATTTTATTTTGTGCAAAGAACTCTCTAGGATAGGTGCTCTGGTGAAGAATTATCGTAGTTTTCAGTTGCCTGGAAATATCTGCACATCACCTTCATTTTTGAAGAATATTCTCTCTGTTTGTATAATTCTAGGTTGCCAGTAATTTCCTTTCAGTGCTTTGAGCAGATGGTATCATTACCCGCTAGCTTGCTTTGTTTCCTTTGAAGGAAATACGGCTTTTCTCGGTGGCTGTTTTTAGGAGTTTCCCTTTGGTGTTTAGCAGTTTTACTATGATGCATCCAGGTGTGGTTTTGGTTTATAACTGCTTGGGCTCTATACCGCTTATTAAATCTGTGGCTTTCTGTCCTTCGTCATTTTTAGATACCTCTCACCCACTGCCTCTTCATATATTACTTCTTGTCCCCAGTTCACTCTCTTCCCTCTTCTTCTGGGAGTCTACTTACATATTTTCTCTCCAATTTATTTCTGTATTATTACATTTTTCTATTTTACCTTCACCCTTACTGTACTAACTTTCTTTGGCTGCGGTTAAACTTCCGCACACGTAGGCCAATGCGCTGAGGGTGCCCCACGTGCTGGGCTCAGGCGAGCCAGAGAGCTGCGGTCGCGGTTCTAGTAGGGCCTTTGCCTGCACCGCCAGGGCAGCCTTTCGGCTTCTAAGCTCCACTGCTTTCCGGGGCTGCCAGCGCAATAAGCCAGAATGGCTAAAAATGGTGATAATGAATAAAGGGCTGCTCTGGAGGCCAAAATCTGTCATCGAATTGAGTATTATTTTGGAGATTTCAATTTGCCACGGGAAAAATTTTTAAAGGAACACATCAACTTGGATGGCTGGATACCCTTGGAAATGATAAAATTCAACAGACTCAACCTCCTAACAACAGACTTTCATGTAATAATGGAAGCATGGAGCAAATCTAAAGCAGAACTTATGGAAATCAGTGAAGATAAAACTAAAATCAGAAGATCTAAAACAAAAAAAACCCTCCCTGAAGTGACTGATGAGTATAAAAATAATGTAAAAAACAGATTTGTTTATATTAAAGGCTTCTCAACGGATGAAACGACGACATCAAAGAATGGCTAGAAGCTAAAGATCAAGCCATAAATATCCAGATAAGAACATTGCACAAAACATTTACGGGATCGATATTTGCAGTGTTTGACAGCATTGAATCTGCTAAGAAGTTTGTAGAAACTCCGGGCCAGAAGTATAAAGTCACAGACCTGCTAATACTTTTTAAGGAAGATTATTTTGCAAAGAAAGATGAAGAAAGAAAGCAAAATAAAAGTGGAAGCTAAATGAGTTAAACAAGAGCAAGAAGAAAAACGGAAGTTATCAGAAGATGCTGAAATGAAATCTCTAGACAAAAAGATTGGACACTTATCGAAGTTTTCGGGTGACTTAGATGATCACCTGTAGAGAAGATTTACACATTCTTTTCTCAGACCATGGTGAAATAAAATGGATAGATTTTGTCAGAGGAGCAAGATACGAATAATCCTATATAAAGAAAAAGCCAAGGATGCACTGGGTAAAGCCAAAGATGCAAATAATGGTAGCCTACAATTAAAGAACAAAGAAGTGACATGGGAAGTACTGGAAGGAGAGGTGGAAAAAGAAGCTTTGAAAGAAAAATTAGAAGATCAACAAGATTCCCTAAGTGTTCAAATGGAAATCAAGAGGTTGCAGATTTAAAGGAAAGGAAATGAAGCTGCCCAACCTGGGAAGGCTAAGGGAAAAGGAATTTCAGGGCAAGAAAACAAAGTTTGATAGTGGGAAAGAATGCCATGAAAATGGTACAGCTGGACCAGTGAAAAGAGCAAGAGAAGAAACAAAGAAGAACTCGCATGGAAACAACAGAAAACAGGGGCCAGGGGTTTAGCTGAGTGGCTCTGCTGCCTGCCTCGCAAGCACAAGGACCTGAGTTCGATCCTTGATACCAAAAAAAAAAAAAAAAACAAAACAGAAAAAGGTCGTGGAGACCACTAGTTTAGTAAATACTATTTTTTATTTATCTTAGGTTTTGAGCTGTTTTTCATCTTTGGAGGCTTTGGAAAAGAAGACCGAATTAGGTCCACTTCAATGTCCACGTGTAAAAAAGAACAATTATTTTTTTTGTTGTTTTAACTTGTTTTTTTGTTGTTGTTATCCAAGCACATTTTTTATTTTTTATTTTTTATTTATTTTTCTTTTGCAAACACATTTTTTTTTTTTTGGTACCTGGGATCAAACTCGGGTCCTTGCACTTGCACAGCAGGTGGTGAAACCACTGAGCTAAATCCCCAGCCCTGCAAACACATTTTTTAAATGTATACTTCTGTTTGTGTTCAAATGATTCAAATATCAGAAGGAAGATTCTTTCAGTAGATTGCCTTTGTAATATGAGAATGTATTAGTCTAAAATAACAAAATATATACTATATAGAAAATAAGAACTCAAGAAAAACTTAACTATTACCTTAATTTTAGCTATCAATTTTTAAGTTCCAAAATTTCCATTTATTGCTTGTAGGATGCTACTGAAAATATTCATCTTATTTAATTTCTGATACATATTAATCTCAATTATTCTGAAGGGTTTTTTAAGCCTGATGACACCACTATCAGTTTCCATTGTTTTCTCTCCCCTCCTCTGTCCGTTTCTCTCCCCCTCTGTCTCTTTTTCTCTCTCTCTCATTCCAATCTTGGATTTTCCATACCTGATCATTTTTGATTGAATGTTAGACATTGTATATGAAAATTGTAGAGACTATTTGGACCTTGGATGATATCTTTCTCTAGAGAAGATTTGTTTTTGCTTCCGACAGGTGCCAAGGAAGAGACCAATCACTTAATTTCCTTAGGGACTGAGATAATTTGAAACTGGGCATCCGAATTTGTTTCACTGTGCATCCAGGGTGACAGAACAGCCTGGTTTGTGTCAGGATACTGGGTTTCTCGTGTATGAATTTTCCAGTAATAAATCAGGACAGCCCCAAACAGGGATGGTTGCTCCTCTTACACATCTCTTTTGGGCTCCAAAATGAAAGCCTGGGGTGTCTTCCTTGACTCCCATTTTCCTCCCCTTTGCTCCAGTTTTTGTCCTTCTGGTTCTATGAGACTGCAAATAGTTCTACCCACTTTTTCTACTTCTCAGTTGCTGCTTGATGCTCAGTCTTTCACCTCTCAGCTGTAGCTTAAATTGGCGAATGCCTTGAAAGATAAAGAGCACAAATCTCAGTCTTATCCCAATCCTCACTCCAGTGTCTTCAAGTAGATGGTTTATATACCTTTGTCTAGCTTCTCTAGTTGTCCTAATGGAAGGGTTATTGAGAAGCAAGTCAGTCCAGTATTGTTGGGAGTATAAATTGGTTTGCATATGTTTAGGGATTTTTGAACGTAGTACCTAAATGCCCTCTGGAAATATGCCAGCAATCTTTGCTCTTAGTTGTGGACAAGAGATTCTTTCTTTGTGTCTTGCCACATGGATGTTACTACATCAAAAATAATTCATCTTTGCATCTGTGCCATTTGCTGGATTTAGAATGGAGTAGAGTTTTAACTTTTACCTCTCGGAACCCTAGTGAGGCGGAGCCTTACTTAGTTGCTTCTTGACGTTTGTGTTTACTCAACAGAATGTTTCTAGTACAAACCTGGGCCATGTGGATTGAACATCGCCCAGAAGATCTAGTGGATGGAAATTGGAAAATGCAAGCAGTTGATGACCTCATAGGACAGAGTCTCTGTCACAGGTTTGCCCGGTGACCCGCTTCACCAGTGATCATCCCTTATTAAGAATTCCAACCTCATTTCCCCTGTGGTGGGAACCACTTCATGTTTGCACCTGTGGGGCTCAGGTGCTGCCGTCCTGGCCACAGGGGCTGGGTCCTGGCCCCTAGCTCACTCAGAAATGCAGTGAAAGGGGAAGAATCAAGTGTGCTACCCAGAGTCCTGAGGACCCATCACACTTGGGCCAGCAGGCGTTGTTTCCACGCTTCTGGCCGTTTCAGAGACCATCATCATAGTGCCAAGCAATCTGGCTGGGACAATCTCAAATCCCGTCCTCTAACCATCTGTGTCATGCAGAGGGCACACTGGCAGCATCCTCTGAGGGGAAGGTGTCTGTGTCTGGGTTTATTTTAGGTGTTTGCTTTCTCAACAGCTCCCCTGGCATTTAATTACTAATTTTAAAAGTAAAAGGTCAAAGCATTCTTCATTGAGGAGGGGGAGAAAGAAACCTTTCTGTTCTCGTCAGTCCGACACCAGTTCTCTCTGTGGTCACAAAGATGGTGGATCTGGGGCCAAATGTGGACATCCCACAATAGTAGGTTCAAAAAGGGATTTTCATATTTAATCACCCCTCAGGTAGCCCCTATAGCTTTATCCAGTAAATGTGTAATTGGGAGTTCCTGCTTGGAGACTGCAGTCTCTGTTAAATACAACTTAAAGACCAGCTTCCCCCTGCTTCCTAAATGGCCTTTTATAGCTGAGACTCCCAGATACAGGGCTTTTTTCAAAGGCTTTATACAGCAATTAATGGCTGCAACCAAATACCCAAACCTCAGATCCTGACTGTGTGCCAAATTCTTCACTGCCAGGGGAGACTCACAGCAGTGTTTGTTCTCTTAAGTTGCTCAAAACAGAGAATATTTTACACCTATAAATAACTACACTTTGAGGGGGGCAGGGAGGACAGGTGAGCCACACCAAGATTTCTTTTTTTCAAGAAGAGGAACAGTAAACTTCTTATGCCTCAAGAAATTTCCAAGGATGTCCCATATATTCCTTGCAGGAAATACCTTGTAATTTTCCTTACTTCCATGCCAATTTTCCTCGCTTTTCATTTTAATGAACGAGGCTTACAGCCATCCCATGTTAGTGCTCGTCTCTTTAACATTTTTTCCATATTGTTATTTGGAGACCAGCTTTCCCTTCAGACTCCTTTCCACCCACTCATGTGGTCGCTTGGAACTGGCCATGCAGATGGTTCTCTGGGTAGGGGAGGCCCTGGCACTGGGGTCAGGGGCCCTGATGCAGCCATAGTCCCGGGAGCCACAGGCCGAGGTCACGTGGGTGGGTACGGGGTGGGATGAACTGGAGGGCATCAGACCCTCAGGACTCTTATGAAATAAGGTCCTCCCAGCCACTTGCCAGGAAGTGGAGGATTTTCTGTCATCTCTCATTAGGAGCACAGGCAGGGCTGGGGAAGCGCCATGGGTAGAAAATACAATCAGTGCAGCACTACACACATGGAGGGGGTGGGACTGCCGGGCAGGGCCAGTTAAGTATTAACAGAGAATATCCTCGGAAATCCTTCTGGTCTCACGAACTGCTGTGGAAAGCCAACCCTGTCCTCTCCTGTCCAGGGACATGAACATGAACCAAGTCTCTTGGTTCTAGCTCTTCACTGAACCCTCCTTTCCTGTGGGACAAGGAACACTGTTAGCTCAGCTGCTGAGGTCCTCTAGGGGAAAAGCCCACTCACGACCCCATGCAAATAGGAAGGCCACTCATCATGACCCATAGCCCGTGTTCTTTTATGAATGAAGTCAGAAACAGGCCCTCAGTTCTAGGAAATATGAAGTCTTGGTCTGATGTGTGGGCTCTGGAGCCAGCCTACATGGCCTCAGTGCCGTCTGTACCATCTGCTAGCTGAGTTGCAACCTTCCCCCTGCCGGTAGAAGGACCGTAGCTCCATGACCCCATTATGAGGAGTAATCTATGTCAGGAAAAGACTGGCACCCTCATGGGCTCCATAAATGTTAGCTGTTGCTGGTATTGCATTTCCTAAGACAGGGATAAGGAACAAAACACCTGGTTTGATGAATGCTCAAAGGCGGGCAAATGAGGGAAGCAGAGCAGAAAGGATGGGAGATAATTGAGGGAAAGACCAAAGAAGGAGATAGAGCAGCGTGGAGAGGACCCGTCCTTCCTGCCCGCCGGTTCCCAGGAGTCCCTGCTCAGGCCCACGGCTCCTGGACACCAGCCTTCCTTCCCACTCCTTCTAACCCGCCCTCACCCCCCATGTGGTGCAGGATTACCCACCCCACACACCCTTCACACCTTCTGAAACCCGCTTTGCCCCTCAGCTCTGGCTTCCAGCTCAGGTGAGGCCTCCTCTGCCTGCTATGGGAGGCTGCAGGAAGGCTGGCCCACAGGAAGCCCAGAGCTGCCCCCTCTGATTGGTACCCAATGCCCAGAGCACGTAGAGGCAGGCATTCCCTGGAGAGGGAGGAGGGCAAGCAGAGGAATGGCAGTGCCCTCAGAGGGACATGGCAAGGCAGGTGGAGACCCTAAATCCCTGCACCCTCCCAGTCTGAGCCCTGCCGGCAGCATCCACCAAAACGAGGGCTTGCTCGCATGGGTCTCCATGCATGGCAGGCTGGGTTTAGGTGCTGGGGGGGACTTGGGAAGGAGAGAGAGGAGCCGGAGGTGGGATGGGGTCAGAGAGCCCTTCTACCCTCAGGCAGGGCCGGGGGGCAGAAGGAGCCTGGCCTGGGTGTGTGGACCTCGAGCACAGTCAGGACCGGGGTCTGGTGGCTGCAGAGCTGGGCTCTCCTTTCAAACCTGGGGTGTGGGCTGCAAGGCCTCCCCGGAGGCCACAGGGGCCCCCCTGGGCCTGGACAGAGCACAGTCCTGAGGATTCAGGCAAAGATGTAGATGTCTGCAGCAGGAGGTGGGGGGTTGGAGGGATAGGGTAGGTGCCTGGAGGAAGAGGAAGAAGTGGAAGAGGAAAAGGAAGTAAGGGGGCCTGAGGCTGTGCAGAGAATGCACCAGCGGAGAGACAGAGGTCCAGGTTAGCCAAAAAGTGAAGACAGCTGCAGGAGGCCCTGCAGAGGCCCAGAAAGGCCTGTTTTCACCCCACACTGGAGTGAGCATCCTTCCTCTCTCCTGCCCATCCAGGCCTCATCAAGAGTCTGTGTGTGGCTCCCTCCCACCCTACCCGGAGCCTGTGATCCCCAGCCAGAGACAGCTCAGGGCTCCGTGGTCCCGCTGTGGATAGGTGTAACCGGGTTGTTTGCACATCACACCAAGCCTTTCCCAGGCATATGTGGCTGTGTTTTATTCAACAGTGTCTCACCAGCACCCGCCCCAGAGCCTGGGTCACTCAGTGGCTCAGACCTCCAACAAACACACACACACACAAGCACGCACATGCACGCACACACACACGCACACACACACACACACACAGACACACACACAGCAAGGACAGTCTGAGTCTTGCCAGGCAGCAGCCACTGACTGAGCCGGGGCAGACAGCAGCAGCCTCACCAGCAGGTCCCCACCCTCCCCAAGCTGACATCTGAGAGGGCAGAGGGATAAAGAACAGCAGATAGGCAGACCCCATAATTTCAGAGTGTGAGCCATAGGAAAGTAAGCAGAGCCAACAGGGTGGGCGGGTTGTGACTTCAGCCTCAGAGGTTGGGCAGGACCTCCTGAGAAGGTGACATTTGAGATTAGACCAGCAAGGTGAGAAAGCAGAGCAAGATCAGTAAGTGGATAAAGGGGAGCTGGTGCCAGTGGGCAGGACCTGGAGAAGACCCAGTGGCTTGGAGTCTTGGCCTATTTGTAGGGAAGCTGCCCTCACATTGCTGTTCCCTGCCTCCCAGATGCCTCCCCTTCCTGACAGCCATTCTCAGAAAGGGATTCGAGCAGGTAGACATCAGGATCCTCCTGATGTCTGAGCCCGGGTGTTCCCGTCCTCGGGAGGCTCCTGGGGCCTTGCTCCCTCCCATTATGGCCAGTGGGGGGTTGAGGAACATGAGGCCCATCCTGCCTCCTCCAGCCCCTGATCTGTACCTAACCAGGAGGACCGACTCCAGAAATGAGCTGACAGCCCCACCAGGCAGCTTGGGGTCGGGGCACCCGTGTCTTCTGGTGACTGCACCTCGTGCAAACACCTCCTGGTGTCTTCCCAAGGGGAGGGGCCCAGGAGCGCCTGGGAGGTCTTTCCCGGACACCCCATCCCTGCTCCTCAGCCCCACAGGGCCCTGATGGTCTCTGCACCAGGAGAGTGGTCTCTCTATGTCAGGGGAGATGCCCTCTCCTCCAGGCTCTTCACCCCCAAAGAGCAAAGTGGATCTTGGGTGCTCTTCTGGTCTGTCCTCAGAGACCCCTGGCCACCCTGAGAGCTCCACTGTGTTGCAGGCACTGGATTTTTGTGGCGCTCGGGAGTGCACTGTGGGAGTGGAATACTGGTTCTAAGTTATTGCTGATTCGTCCAGCTGTCCCTGGATCCCTCCTTCCTTCATACGTTCCTGGGAAGCCCACCCCAGTTTGGATCCACTCTGGCTCTCCAACTCCTGGCTCTGCAGTAGCAGCAGTGCCCAGAACAAAGCTGCCGGTGTCTGGGCCTCCAGCGGCTGCACTGGCCCTGGGTCCACAGCAAGCTCCAGCTGCCGAGCTCCTCTGCAGCACCCCAATTCCCACCACACCTCCACAAGCCTGTGCTCCTGCCCCCAGAGCAGCCCCGGAAACAGACTGCCATGCTTTCGGGCCCCGTTCCCAACAGGGACAGCTCCCTTCAGCCCCACAGCAGCTCTTGGCCCTGGGGTTGGAGACCCTAGAACTTTGGCCCTCTTGTCCTTCCCCATCAGGTCCTGTTTGAACAGCAGCCCTGACATCTGGCTCGAAGGTGCCCTTGCCCAGAGGTTGACATGCTGATGGGACTTCCTGTCACTAGGTCACTCCCTGTAATCTACCTGGAGCCCCAGGTGGAAATGACAATAAACACAGAAACCAAAATACAAGGGTCCTCTTGGGCTCCATGTGCCATAAGTGTTTAGGTTGAGAACCAAAGCCACTTTGATCAGTTTAGGTTCTATGGAAATTCAACCCATGGTAAATAATGAAGGGCTAGGAAGGGTGGAAGGAAAAGAAAGGTTTAACTTCCTCTATTTCTACTCAAGTCTGAATTCTGAACAAAGAGGTCCCCTTCAGTTATAAAACTTTAATGAACAGCTTTTTTGATTCTGGGAGATGGTGGGACACTGGGAAAATTTGGAAGCGAAAGGTAAGAATAGAGATAAGAGAGAGATCCACTGGCCACTGCCCTGGTTTAGGAAAAAAATGGGAGAGGGTCCTTCCACCCCACAGCTTCTCTAGGCACTGTAAGGCAGCCCTGGCCTTGACTGCCACCACACCCCAGCCAGGGATGCGTGGAGCACATTGTGTTTGTGATGAAGTCTGTATGTTCCATCACCTGGCAATGGGTATCCCTCAAACTCAAAATGTGAGTGCTTACATGACTATTTGACCACAGTTCTTAGATGTAGCATCCTAGATGAGGCCTCTAAATTCACTTGATTTCTGGAAGGTGTTTGAAGGAGAAAAGTTCATGCAGCAATGCGTGCCGGACCAGCAGGAACTCCCTCCCACCTGTGCATGCACACACACAGAGGCGCATGCACATACGCAGGCACACGCACACACGCACACAATCCCTTCCACAAAGGCTGACCGCCCCCAACATGCGCAGGTGCAGCACGCCCCACCCCACCGACCTCACTTTGCCCTCCTCCAGGCTCCTGTGGACTTGGTCCAGCACCAGGGGGCAGCCGGGCACAGTCTGATCTAACACTGTGTGCGGCACACGGTTTGGTCCTGCTTCCATTTGGAAACTCATTCATGTTGTTTTCAGCTTTTGCTTTATTAGATAAATAACTCCCGCTTAGTATGGAAACACTAAAAGTGTAGGGAAACAAATGCAGAGCACCTCTGCTCCTCCATGTAGAACTCCAACATTTCCTCCACTCACGCCCACGTGCCCACACTCACACATCCTGTTATGATGGCTGTGTCACAGGGTGCCCCACATCCGAGTGACATGGAACAATTTGTACCCTGTGGGCCAGGAGAGCAGTTGGGATATGGGCAGTGGGGGCAGCTCCTCTCTGCCCTGGCTCTGAGAACAGGTTCCATGAGAGAGAGAACAGTCTTCCTGATGAGCTGGAGGACTACAGGCCTTACTTCTAGCATCTCCTATTAGTAGAAGCAAACTCAAAGCCCTGCCAGGCCCAAGGGCAGGGAAGAGAAACTTCACCTCTGAAAAGGATGGGCAGAACCTCTGGGATGAGACATATTACTATGGCCATTTTGGAAAATTTAGGGAAATCTGCCACATTCAATTAAGGATTTTCCCCAGACTATCTCTACAGCTTTATAGACTAGTTTGTTCCATTTTTGTTGAAATATTACATTTACTCAAGCAATGGTATCACCCTGAGGATGCAGCTCAGTTACCTGATGGGTATAGACATCTGTGTACCCCCAACCAGGGAAGACAGCCAGCACTTCCAGAAGCTGGCGGAGTCCCTGTACCCCTTACTTAGTCAATACCTCCTGCACTGCCAGAGGTATCCTCCATCTGACCTCTGTCACCAAAGATGAGTTTTTAGCCTGTGTTTTCCCAAGATGTA
The DNA here is from genome assembly GCF_000247695.1 of Heterocephalus glaber. The sequence continues at coordinate 3,280,148 of NW_004624768.1, forward strand.
TTAATGGTTTCTTATGCCAGTTTTTGCTTTGAATGGCTGCATGGTGCACAATTTATGGGCATATTCTGGTTTATTTAACCAATAACCTGTGGCTGGAGCTTTGACTGTTTCACAATTCCCTCTAAGGAAAATGAAATGGTCCTGGGCAGAGGCCCTGACCAAGTACACCATTATCACCCATGTTGTGCAAACAGTCGGGTGCCTTCACCCCCCCCAACCCACCCCTTCTTGGGGCCCATAATGGGGCAAAGTCCAGCTGACAGTGCTGCTTAGGAGCAAGGACGGCACCAGTGGCCGTACAGGCCGAGCATCCTGAGGTAGGGCTCAATGGCTTGGCGTGTGTATGCTGGGGGGGGGTGTTTTTCCATCACCATTTTTACATCTATCGAGTATGAACACCGCCCCTGAGGCTGAGCAGAAACGGTTACATCACCTGACTTTCTGTGGCTTTTTATTTATTTTTGTTTCATTTTCTTTTGTTTTGTTCAGTTGGTTGGTTGGTTTTTTGCAGTACTGGGAATTCAACCCAGGGACTTTGCCCTGGGCTACTTGCTAAGTTGCCCAGGCTGGGCTTGAACCTGCAATCCTCCTGCATCAGCTTCCTAGAGTGCAGGGATGCTTCTGCACACAACTTGTTCTGTTATTCATGCCATTCCCCTTTGTCTCTGCCTCCTCTTAGTGCATGGTGCCTTCCACCTGCCTGAACCACTTTCAGAATGCTCATTCTGGAGTGTGCCTCGTAATTAAGCGGCCCTGGCTTGCTTTATAGACTCTCCTTGTCTGATAGCTCTAAGTGGTTCCTATGAGGTGTGGTCTTATTTGCTCACAATTATGCAAGAAGATGAAAGGGAGGAAAGGAGAGAGACTGGAAGAAGAGAGGGAGAAAGAGGGGGGAGGGCTGGCAGGAGGAAGAGAGGGACCATTGTTCCAATTTTGCCGGGAGGGAAGTGAGGGTTTGTGAAGTAGTATATCACCATGTTGGGTTTACAAATAAAGACACAAGAGGCCACTGGTGTTCAAACACAGGATGTAGACGCTGTGTCTGCAAGTCGTTTTTTTCTAAGGAAAATTAAATTCCAAAAATATTTGTACTGACTTAAAAAAAAAAAAAGAAAACGTTCTCCTCACATCTCCTGTTTTTAGCTACACTCCTCATTTGTGTTTTGAACTGGAGTTCCTTTTTAAAAAAGTTTAAATAGGAATGGAAGCTATCCACAAAAGCCTTAGCCAGGATGAGAGCAACACTGAATAAATGGAAAGAGCAGGCTGCACATGGAGGAGCGGAGAAAGCCCTTCCCCAGGCAAGAGCAGGGAAAACCGCCCCTCAGTGGTGCCCTCTCTGTGACCAGCCGGCAGGTGAGAATGGAGGGGACAATATTTGTGACACAGGTAAGGGCAGCATAAAAGGAAAGCCCAGGCCATGGGCGGGATAAACATGCCTCCCTCACCGGCTAGGATGTGGCAGGACTCAATAGGCACATGACAAAGCAAGTCTGCAGGGGTGTGTGTGTGTGTGTGTGTGTGTGAATGTGCGCACACGCGCACAGTGTTCTACCACTGGGCTACACCCTCCGCCCTTTTTGTTTTGAGACAGAGTCTCACTATTTGCCCAGGCTGGTTTTGAAGTGACCATCCTCCCACCTAAGGCTCCCAAATAGCCGGGATTACTGGCCTATGCTGCCATGCCCAGCTAAGCCTGCAGATTTTAATCATAGCCCTTGCAGAATTGCAAGAAGGCTACCAGCAGGCAACGCCTATTCATAACACAGAACAATGATTCCAGTTACCTTTGAACTGGGAATAACACAAAGGGTATGCCTGTGGGATTCAGCACCTGGAACACTCAGTTTGTCAGGTGGGCCTAGACCCCACCTGCCCATGGAGCCATTGTCCCTTGGGGGCATGCCTGGCACCATTGTGACAAGATGTGCCACACCTTCTGCCCCTGCCACGTCGGATGGTCATTGCCTCCCTGTCTCCTCCCAGACACTGGAGAGCCACCTCCTGCAGAGGACACCTCGACACAGACAACTCTGTCCTTGGCTCAGAGCAGGAGATTTGCCATGAGCCCCCAGGAGCGTCTGCTCTGCTCGCAGGTGAGATGGCTCTGGAAGTTTCCATGGTGAACAGGCAGCATGCAGGAGAGGACAGAGCTGGGTGAGAACTGAGGGCCCCAGGTACTGGATAAATCATTTGTAAGCTGAGCCAGTTGGAGACAAACTCATGTTTGTTCATGGAATTCGCCACTGCGCCATGAAGAAGAACATGGTCACCACATGCAGCACAGAGCGAGCGAGCTGTGTGGGGCCCAGGGTGCACTGTGGTTTAGACGTGCAGTGAGTGAGTCCCCAGGGCTCCTGTGTGGGAGCCTGAGGAGGGGCTCGGAGCAGTCGTCCCTGGGATCGATGGAGCTCTCCTGAGACCCAGTGAGTTCCCAGGGGAACGCGTTGCTAGAGCAAGACGGGCCCCTCCCTGTTCCCCGACTTCCTCCCTCACCCCTTGCACCTGCTTCTGCCATGACCTCCTTGCATGATGCCAGCCAAGAAGGACCTTCCAGAGCAACTGATCTTGGACTTTCAGCCTCTAAAACTATGAGCTAAATAAACCTCTTTTCTTTGTAAAGTACCTAGCCCAAGTATTTTGTTACAGTGACCCAAAATGTTCTGATACAAGGCATCTCCCCTCCTTCCTAACCCTCAGTCTGAGCTCACGAACCTGTTTCCTTATTCCCTGAAAAACAGTGGCCATCAGAAGTGGTGCCACTGCTCCTTCCAGCCACCTCAGGGCCCAGAGGCTCTACCTTGCCTCCCACCCACCCCAGTGTCTCCCCCAGTCTCACTTCCTGCCACATGGGCCTCCCTCTCCAGCCTCAGCAATTCCAAACTCCCTCCTGGGTCACGTCCATTAAATATAAACATGGTTATTTCTTTTCTTTCATGTCCCAAAAGACGAATGTCAAACAAAAAGGTCTTCCTCAAGTCATTTTACCCTCCAGAGAATACCCTAGCTCTCTTTCCCTTTCCAGAAAATTCCTCAATGTGTTGTCCATCCCCACTACCCCCATTTCCCTCCTCTTCCCTCCTGTCTAGAAGGCAGTTGGACCTTCACCTCTCCACACCCCTAAAAGGGCAGCACTGTGCCCCACACTGCCAGCCTTAGCAATCAAGCCCTGAAGGTCCCTCTACGGCTAAGGATTCCCAGAGGCGGGTGTCATGTGGCCTCCCCTCTCCCCAAGGCCACCCAGATCTCCAGACTACTGGCAAAAGCCATGCCGACCAGTATGTGCAGAGCTGACCCTCCTTAGCTCATGCTCCTCTTCATTCTACCCATCCCTGGGAATGATGGTTCTCATCACCAGAGCCACGTGAGTGTCATCTTGATTCCTCTCCATTCATACCCATTGTATTAGTCCATTTTCTGGTACTATAATGAAATACCTGGGGCTTGATAATTTATTTTTAAAAGGCTTATTGAGCTCACAGTTCTGAAGGGCCTAAAGTATGGCACTGGCTTTTGCTCAGCTTCAGTGAAGGTCTCCTGGCTCATGGGATCACAGTGGGGGGATGTGTATGAGTGGGGAAGATCATATCGTCAGACTGGAAGCCAGAGCAAGGAGAGGCACCAGTCTTATTCTTCTGGAAGATCCTCTTTTGACCACTCACCTGAAGTCCCATGGCAACTACATTCATTTATTCTGAGGATGATGACCCCGGTGACTGAACCAATTCCTGTGTGACTCCACCTCCCAATGCATGTCCTTCATAGCTCTCTGTCCCTTACGGAGACAGACCAAAGCAGTTGCACTGATCCTGTCTCCCCAGGGATCTCATCTCCCAGTGTTCTCTGCTTCCCCAACCCTTCTGGATTCTTTCTCCCACTGCCCTACCTTGCAGCATCTTGGTGAAGCCCTCCCTGCTCACCTACTTAAATTATACCCCACACCAAGCAGCACACTCTTCTTACCCTTTTTTGCATCTTTGTTTTCCTACTTATTATGTGTCTGTGTGTATTTGATTATTGGGCTATGCATGTCTGCCCCCTTGTTGAAATGCAACAGAATATCCACTCCATGGATTGTGCCTGTCCTGTCCCCTCTTGTATTCCCAGGGCCTGAAGCAGAGCCCAACAGAGAGCTGGCTTTCAGTAAGTGATCAGCCTCACTGTGCCCATTAATCAGCATCAGAGTCCATCTGTTAGTAGATGATGATTAGAAATCAGATGGAAAAACAACTCAGGGCAAATTTATTGAAAAGGAAATGCAAAGTGTGCAGAGCTCCTGGAACTACATGCAAAACCACTAAGAAGGTCCATGAGGTAGACCAGTTAGCTTCAGAGAAGAGCATTGACAAAATGATGGATGGCCCACTAAGCGCTTCCAAAGAAAACAGTTTCCAACACACAACATGCAAAGAGGCCCTTGAGAAAACTGATGGGGCCCTCGGCATGTTTAAGTCTGACCCTCTTCAGGATCAGGATGCAGAAGTCAAGCAGGAGGTAGAGGACACAGCAAAGTCCCGTTGAGTAGGTGTCCAGACCACAGAACCTGGCTGCTGGGCTCAGATCCCTGACCTTTCTACACAGGCTGTGGGACCTCTCTCTACCTCTGCTTTCTCATCTGTGAAATAGGACAGTAACAGTAATTGTCTCATGATTGCAGTGAGCAATGAACGTCGTATGTTTATATCCAGTGGTACCCCTGGTTCACAAATGATTTTGTTTGCAAACAATTTGGTTTAAAAACAGAAGCATTTGGCAAATTTTTGTTTTGGTTTGCAAACTCTGCATCGGGTGATACACATGACCACAACCATCTTTCCCACACAAATACAAACAAGACCATCTTTTCCAAAATCATAGAACGAATTAAGTTTGTGCACTGAGGTACCACTGTATTGCATATCTATAGTCCTAACTGCATAGTAAGCAGTATTGATGTGTTTACTATTGATATTGTACAAGCATATTTTAAAATTAGGCCAAAAAATTCATTAACAACAGACTTCTTCATCATTCATTTTAAGCATTAGCTCAGTGTTGCCTGTAACTTTTTTTTTAAATATAAGACAAAATGAACTTTTCACAAGATGAGAATTTTATCAATTTTAATAACTTTATTTCATCTTTAATAAGGTTCCAGTTGTGCCTCTTTTTCCCTATTGACTGTGAAATTTGGTCTACATTGAAGTAGATTGCATTCGATGACTTTATGTCCTCTGGCAAGGTCATGGTGATTGGGGAAGTGAGTATCAGGATGGGGCAGAGCCTGGCACAGGGAAATGACCAGGTCCAGTTTATGGGAGGCCCTCAAATGAGTGTGAAGGTGGGCTCAGGGGGTGTCCATTCATTCCTTCATTCATTGCTCACCCCACCAGCGGCTATGCTTGCATTCACGGTGGGCCTGGGATCACCTGGGGTTCATGGAGCTATAAGAAGAACAACAGGCTTCTGGGTCCAGACAAGATGAAGACCCAGCATGGGTTGGACCCCTGCCCAGAGTCAACCCTGTAGATGCCTTGGGAAAGAGAGGGGACACAAGTCCTGAAGAGACCCAAGCTGTCGGGAACATTGTGGGCAGGGGATCAGAATAGAGGAGAGGGCAGAGCGGAAAGCAACAGAGGAAGGGCCCTGGGGAGAGCCGCAAAGTGCAGCCCTTGCCTCTGCCCCACTTCGTCCTGGGGGTCTGGGTCCCATCCATTCCCCTGCAGCCCCAGCTGCCTGCCTTGTGTTGGAAGGGCCTGATCAAAGTGGTGGTAGTTGGTCAAATCAGCCTTCCTCAGACACATCTCCTTGCCTCTCCCCTTTGCTCCCCAGGGCTGGTGGGCTGCAGCCTGAAAAATCTATCTCCTCTCAGGACCACCCTATCTATGACTGCAGGGAATATTCTAGCTGCAGCAAATAAGGGACTTTTTCAGAGGTGGCGAATCTAGAATGACTGATTCATGGTACAATGCTAGGCTGGAGAGCGCTAAGATTAAGTGTATGAGTGCTACCCACCCTAGGTGGATAGCATAAAAGGGGAAGAAAGATGATGTTAAGGTTCCCTTGTTGTTTTTGTTGCCATATGGGAGCCATGAAAGGCTTCTCCTCTGTGATGCCCGTCAGCCATGCCACCCTGCCCTGGAACCAGCCACCTATAGACTGAAACCTCTACAAACTGTGAGCTAAATAAACTTTTCCCCTTTAACTTATGGGTCAGGTATTTTGTCTCAGCAAGGAGAGAAAATAACTAAGAGAGCAGGGCTGTAGAAGGTGGAAGGGGCTCTCTGTTGTCAGGGAAACAGGGCTGAGCTTCTTCTCAGACATGGAGGGATGCTGGGTCCTGTGGGATGCAATGTCCTAGGTGCGTACAAAGAAAAAGAACTAACTATAAGGTCATGGTGCAGAGTGAACATAAGAAATGTAAGAAGGCCAGTAGTGAAACATGTCAATTAAAAATACAAAGTAACACTGAGTGGCAGTGGATGAATGGCAGAGCAAAATGCAGTCTATTCATACAATGGAATATTATTCAGCCTTTGAAAAGAAAGATATTCGGATACATCCTACAGCATGGATGAACTTTGAGGATATTACACTTAGTGAAATAAACCAGGCACAAAAAGACAAAGACTATATGATTTGACTTCCACGAGGCTCCTGGAGCAAACTGAGAGACAGAAAGAATGGTGGTTGCCAGGGGCTGAAGGAGAGGGGACTGGAGAGTTAATGTTTAATGGGTACAGGGTTTCAGTTTGGGAAGATGAAAAAGAGCCTAAATGGACAGCGGTGATGATCACTCAGAAAGGTGAAGGTGCTTGGTATCACTCAACTGTACACAGTGGTTCCCACCATAAATTTTTCTTTGTTTGGTTTTGGGTTTTTTGTTTTTGAGACAGAATCCTGCTAAGTTGCCCAGGCTGGCTTTGAATTTGGCTTCTTCCTGGCTCAGCCTCCAGAGTAGCTGGGATGACAGGTGTGTGCCGCTGTGCCCCGTGCCAACAATGAATTTTATGTTACATATTTTTATCACAATATAAAGTAAAACAAGAATTTTTAAAGTTAATAAAGAAATACCTGAAATGAATCATGCCATGTGTTCTGATAAAGGTAATAAACAGATGAATGAGCTGACCCGAATGGCAACTGTGATGCTTGATTGATTGTGTCAATTTGAGAAGTTGGTTAAGAGAAGCTTAGTGAAAGCTTGGAAACAGCCCAAGTGCCCATCAGCTGGAGACTGGATAAAGAAGCTGTGGTTCTTTTATAAAATGGAGTACTACTCAGCCATGAAGAACGAGAAAGTAGAGACATTTATAGCTAAATGGATGCACATTGAGGTGATACTCAAGTGAAATAAATAGGACACACATGTGTAAATACTGAATAGTTTCTCTAGTGTGAGAAACTGAAAGTGTAAATAAGGTTTAAAATTGGGGCCAGGGATTTAGCTCAGTGGTTTCACCGCCTGCTGCCCAAGCACAAGGACCAGAGTTCGATCCCCGGTACCAAAAAAAAAGACCAAATAAGATTTAAAATGATTAAAATAAATAATTGATAATTTGAAATATTAAAAGGTCCAAAGGTGTAGGGGTGGTGGGAGGGGAAGGGGAAAGGAAAGAAGGGAAAGGAAAAATGATGAGAAAAGAAAAAAAATGGAAACGAAGTCTATGTAAATAGGGAAGGGTGGAGGGGTGAAGGGCGCACAGGTAATGGGGGAAAAATAAGAACCAAGATGCATCATGTACAGGTACAAGCACCCAATGATGAATGTAAATGTATTGTATACTTTCAAAGTACCAATAAAAGAATTTTTTAAAAAGAGAAGCTTAGCTAAATTGGCTCAGCAATTCCACACCCTGGGGCACGGAGGACCCACCTAGGGCAGCTGGTAGCCTGGATGTTACAGAGAGGAAATGAGGAAAGCCGAGGCTGCTTCTGTTCCTTTGCAGGAGCTCCCGTCTTCGCCTTGGATGTCATCTCCTGCCTTCTAGCGCAGACTCTTCCATGTCTGGTGCGGATTCTTCAGGCTTCAGCCTTCCGGCTTAGACTCTTTAGACTTCCAGCACAGACCCATGGGCCATCTGATACGGGACTCACATGGGACACTGCGGTGAGCTGCAGGCCTTTGACTAAATCCTCCGGTCTCCAGTGTGCAGACAGACCCTCTGCACTCTTCCTCATCCGGCTCTGTGGGTGGCCACTGTAAGCCAATCTTGTAAATTCAGATATTTGTACATCTTGTGTTGTCTGTTCCTCTAGTGAGTACTGCCTGATACAGTGACCCACTGCCTGAACCCAGAGAGCAGCGCACAGTCCTCACCAAGGAGGGGTAAACTGGTGGCTGGTGATGGGTCATCTCAGCAGTAGCCACAAGACTCACTGTCCCTTGGCGTCCCGGTGCCAGGGGAGGTGGCTCCCCACCCCCGCACACCCATAGGCCTCTCCAAACTCCAGCTCCTACAAATCCCTTCCAGCTGCCCGGTCCTCCCTTCTCCTCTGCCTGGCCTGGCAGACAGGACTCCAAAAGCCAGCTGTGCCTGGCCACTCCCTGTTCCCACATAGCCGGCCTCCTGAACGCAGCAGGGAGAATGAAGTGGGGAGACTGCTCATAGCCTGGAAGATGACATCAAGTTTCCATTCAGGGAACCTCAGTTGACGACTGTCTCTGTATATTTCCAAAACTCTGGGGCAGAAAAGTGGCCACTTCCTCTATTTTTCAGTAACTGAACTTGGTCTTTGTTTTAAACTTCAATTCTTCCCGGTAATGGGGACTGAATCTCAGGCAGTGCTTAACATTGTTTGATATTTTTCAAATCTTTTCAAGTGTTTCTTCAGATTTCTAGTATTCAGAATTATGCTGTGAAGACAAAAAGAGCTATTCTTCTAATAGCTTACACCGGTGATGACAAACCTTTTAGACCTTCCGGTTGATACAAACAGCTCACTGTGGCATATGCGTCACAGTCTCACCGGGGCTGCAGCATTGCGCCAATTGTTCTTAGCATATAAAAGATAATATTTGTGCTGCAAACCCAGGACTAAAAATCTACTCAGAGATTGGCTGTAATAAACTTAAAAAGATTTTAACAAAGATTAATGTGTCCCAATTCTTGCAGGAATTCCTGGAGCAGGACTCTCTGTCAGCATTTCGTCCTAACAAATGGCCAGATGTACAAACAACTGGAGAGTGGTCAATGGGTCAAAGTCACTTGTGGTTTGAGCAGGATGGCAGTCGCATGCCAGGAGATGCCCAGGGCTGTGTCTCCAGGGCTGAGCAACTTTGAAATCTGTGCTCTAAATGATGCAACAGAGATCAGCTTGCCAGAGGCATACGTAGTGTCAACCATGGCATCTTGGACATAGCATCAGAATTCAAGATGGCAGCATTCTTTGGTCTTGAACTGGGCTTTCATATTCAGTTAAGCCTAAGAGCGAGTTGTGTGTATTTCTACAAGGCCTATGTAGGAAGGTGTTGAGAAATGGGACAGTTGGAAGTAGACTCAGAGAAGTAAGGCCTAAGGTAGGTGAAATGGACTGTCATTCCTCCTGGCCTGATTGATCTTGGCTAGGTAAAGACAGCCAGGCTCACAGAGGTGGAAGCTGTTATGAAAAAGACTAACTCGTCATCTCTAGAAGGCCATCTAGCCTGGTGTCCCTGAAGGCAGGGGACTTGTGAGAAGCTTTGTGATTCTTTTCACAAGTTCAAGCCCCACTGCCTGGGAGCACCTGCGATTGGCTTCATGCAAGGTGACTGCCTGGAACAGCGCATAGGGTCACAAGGACAGCCCTGCCTGGGGCTGCAGGGCGCAGCTGCCTGAGTGCGGGGCTGGCGGACTAGCCAGCAGCCACCACCCAAGCCCAGCTGCAGGGCTGGGCTTCCTGCAAACCATGAGTGAGGAGCAGGACAGCTGACCCCAGGCTATGTGTTTACAGTTTTCAGGGTACCCCAGGGACAGCCATGATCTCCCCACCCCTGTGGCCTCCGGGTGTTATGGGCCCTGACCAGAGCTGCTGTGAGGTAGAAACAAGAGCAGCTGTTCGTCCCCTGCAGTCTCCTCATAGCTTTGAGCAATCGGGGATGTTTGTTCATCGCTCCTGTAAACAGTTGTTTTCCCAGCAACTGCCCAGCCTGTGTTAAATATTAACAAAGAGCTGCTTCCATAGCTGCTCTCAGGGCGTCTGCTTTAAATATTTAACTAATCGGTGTTCGGTCCCTGAGTGACATTTTGGCTCAAACTGTTTGGTGACTGCTCCTGTCTCCCTGATTATTGAGTTGTGGGAAGTGTCCAGCGCTTCTACTTCTCTTCCTTTCTCATTCCTCATTGCTCTGACTATTGTCTGTCTGTCTGTCTGTCTGTCTCAGTAAATAGTGATAAAAAGTGTAAAGAGCTGCCTCACTCACAGAGGGACACAGTCGGTTCCCAAGTGCTGTATTCTGTACGGGATTGTGAGTGAAGCCCGCTTAGTGCACCATGGGAGCCGGTGGCTTGTAGCATGGCCGCCCCTCGTTTACTGGGTCAGCTATGGATGGCCAGGACACACACCCCACCACTGTTCTCACATCTGGGTATGTGTGTGTGCACAAAGATGTGTGCACTCCTGTGCCCCGTGCATTGTGGAGATGCAGTTACATCTAAGCCATCCTCTCTGCTTGCATTCCTCATCACATCAGGCTTTGCATGCGACGTGCTAGTTTCCTTCCCAAGGCTAACGATGGAGGATTGGGGTTCTGAGAGCAAATGACCCACACACGTCTGTGTGGCCTCAGCCTCACAGCTGGACAGCTCAGTGGCCTCCCTCCTAAGAATGAGTGGACAGAGGGGCTGATCTGGGGGGCCTGGAACACTGAGGCTGTAGGGAGTCAGAGCTTTGCTGGCTATTTCTGTTACCAGGTGGTGTTTGGTCATAACAACAGGACTTTGGAGCATTCTGTTTAAAACCACATGTCTACCTACACTCATCTGTGAAAACTTCAGTGGATCTGGCCTCAGCTTGGCACTGCAGGGGTTGGGGAACCACAAGCAGGTGAGTTTGTTCCTCTTCCTCCTTCCTGGATAAGCGTGGTCTAGAAACAACACTGGAGCTCTGTCATCTAGAGAAAGAGGTAGGTTCTCCCTCTCTCCCTCCCTTTTCCCTCCCTGACAAGAAGCCTGAGGAAGGCCTCCAGTGGAAAGCAGAGAATGGTCTTTCTCCAGTTGGGGCTGAAGATGTCCAGCCTCATTTTGTGAGACTCCATGACAACTATGAATATCCAAAGGACTGTTGAAATCACCTCAAATCTAAACTAATTCAAAGCCACTTTCATTTATTTCAAGGGTTACTGTGTAGCTCTCAAGAGAAAATAAACTTCATTTTTCTTTAATTTTTAAAAGAAATGTTCTTTTATTTGTGCATTCATTTACTTATTTGTGTATTCACGTACTTTTTCTTCAACCAGGAGAAAACGTGGTGGTTGTGAGATTGTAATTCCCACTTGGTCCAGGTGGGGCGCCATGGAGCATCCCAGGCCAACTCCCTGTGAGAGGAGACCCTCGGAGAGGGCAGGGGTAGCACGGAGCAGAAGCCAGTGGAGAGTTGGGCGGTGAGGGGATTGACTTTGACCTTGCCAGTAAAATGCAGCAACTGTGCACAGTGAGCCAGCAACTGATGAGCTACAACTACAGCCGGGACTGTAGGAAGGACAGACTGGAAAAGTTCTAAGGGTGGGCTTCCGTGATAGGCGGCCTGAGGACCAAGTCAGGAGTGGTCAGAAGATTTGCAGAAAAGAGGCTCGGGGAGCTGAAAAGCAAATGTTCCGAGCTGTAAGTTTTGGCTTTTTAGAGAAAGCCAAAACTTACAGCTCGGAACATTGTCAGAGGGACATTCAAGGCATGGTGCCGGAGCCCTCTTGAATTCCAGGGGCTTCGAAGGCGGGGAGATCAAAATGCCAAGAAAGCTGTTCCTCACATCCGGGTTTGTGTGAGATGTGTCAATTTTCTTCCTAAGGCTCCTGCTGAAGCTCAGGGAAGAGCATCTGAGCCCTGAAAGTAGATTGTTTAGGAAACTGCTGGGACACACTCACACACACACACACACACACACTCACACACACTCACAAGGCAGAGAGCATTCACGATGTCTGTCTGCCCCTCCGCCTCACCCTCAAAGGCTCTTCTAAGAGAAACTGAACAAACATCCCAAGAAGAGCAAGACTTCCAGTACGGACTGACTTGGTCTAAAATACCAGTAGTAGTGCTCAAAATACATTTTCTGGGCCCAGAACCATCAACATCACTGGAATCTTTTGGAGGACTTGTTGAAACATGGGTAGATAGGCCCAACCTGTAGTTTCTGATTCTAGAGTTTCCAAGAATTCTCTTCTTAAAAAGAAATTGGTGGGCTGGGGATTTAGCTCAGTGGTGCCGCCACTTGCCTGCCTCGAAATCACAAGGTCCCGAGTTCAATCCCCGGTACAAAAAAAAAAATTATGACACTAAAAAGAAATTGGGGGATGATATCAGGGATGGGTATCCTTCACACTGAACTATATCGCCAGCATTATTATTAGTAGTAGTAGTAGTAGTAGCAGTGTTTAAGACCAGGCCTTGCTAAGTCACTAAATTGTCCAGACTGCCTTGAACTTGTGATACTCCTGATTCAGCCTCCCAGAGAGCTGGAATTATAGGCATGCACCATCATGCCTGGCATTGGAGATTGCTTTTATAGACAGAAAAGGACTGAGGAAAGGCAGAAGAAAACATCCTGGTTATTTCAAAATTACTTCCCTTGTAAGATGGGTACAGGGAGTTAGGCAATAGGAGAATAATTGATTAATTAAATTCAGGTTACTTCAGGTTACCTTTTTCATGTAAAGGTGAAAGCAGGGAGAAACTCATTATCATGCCAGTTTAAACTGGACTGTTTGGGTGATTTGGCTGTTACCCTGGTAATGCTGATTTCTCTAGGATGATGAGTGAACCAGCTTAGTTGCAGCTTGGTGACATGGAACTCTTAACATGAGTGACTCCATTTTGATTTTTAGCCTGGTATGTTAGGTGGACCTACTGCAGGAGCTTAATTCAAAACAGCGGCTTCTTGTAATTTTTATTTAACACTATCCTAAGACCTGTCATTACACAGTGTCTTCTGTCAGAGAGCAGCTGCATGGGGATATGGGCCTGGTGCCACCACAGACAGAATGCATAACAGGCACCCAGAGTGGTCAGCCTGGTGCTTCTCTCGGCTACGCAGGAGGAGCAAGGGTCACCAGACATTAGGAAGACCATTGGTGTGAGGTGAGGTTGTGAAAACAATCAACTCCAGAGGAAAAACAAATAATTCAAGAATCAGAAGATAATTCCTCAAAAATTTAGTATCTTCAGAGAGATATGAGAAGTTATTGAGTCTATGAAACAAGAACTGGATGCTATGAAAAAGAAATAATTAAATAGTAAAGAAAGCAGCTTAGACATTTAAAATGTGGTTGTTTAAATAAAACTCAATAGAATTAAATAAGCTTCCAAAATTTGTCAGTAAAGATGTTGGGAATCTTCCTAGATTGTAGAATGAAAATGAGAAACTGAAAACATGTGTGAAAGACAAAAAGATACAGTAAATCAATCCAAGTTGTCCAACTTTTGGCTATTACAGTTCCAGAGCAAGTAGGGAATACTGAGGAAAGGAAGCAAATGGAAGATACAGTATTTTCTCAAAGATGAGGGATAGAATTCTTCACAAAAGGGCTACTAAGTGTCTCCTAGGTAAATAACAAAATGTCTACATCTAGACAGTCAGGAAATTTCAGAACACTAAGAATAGAAAGAACATGTCAAAGCTTCCAGAGAGAAAAAAAATAAATGAAAACTAAATACCTGCAAAAAATAAAAATAAAAACTAGATCTTCTCAGAAAGTGAGCTCTAGAAACAATGAAGTGAGACTTTCATTTTTTGATTTAATTCAAGTTTTAAGAGATGTATTTTGAAGTCTTAGTTTCTTAAACAATTTTTTAAAGTATCAGTACTAGTAAATACATTTTTCAGATGACCAAAAACTCAATTTCTTGTTTTTTTCTTTTTTTTCTTAGATTCTTTTATCAGTACATTTTAGGTATACAATACATTTACATTTATCATTGGATACTTGTACCTTTACACGATACATCTTGATTCTTATTTTTTCCCTATTTCCTCCCCTTCTTTCCTTTCCCTTACCCCTCCCAGTTTTCCTATCCCTTTGGACCTTTTCTTCCTATTCCCCATTATCAATTATTCATTTTAACCATTATTTACACTTTCAGTTTCTCACACCAGAGAAACTATTCAGTATTTACATATGTGTATCCTATTTATTTCACTTAAGAGTATGGCCTCAATACGCATCCAAGTCCACTATCACCACCTCTATTTCAATATAGTTCTGGAAATATTAGCCACAGCAATTAGACAAGAGAAAGAAATAAAAGGAATAAAGACAGGAAAGGAAGAAGTTAAACTGTCATTATTTGCTGACATTATGATACTCTACATAGAAGACCCAAAAAACTCTGACAAAAGACTTCTAGACTTAATTGACAGATTCAGTAGAGCAGCTGGATACAAGGTCAACACTTAAAAAACAATAGCCTTGGGCCAGGGATTTAACTCAGTGGTTCTGCCACCTGCCTCACAAGCACAAGGTCCTGAGTTCAATGCCTGGTACCAACCCCCCCCCCCAAAACAATAGCCTTCTTGTACACAAATAACAGACTCACTGAGAGAGAAATTAGGGAAACAATGCCTTTCACAATAGCATCCAAAAAAATGAAATATCTAGGAATCAATCTAAAAGGAAGCAAAAGACCTCTATACTGAAAAGTATAGCACTCTGAAAAAAGAGATCAAAGAAGATATAAGAAAATGGAAAGACATCCCTTGCTCCTGGGTAGGAAGAACCAATATAGTGAAAATAGCCATACTTCCAAAACTGCTGTATAGATTTAATGTAATGCTGAATGAAATTCCAACAATATACTTCACAGAACTAGAACAAACAATCCAAAAATTCATTTGGAACCAGAAGAGACCTAGACTTATCCAGGTCTTTAAAGTAGTAAAGGGTTTGAAATCAGAACTACAGTGGTACCTTGGTTCATGAATATTTTTGCTTGCAAACAATTTGACTCACAAACAGAAGCGTTTGGCAAAATTTTGTTTTTTGCAAACTCTGCATTGGGTGACAGACACAACTGCAGCCATTCTTCCCATGCAAACACAAATGCGGCCATCTTTTCTGAAATCGTAGAAGAAATTAAATTCATGAACCAAGGCACCACTCTACTTTAAGTTCTGTACACAACTTACAGTTTTCCAACATGTAAGGAGCTCAGGAGATATCATTCCTGTCTTCACAGCAAGAAAAATGCTGAGCAAACTGAAAATCAACAACTCTTCTTAAATCTACCAGAGAATGAAGATACCAAGGCCAACTACTGGCCTCCAAATTGGAGAGACAGACAAGTGGATATGAAGAATCACAGTTTGTCAGAGAGTAGAAGCCTGGCAGTAAAAACTTTCCTGGGAGCAGAGTATAGTGCTCCATGTCTGTAGTCCCAGCCAATCTGGAGGCTGGGGCAGGAGGATAGCTTAAGCCCAGGAGTTCAAGACCAGCTTGGTCAACATTGTGAGTCTTCATCTTGAAACACAAAAGAACAAAAACACTCTTTGGGGAATCAGTGCTTCTGGGGTAGGAAAATCTGAAGCATAATTGACAAATTGCTGGAGAGTCCACCTAGGCAAGTTTGAGAGAAACTCCAGGGGACACCATGTTAGGGAGTAAGCCACAGATTTCTGTAATGGGGTTAGAAAAATTCCAAGTGGTGGCTCACACCTGTAATTACAGCAGTCTGAGAAGCTGAGACAGGAGGATTGCAAAGTCTAGCCCAGCCTGGGCAATTTAGCAACTTAGTAAAACCTTGTCCCCCCTAAAAAAACTATAAAGCAAAAGGGCTAGAGATGTAGCTCAGTGTGAAGGCCCTGAGTTCAATCCCTAGCACTGAAGAAAAGAAAAGAACCCTTGGCAGCTTGTGGCAGGTGGATCAGAGAAGTAGCCTTTTAAAAACTTGCCCAGAACATTCTGCTTCTAACAAGGCTTGCTTTCAAAATAAACTGTATTTCCCAGTCTTAACTGACTAAAGTTTTACCAGAGCCTAATAGCCCCAATGGAGGGAAATACCTAATTTCATCTTCCTCTGGCTGTTCTCTCTCCCCTAAGTGGGACAACAAACAAACTAAACCAAGAAGCTTTGGGAAAATCATCGTTTAGGGACATAGATTCACTTAAAAAACTGAGATCTAATAGGAAACTATGGAATACCCCCCAATATCTTGCCCCACAACAATATGATTTCAATGTAATAACAAGGAATTACAACCAAAAGAACTGCATGACTCAGTCTTATTTAAGAAAAATTCTGTAGGGAAACCCAAAAACAACAGGGGAGAAAAAAAATAAGGACACTAGAGAAAAAATGTAGCCTCGGACTCCCTGCAGTTATAGTAAGCAATGAGTACAGTTAACCCTAGACAGATATTGACTTCAGTTCCTTTGCTTGAAAGAGTATGTCTGATTTTTTTCAACAACAACAACAACAACAAAATACAAGGCAGACTAAAAGATGAAAACCCACTTTGAAGAGACAGAGCAAGCATCAGAATCAGACTCATGTAGCAAATGTGTTGGAATTATCAGACTGGAAATTTATGAAAATTATGATTAATATGCTAAGAACTCTAATGCATAAGGTAGACAACATGCAAGAACAGATGGGTAACAAACGCAAAGATGGAGACTCAAAGAAGGTATCACAAGGATGTGGTAGGACAAAGACAGCACCATAACTGAAACACAAATGGTGTTTGATGGTTTCATCAACAACCTAGACATGGCTGAGAAAAGAATCAGCAAACTTCAGGAGATGTCAGTAGAAACTCACAGAACTAGATTGCAAGGAGAAAAAATGTATCGAAAGGATAAAGGAGCAAAAAGAAGTTGATGTTATCCAGTGCGTTAATTGGCTCAAGCTGCCATAACAAAGCAACATAGACTGGGAGGCTAAAGCAACAGAAATTTTAATAGTCATGATGGTGCATGCTTCTTGGGAGGCTGAGGCAGGAGAATCATAAGCTTGAGATCACCCTGGGGAATTTAGTGAGAGCCTGTCTCAAAATAAAACTTTTAAAAAGGGTCCAGGATGTAGCTCAGTGATAAGTACTTGCCACATATGCATAAGGCCCTGGGTTCAATCTTCAGTATGAAAAAAGCTGAAACAAAAAATAATTGTTTCACAGGTCTAGAGTCTAGAAGTTCACAAAGTGTTGCTAGAGTTGGTTTCTGATTAGAGTTGTCTTCCTGGCTTTTACACAGCCACCTTGTCTCTGCAGCCTTACTGCCATCTCTTCCTCTTCTTCTAAGGACACCAGTCAAACCAGATCAGTGTCACACCCATATGACTTCATTTAACCTCAATTAGTTCCTATGAGCCCTATCTCCAAATACTGTCACTCTGAGGGTTAGGACTTTAACATATAAATTCACAGGAACACAAATATTCAATCCATAAATCCCAGAGAGTAGTTGCTACAAGGGGCCACCAACTCCCTCTAGAACTGAAGGAATTAAATGGGAAGTGGGCTTATACAGAACACAAGAGCACCATTGCCTTTCATCCAGAAGTGAGGGTTTGGCCCTCTGGTTGCTGCTATAGAGCCTGAGAAGCAGCAATCCCACCACCCTGGGCGCACCCTCACCAGTACAATCGCTGCTTGTTACCAGCAGAGCAGAAGCAGGAGGGTATTTCCACATCCTCCAGCCTTCTAGCCTCCAGTGACTCTCTTTGGTAGAAACTTGCTCGCAAGGGAAGCTGGGAAGTCCAGCTCACAGGTTTACGAGACTGAGAAGCTTGAGGATTAAGACGCAGTTCCTCTTTGTCAGCAAGAAGGGGAAAGCCCTAAAGAATTGCCTCTGAAAATCATGATCTTATCATCAATGAACTAAAGATGTGTCATGGTTTTGAGCAAGAGGACGGTGTATGAGAGAAAGAATCCATTCAACCTTGATGTTAAAATCATTCTTCTTCGTGTGGTCCAGGGAAAGCGCCTGGCCCTATGGAGAAGGAAGCCCCTCGACATTATTGTACAAAATGTGAATCCTGTTTATTTGACCTCACATGTTGATAGAAAAGAACAAGGAACAGAAAACTTCACTGCAGCCATCAAAGAGGATATTATACATCTTCAGTGCTTGAAAAGGGAAACCCAGCTGATCGAGGGAAAGAAGGGGAAGAGGAGAAGAGACTTCCGGAAGAGAGGGCAGAGCCTCAGTGGGCTCTGCCATGTGAGGGGTCAGCACTCTTCACGTGGATGGAAACTCGAAGGATGTTCAAGTCTACATTTATAGCTAAAAATGTGACAAATGTGAGAACTAAAAATCATTATTTGAAGGCACTGAGATTGGAGTCAGTGAGTGAAATTCTCCTTTTTCTATTATAGTGCAAAATCCACAGCTCTTATTTAAAGTTGACAAATGAAGAAGTAATGATAGAAGCATATTAACTAGAGTTACGATGATGAAAAAATTAAAGAATGGGAACAACACCAAGAAGTGCAGAACCATGCCCGGAGGGTCCCTCCTGGAGCCCTGGTTGGAGGTCAGCTGCCCCATGGCTTGCAGATGGTTTTGTGCTCTGTTTAGTTTTTGTCCTTTCAAAGTATTTACATGTGTTTTTACATTTCTTTGAGATGTAAGAGTTTGCTAGGGATTTTCTGGTCCTGTTTGTCTTACTGCCACCACCACAGAGCTGTGCGTCTTTGCAAATTAGACACCATTTGCTCCACCTTTCAAACGCACACTGTCGGTCAGAGGCACTTTTGCCTACTCTTTCTTGGTGCTCAGGGCAGGAAAGTGAGCCCAGTACAGCCTCAGATACCGGAGAAGGGCAAGCCTGCTGCTTTCAGGCCCCTGGCCACTCTCTGCAGGTTGCGGCCAGCACACCGCTGGGAGGCTCTGGCCAGGTGTAGCTGAGCATAGAGGAAGGAGAGACAGGGGAGTCACTCCCAGGTCTGATGACACCTGCAAGGTGGACCTGCTGCCGAGGCTCAGCAGTCAAATCCCTGAGGGCCAGGTGACCAATTACCCTGCTCTCCCACTGCCAGCTTCCCGACCTAACAGGGTTAATGGGGGCATGTCCTGCAAGGCGCCTAGTAGGCAGCTGTCCCCTCTCCACCCCTGTCCCTCCATCTCTTTAAGCCCTCTGTCTCCACCAAGGGCTGCTTGGCTATCAAGCACCCTCCCACCTTCTCCTCTATCAGGGAGCTGCTGTTCTTCTCCATGACTTCCCACCCCCAGCTTCTGCTTGCCAGGACTTGCAGGTGCCCATTTTTCTCCCCTGGCGTCTGAGTTCCAGCCCTCCCACTGCCATTGCCAGAACATTGCATGTCCTGGGCGTTACTCTGGATACACTTTGCTGTTGGCTTTTCCGGCCTGGCCTTCATTCCAGATACCAGCTCAATCCCTGTGACCCTGGGTCCACCACCTCCAGTTTAATATGGCCCATTAGATGACCCACTGTGGCTATGCCGTAACCGGGAATGGAGGTAGCAAAGGACACGACAACCCTTGTTCTTAGCAAGCAATGAGTATGTGCCAGACATTATTGTAGATGTGTTATGTATGTTATCCCGTTTATTCTAAAACAACCCAATTTTATGTCCTTTTCCAAGATGAGGCTATGGAGGCACAGAGAGGTTAAGTAACTTGCCCAGGATCACACAGCCCAGAAGGGGCAGTGAGAGGTTTGAATTCAAGCTCCATAGTCTAAACTCTTAACCCCTCTACTCTGTGGCCTCCCCCTGAAAGCGGCTGGTGACCTTCTGCAAGTACATTCACACCTGATGCCCACATTGAGAGGAGGACCCAGACACCCTTCAGTGTTCCTCCTGAAGCTTGCACTTTAAAAATACGGTGGCTTAAGGCAACTGAAATTTGTTATCTCGCACTTCTAAAAGCCAGAAGGTGAAAAATCAAAGTGTAGGCTGGGCTGGGCTGCCCCCAGGGCTGTAGGGAGCAATCTGTCCTTTCGGTGTCTGAAGCCTCAGGCATTCCTTGGGTTGCAGCACATCATGTGGTATTGTCCCTGGGTGTCCTCTATCTTCCTGCTCATATAGACACCAGTCGTGATGGATAAAGGACTACCTCAGTCCTTTACCTTCATTTTTTTTGGTACCGGGGATCGAACTTGGGACCTTGCGCTTGCAAGGCAGGCGGTGGAACCATTTAGCTAAATCCCCGGCCCTCCTTCATCTTCATTTTAATCTGATTCATCTGCAAAGGGCCTATTTCCAATAAAGTCATACTAACCAGTACTGGGGGTCGGGACTTCAACTTACCTTTTTAGAGGGGAGACACAGTTCAACTTATAGTACAATCATCTGTATAGTATGTTGTTTGCATGTGGCAACTAACATAGATACTGGACTTAGACCATGTCCAATATATAAGCTACCTTTCTCCACATTTCCAAAAGCTAGAAGAAAGGATTTCAAAAGCTTTCACCATAAACAAGTAACAACTGTTTCAGAGTATATGTTTAACCTGATATAAACATTACACAGTGTATACATGTATGAAAACATCATGTCAGTCACTACATTAATATGTATGATTCATATGTTTTATGTATCAGCTATAAAATTAATTTAAATAAAAAGACCAAAAATAAGCTACCTTTTTAGAACGATCACGCTTTCTTCAGGAGCTTTTTATTTATGAAACAAGATAAGACTGTTCCCCCTAAGGCATCTCATCCAGGCAAAATGAATAGCAGTACAGAGCCTCTTCCAGGGCTGGGAAGGTCCTACTGGTTCTGCTGGCTTGTCAGTGGAATGAATTAAAAGCCTCACAAGACCTCAGATCACCTAGCAAAGCCAGATCATGGGTTCCTGTTTCCTTCACTGGATGGCTCCATGCAGATCCCAGGAAGCATTGAGGCAGTGCAAAGCGGTGCTCACAGATGTGTTGGCAGAGTCCAATCCCTTCCCTCACACCCACAAGTAATCTGCATAAAGAGACTTCCAATAACTTCCAGTGGCCTGAGACTGTTTCTCAGTCCTCGCTGCAGAGCAGGTGGCCACATTTTTTACCAGTGAGATACAAGGGGGCATCTGCTTTCCTCTCCCTGACAAAGTAGAAGGACATTTTGAAGGCTTGATGCACAGAACTAGGGCGGCCATCTTGTGAGTGCTGAGGAGGGAAGCGACACCAACAGCTGAGAGGAGTGTGTGTGTGTGTATATGTGTGTGTGTGTGTGTACAAAATATCTTCATTGTTTAAGGTGCTGTTAGTGGATCTTCTGGCAGTCGAAGTACTCCCTCAGGCCAGGAGCATCGTCTTGACCCAAACTCCTCCTGATGCACACTCTCAGCCCAGCATTCCTTGCAGAAGTTCCCCAAGTGGATCTTGTCTCACAGGTCAGCCCACACTTGCTCCCAGGAACACCTCAGGCTCAGGTAAGACATATCTCCTGAAACACTTGCCACTTCTTTATGGTAAGAACTTTTGAAATCCTTTCTTCCAGCTTTTTGAAATGTAGAAGAAAGTAGCCTATATATTGGAGGTAGTTCTGTGGATCCACCCATCTGTCCATCCATCTGTCCATCCATCCGTCCATCTGTCCATCCGTCCATCTGTCCATCCATCCATCCATCTGTCCATC
>NW_004624768.1:3301980-3316367 GCF_000247695.1 Heterocephalus glaber
GTGTTGCATGACTAGAGTAAGCAATGTTGGTAATGCACAGATGAACAAGCCCTTGTGGTAGACCCTGCCTTTCCCCCATCACTTCACTTGTGGTGTTGGCCCCATTGCCTATTTGTCTTCCCACCTTGACTGTGAACGTCTCAAGGACAGGATAGCAACCCGTGTGACTTGGACATTCAGCAGTGAGCCAAGGTAGTTGCTCTCTGCCTAGGGTCCTCCCTGACAGGCCCTACCTAGTCAGCACCTCTGAGCCTGCTTCTACTTATGGAAATGGTGACATCCAAGCAGCACACCGTCACACCCCCTAGCTGTTTGCTGAGCTCGAGTGGCTGGCAGCACCCTACAGATGTGACTGCGGCTGCTGCTTCTATCTGGTCTCCCCTACTCCTCCCAGGTCCCTGCAACCAGGGCCTCTTTTCTTTCAGGGCTTGAACATCCCTGGCAACTCTGCTGTCTCACAGTTGTCCATCTGAGAAGCTTCCCCTCAGTCCTCTCTCACTCTTCTCCTTCCCCTGCAGATATGCCCTCCTTCAACCTGTGGGAATGCTGAAAATGGTCCCCGAGGAAGTTGCTTCCGGTCACTTGAAGGCCTTGTAGCCTCGATTCAGATACAGGCACAAAGTTGCAGTCATCTAATTCCTGAACTTCCATTCCTACCTGGGGAAATGTGATGGATCCCAGATGGTGGCTATCCTGGAGGGTGGGGTGAGCATGGGTTTTGATTGCATAGGGACCCGAGGACACCTACTAGGGGCGGCAAATGTTCTGTGTTGGTTTGGGTGCAGGTTACAAGGATGGGCTCCATTTGTGAAAATACATCAACCTGCATATATGAAGCATGTTCTTTTCTGGATAATATGTCATATGTCAATGACAGGCAGCTTTTTGGGGTTTTGTTATCGTTGTTTGGTTTTTGGTTTAAGGAAAGGGAGCACCCACATTAGCATTTTGCTTTAGTGGATGAAGAGAAGTGTCTCCCTTTGAGCTGGTTCTGAAGGGGTCTCACCTCTGTGACTGGCAGGGAGAGGGAACCTGCAGGCAACCAGCTGTCTTTGGCAATTGTCCTTGCCTCTCTTCCCGGGCTGCCTTCGGGACCGTGGCTAGATCTGAGCGCTGCCTGTTTACTGCTGTGGAATTTCCATCTGGATGGTTTTGTGGGGTGGTTGCTGCGGGCCTGGGGCTGTTGGGCGTGGGTTTCATCAAGCACAGTAATGTTTATGTGCATCCACAGCTTGCAACATTTATATGGAGAGAATTAAAACCAAAGTCACTGCTATAATAAATGTCCATGCCCTTGGCTCCTATGAGACCTTCTGGTAGAACTAGGGCCTGGATCCAGTCCAGGAAGGATGAATTTAATATTAATGATAATAATACTTTGCACTTGGTCTAGTAAAAATATTTTGAATACAGAGGAGGCAAGGATATGAATGTTTGCTTGGCGTTATTTATCAGGAAGTGCTTCTGCTTGTTTATTATGTTAGGGCTTTGTATACAGAAACTATTTTTTCCTCTCTCACCACCAGCAGCCATATTTCTTGTTGGTTGCTACATCCAAAGTTTAACAGGAAGTTGCCGTTCATATTTAAATGGTATGTTTTTGTAAATTGCTAAAGACAGAAATGGATAAAGGTGTGGAGTTGTTTAATATTCTCCATGGCAGATATTTTGGCACTTGAAATTACTGCTCCATCATTGTGAAACAGGAAATTTACAAGCACCACATCCAGAAGACCCGAGACTTAACACTTACCCATCTTTGAATTGTGGAGGTTCAGAGAGATTAAGGGAATGAGGACTTTGCTTTTTAATTGGAGGGTGGAGCTGGAGAATTATTCTTACTGATATCCAAATGTCTTATATGAAAATGGAGTAAATAACCTGGGATCTAAATTCTCTTTTGGTTGACTGGGGGAAAATATTTTATATGCAGCGCAGTAACTGTCTTCTCTCCAACAGTGATTTCAGAATTTTCTCTTAGATCCTTCATTTCCTCCAGGGGCCATCTCCCTGATGTGTAATACATTATCTTGGGAACTCCGAGGCATCAATAAAACAGCAGCACCAGGATGAAGGGTCAGGGCTGTACACATCGGAACAACAGGTCCCTCTGATGCCTACTGCGGTGATCCGTCTCAGCACCTGGCTTTGGGTAATGCATTATTCACAGAGGAGAGGCACCCAAGGAGCAATATATGCAGGCCCTAACTCAGCTTAAATCTATGATGCAGTTCCAGGTTGCTTATTGGATCCACATTGTAATAATTCAGTTTTTGTAACTCTTTGGAGCCACAGATCTTACTACCTTTAGCACATTTGGCTGTAGGCCCATCCAAGGGGCCTACATAAGCTCAATAAGTTAGTGGACATAAAGTCTGTGCATCCCAGACACATGGCAGTGGCCGGCCTGAGTACACAGGGGGTCCACTGATTCTTAGATGTTTCTCTAGGTTAAGAAAAATCCCAATTATGTGTATATTCTGCAGAAGGTTAAGGACTCATAAAAGTAGGAGAAAATTTGTGGTTTAAGATGGTGGGGTTTTCACATGGATTATTCTTTTTTCTTGCAAATCCCAATAAAGACGTATAAAATGAAATAATTTTTCTAAACAGGAAGGAAACTGGAGAAATAGCTCTATGAAACAAGGTATTAAAATGGATTTAGGGAGATGAAAAGTGAGGGTATAGCAACAGATGGGACAGAGCTGAGGATGATTACACTAACTTAGAGAGAGGGGGCGTGGGCTATAGCAGTAGCCAACTCACCCAACAGAATATAGAGAGGCTTGGGATTAGAGGTGGAAGTGAAGGAAGGCAGCAAACAGGAAGTCTAAGGAAACATTGGTCAACAAGACTGATGTCAAGCAGCCCCTTTCCTACCCTTCTCCGATTCACAGGGAAAGACTGGCAATCAGACATTTACCTCCAGGAAAACGCACTATGTGACCAGAAAGTCCTTCTGTAAAGTCATCTGACCAAGGAAGTTTAAGGCTCTGGTACAGTTGTGCTTCTTCCTATTCCAAAGTCAAAGAATTGTCCCAAGAGTATTAAAATCTTACAAAGTCTACTGAGCTTTCACGCTTGACCCTCATGTGATGCTCCCATTTGAGTCTTTCTGTTTTGGAGCTTTGGAGCTGACCGTGAAGAAACCCTCTGACCTACCTTGTTTGGTAGAAGATGATGAGACCCCCCCTCCCCGCCAGTACATGCGCCCCATGCTCAGAGGAAGGAGTACCGAAGACTAAGCAGGCAGGCCTTGCTGAATTCCCCAGCTGGCCTATTAGCATAATAAGCTCAGACCCTTTGACGTGGTTGTCCATGCTTCAATCATCCTATGTGAGGAAGCCTCCCTATTATCCACAAGGGCATTTGAAGAACAGCTAGATAGCTGAGCACATGGAGGTTCCTGGGGGGCGGAGTACCCAAAAGAGGGCAGAGAAGCTTGAGCTCCTGATCCCATACCTTGATCTATGCATCTCTTCATCTATATCCTTGTAAGAAACAGTTCCCTAAGTGTGTGAGCCACTTGGGAAAACTATTCAAATTCAAAGACAGGTTTATAAGAACCCCTCTGCTGGTTGGTCAGAAGCTTAGGCAAAGCAAGGTGGGGTCTGCAATGCCGCCTGAATTGGGGGGGGGCAGTCCTATGACTGAGCCTCAACTTGTGAAATCTGAGGGTATCTCCAGGTAGAGGTACCCAAATGGAGTTGGTGTCTTCTGCTGAAGAACTTCTAGCAACCCCTCATGCGTCCAGGGCCACGGGAAAGATTTGTGTTGTGAGTGAATAGTAGGATAAGCACTCCGAGTTGGAATTTCTGTATCTACAGTCAATCATTGTCGTGTGTGGACAGAAGACGAAAGATCACCAGACACAGGGGAGAAGCTGAGCTTTAAGGGAAGAAAAAAAAAGATGAGGAATACTGAACAGGTGGCTGGCCTACAAGGGAAAAAAGATAATCCAGTGAACAGAGAAAAGTTGACAAATTTAATCTTCTGAGAGATTAGGAGAAATTCTGCACCTACAAAATCAGAAATGAACATTATGAAAAGAAGATAAGGAATTCTTAGAAGTTACAAATTTAAGAGGAGGACCGAGAGATAAAGTTGAAGAGATCTTCTAGATAGAAATTCGAAATCAAAGAGATTGAAAATAGGAGAGGAAACACAGGAGGCCAGAGACCAAAAAGACAGCTCCAACAGCGGCAAGACCCAACAAGCCATTTCAGAGGTAGAAAATGGAGAGAAGGATGTTACAAAATCAAAGAGTAGAGATGTTTTAGAAAGCTATCTGCTGATCAGGATGGCAGAGACATCTGCATTTACTGCTGACTTCTCTCAAAGTCTCACTACGATGACAATGAAGGAATACACCTGTCAGGAAAAGGCAAATGGAGGAGAGACTGCAACAGCCCATCTGGAAGTGCGGAGACAGTTGGTGAGTGACAACTGTTTGCAGAGTAGGAAAGCTGAAGCCTACACTGGCTCTGGAAAGAATACAGAAACGAAAGTGCCCAATAAACGCTGGAGTCAGAAGCATCCGTTAACTCCGAGCAAAGGGACTGGGAGAGGCACAATAAAAGACTGGTTGAAAATTTATATAAGAAGTAGGAAGACCTCCAAAGATTTCTTAATAAATCCAGTAAAGTAATATCAACTGTACAAAAACTCTTCCAAGAAATTGAAGAGGAGGATGTACTTCCTAATGTATTCTATGAGTCCAGCATTATCTAGCAAACTGAATGTAATACTAAGATAAAAAATGATAATGCATCATTACCAAGTGGTGTTTAACCCTGAAATGCAAGTTTGATTTATCATATAAAAATTGGCCCATACAATTTATCATATTAGCAAACTAAAAAAGAAAAACCACATGACCAACTCAATAGAGACAGAAAAGTTATTTAACAAAACTCAACATTTATTCCTAGTTAAGAAAAAAAAGTTTCAGCAAATTAAAAGTAGAACTCCTCCAACATGACAAAGGGAAAGTTTGGAAAAACCCACAGCTAACATCCACTTTCATGGTGAAGAGTACAATGCTCAAAGCAAGTAGAATTCACTACTACACATTTACTAGCATCCAAAAGCATCCAAAAGCCTGGCAACGCCAAAAGCTGGAGAGAATATGGAGCAACCAGAACTCTCAGCCATTGCTAGTGAGAATTGCAAAATGCTGCAGTCACTTTGGAAGGCAATTTGGCAGCTTCTTACAAATAATCTTCATTATACCATAAAAGTTAGCAATTGTATTTCTTGTTATGTACCCAAGTAAGCTGAAAACTATGTCTTCAAAAATCCCTGCGTACATATCCATAGCAGCTGTATTTGTGATTGCTGAAACATGGAAGCAACCAAAATGTCCTTTAGTATATGAATGAATAAATAAACTGGTTCATCCGTAAAATGGAATATTTTTCAGAATGTTAAAAAATAATTATCAACTCATGAAAAGAAGTGGAAGACATTACATGCATATCACTGAGTGAAAGAATCCCACTTGACAACTATGAAAGGCAAAACTATGGAGACAGTAAAATGATCAGTGGTTGTCAGAGGTTAGAGGGAAGGAGGGCAGAACAGGAAGATAATAGAGCAGTTTCAGGATAGCAATGATAGTGTATGATTTTATAGTCTGCATACATGCTACTATATATCTTTTTCAAACCCACAGAATGTACAACATCAAGAATGAACCCTAATGTGAACGATGAACTTTGGGTGTCAATAATGGGTCAATACAGGCTCATGTAGTGTCACAGATGTACTCTCAGTGCAGGGAGACTGCACATGGAGAGGAAAGCAGGCAGGAACTCTCTGTACTTTTTTCTTAATTTTTCCTATAAACCTAAAAGTTCACTAAAATATAAAATCTATTTTCTTAAAAGCAGCCACAATGTTTCGGTACATTGTGTTGCATCAAAAGAATTCACTTCACCCTCACAAGATCTCTTTTATGATTATGACTTTGTACCTTTAATAAAACAAGCTTCTAAATTTAAAAAATAACTGAGTGCTTTCTTCTCTAATATCAAGAACAAGCTAGCAAGTCTGCTTTAGCTGTTTATATTTAACCTTGTCCTGGAGGTTATAACCTATTTAATAAAGAAGAAAAAGATAGATGGAAAGAAAGAATAAAAACTGTCTCCAGATGCAAAAAGAAAACTGTCCTCACTTGCAGAGCTGCTCTACTGTGTAGAAAACCCTTACAGAATCTGTTTTTTTAGAACCACTGGAACTAAGAAGTAAATATAAAAATGTAATAGGATTTAAGATTAACATACAAAAGAAAATCAAATATATTTTATATATAAGAATAAATAATACTTGAAATTTCAAAAAACAGCATTTACAACAGCATCAAAAATATAAAATGCTGAGAGGTAAATTTGCTGAAAGATGCATGAGATCTTTCCACTGAATAGCAAAAGATCCTTGTGGACATTTTCCTAGAGAAGACATACAAAATGACCACAAGAATATGAAAAAATACTCAGTATCACTAATCACCAGGGCAATGCAAATCCAAACCACAGTGAGATATCATCTTATCCTAGTTGACAAGTTATTGATAAAACCAAAAAATAACAAATGCTAATGATGAGAAGAAAAGGAACTCTTATACACTATTAATGGGAATGTAAATTAGCATTATGGAAAAGACATTATAGTTCTTTCTAAAACAAAATATAGAGCTACCATACAACCCAGCTATCCCAGTACAGTACTGAGTATTTATCCAAAGGAAATAACATCAGTATACAAAAGAGATAACTGCAGTCTCAGGTTGATTGCAGTACTATCCACATAGCCAAGATATGCAGTCAACCAAAGTGTCCACTAGTCAATGAATGGGTGAAGAATTTGTGGTATATATACAAAGTGGAATATTATCCAGCCATAAAAAATGTAATCCTGCAATTTAGGGCAACATGGATGGACTTGGAGGACACTGAGTGATATAAGCCAGGCACAGAAAGACAGATACTACACATTACCATTCATATATAGGAGCTAAAAACATTGATATCATAGAAGTAGAGAGTAGAATAGTGGTCACTAGACTAGGAAGGGCCGAGGAAAGAGGAAATAGAGGGAGATTGGATTTGGGTATCAACCATAGTTATTGGGGAAGAATAAGATCTATTGTTCTACACCACAAAAGGTGGTTATGGCTTACAATTTAATATAATTTTTTTTTTGGTACCGCAGATCGAACTTGGGTTCCTGCACTTGTGCAGCGGGTGGCGAAACCACTGAGCTAAATCCCTGGCCTAAATTTTATAAAGAACTAGAAGAAAAGAACTTTCCATCCAAGAAGATGGAAATGTTAATTACCCTGATTTGAGCATTACAGACTGTATACACATATCCAATTATTACCCTGTATCCCACAAATACATACAATTAGTACATGACAATTTGAAGAAAAGACCTTTCCCCTGAAAATCATAAAACAATTCAGAGAGAAATGAAGACAGATCTAAGTAAATAGAGATATACACCATGTTCATGGATCAGAAGATGCAATATTCAGCTGACAATTCTCTCCAAATTGACATAAAAATTTAATCCCATCACAATCAAAATCCCAGCAGACTGCTTTGTAAACATTGATAAATTACTTTTAAAATGTATATGGATATGCAAAGGAGGCAAATAGAAGAAGAGGAGGAAGAGGAGGAGGAGGAAGACGAAATCAAAAGGGCTCTCCATAGCTGATCTGAGTAGTTCTTAGAGAGCCCAGATAATCAAGCAGGGTGGTTATTGATGTAGAGACAGACAAACAGATTAATGAAAGACAGAGTGTGCAGATAGATTCAACTTGATTGGGAAGTTGATTTTACACTTGATCTTAGCCAAAAGGCCGAGAAGCGATGGGCAGTTGATTTTTAACAAAGATGCTGAGCTTCCGCATTCCACTCAACTATGCCTTGACTCCTGATCTACAGAAATCATGAGATAACAAATGTATGGTTTTACATTAATAAGTTTTGGAGTGATTATTCAGTAATAGATAGTTAATATAGATTGTTTCTTAAACACATGCATACCATATGATAAGATCTTTCTACTCTAAATAGTTACTCAAGAGAAATGAAAGTGTATCTTTACACAAAGCCTTATACATGAATGTTTATGGCACGTTTCTTAAAGCCTCAAACTGGGAAGAACTCAAATGCCAAACAGGTGAATGGACAAGCAAATGTGATATACAGAAAATACACTGAAATATAACGTAGAAATAAGAAGGAATGGAATATTGTTAAGTGGAACATGAATGAACTTCAAACTTATTAGGCTGAATGAAAGAAACCAATAAAAGTGAACTCCTACTGTATTTATACTCCATTTATACAAAGTTCTTAAAAAATGCAGCACTCAGGAGACTGAGACAGAAGGACTGCCAAGAGTTCAAGGCCAGCCTGGACTGCATAGTGAGACTCTCTCAAAAATAAGTTCTAAAAAATGCAAACTAAGTAAAGCATAGTGGTGCATGCCTGTTAAGTCCAGCTACTCGGGAGGCTAAGGCAGGACAATTGAGAGTTCAAGGCCAGCCTGAGAAATTTAGTGTGATCCAGTCTACAAATGAAAAGAAAGAGAGAAAATGCAAACTTACTTATAATGACAGAAAGCAGGTCAGCGATTAGCTCAGTATGAGACAAGGAGGTGCAGGAAGAGAGGGGTGGGAGAAATTACAAAAAAGAACATAAGAAAATTTTGGGGGGTGATGGGTATATAAATCATATTGATTATAGGGAGTGGTTTCATGGGTGTATCCATATGAGTATGTTAAAACTTACTAAATTGCACACTTTAAACATGGATGAATACATATCAATTATATCTCAACAACAATGAGAAAAGGAATACCATAGAAAGGAACATTTAAAAACCAAAAATGAATTGGGATTTAAGAATACAAAAGCAAAAATGAAAAAATATTAGTAGAAAGTCAGAAGGTTGAGGAAATCTCCCCAAATTAAAACAACTACAACAAAGAAACAGAAAATAGAAGCCCCAAAAGTAAGAAAATTAGGCTAGACAGGAATTATAAGAGCTTAAATAATAGGCCTTTCAAAAATAGAGAAAGAAAGAAAATGAAAAGGGAGCAACGTACCAAAGAAACAACTCAAGAAAATTTCCAGGAAACAAAGGACATGAATTTATGGACTGAGAAGGTCACCAAGTGCCCAGTGAAAATGAAGTCACCCAAAGCACATCGGTGCGAAGTTTCAAAACACTAAGACAAAGAGAAGTGACTAAAGCTCCCAGAGAGAAAGAATAGGTCACATACAAAAGGTCTAGAGTTAGTTCTGCATTCAACTCAAAAGCAGTGCTGAAAGCTAATTGATAATAGAGTAAGGCCTTCAATATTCTTACTGAAAATGAGAGTTTGGGAGAGATAGAAACCCTTAAGATTCTACATCCTCAGACAACTACAGTATCAACACACTTTCTGGATAGAATCAAGACAACTGAGTGCTTGTTTGCCACGTTTTTCTGACTGCTCATGTTTTCTTTCTTGGGAAAAAGATTCTGTCTTCCTTTGGAGATTTAGGGATGGATTTGTGACTGGCACATAGACTCTAGTGGCAACACAAGCAGTACAAGAAGAGAAAGGAAATGTTAAATGTGGCAAGACACAGCCACAGCTTCCAATAGTGAGTAGAGTCATAGCGATACACATGCTAAATACTGCTTTGTCCAAGAATATGATGTCACTCTAATAGAAAAATGGGAGGGAAAAGAAATGTATTTGAGAGTAAGGGAGTGGATCAAGAAAAACATATAGTTTTGAAACTGATAAATAAAAATTTAAGCATGCTAACTAGAAATATTGAGGCAAATACTAGAAGACTAAAGCTATTTAAAGTCATGAATTTCAGGGAGTGGGAAGGGAACTACTAATTTCATTATTAGTTTTGTGAGCTAGTTAATTCCTTAAACCATACAAATGTATACATGTTATTAAAGTAAGAAAAAGACGGCAGAAGAAAGTTTTTCTGAACTGAAAAAAAGGTAGTTGACTTTTCAATTTCCAAGTAGAGCGAAGAATGAAGGACTCTTGTCTTAATATGGTTTCAGAATGTTTCAGGGTATCAAACATAAAAAGAAATTCCTAAAAAGCTTTCAGGAAAAAAGAAAAATTTCCCCCCAAGAATAATATTGGAGTCAGATATCTTATCAGGAATGTTGGACACTAGAAATAGTGTCTGGAAATAGCATTGAAAACCCACAATCTTGGGCTGGGGATTTAGCTCAGTGGTTTCGCTGCCTGCTGTGCAAGTGCAAGGACCCAAGTTTGATCCCCGGTACCAAAAAAACAAAAAAGAAAACCCAGAATCTTACACCAAGAAAATTATTAAGCATGTGAACAAAATAAAGATTTAAGTTCATTGGTACTTAGAAAATTTACCTCCAAAGCATCCTTTCTCATACGTACCACTTATGGTCTGGTAAAAATGCTTGAAGACATGGTTAAGAGTATGATTAAGAGTTTTCATAATCATGAGGATCTGGCGAAGGCAGGTTTCTTTTATTAACAAGGAAAAATAAAGTAATTAAAAACTCCAACAAAAACAAAAGTCATGTAAGAAACTCATGTCTATGTCTAAATGAAGATGAAACAAAACATGCCATATATATTAAGTGATCCATAATGCTGCTTATAGTTACTGACACTGTCACATAGAAAAAGAAATAAAATTCTAATATGCCTATTGACTTTGAAAACATAACAAAGTCATAATAATGTTTAGAGGGCTTATTGTTTCTTTCTTAATTTTAGAATAAACCTGTGGACAAAACAGGAAAGATTTATGCTTGTATGACAGTATACAAAATTATCAGCTCTGTTATGGGTTAGATCTAAAGTGTCCCCCAAAAGTCATGTATTCAGAGGTGGAGCTTTTGGAGGTGACTAAATCATGGCAGTGTTCTGTCATCACAAGAAGATTCATCCGTTGATCAGTTGATTGCTGAATGTGCTGTCAGGAGGTGGAGTTTGATGGGAGAAGATGGGTCACATAGAGTGTGATCTAGAAGGGTGTATTCTTCTCAGCTACTCCCTTGGCTCTCTGCTTCCTGGCTGCCATGAGATGAGCAGCTTTCCTCTGCTATTTCCTTCCCGCCATGCCATTTCTGCCTTGGAGCCAGATGACCACGGACTGAACCCTCTGAAACTGTGATCCAAAAGAAACCTCTCTTCCTTTATGTTGCGGGTATCAGCTGACTAATACAAATTCTGACAGTGTAAAAGCTAAGGACTGCTGAGAAAATGATATATTATCTGAAAATAATAGAATGAGAAATGAGACTTAGGTAAGAGATTGAAAGTTAAAAGTTAAACAACATAAAAACTGTAATAATTTAGCTGTCAAAATTAGCAAAGGATATAGAGTAAGTCAGCTAAAGCCTTGTGTTTCGTGGTGAGGAATCAATAGAGGTCTAAATTGAATATGAAGATAAAGATACTAGGATGCCATTTAGAATTAGGATACTGGCCACCAGAAAAAACAAATGTAGAAATAGTTAAAGGCGGTGGCCTAAAGTGTGCAACAAGGAATGAAGTGGGCGATTTTTACTTTTCATAATATGCCCTTTTCTCCTGTGCATATTCTAAGAAACATTTTGAAATGCTTTAAAATAAAAGAATAAAATAAAATGTTGGCTGTTCTGAAAACTAGATAGAAAGACATGTTGACAGTGAAAAGCGGTTTCTTAGACAATCAGGAGCTGAAAGTGTTCAGTGTCTGTAATCCATTTGTCATTGGATTCCAGCACAATGGCCCTGCTACAGAATGTGGGCAAGTCCTTTCTTCATTAGCACTTCCAGCCCTACAGTGAAGGATAAGTTTACAGTGGGTGTGGGGCATTGTTTTGATGGCAGTGTGCATGTGTGTCTGTGTGTGCACATGTGTGCACATGCTGGAAGATTATAGGAAAAATAAAATGTCTGAGTTTTGCATAAAAATTGCCAAGTTAGTTTTGTAAAATATGATTTAGACGACCTAGAAAAAGTTAGGTATAAGATAGATATTATTATGACCTCGAGGGATAGAGCTCACTGCCAGGTGGGACCCTCCATTTGGCAAAATTCTATTATGGCCTCTGGTCACAAGAGTCCCTTGTGTGCTGAGAGTCATGTGAGGTGGCCCAGTTTAGACCTCAAATCCTTTTTGGTTCTCCTTTACAAAACCAGTCAGATACTGCTGGGTCCCAACAGATACCCTACTGTTGAGTTAGGCACCTGACTTTCCTCCTAGCAGGTGCAAGTGATCTCCTGTCCTTTTGCTTCTCCCTCCCCAACTCTTTTGGGAGAAAATTCCTGTTTGGTAGTATTTATTGTATACATTCCAGAAAGGACCACCCTGAATATCCTAGATCACAGCATAGTGTCTCACGGACTCTGAAACAGCAGAACCATGGCCACAGACACCCTGCAGGCCGTATTGGGTGAGGATGTGGGCAGCCTGGGGATCCCTGAATTTCAGCATCAGTGAGTGTTCTGACCTTTAAGTCAAATTGAGTGTTTCAGGACAATGACAGAATCCCATAGATCCCATGGAAAATGTTCTCAAGTGGCCTCAAATGCAGGCTGTCTGTATTAGTCAGGGTTCTCCAGAGAGGCAGAGCTAATAGGATGGATGGAGAGAGGAGAGAAGAAAGAGAAAGAGAAAGGAGCAGAGGACGGGAAGGAGAGGGGATATATTGGGGAAATTAGCTCATAGTTATGGAGGCTGAAAATTTCACAACAGGCTGTTTGCAAGCTAGAGACACAGTACCAAGTCTAAAAGGCTCAGAACCACTGAAGGTCTAAGTCTCAGTCCAGACTCAAAGGCCACTGATCAAAGTTCTAGAGTCCAAAGGACAGAAAACCTACAGCTGTAATGTGTAAGGACAGAGGAAGGAATGCCTCATCTACAGAAGGGAGAGTGTGTATTGGTCAGCTTTGTGTAGCTCTGACCTGATATAAAAAACTTAGAGAAGGAAAGATTTATTTCAGCTCACAGTTTCAGAAGTTTTAGTGCATGGTCAGCTCGGTCTATTGCTTGAAGCAAAACATCATGGCAGAGAGCATGATGGAGCAAAGCTGCTTACCTTATGGCATCCAGGGAGCAGAGAGAAAAGGAAGAGCCAGAGAAAAGATATATCTGCCCAAGACATGCCCCAGCTTACTTCCTTCAACTAGGTCCCACCTCCTAATAGCCCATTGGTGAACAGAGCAACCTTACTTCCTTAATCCAATCAATCTGACACGATTAATGGTTACAGAGAGGAAATCTTTTTCTTTGCTATTTTGCTCTTTTTGGACTCAGCTGATAGGATGGAGCCTGCCCATGTTGGAGGTGGGTCTTCTCCACTCACATGCCAGTCTCCTTGGAAATAACCTTACATATACACCCAGAAGTAATACTTTAAAAGTTCTCTGGGTATCCTTTGATCCACCATGATCTTCACACCAGGATGTGCTGTCTTACCAGACTTAAAAGCAATGAGGCCAATTGACCCTGGGCCAAATACTCCAAAACTGTAAGGCATAATAAACCTTTCAGCTTTATAAGTGATTATCTCAGGTATTTGTTACAGTAACAGAAAGCCGACTAATGCAACACCTGAATTTATCATCAGACCATCTTGCTCCTTCAGGCCATTTTCAGTTCATTATCTTCTCCACAAACTCAGACAATCTTATCTCAATTGTACTTTTTTTTAAAGTTTTAATGACTAGCAGGTTATTATTACCTTTGGTGCTGTGGGTTGATTCCTTTATCCATCATCTGTAGGAAGAGCTCCAAAAGAAGTGTATTTTTGTGGTGGCCATGTATACCACTGCATCGTTTAAACTGAGAAGTCACAGTGAGTTCAAGTGAAACAGGGTGGGGGTTGGGGGAGAGTCAGGGCCAAGACGG
Organism: Heterocephalus glaber; assembly: GCF_000247695.1. The sequence goes on from NW_004624768.1 coordinate 3,315,897, forward strand.
GCTGTTACTGCTGGGTCTGCACAGCCTCCAGACACCCAGTAACTTGACATATCCCAACTGCTCCTGGACACCAGGAATAATCCACCCTGCCAGGGTTTGTCTCTGTCCCTGTTGCCTGTTGCGGGGAGGGTCCTCTTACCAGTGGAGCTGGAGCAGGGAGAGGGTCACTACAGATGCACTCGGCTGGAAAGCATTCAGATGATGGGCTAACAGCAAAAGTTTGACATTCTGATGGCTCTTTGCATTTTACTATGCTCATTTGGGGACAGCCCATTACCTGCTGTGCTGCTTTGACCCATCATTTTTCTTGGGGAAAAAACACAAAATAATATAGAATAAAAAGAACTCTGGGCCCAAGAGTGGCAGGTGGAGGCTGCTCTTTATTCACTGGACAAAGTGTCAATGCGCCACAACTTGTGGTTAGCATCATGCTGTGGAAGGCTGACATGCACAGTCTATTTTTTTTTTTTT
>NW_004624768.1:3318372-3331225 GCF_000247695.1 Heterocephalus glaber
TCTCTTGTCTAATTGCTGTGGCTAATGTTTCCAGAACTATATTGAACAGGAGTGGTGATAGTGGGCATCTTTGTCTTGTTCCTGATTTTAGCATGAAGGCTTTCAGTTTTTGACCATTTAGTGTGATGTTGGCTGTTGGTTTTTCATAGATTGCCTGCACAGCCTATTTTTAAATAATCAAGAAACAGTTCAATAAAATACTGCTTTGTGGGTACAATTTAACCCATGACTCAGGCCTGGGACTTTGTAACAATCTTGACATTGACAGCCTGAATATTGTCTTTGTTCTCTAGGTTCTTAGGACAGTTAATATTGAACTATAGTTAATAGGTTGCATGATAAACCAGCTTTGCAAGTCTTCAACCCTGTCCTTTCCTCTTGTACTGAAAAACCTAACATCTGAGACTACTAGACAGCGCTGTCCACATTCTGTTGGACTCCTCCCTGCAAAGGGTAGGGGTGCCCCCAGTTGTTGTTGGAGGTCCCCCATGTGTCGGTTCTCACACGCTCAGTGTATCTTGCCATGGGCACTGGGGACCTTGATACTCACAAAGCTGGAAACACTCACAGGCACCTAGTCTCACGGGGTGGATAAGGTGGGAATTCATGCAGGGTTGTCCACAGGGTCCTTATGGTCCCTCCACAGAGGACAAATGTCTTACTGATCATCAGAAAAAGCATTTTTTGGGGAAAAATAAGCAACAAGAAGATGAAGGAAAACAAATTCGAGGAGGAAAAAAACAATATTAAAGAAAACATGCTTGGGCAACTTAGTGAGACCCTGTCTCAAAATGAAATAATTTTAAAAGGGCTGAGTTCAATCCCCAGTGCTGGGTGGGGGCGGGGGTGAGGAAGGGGGAAAAAAAGAAAGAAAATAATAAAACAGAAACAAGAATTTGGGAAAGGGCTGTCTCTAGTGAGGACAACTGTCTATTCTTCTGAGTCTGAGCTTGGGAGCAGGGAGGGAAGCTGAGAGCAGGGTAAGGAGAGAATGTAACACATGTGTCAGTAATGAGGAGCTCCTGGTTCGGGTCCTCCCACCTCTACCCTTCCCTGCCACGGAGCCCACTGAGGCAGGATCAGAGAGATAGACAGGCAAAGAGGCTCTTCCCAGGTCCCCAAGCCTTTCCTAAAATACCAGCTTACACAATTTCCCCAATGTATAATGTGTCTTAGCCATCACTGTGTGCATGACTGTGGCTGCCAAGGACCCAAGGGTTTCGGTCTTTTCAGATAATTCATTCTCTCTCTCTCGCTCCACCCCCCCCCTTCATTTTCATTTGCTCTTGTTTTAGTATGTCTGGACGCCTAACGGGCTATATCTGAGTCCAGCAAGATACTTCTAATAGAGTGGTTTTGATTCCTGGCCCCAACAGAAGATGTTCTGTATTTTTAAACCAAAATCTTAACTTGTCAGTTATTTTTCAAATGTGAGCAACATATTTCCCTACTCAATTCCAAATTGAGCATTTGATATCCTCCATCTAGGGTTCTGAGCCTTAGCGAATAAAAATGCAGGAAAAGATGGCTGCCCCGGGATATGCTTGTCATCCTAGCTACTTGAGAAGCTGAGGCAGGAGGATCATCTAAGTTTGAGATCAGTCTGGGTAACATAGTAAGACTCCATCTAAAGCACATTTGCACTGTTTATTTGAAGTTCTAATTTGACTGGGCAGCTAGTATTTACCTGGCAAGCCTACCAAGTAAATCCTTGAATTATTCTGTAACAACTATTCGCATAAACCAGCCATTTATGTGTCTGTATTTATTGCCCGGCATTTGCCCACAGTATTCACCCAGGGTGGCACCATCTGTTTGGATGTGGCAGGTGCGTCTCAGTGAAGCTGCTTAAAAAGCTGAACCCAGGGAAGGGTTAATGGCTGGGGGGAGGGGTGGAGGGGGAGGGGTCCACTGGAAAGGAAGAGGTAGGGCTTTGCTGGAGGCAACTTTGCCAGAGACAGGGGTTGGGGTCAGGCGGGAGCAGGATTTGGTGCTGTTTTCACTGAATTTGGAACTTTTGGATTTGTCCTGGGAATCTTGAGTTCTGCTTCCTGGAGGTAGAGGAAGCCTCTGTGACAGATGTCCCCAACTTTATTTTTCTTTCAGTGCTGGGGATAGAACCCAGGACCTTGCAGATGGCTAGGTAAGTGCTCTACCACTGAGCTGCCTCTCTAGCCCTTTAAAATATTATATTTTGGGACAGCATCTTGCTATACTGGCCTTGCCCTTGAGATCCTCCTGCCTCAGCCTCCCAAGTAGCTGGGATTACAGGTGTGTAATCACTCTCAGCCCCCAACTCTTCGTGAATGCTGGCCAGCATGGGAAGCTCAGCACCCCCCAGTCAGCACATGGCCTGTGGGAGAGGTTTGACCTATGAGCTCACCCTCTTAGCCCAATTCCTTCATTTTTCAGGCAAGGGAAACAAACACAGCTCAAAGAGGCGAAGGGTGGCTCCCTCAAATCAGAGCTCTGATCAGGCTTCCTTCTCTGATCTCACTCCTTACCCACTGAACTCTGCTTTCCTTTTGGTCCTGTAGCTGTTATTGCCCTCCTGTCAGAGAGGACAGGCCATGTCCTCGCGGAGCTGCGTGGGCTGAGCAGCACTCTCCACGACAGGTGAAATTCTGACTCTTCCTGCCCCCCTTCTCCCTGCCTGACAATCAAGGGAGCGGGAGCGTGCTGACTGACAGGAGGATTCATTCCTGCCAGGGAGAGAGTGGCTCGTAATTTACAGCCCTCCAGGCCAGCTTTCACCCCGTCATTAGAGACGTCTTTTTGGTCGACAGTAATACATTGCCGTATCACCAACGCTGACATAACCTGCCCCCTTTTAAGTGTACCATAATTTTTATTTTTAGGAGAATATTCATATTTGATGGCAGAGCTTATGAGCATCCAAATGCTGCTCTGGAGAGAAGATTTCTTTTTCTTTTTTAAAGGAGTAATTCAACTCCCAATGCCGGTGGTGAAACAGGCTTGATTTCTAAACATATGAAAGGGGCAGGCACTGGGGACATTCTGGACCCTGGGTAGACAGATTTGTCCTTCAGGAGGGACCCAAGGAGCAGCTGGGAATGGATCTCATCACACCAGGTCATGGTGCTGCCTTTGGGAGCAGGCGGCGAAGGAGCTGGTGCATCCAGGGACTTCTCACCCCAAGGACTGGTTCCCAAGGGCTCTGTCCCCAGCCATCCTGGTAGGAGGGGTCTGGAAGTGTGACAGCCACAGAGCCAGGAGCAGGGTGTGCTGTAATCCCCATACTCTGGGAGGCCGAGGCAGGAGGATTCCAAGTTCTATCCCAGCCTGAGCAACTTAGTGACCGCGGGAGACCCTGTCTCAAAACTTTAAAAGAAAGACATAGAAAGGTTTGGGGATGCAGCTCATCCCCTGACTCAAGTGTGGAGACCTCAAGTTCGCCCTGCAGTACTAGGGACAAGAAATAAATAAGAGCACGTCCAGGCAGCCCCTAGCTCTGCAGCCCCAGGTGGTTCCCAGGTGGGGTCTCAGGGCTCCAGGTCCCACCCAGCACTTCTCTCTCTGTCTCCTTTAAGGGGCAGCACTTTGGCCTGCTGGTCCCCCGGAGCTCCAGGGGAGCGCAGTCCAGGAGGGGACACAGAGAAGGACTCTGGTGACCGGCCAGGCTGCGGAGAACTCTGCCTCCTTCTCCGTCCCACCCGCTGGTCCCTCCACCTTCACTCAAGCACAGGACGAATGGGACTCCGGGTGTTGCTCAGCCTCCCGCATCTGTGCCTTCCACTCTACCCTGCACCAGAACCTTGCCAGCTCCCTTCCCAAGGCAGGTGGAGGCCTTAGGCAAGGCTCTTCCTCCATCTGCTTTCTTGTCCATGAAACAGGAGGAGCAAGAACCACAACCCAGGGCCACTGAAGTCTTGCAGAGAACTCAGTGCTCCAGAGATTCCCCCCACCCCCACCCCGCTCCTTTCTCCTGTTCCCTGCCATTGCTCTTCCCTCCTCTGCATCAGGTACATCAGGAAAGGCCAGATGCCCCTCTGTGTGGTCCTTCTAGGTCTGGGATGGGAGGGAGGGCAGCCGGGCCCTGGGCCCAGGGCACATCTGTGCTAATGAATCTGCAAACACCCACATGTCCAGAGCCATCTGTGTTACAACCAGTGATCAGATACAGCTGCACCTCTGGCCTGGTGACGGTAACACCTTACATACGCTGTCCAAGTGGCAGCCACAAGTTGGAGCACTTTCCACTAATTTCTTTGAGGTGGACACAAATATTATGGCCATTATATGCTCAGTTGGGAAAACTGAGGCCCAGAGAGGTTAAGAGACCCAGCGGAGGTCACAGGAGGACAAGGACCTGGATGTCAACTCTAGAACCTCTCCACTAACCACAATGCTGCTCTGCCTCTCAGGCTTCTGCCCAGGCAGTTAGCTCTGCTTGGACCATTCCCTCCCATGCCGTGGGACGGGACTGGAGTGTCACTTCCCATCACACTGTCCGATGATCCTGCTGGGCACTGTGGCAAGTCCTCAGGAGCTTTGCTGAAGAGACAGTGAGTAAGAAGGTTCCAGGCTTCCCATCCACCAACGATGGGGAGAGGATCAGGCTTTCTTCTTAACGACAGTGACCACTCATGACTTGTGGCCGGTCCATGCTCAGGAGGGAGCATGATGATCCATTAGCTGACTTCTAACACAGGATCCATTTTACAGGATGGAAGAAGAAAGAGCTCAGAGGAGAAAGAAAAAAGAGTGAGAGAATTATCCCCAATCCAAATGAAGAGGGCCAGACACAAAATCATTTGAGCCACAGAAATGTTTGGTTATCAAATGTTTAACTTTGAGAGATGACAACATAGGAGAGCAGGAATCTGAAGCATCATTGGAGAGCCAGGAATTGGACCCTGTGGCAGGCGACTGTGAGGTTCAGTGTGGCACAGCCTTCAAAGGATGAAGGACTTGGTGGGTGTCAATCCTGAAGGACAAGACGGAGGGGCTTCCTGGGGGCGCAGGTGGTACCATTGAGCAGCTATGTTCTCCCTGCTGCTACTGAGTTTGATGTCAAAAAATACATAGCAGGAATGATTTAGGCTGGGTTGGAGATTGGGGGGGAGTTTAGACTATAAATAATACCGGGGACATAAAAAGCCTCAAGAGTATTTTTGGAAGTTCTAAATCACCTCATAGATCCAAGGAAGATAGCAGGAACCACTGAGCTTTTAGCAAGCTCTAAATGTGACCGGGCATGGCCCCTCCTGCACCTGTCACATGGGTCACTCTTCTGCTGCCATTACAGCCCTTGCCGGCGTCTGCCAAACCCAGGATGCACATCTCGGGAGGTGGCAGCTTGCTGGCTGCCGGGTCCCTCTCCCCACCAGGAGGAACCATTGTTAGTCTCGTGCACTGCAGAGCAACTAAGGCAGAGGCTAAGGGCTCTCCAAGGTCACTCAGGCAGCAAGTATTGGGCTGGATTCCACACGCAGCCAAGGCCTGAGCTAAAGGCGACCCTGCAGGAAGTTCTGAAAAATCAGCAGAAAATCCCCATGGCCCAGAGAAGCAAACGCGTGCTTCTGTGTCTTGGAGACTTGGGTCCCAGGATTGGCTCTTTTCTTTCTTTCTCTCTTTCCTTCTCTTTTCTCTCTCTCTTTCTTTCTTTCTCTCTCTTTCTTTCTTTCTTTCTTTCTCGTATCTTCTTTCTGTCCTTCTCTCACCTAACCCAGTGACCTAGGCTTTGAACCTCTTTGTGCTCCCACAGCACCTGCTCAGGATTTCCGCTCCCACCCTGGACAGAGGGGTGCTCAGAATGAACTGAGGCCCAGAGACAGAATCTTCCTGCCTGTGGACTGTGTTCTTAGAGGCTGCTTCTGGCTGCTAGCTAGGTACAAATAGATCTTCTGTGCTTGACTCTTTCATCCCACACAGAAGAGACAACCTGGAGGGAGTGACATTCAGGATTACAGCTGGCCATTATACCTCTGAGGAATAGCAAAGCTTTAACACATTTTTTAAAACCTGTGGCATTCCTTCATAGCCTTGCCACTGATACCATCCTAGCCAACCCCTGGCACTGTGCCCCCTTTACTGTCAATGCCCCTGGCCACTGCCTACTCTCTAGCCTTCCAGCAACCCAAGCTTCCTCCTGCCTCAGGGCCTTTGCACATGCTGGCCCACTGCTGGGCATTCTGCTTGGAAAGCTCTTCCAATGGTGGGAGAGACCATAGCCTGGAAGAGGCCTTTGTGGGAGAATGCTCCATCAGAAATTCTGTCTTGTTTGATCAGGGGTAGAGCCAGATCACTGGGTTGGAAATGTCACCTTCCATCATGAGGAATGGGGGTAGGAGACTTCACTACCAGTCAGGCATCACCCCTCATCATTGCTGGGCCCAGAAACCTAAGGCAATATGGCCACGGTGAGCAATTTGGCCTGGGACAAAGAAGGAGAGTCCAGCTGTGGGGCAGGAAGCTTCCCAGAGGGGACCTCGAGTGGCCTGCAGGGAAGATCGAGCGTGGGGGAGGGAGCTGAGAAAGGACTCCGAGGCAGCCAGGCCTGAACAGCCTGCCTGGGAGCAGCCATGAGCCCGTTGGAGGGGCAGGAAGAGCTAAAAAGACAGCGTCTGCACCAGCTGGGAGGATGGTTCCGGCAGGCTCACAGCAGTGCCTGGGAATGGGAGCTGGGGACAGCCAGAGTGTGCTGAGCCAGAGGCCACGTGGGAAGTCCTTGGGACAGCTGGGGGTGCATGAGGAGGACCTGGGCTGGTCAGAGAGGGGCCTGGTCTCTGGCAGTCCCCAGTCCCCTCTCCCACCACTTTCCCTTAACTCTTGGTGCCCCTGCCACTCTGCCTTCCCTCTATCTCTCCACCACACCAAGCTTCCACCTGCTGCAGGGCCTTTGCACATGTGGGTCCACTGCTGGGTGGTCGGCCACATCTTCAGTCAGGAGAGGAACAGGCTCTGCTATCCTCAGGTTCCTTCTCTGACACTGGATCATCAATTTCCCCCAACGTAAATATTTAGTGTGGATTCTTTTTTTTCCTTAGACCTGACAGACCACTTCTCTGGCTCTTTTGGGTTCATTTCTTCAAGCTCAGCTTGAGGGTCACTTCCTCTGGGAACCCTTGACCACCCAGTCCAACACTCTTCTGGATCTGACAGGCTCCACTGTGTGCATCTGAAGGGGGTGACCATGGGGGCCTTTACAAGGGCAGGACTTCGTGCTGTGAGGGCCTGGAGTGGGGAGCAATTCTGAGCCAAGGGAGGGCTCGCTGTACTCCCGCCACGTGTGATCCTGGGTGCAGGACTGAGGGAGGGCGGGGACAGGCGCCATCTCTGGGGCACGGAGCTGCACCAGCTGGGGTGACTGCGCCGGGCATAGCGCGGGCCGCGGTGAAAGGCAGCCACTCTGGCCACCAGACTCCCTGACAGCACGGATGGACCCGGGGGGGCACTGAGATGACCTTAGGCCCTAGCTTGAGCAACGCGAGGATGGGGCTGGCGTTTACTGCGCCGGGCAGGGCGGCATGTCTGTCCATTTTGTGATACTACAGCGAAACACCTGCCGGAGGCTGGGTAACTTCATGAAGAAAGCAGGTTTATTCTGGCTCACAGTTCTGGAGGTGCAGGGTCCAGGGCCCACAGCTGTGATGGGCTTTTTGCTGCTGGCAGAGACCCCGGATGGCACAGGGGGTCACTGGGCCGTGTCTCGTCTCTCTCCGTCTCCTTATGAGCTCACCACTGTCTCATCATGGGGTTCCAGCTCAGGGACTTTATCTAATTCTAATCACTTCGGAGCACCAGAGCTGGGTCAGATTTCCTCCCCTTTAACCTCTCACAGTGGGGATTATATCTAACACATGGACCTCTGGGGGACACACTGCAACCATACGGAAACTATGGGGGGCTAGTTTGGGGAGGGCGTTGGGGGAAGATCAGGAACTGGGTGTTTGTGACATTGTTGCCGTCTGGAGTTGAGGGTCAAGGTCAAAGCCAGCGATACCCACGGGGAGCCACCGGTCTGTGGTGGGTACCTAACACGATGAAGATGCTGGAACCACCAGGAGATGAGAATGGAAAGAAAAGAGAAGCCCAAGAACCAGCGAGAATGCAGTGCAGCCATGGAGACTGAGGAGCACCAACCACCAAGGCAGGAGGAGACCCGAGAAAGTGGGTGGGGCGGAGGCGGGTGCTGGGAGTCTCAGGGAAGAGGGGCGCTCGGCCGCGCGAACCCTGCAGGAAAGCCTCTTAGCACAGCCGCTGAGAACCGTCCTTGGAGTCAGCACCACACAGGCTGCTGGTGATGGCTGATGAGAGCCACATGGATGGTGAGGCGCGGCTTGTGGAAGTGAGTTTACGAAAGAGGAGATAAACTGACAAGTGGGTGGAGACAACTCGTGTTTTGCTATAAAAGGCAGACGCAGTGGAAGAGTAGCTGGAGAGAGCGTGGCCCGTGGCGGAGAGGGGTTGGTGAGTGCGTGGAAATAACTGAGCGCGAAAGAGGTACTACGGAGAAAGGAGCATCCTGGATTGGGATGAAGCTGGAACCAGCCAAGGGGGAAGCCCTGGGGAGGCAAGGACCCACGGCCACCTGCAGCAACGCTGGGGAGGCACAGGGGGAGGCGTCTCCCTGAGAAGGAAGCTGAAGTGGGGCTGGAGGAGGGGCTGAAAGAGTCACTGAGAAGAGTGGGACTTTGGTGTGACCGCGGGAGGTGAGGAACAACGAACGTCTGTGAATCTCTATCGAGGAGGCCAGTCAGGGTGGATTCCTTTCCTCTCCACCTGCATCCAGCCACGCACGTGCAGTGCTGGGTGCATGGGGAGTTGGGTATGGCGTGACTCTTGAAGGAAGAATGAAGGGCTAGGACCTTTTCCAGAAGCCTTGCGGCCAAGGCAAGAAGAGCAACAGAGAGGGGGAAGCGTGGTGGGTTGAAAGGGCAGGAAGGATTGGAAGCTTTCTTGGGGCTCGGGGCAGGGGGCTCTGCGGCTGAGGGAAAGGACCTAGAAATGAATGAATGGAAGGGCCAGGATCTTGCCAGAACAAGATCTTGCAGAGGACGGAGTTCCCTGGGCACCTGGGCAGGTGAGGAGCAGCACGGTGCTTGCGCCCTCTGGCTTCTTTCCTTGGGGGAAGAGAGGCCACAGGCCAGAACCCAGTTCTGGTCAGTGGAGCCTGAGAGGAAGCGGGTTGGGAGTTTGGGGTATGTCATCTAGGAGATAAAAGACATTTAAGAGACAGAAGGTTGCTCCTTCCCTTTCCTCCTGTCTTGAAAAGGTCTGGCACTCCAATCCATGGAGTCATCGAGGAATAGGAGGGAAACTGAGACAGAGCATAGGAAAGCAGCCGAGTCCTGGTCTGCCTGTGTGCTGAATGAACCACCTCAGACCCCCCTACCCCCAGATTCCTGTGCTTGAACTAATGAGCTGTCCTGATTGCTGGTGCTCCTGTCAGTTGGGCATTCTAGTATTTTGTAACCAAAAATGCGGCAAGTGCTACAGCAGGAAGAAAATAAACAATTATGTGTAGCTCTGAGTCTTCTGGAAATTAGGGCAAAAAGAGAAGTGAGATGAAATGCAGAGCTCTTATTCATGGAGAGTTTTGCCCCTAAATTCCGTGTTTGACACCAACTTTCTACCTGGGGGTTTATGGATGGGACACTGAATACACAACTGCTAGATCCAAGATAATGGTTCTGCAAGAAAAGTAGTTTTCCCAAGACCCCCACCCCGTCTTCTTCCCTCCAGTACTGGGGATTGTACCTAGGGTCTTTGCACTGAGCTATATCCCCGGCCTTTTTTCCATTTTTTACTTTTACACAGCTGTGAGCTCCACAGAGGCACTGAGCCTGCAGCCCCGGTGCCCACCATTTTTGCGGCGCTTACTGGTCCCCAGGCACGGGACAGGGGAACTGCACCAGTCACCTCCTGTGGTCCTCACCGTACCCTGCAAGATGACAACAGAAGGAGACGAAGAACTTGCCCGAGGTTGCCCAGAAGTAAGTGATGTGGCGAAACTTCTCCAGACGTGGTGCCCATCAGATGTTCTTTGAGGTCCCACCTTGGCCACTGAAACCAGCACATTCTTAAAAGCACAGTTTTTCAGCAAAGTGTTTATTGCCTAAATTTAGGTAACTAAATCAAACTTAATTTCAAAGTACACTAGATAGAGGCTGTGCAAAATCTTTGACTGTCCAGTGGCGTTGGCTGAATGGGTATTGCCAGGCCCCAGCTGGGCAGCCCTGTACTTGCTGTAAAGGGAGCAGCCCTGGGTAGAAGAGCACATCATTGTTTGCCAGCTGCCCAGCAACTCCTCCACCTCTTTGCTGGTTTGGGAACTTTCTAGCATACATATCACATCTCTATTTACATTTACTGGCTCCTGAGATACAGCCAGGCTCCAATCACCTTTCTGGTCCATGTTTTGTCCCTTCCCAGGCTGCCTACCTCAGTCTATGGGAGCAGCAGGCCCCCTACCCCAGAGTGGTGTGGACCTCCAGGGCCAGCTGGTAAGCGGCAGCCAGAGTGGGTAATAAATCCCCTCCCTTCAAGAGGAGGAGCCAAGTTTTATTACAGATCCTATCGCAATGCAAAGGGCTGGTACCATGATTGAGTTAATCCTGTCCTAGTGTAAATCGATAGGAAACTCACAGGAGGCAATTAGATTTAGGAAGCTGATTTGAGGAAGCTGGTCTTCCTACAATGTTGGAGGCAAGCTACAGCCCAGGCGCTTCTACCACACGTGGAAAGTTTATCCCCAGAGGAAGAGGACCAAGCTTATTAATAAAATAAATTCAGATCTCTCCAAATAAAAATTCAGATGTGTTTTAGTCTCTTCTCAGTTCAGTACACTGAATCCCTTGATCTACCAAATTATTATGGAAAAACCCTTATCTCTGCCTGTCAAAATCACTGTTGTCATGGGAGTACCCTCTTGGGAGGCACGAGCCGCTTCATCATCACATGGATTATGTGGAGTAGGCTATATCTTAGAGTGGGCCACATATTAAATAAGTGCAACATGGGATGTGGGATGAATCTGAATGACAGGCTGGCCAACCAGGGGCAGAAAGAGGACAAATATTGCCCAGATGGATTGCTGGAAAGAGACAGGGCAAGGTCTCTAACTCTACCCAACTCAGCACAGTGTCCCTTCACTGTGGGCCAGGTGGCTGGGCAGGGAAAGGGTGAGGGTTCTGGGTATTGTCTGTGCCCAACAGGTGTGGCACGTTCTCCTCTAGGGTTGGCCAGTTTGCGTCAGGGCCTCAAGCCTTTCCAGAGGGCAGGTGCTGGCGAGCATCCAGCCATGACACAAGGAGCCTGTATTCTGAAGCCTGGGGTAGGTCTGGAGCAACTGCCCAGGGAGATGACCCCACTCGGCCAGGGAAGAGAAGCCACTGAAGGTGTGGCTGGTGCAGAAGAGGGAAGGCCACTGAGACACAGATCCCTAGGTTCCAAGAGGAGCCCCTGGCAGAAGCCCTTGGGAATAGGGATTTGGCCTGTCTGGGTTGGGCCTCCTACCACACCTCCCGTTCTCCCACCTCTATTAGGGTGACTCACCTGCTGAGCGGATGAATCATGTGGGTTATGAAACCCCAGGACTCCTGGAGCTGAAAAGGACTTCAGGTAGCCATCTCTGCAGATCGTGTCCTCTCTCTGCCCCTTCCTGCCCCCGGCAGCCACCTCTACCTGCTACTTTACAGACTCAAGCAAGTGAAAACCCTGCACAGCCCCGGAATAAACCTGACTGCTCCTGGCTCTGAACATCAGATGAACAGTTTCTTCCCACTTCAGGCCTGCTCTGCCTTTTTTGTTTTTTTGCCTCCTGTATGATTCAAGCTGTTTGCTTTCTGCATGGGGCCAACTGGGACCAATGGGTCCCAAGAGGGAAGAGAGAAGAGCCCTCGGAGGCCCCCTCACCTGCCACTGCCTGTTCACGGTGTGAACCCGTCCATCACTCTCCAGGGTGCTCCAAATAATTGTCTACTGGATGCCAGGCTGCTGCAGGCGGCAGAGCGAGGATGATTCAACTCACTTTCCCACTGGCTGGTCCCAGCTCAGAGGGTGCTTTCAAGAGTATACACAATCTAGTGAACACCTACCACGTGGCAGGCCCTGGGCTCATCAAAACAAAAGGTTGTTGGCAGCTGACTACAAGGCAGGAGCTGACCTCATCCTGAAAACAGCCCTGTGGGAGTAGGTAGCATTGTGACCCCCACTTTACAGTTGGAGCGCCCTCTCGGTAAGGGCTTGCCAAGATCACAGAAAGGCCAAGTCCTCCGCTTGGGGATTCACCGTACACACCCTGTTCGGGGCTGGGTCTCCTTAAGCCCTGCTAGGCGCCCACATGCGAGGGCTTTCCTGAGAGCTTTACCCCTAGGACCCTGCACACTTACTTGCCAGTCCTCTGCGGCCGGAAGGCTGCCTGCCCTAGAGGAAGGCCAACACCCCCGGGCGCAGCCCCCAGGTGCGCGGGCACTGGGAAAGCGTCGGCCTGGCCAGGTCCGGGAGGGGAGGACTCACCTATGAGCCCTGGGCAGGGCCCTCCGGACTCCCTGCCGGACGTGCCTGCGGAGGCTGCCGCTCCGGGCAGCCCTGTGGCCCGAGGGCCCCAAAAGTCTGCGGAGAAGTTCCCTGGAGGCGGGCGTCTCGCGAGCCGGGGTTGATCGCGGGCCCCAGCTCCGGGGCGCAAGAGCTCGAGCCCAGGGCGCCACCGGGACGCGCGGGCGGGAACGCGCCGCGGCCGCCGCCTCCTCCTCCTCCCTCGCTCCCGCCCGCGGCGGCGGCGCTTCCCCCGCGCGGAGCGGCTTTAAAAGGCGACACCCCACCCCCCGGCGCACTCGCCGCCTGGGCGCCGCGCGAGCAGCCGCTGCCATGCCTCCGCGCGCGCCAC
>NW_004624768.1:3336371-3371623 GCF_000247695.1 Heterocephalus glaber
CGGGGGACGCAGGGGACACCGGGCTCCGGCCGCTCGCGCCGCCCGCCTGGCGCTGGCTGCTGCTGCTTGCGCTGCCCACCGCCTGCTCCGCGCCGCCACCGCCGCGCCCCGTCTACACCAACCACTGGGCAGTGCAAGTGCTGGGCGGCCCGGCCGCCGCCGACCGCATGGCCGCCGCGCACGGCTACCTCAACTTGGGCCAGGTGAGTGCGGCCCGGCCCGCGCCCAAACTTTCCCGGCCGCCGCGGGCACGCGCGAGGGCCGCCTCGCCGCCTCTGCTCCCGCTGCGTGGGAAGGCGCCCCGGAGCGCGCCCTCGGGGGCCACGGAGGCGCCCCACCATGAGGACCGGGCGGCCCTCGGTCCCCAGGTGCTGCCGCCCGGCTCCAGCGTGGGAAGTGAGTGTGGCCTCGGAGGTGGCCGGGGCGCGGACACCTGCCCGGCTGCGCGGGAGCAGGAGCTGCCCGGACCCTCGCGCTCTACCATCCGTGCCACCCTCGGTATCCACCGAGCGCTCCATAGCCTCCGAACCCCGGTCCACCACGCCGGCCCTTCTACCCTCGATGGCGACCCAGGGCCCCGGCCCGATGTGCACGCCAGGGCGGCAGCTTCTGGTTAGGTGACAGCGAGTGGTCTGCAGTCTCTGGTCTCGCTTTTCCTCCGGGTCCACGGCTCCCTGGTGGCAGGGTGCTCCAGTGCCTGCACCTGGCAGCTGAGTCTGGGTCGGGAAGGTTCTCAGGATACTGCAGGACCAGCAGCCGCGTCCAGGGACCGGCACACCGGGCTCCGCTCCTCCTTTAAATCTCCCTAGGCACGGAGGGAAGATGCGTTGTATCTGGACTCAGGCAACAGTTTGAATGGCAGCTGTCTGCGTATTGCTGTGTGGCCTTAGTCAAGTCATTTCCCTTGCTCCGTCATCCGTAGGTCTGGTGGTACTGCTACTGGGCGTTGTTGCTGGGAGGACACAATGATGTATGGAAGCAAAGCGCTGGTCGGGGAGGCAGGAGCATGTCCCCGTTCCCTGTGGCCTTCACTGTCACCATTGCTGTCCTTTAGCAGAAGAGGTCAAGCCTTGGCCTGGAAGGCGGCATGGCTGGAAAGGACTGCCAGGGCGGTCCCCTTTGCCTGGAAACCCTGTGGAGGGGCGGTGGGAGGGGTGATCCCCATGCATGGCCCATGTGGGCACCTCTGCAGGCTGGAGTGTGGGTCACCTCAGCCCACCAACTGCACACTGGAAGATCAAGCGAAGCACTGCTTCCTAACTCCAACCCAGGTACCAGATGGCGGTAAATTTAGTTTCATCATTACCCCTGACAAGCCAGCAAAGGGCAGTGGGCCCTGATCTAAAGGACACATCCTCTTCCTTCCAAGCGGTGCTGTGCTGTGGATGAGAGGTGTGGGGCCTCCTTGGAAGGCAGGTTCTACCCTGAGAGGTCACTTTCACAAAGCGGGTCAGAGTGTATCTGAAAAAACACAATCGCGGCTTTTGTTAAAAGAAAAATATATCTGAGCCACTCAAGTCCCCTCAAATGCCCTGCGATTGAGGGTTCTGCCTTTGCGCAGCGGTAACTTTCTCTGTGTGGCTTATGTGGCTGATGGGGCTGAGTGAAGAAGGTGCTCCTCCTGTTTGCTTGGGGGCTCTGACTCCTGCCACACTCTGCTGCTTGCTCTTCAGCCAAAAGTGCCAGCTAAGAGGCGGAGTGCCTGGGCTTGGGGGATCCCGTAATGAAGTGAGCAGAAGGGAGCTGAAGTTGGGCTGTGAGGTCTTGGACATTGCGAGAGGCAGCGAGGCTCTAACCCCCCCGCCTTGAAATTCCTGTCCCTGGAAATAAAAATGCCCAGCACCCGGAATTATCTGGATCACCTTTGGATCACCTGGCAGACTCACTGAGTAGCTCAAGAAGGAAGCCTGCTTTCTTGGTGTTTCCTCTGGACGAGAAGGCTCCCCCTGCGTACTTACTCTTAACGTGGGACCCTTTGGGGTGTCCCTAAGGGTCTCCCCAGCTCTGCACGTGCAGCTAGGTGGACTCCCCCACACCCTGGTCACCTAGCTTGGGAGGCATGGTGCTGGCAGGGACCCAGCGAGATGTTCACAAAGTGAGGGGTATCTGGCCGGGGACAGGAGCTGTCTCAAAGACATGGGTGTGATTACTCAAGGGGGGCTATTACTCTTGATTCCCAAGTCAACTTTTCTCTCCCTGCCTCTAAGTGCACTGCTAATGTGGAAAGGGCCTGGAGCTCTCCAACCTCTACCCACTCAATCAGAACTCTTTAAAAACCTTATTGCCTTTTTTCAGCCAGGAGAATTTGTGACTCATAAATAAGATGTGGATGTTATTAGCTTTGATTTATAGATGAGTAGACCGGGTGAAGCCGGGGAGGGAAGCTGTTGGCGTTCACACGGTAAGCGTGTGTGTCACCTCTGACAATTACCCTCCCTGCACTTTGTCTCCTGCTGTATTCTCTGGTCTGAGGTCTCCTTTGTGTGGCTCTCTCCAAACCCTTAATGGGCAATTAGTGCAGTGCTCTGTACCTGCCTGAGTCACAGGCCTGGCTTGCTCACCTGGTGACTGTGGCTGTGCTTGAAGTCCTTGCTTGATTGTGTTACTTTCTTTCACACCACTGGTAACCCAATTCAGTTTATTTAACATAGTCCAAAGTTAATTTAGAAAGTGGTTATTCACCCTTCTTGAATTGGGGATCCTTTTCAGAGCCTGATGCAGACTCTGGATCCTTTCCATTAAAAAGCACGCATTATCAGGAATAAGACAAGCTGTCTACTTTTTGCTCTTCTAGTCGTCATTCCAGATAATGCAAAAAGATAAAATAATAAAAACTGGGAAGAATCAAATGTCATTACTGACAGGTAACATAACTAGCTACATGGGGAATCCAGGAGAACCAGAGATTAGCAAGTAGAACTAATCTGAGCGTGTGATCATCGCTAGCTACCTATCCATCAGTAGCATCTGAGAAGACAAAAGAAGTTATAATTCATCCTAGCATAAAAGCTATAAGACAGAAGCTATAGGGATAAATCTAAAAAGGAAACATTTATGGAGAAACTCATGATATTTTTGAAAGGTGCAGGGCCTTGCCTGTGCCAGGCAAGTGCTCTGACACTGAGCTACATCTTCAGCCCCTGAAAATTTCAGAACATTTAAAGGGAGGTTTTAGTAAAGAAAGTGAATAAATAGAAAGATATATTGTGTACATATATGGGAGGACTCAATGTCATAGTTGCCTCCAAATTAACCTGTTAACTCTGCATACTCTTGTTTAATCCCCAATAGGATCGTATGTGGAATATGAAATCCACAGATAAATTCTAGAGTCCATATGGAGGAGTAAAGTTGAAGAATACTTCAGATAAGTCTGAGAAAGAAGAATGAAGAAGGAATCACAAGTTTTCCAATGGCCTAGTGGTGGTCCAGCTCCTCAGAGGAAGGGACCTACACTCAAGCAAGGTCTAGGAAGCCCATGTGTTCAAAAAATTACATATGGATGGGAAAGATGGGCCTTTTATATAACAAGTGGAGTTGGGAGAAGCAACTCCACATGGAGAAACAGGTTCTCACCTCACCGCACAATAAATTCCAGATAGGGTTAAAGGCCTGGGTGTACATAAAACTTTATAAAAAAGTATAGTGGTAAACCTTTATGACATCGAAGAGGAAAGGAATTCTTATACAAGGTGCAAAAAGGAAGAGATGATGCATTAAAATAATAGCCGGGCATAGTGGCCCGTTTCTCTAATCCCAGCACTTGGCAGGTTAAGGCAGGACAATCACTATGAGTTTGAGGTCACCCTGGGCTACATGGTGAGTTCAAGGATAGCCCTGGACTACTTAGTGAGACCCTATCTCAAAAAGAAAGAATGCATTATAATAACTGCTAGACATGGTGGTGGATGTCTGTGATCCTGACACTCTCGGAGGCTGAAGCAGGATGATTGTAAGTTCAACCCCACTCTGGGCAACATAGCAACTTGGTGAGATCCTGTCTCAGAAAGGGGAAGTGGGAGAGGGGGAGAAGGGAAAGAAAAAAGTGTGAGAAAAGAAAGAAAAAACAGAAACAAAGTTTTTTTGTAAATAGGGAGGGGTGGAGAGGTGGAAGGGAGGGAAGGGGAATGGGGAAAAAAGAAGAACCAAGATATGTCATGTGGAGGTACAAGTTCCCAGTGGTGAATGTGATCATATCGTATACCAATAAACTTAATTTTAAAAAAAGAGAGAGGGCAGGAATGTGGCTCATTGTGAAGCCCTGGGTTCAGTTCTTAGAACTGCCAAACAAACACACAAAAATAAATAAAATAGCTACTTTTCCTAGTTTATTACTTGCTTTTGAATTCTATTTTTGAATTCTGCAAAGGCATCCTAACAGTAATAGGCTAGAAAAAGTAGCTATGACATGTAACAAACAGATTAGTATATAGGTTATTTTAAAAACTGTAAACCAATGAGAGAAAAATAAATGCCAGGTAGAATAATGGGGAAGTGTAGGAGTAGAGAATTCACAAGAGGAAGCCAAAATGGCCAATTACACAGAAAAGGTGCTGAGCCTTTGGGAGTCTCACAAGGCAGCTGCAGGCAGAAGTGAGAGACCATTTCGCCTCCACCCATCGGATTGGCAAGGGCAGAGCAGTGTTAGCACCAGGAGGCCAGGAGGCAGAGCAGCGAGCACGCTGTGTTGCAGCTGGTGGAAACCAGTACCTGTGCTTTGGGAGTCTTTTGGTGACTGGGGAGGGTGTGTTACAGCCTGCCTGTGTCTAGGCTCGTACCGGAGAAACTGTTACCTGTATGTGCAGGGAGGCTTTAACGTTTTAGTCTTTATTTGATCATTTTATTTGGAAAACAGAGACCACAGAGCCCTCCTGCCCTGGAGAGAAGATGGGTCAGGAGTCACAGGCCAAACTGCTGCTTTGTTTTTCCAGACTGCTGCTTTGTTTTTCCAGACTGCTTTTTAAAAAATGTATTCTTTTGTAAACTTTTATTTATTTTTATTTGTACATATTTGCAGTACTTGCTGATTACATTCATCACGTGGAGTTGGCACATGGACATGATTCATTTAACTCTTTCGTTTCCTTCCCCTCCCATCCCACCCTGTTCCCTCCAGCTGTTGCCCCCTTCACATTTGCAAGAGCTCTGTTTCCTTTTTTCTTTAGATCTTTTTTGTCCCTTTCCCCCCTCCCTTCTTCCCCTCTCCCTCCATCTCTTGTTCTTCCTTCTTAAAAAACATCTCCCTACTTCCTACTATTTTTATTTTGCTCTTTATTTATATTTTGGCTTTCCCATATATGAGAAAACACGTAATATTTAAACTTGTGTGTCTGATTTATTTCACTTAACATTATGGTCTCGAGGTGCATCCATTTTCCTGCAAATGGCTCCAGTTTAAGGCAGCGTAGTACTGCACTCTGTATAAGTACCACGTTTTCTTTATCCATTCATGTGTTGATGGACATATAGGTTGTTTACGAGATTTCGCTATTATGAGTTGTGCTGCTATAAACATGGGTATGCATGGGTCACTGTAATATGATGTCTTTAACTTTTTCAGGAAAACACCTAGAAGGAGAATAGTTGGATCCCATGGGATTTTTAGTTTTGGAGTCTTGAGAAACCTCTACACTGATTTCCATAGTGGCTGTGTTAGTTCACGTTCCCACCGACAGTGTAGAAGGGCTCCTTTTCCTCCACAGCCTTGCCAGCACTTGTTATTTGATTTATTGATGATGGCTATTTTTTCTGGAGTAAGATGGTATCTCAGTGTTGTTTTAATTTGCATTAAATGCTCAGTGATGTTGGACATTTTTTCATATGTTTACTGGCCACCTGTGCTTCTGAGAAGTGTCTGTCCGAATCAGCTGCCCCCTTTTATTGAATCTTTTATTTTGGAAGGGTCTAATTTTTTGACTCTTTTATATATTCTCTCCATCCGAGCGATAGCTGACAAATACTTTTTCCCATTATATAGGTTGTCTCTTCACTCTGTTGGTTGTTTCCTTTGCTCTGTAAAGGTTTTTTAATGTGATATGATATGATCCCATTTGTTGATTCTTGGTATCATTTCTTGTGCCACTGGGGTCTGTTCAGAGAGTCGTTGCCTATGCCTGTGTCTTCAACAGTTTTACCTATTTTATATTCCAGCAGATTGAATGTTTCTACTTTAACATTTAGATCTTTGATTCATTTTTATTTTAGTTTAGAACATGGTGAAATATGTGGATCTAGACTCAAACTTCTGCATGTAGATATTCAATATTCTCAGCACCATTTATTAAAGAGGCTATCTTTCTTTCTAGTATATGTTTTTGACGACTTTGTCGAAGAGCAAATATCTGAATGTGACTGGCATTTCTGCATCCTTTATTCTGTTCCATTGATCTCCACATCTGTTTTCATGCCAGTACCATGCTGTTTTTATCATTGTAGCTTTGTAATATAACTTCATATCCGGGATTGTGATGCTTTGCTGTGTCAAACAGAATTGCTTTTGCTGCATTGGGTCTCTTTTGGTTCTATATGAGTTTTAAGATTGTTTTCTCTAGATCTGTGAGGAATGCTATTAGCATTTCGACTGGGATTGCATTAAACCTGTATATCAGTTTTGGAAGTAGAGCCATTTTGACTGTATTAATTCTGCCTACGCAGGAACATGGGACCGCTTTCCATTTTCTGCTGTCCTCTTTGATCTTCTTTTTCAGAGTGATGTAATTTTCGCCGTACAGGTCTTTCATTTCCTTTGTTAAATTAATTCCTAAGTATTTGATTTTTCTTGATGGTATTGTGTTCTACTAATTTCCTTGTCAGCAGAGTTCATTGTTAGTGTATAGGAACACTGTTGATTTGTGTGTGTTGATTTTTGTATCCTGCAGCACTGCTGAATGTGGTTATTAATTCCAGGAGCCTTTTGGTGGAATTTTTGGGGTCTTGTAAGTAGAGGATCGTATCATCTGCAAATAATGGTACTTTGTCTTCTTCCTATCTTATGTATTTCCCTTTTAGGTGGGGCTAGAGATTGAACCAGGGCTCTGGGACTGAGCTGCATCCTCCATCTCCCTGCCCTCCTCCCCTCTTAATTTTTTTAATTAAGACTGCACTAAGTTGCCTAGGCTGAGCTTGAATGTGTGATCCTCCTGACTCAGCCTCCTGAGTAGCTGGAATTACAATCATGCCCTACCACATCTGGCTAAGACTTTTTTTTAGTTGAAGGGAAAAATAACTTAAATATACATTAATGGAAGATTGGAGAAATAAATCAAAATAGTCACACCATGGTACACTATGTAGTGGTTATAAATGAATAAACCACGACACTAACTGCATAGATAAATCTCCAAAATAATGTTTAAAAAGCAAGTTGCAGATGTACAGTGTAATAGTATTTATGTAAACTTTTAAAAACACACAAAGTGATACTGCATTATTTATGGATGCTTACAGATGTAGTAAACACTCAGAAGCATGCACTGCAGGAATGCCCATCAGATTCTGGTTGGTAATAACTTCTGAGAAAGGAGAAGGGAAAGAAACTGGGGAGTGGAATGATAAGCTTCACCTGTAGTGTTTGAATTCCTCACATATACATATTTGCCCTTTCTGCCTGATGATTCCACACCCTCGGACTTAACCAACCCTGGATCAAAACATTTCAGAGAAAAAAGCAGTTGCATCTGTACCAAACATGTACAGACTAGACTCTTCCTTGTCGTTATTCTCTAGGTAATACAGTGTAATGACTATTGACCTAGCACTTCTGTTGTGTTGGATGTGATAAGTCATCTAGAGACGATTTAAAGTATGCTTGAGGGTGCATGATTTGATATAAGGCACATGGATTTCAGCATCTGAGGGGCTCATGGAACCTATACCCTGCAGATGTTGAGGGGTGACTGGGTACCGACATGAGTATATGTGGATTATGTCCAGAGGTAGGGTTAGGCTTGACACATTCTTTGTATCAGAGTGCATTACCTGTGGTCGCGTGTCTGTGTGCATACCTGCATGCATATATCACATGTATATATTTGTGCACGTGGATCTGCACACATACACAGACGTACAGTGTACAATGAAAAGTGTGCACCACACACGCTGCTGGGTACCACCCGAAGCACATTAGTGCATACACAGGCACCTGCGCCCTGGTTGAGAAGCCCCTGCTTTAGACCTGCTGGGCTGGCTGATCCACTTGTCAAGGAAATGGTGGCCCAGAGGAATGGAACGCCTAGCTGCAAGTCACACGGCTGCTTGATGCCATTGCCCTGTCCTGCTCATGTGCTTCTTTCTCTTCAACTCCTGTCTTGACTGACAGGGCCCTCACTGTGACCCCTGTGTAGAGTGACCTCCGTCACTGGTGACTCCGAGAAGAGGCGAGTTGTTTGTGTGAAGAGGATGCAAGAAGGTGTTGTGCACGCCACCCCAGCACTCAGCATCTGCGGCTTTTGGAAGTGCTGTTTATCTGAAGGGTAGCACTTGAACACCATACTTCCCTTTGCATTTTTGCTTTGCCTGGAGTATGGAGCTAATTTGTTGTTTCTGGGTCTGAACATAAAAGGCCAGGCTGGCTGCCAGGGCTCTAAAAGATCCAAGAGCCATTGAGGCATTTTGAACTTGCCCGAAATAGTTTTACTTAAAATAGGTACTGCACAGGACATACCTGGCCCAGAATTTCAGGTGGGCCTGTGGAATTCATTTGTCAACAGAGAACAATTGTCATACAGCAGACAGCTTGTTCTCATGACAAAAAACCAGCTGAAGACTTAACCAGGTGTTAAAATAATGGGCCAGAACTTGTTCCAGCCAGAGTATGGGGGGCCCACTAGGGACAAGGGGAAGCCCAGAATAGCAGTTACCTGTGCCCTAGTCCCCAAGATTGGTTTTTGGTCTGAGGCTGTCTTGGTGTGACGCTTGGAGCCGAGAGGCAGTGTGCAGCTGACTTAAGAGAGGGCCTGGGTGTGAACTTGCAGACTAGGGAAAGATTAGGATTTTGAAGCATCTTCTGGCATCTTTACTGAGCTGTCACAGATCCGAGTGGACAGCGTTGGCATTGAGTGAATCGCCCTCCTGAGTCATAAGGGCTAGGCTGACTGCGCCGCGTGGACCCGGAAGGCCTGGAAGGCAGTGTCCACGCAGATCAGAGTCAGGCCTGAGCAGGTGGTGCCACTGGCTGATCCCCCGGAAGGGTCTGGGTTGCTCTAGGTGGAAACCGAGAGAGCACATTGGAAACTCGGAACTGTCGACAGGGTCAGGGAGCCCAGAAACACCTGCCTGACCTTGGGGTGACCAGTAGCCACCAACTTGGCCCTGGTGCCTGGTTCTGTCCTGGCTCTCGGGAATGTCTTGGTGTTGGCACTGACCGGAAGCCCTGGTGTGTGCTTGTTCCCATTGATGCCTCCCCTGATGGGTTCTCTTGCTTGGGGAGTTCACACCAGTCCAGCAGGGAGTGGTACCAGGCCTGCTGAATGGTGTTTAGTGAGGCCTGGGATCCAACCTGCTTCTGACAGGCCAGGCCCCAAGTTCACACCCTCTGACTCCCCTTGTGCCTGTGCTAACTTTGACAGATGGACCTTGTTCCTGCTTCTTGGCCAAGGACTGAAAGGAGCAATAAGTGGCAAAGGAACCTGCCTGGACCCTACCAGCCACCCTTTCTCCTTCCCTCCGCCTGGCAAGCATGCTCACACACGCAGAGAGAGTGCTGCCTGTTGGGTTAGTGTTGTTCTTTCTTTGGGAGTTTGGCTCCTTCTCATCAGCTTTGAAACCTAACATCTCTCTATACTGGATGGAAAAAAGAAAGCCAGTGCTTTCCAGTCCTCCTAGAATGCCACACTCAAGTCCCTCTGACCACGTATTACCCGCTAGACTGATCGCGCTTTGCTACAGATCTCCCCGTGTGGGTTCCTGTCTACAGAAAGAGACCTCCTTCTACCCTGGGGCCTGAGCCAGAGGCCTGGGAGCCACCAATGCTTTGGCCTGCTCCTGTGTTCCCATCTGATCTGTGACCAAGCCCTTCTCATTACTGTCCCGACCAGCTCTCAGGTCCCTGCCTTCAGCCTGCCATTGCCTGGTGCAGACTGAGAGCCCCTGGCCTCCTACCTCTTGCCCCGCCCCACAGCCCTCACCCCAGCCGCAGCTGCAGCTCTTGCTTCCTGTTAGGCTTTCTTATGCTGCCCTTTCTCCCTAGAATGGTCTACCCAGGGCCCGGGATTTAGCTCAGTGGTTCCGCCGCCTGCCTCAAAAGTGCAAGGTCCTGACTTCGATCCCTGGTACCAAAAAAAAAAAGAAAGTCTTGCTTTAGGGCTGGGGCTTTAGCTCAGGGGTTCCACCATCTGCCTGCCTCGAGACTGCAAGGTCCCGAGTTCAATCCCCGGTACCAAAAAAAAAAAAAAAAAAAAAAAATGGTCTGCCCATCCTCCTGGCCAGCTCGCATCCTTCTGGCTCAGCTGCAGTTACTCCCCCATTGGACCTCCCAGCCCAGCAGACTGCCCTTCTGCTCGGCTCCCAAGTGTCTGTTACCCTTTATTTGTTGCCTGCTGGCTTACCTGTGTCTGCCAGGGACTCTGGGCTTCCTGCGTGAAACGGGGCGAAATTGGTCCTCTGACTGTTTTCTAAGATCAGTTCCAATTCCATCGCCTCTCTGATGGCTGAGAACTCATACCAGGGCAGCCTGTGGCCAGGAAACATGGGTACGTTTATTCATTGAGTTTGTTGTGTGCTCTGTGTTAGTGGTCATGAGGCTGATGGTCATGTGTAAGGTCATGGTAAGGTCAGGCTGCTGCACTTATGTGTGAGTTACTGAACTTTCTTCACCCACTGCCTTTTTATCTTAATCCTTTTAGAGCTTTCAGTGATAACAAACAGCGTGCTGTGGCACGTGTGCCACAGGTTCGTCACCAGTCTGTGGAGCCCCTGCTGTGTTTGTTTGTGTGAGAGGACTCCCTCCTGGTCAGGTTAGCTCCACACTGGGCAGAGAGCACCAGGTACCCTGCCGGTGCCCTGGGTCCCATCACATAAGCTTCAGACCTCCTGGGTCCTGTCATCCTGTCAACTCATAGGTCTTCCCGATGTCCCAGCACCTCTGCTTTGTGAGGCTTTTGAAGACCTGGTGGCAGGCACAAGGCCCCCTGTCCAGTCCTGTAAGGAGCAGGGCTGAATGGCCGTCAGCTGTCAGGAGCCTCACACTCCATGGGATGGGATTGGTAGCCTCAGGTTCCCATGGTAACCAGCCCATCAATGGCCTCAGTGTGGAGATGGTGGCACCGCAGAGAGGAAGAAATAGTCTCATTGTCTCCCCCTTGGCTGCTTAGTTACAAACAAGCCGCGCCCCGCAGGGTCCTGAGGTCTGGCCAGACGTGGGGCTGTGTGGGGCCGCACGCACGGCACACAGAACCCCTTGCTGAGCTGGTTCGGGAAGAGGCTGCCAGTGTCAGTTCTCAGACTCCTCCAGCCTCTTGAATGTCTGCCGCTGGCCACCATCAGTCATTCAGAGTCCTTGCTGGCTAAAGCCGTTTCTCAGTGGGAGGAGGTGCCCCAGATGGACTCAGAGCACTCAGTATGATGGGCCGGGCCACACCTACGACAGGCTTGAAAAAAATCAGTGACTGATGTCAAAAGTTGCATTTTTTGCAAGAAATCCTGATTCTATTCTTTCTTCCTTTGGTTTGAAAACAACCTGGTGACGACTCTGAGAAATGATCAAGAAGAGCTTCCCCCTTGAACGCGTGAGGCCCAGGTTACCTCAGTGATCTTTGCCCGACTCTTGGAAGATAATGGACCTTGTCGTATAAGGGTGCTCTCTCTGGAAGCCAGCTTCGTAGAAGTCCCTCATGTGTGTAACTGTGCTTGCCTCTGTCCTGATCCGCCAGCCTATAAGGCAGACATCTCTGCATTTGCCCCTTTCCCTTGTGTCCATGTCCGTTGGCCACAGCCCTGGCCAGCCTGTCTCTGGCTCTTTCCTGTTGCCCTGCCCAAAGCCACAGCACGGGATGGGCCTACCTCCTCACACTCTTTAGTAAACCCAATGACAGCCTCGCTGCTTCTCCTGCCTCCTTTCTGTCCTGTTTCCCTAACCACCAGCCTGAAGGTCCATCAGAGCCGCAAACCTCGTGCTGTCCTTCCACTGCTTAGAAACCCGAAGAGGCTCCTGTAGAGCGAAGCTCTGTCCTCAACCTCAAAACCTTCATTTTACCACCTGTTCCAGCAGTGTGAGATTTTTAGTGTTCTGGAAACTTGCCGTGTGCTTTTCCTTTCTTTTGCATCTGCTGCTTGTTGTCCCCATTCCCTGATGGTCTACCTGGAGGACTGACCGTCCTTCAGGGTTAGCTAGAGTGCTGTTTCCTGATCTCTCTGCTTCCTGGCGGGGTTGAGCACTGTCCTCCCAGAGCTACCCGGAGGGGCTGGCCTGGGTGTCATGCTAGGGTGTGCTAGAGTGGCGTGCTAGGCTGTTTGTCTCCCCACTGGACTGTAGCATCTTTACCTTACTCATTTTTGCTCCCTCAGTCCCTACCACGATCCCTAGCACGTAGGTTTAGTGAACAAGAAACCTTTAAAACTTTTCGTACCAGGGCCTGTGGTATTTTGAGTCCATTCACCAAAGATGAATGGTCCTCAGAGCACAAATAAGAGGAAGATGCTAATTTTATGATCTCCTCTTGTGCTGAGCTCTAGGGGGTTTATGAGTGGCAAAATATTTGTGATTTTTTTTTTTATAGCCCGATGTCATGTGAGTTTCCCACCCTGTGACATCTCTGAGTACCCTGTTGTGGGGCTGCATGTTTCCGGTACTAGGTCTTGCTGAGTGATTGAGAATCCTGCAGGGACTTGCAAATCAAGGCCAAGGCACATCCTCAGTCATCTGTGCCACGTGGCCAGTCCAGGGCAGAACCAGCAGATCCGCCAGAACCCAGAAGCCTGTTCTAGTGTGCTCTGAAGTAAGGGATGCACACCTTGCTCCTAGGTGAGCCCAGAGCAAGAAGGAAGGAAGGAAGTACAAAACAGAGCTGGAGGAGATGGCTGGGGAAGCTCTAGAAGTGGAAGGAATGGAGGCACAGAGAGAGGGAGGGAAGGGTAGAGAAGGATTGAGGAAAAGACGCATGAGCCTTCCCCAGGGTCTCAGTGGGAGGTCTTTGCTGTGAAAGGCTTAGTCCTGAAGAAGCAGCTGAGGTCTTGACCTCTGTCCCTGACGCGTGACTGTATTTCCTTAGAACAGTAACTGAGACTGTGGGTTCCAGTCCCCCACCTTGACTGCCCCAGCCAGCTCTGACATGGTCCTTACTATCCACCAAGCACTGCTGACAATCCCCAGAGCCCTGGTTTGGTATTCATAGTCCACTGCACTGATGAGCAAACTGAGGTGCAGGGAGGTCATGTACTGCACTATAACAGAGGTTATTTGGGCTGTCGGCCTTGCTCAGAGACAGTGTCTGTTCGCTATTAGGAAAGGCTGCAAAGAGCAGGTGGCATCTGAGCCAACCAGCAGCTTGGAGTTTGTAACCAGCTCAGGCAGGGGAGTGCAGTCCAGGCAGAGGGGGGTTGGGGCAGGAAGGTGCCTGTACCTGCCTGCTACCTCAAGGGTGGCTGTCCTAAGGACCTTCCCTTCTCATTGGGCTAGAGGCCCCTATATGCAGAAATGGAGGCAGGAATTTTTTTTCTGCGTTGCTAGCGATGGAATCCAGGGCTTCCCACATGCTAGAAAAGTCCCCTCCATCCCCAGGCTTACACCAGCATTTTTATCATTGGACCTAAGAGTATCCTGCAGCCCACCAGCGCCTGTTTCCCATCCTCTGGGAGGACAGTGGATGCTGTAGAAGTGAACATCAGAACAAGAGGAATCCAGAGGAGAGAAGAGACCTCATGAGGAACCCAGGCTGCACAGAGGGTGACACTGCCTAGTTATGAACTTTGCACTACTCCATCTCACAGCATGATGCAAAAAGAATGTATGCGTACAGGACAGTTTGAAGAACGAGGAAAACTACAAAAATCATCCGTGACTCCACCACCCAAAGATAATCGTTGTTAACATTTGGATCACATCTTTTTGTAACTCTGTGGGTGTGGGTGTGGTGTGCTCATATATATGCTTGCATACACATTCCCATACACAAATGTCTCAGACACCTGGATTGTACGGTTTTGTAACTTGTCTCTCCCAAGTCAGTAACTATTCCATGTCATAATTTTTAATGGCCAGTCAGTATGCCATCGCGTGCATGGCTCATCATTTGCCTAATCTTCTCCTGACATTTAGGTCACTGGATTGTTCGTGAGTCCTTGGGGAGGTGGAGGTGCTGCTGCTGGTCTGGAATATCAGGACCATGTGGGAAGGAGTTTCCTATCTCACTGTGCTTGTGGAGGGTCCACAAATTGGTAACATTTATTCCGTTCAACTCATAAAGATTTTATTGAGAAGTTTTTATTTAAAAAGTACACGTGTGTTATATAATTGCTCCCTCAGTGTAAGAGTTCAGACAGGTACATAAAGAGATTTGAGAAAAAACCCAAGTCTTCCTTTCCTCTTCCTCTAGAGGTAACCATGTTCATACCTCAGTGCATGTGTGCCCTGTTTTTATGTCTTAAAAGATGTATATGTGCACTTATATGCATATGGTGTATTGGTGCTTTTATTTTTCACATAAACTGGGTGGATCTAAGCATGTTTTTCTGCACTTAGCTTTCCTTACCCATCACAGAACTCTTTCCTGGCTGGTACATAGAGATCTACTTCCTCCTTTCTAAATACTTTTAAATAGCTTCATGGTATTTTTATGGATAGGACATACGTTGTTACACCATTACCTGTGCGTGTGCATTTCAGTTGCCTCCAGTTTTCTCATATAATAAACAGTGTCACAGTGATCATCCTTAAGTAAGTGCCAGGGCCAAGTTTGAACAAGGTCTGGCTCCAGAGGTTGGGAAACTGCTGCTTCAGAGTGTCCGTGCATGTCACGGTGAGTTAGGATTGGCTGTGGCTCCCCAGGTAGT
Source organism: Heterocephalus glaber (assembly GCF_000247695.1). The sequence continues at coordinate 3,351,357 of NW_004624768.1, forward strand.
GACAGTTGACACTGTCCCCAGAAGTGTGTGAGAACATGGAGGTTTTCGATTTGGAGTGGAGATGATCCATTGTTGTATTTGCCAATTCTTACGCATAAGATTGTTCTAATTTGCGTTTGTCCTGATTACTGCTGAAGTCAAATATCTCTTCACATTATGAGCCATTTTCAGTCTTCCCTGAAGTGCTTATTTATACCTTTGCCCAGTTTCTCAGTTGAGTCATCTGTCTTTTCTCTTAGTGATTTGTAGGTGCTCTCTCCAGATTGTGGATATTAATTCCTTTGTAAAAAATATGCTGCAGATATTTATTCCCTTGGTCACTTTTCTTTGAACTTGGCTCAGAGGGTTTGTTTGCTTGCTGCTTGTGTTTTGAGGGGAAATCTGCAGCGCCATTTGTTTGCAAGGCGTTGGGCTTGTCACTTTGTGTAATTCAGAGATGAGTAAGACAGGACCCTTGGCTGCAGCAGACAAGACATAGCATGGAGCTGGGATCCAAATGCTTTAGGGTGATGGGGAGTGGGCACTTTTCACCTAGGGGATTCAGGGAATGCTTGTGATGGGTGGCATTTGAGCCAGACCTGGAGAGGTCCACGGGGCTTTTGTAGACGGAGGAACAGGATGGGAGGCAGGGTTGAGCTGCACGGATCATGGTATTTCAATCTATATCACATGGGGAAGCAACTCAGCTTCCGTGAGTGAGCTAAAACGAGGCTCAGGGAGGTGCATCCGGGCACCTGGGGACTAGCAGTGGTTGTGCTAAGCCTTCTTGGGTGAAGGGACAGGGAACCGAATGTTGTTAGCAGAGCCTTGTGGCAACTGCAGACTCCTCTGGCGCCTCCCATTGGCCAGGCGGGTTGTCTGGGGGGCTGAGCCTCTTGGGGCACTGAGCTGGGCCGAACAGGTGGACCATGGGATGTGGGAGGGGCAAAGGGAGGGAAAAGTCAGCATAGTAAGAATAAGGACAGAGAGAGCCGTGGTCCCCCCCCCCAAAAAACAACAAAAGAATAAGGACAGAGATAGAAAAATTCTGGGGGTGTTGAGACCTCAGCAAACAGGCCGATACCATCAGAGAGTAGGGAAGTCGTTGGCACTGCTTTTATTCAGAAAGCAGGTATGGAATGCTGGGTCCAGGGTGCCTGCGAGGTCCTGAGCTAGGAAGATAGATCATGTCTGGCAGGTGTGTACCCCATGGTCCCTGCCTCGGTTCCAGTTTAGGCTGTGCATTTGTCCTCCCTAGGGTCACAGCAGGAGCCTGTGGTTTTATGTCTGTGAGACCCCATGTACTGGGATCTGTGCCTCTTTGTCCTGTAGACATTTATTTAGGTGTGTCTGTCTGAGGACAGATTTTAACACAGAAAAATAAAACCATTTTTGGCCTTCATGGCACGCAGTCTACATACATTTCATTTTCTGCTGTTTTTCTTTTAAACTGAAGCAAACAAGCAAAAATTCCAATTAGTGTTCCTCTTGATAAAGCCCGATTTCTATCAAAAGAAAAGAGACTGTTTCTGTCCTGCTATCAGAGCAACCATTTATGACTGGCTCATTTACGGTCTTTTTTTGCACATCTCTTAATTTTTCATATGCAGGAATATGGCACTCTTAGCCCCAAACAAGAGACTGGGTTTGTTTCAGTGGTTTAACCACGTTTAGGCATCACGACTTCAGTTCAATACCCTTGCAATCCTTGATTATATTTTTTTGATGACTTTTTGTGGTGTCAGGGATCAAACACGTGCTAAGCAGATGCTCTACCACTGAGCTACATCCACAGCCCATCATGCTGCATTTAGCACAAGATCTGAAAGCGTATTTTGCGAGTGTAGTTTCTGTAGAGTTTTGTGTCGTATAAGATGAACTCACTGGTACTTTCTAGTATTGGAGTTTTTTCAGTGTTTTTTGTTTTTCAAAGAATATGTTTTTCTCCCTTTTTCTGATATCTGATTATAACAGGAACTTATAAATCTGAATTGATTCCTTTTCACAAAAAATTGTCTTAAAACCCCCACAAAACTTCAGAGGTGGATGTGACCACCCTGGCTATAGGTGTCCTTACACTACATGGTGCTGGGGCACTGGCACTCAAACCACAAAACGGCCCATTGTACCTTAAAAACATTCCTATTCTGAGTAAATGCATTCTGAAGCCTCACCAAAGCAGTCTTCCCACTTCCCATTTTGAGATTCACTCACAAAGAGTCCTGGGTTTTCTGTTTTCTTCTTGTGTCAAAAGTTCAGCAGTTGCAGAGAGCTACAGAAAATCCTATCTTAAAGCCAATTTATCTTTCTGACTCGAAGTTGGTTCTACTTTCCAGCAATTGGTTCCTTTCCTGATTAGTCACTTAGGGTGCTTTGTGCTCAGACTGTGCCAACGGCAGTGCCAGCCTGGGCTTGTCTTCGTGCCAGGCAGCCGCTCAGCTCCCCGCTGGGTCCCTCCTGAGCACTGACCTCCTGGTGCTGTCTCCCAAAGGCTGGACATTGCCATCGGGAGGTCTTTTCCCCCCAAGGCCAGGGGAGCTTGTTTGCGCTGCCTGCTGCTGCCATTCTCCCGGTCGTGGCTGTGTTTTATTTGAATCGTGCTGTAGGCTGCATGAATTAGATTGTGAGTCTTGAGACTGGGCCGTGTTTCTGTGTGTACCATGGGCTCGAAACTGATGCTCTCAAGATCATTAGGAATGGGACGGAGCCGGAAGGAAAGAGTCCTCTTTGCCAGCTTACCCGATCCACTTTAAAGGCTGTGCCTTTGTCTGGAGATCTGGGAAGGTAGGTTAGCTTTGAGTCCAGTTTCATTTCTGCACCAGGCTGTCAGGGCACCTGATGACATGTTGACTGATGTACCCAGGCTTCCCAGGGCCACCCAGAAGTGGTACTGTGGCTGCCTTGCCTGGTCATGGGGCTTTGAGAGAGTTGGGACAAGAAGTGCTACTTCTATCAGTCAAAGCAGATCATCCGACTGCCCATCCCTCTGCTAGATTCTCGGCGGTCTGGGGTGGTCTGGGGTGAAAGTTCTCTCTTGGACTTTTTTTCCTCTGGTAGATTGTGGAGTTCCCTGGGTTATATAATTTGTCTGTCACAATTTAAGTTTCTTAGGCCCTCACATGGGGAGATGGATAAACAAATGTGATATAGTTACACAATGAGCAAGTAAAAGGAGCAGGCAACCGGTATGCATACATCACAAGGGGGATGAATCTTGTAAACGTTATACCAGGTGAGAGAAACCTTATACCACAGCTAGATGGTTCCCTTGATAGAGTTCTACTGGCAAACCATTCTGTAGGGGAAGAAAACTATAGGGGTGGGCATTGCCTGGAAAGGTGCACAGGAGAGTTCTGGGGTGAGGTCTTCTCAGTCTTGGGTAGAGTTTGGGTTCCACAGGTGTGTGCATGTATCAAAATTCAACACATAGACAATAACATCCACTCATTTCATCACAAGTAAATTTTATTTCAAAGAAAAGAGATCCATAAGCAAATATTGAACTCCTGGTAATGATGCATAGGTTGAAGTATTTTGAGAGATGTGTACTGATACTGCAATTTACTTCTGAGGGCAGCAAAAATAAAATGGATTGATGGATGGATAAACAGAGAGAAATGTAACGGAGTGATTTTAGTGAATATATTGATGGTAGAAGAGGGTCGAGCAAGTCTTTCAGCTTTGCTACATGTCTGAAAATGTTCATAACCACATGTGGAAAGAAAAGATTCTTAGGGTGTGGTGGGAATGGGCCGGATTTGGGAGAAGTGCCTGGCTGCCCTTGGAGACTTAACCATGAAGTTATGTTTAGAGACAAAGATTAGAAGCCTTCTAGAGATTTAATGGAGCAAATAATGTCATCAAAAGAAATCCCCATATAATCTGGGTTTGGGGACACTCACTTCCGTAGGGTGTGTTCTAGGGCCATGTTGGCACCTGAAAGAATTCTTGTGGCTCCTTGAGACCCTCCCTTGCCAGTTCTCCTCTGGCAGAAAGTTTCAGTCCAAGGGGACTCATCCTAGGATATGTAAATGAGCAGCCCAGCAGCTGAGGGAACTTCCTGTGGAGGAGAGATAAGCCTGCTGCAGATACCCCTGGCAAGCCAGTGGGAGAAGGGGCTGCTTGCCTGCTAATTATCTACTCTGTGTTGCTCCACAGTATGTTTTCTAGTTTTAGGATTTGAATTATTGACTTTGTGTCGGCTTTTCAGCTTCTCTTGATTTGCTGAAATTGCAGGGGAGGACCAGGAGCCAGTCTACACAGAGCCCTAATGGGTGGGCATCCTAAGTTGGAATCCTCCTCCTGTATTCCCCAGGGGCCATTCTAGACCAGATGCTGCAGAGATTTAGGGATCAGACTCTGTAGGAGAACCTCCACTTCAGAGTGTCTGCTGAAAATGTAGCACTTGCTCCAGAAGTGGGGATGGGCAAGAGGAGAAGAATGAAAGCATTATTCTAAGAAGCTGCTTTTATTTATAGATTCTCCTACTTCTATTAAAATGAGTGCCAGAGGGACATAAAACTTGGAACACATAACACATAATAGAAATGAAAGGATGTTAAACTAAAATAAGGAACAGTGGTAGAATGAGCAGAGAATCTTAGTACCAAGGGGAAGATGTGACATTTTTCTGAAATAAAATCATAGGAGCACATTGTGTGGGGAAAGTAAATTAAAGTAAGGACGTGGTCAGGAGAAAACTTGGAAGGAAACAAAATATTTCATAATGAAAAGGAGAATGTGTTAAGCTGACTCAAGGGGAAAACAAATATGGAGATTACGCTAATTACATTATAAAAACAAATAAAAAGTCATTGTTGTGAAAGGAAATAAAACTAATTAAATACTTGATGTGCTTTAAGAGATGATGGCAAAATACAGTGTACTAAATATGATAAAATATGTACACCGTCATGATTCACTCACTTTGGTCCAGCAGCCAGGATAGTATCTCACCTCCTGCATATGGAATGAGGAGTTTTTGACTCTGACACAGGACATTAATGGGATAGAAAACAGAAGAAATAGCCATTTGTATGAGAAAAGCTGAAATCAAACAAATGCTTTGAAAAGAATGAATTGATGAATGAGTCGAGAATTCATTGAAGAAAGGAGTTTTAAAACACACATTTATGGAAGATAATAGACCTTCTAAGATTAAAATCTAATGAATGAAGGCATGAACAATGGTACACCTCTTTACTGAGAGTAATTTTAGCTCTTCCTTTTATGAAACGGGAGTTAGTAGCACCTCCGATACCCAAATGCTTAAAAGAGAGCAAGTCCCAAAGTTGGCACACATGGTGGGTGTGACTGGTGATGCTATTTGGTTATCATGATGATTATTATCACCAAAGGAGAGAAAAATATAATCCTCCTGGTGTCAGGCCCTGGAGTCACAGTGGGACAGCACTACTTTTAAAGTAGAAGTTCAAAGCTAGTGAGGGGTGTCAAGGGGAAGAGTTTGGATAGAATGCTTCTTTTATCTTTTGTCTCTTTTGGGAAAAGTGTAGCTATTGAAAAGCTCAGGATGGCACAGGCAGAAGTTAAGCATACTAAGAACTGATGAGCCATACAATCCATAGCTAGAATGTCCCTGGGCTGCTTGGTTACTGGCTCCAAGTGAGGTTTGGGTTCCAGCCCTCCATTCATCAGCACCTGGGAGGCCCTGCCTCAGCCCTTTGCCTGCCTGGTGTGTTCAGTGGGACTCATGCCACCACAACTGATGTAAAAGAGGAACCTCCTGCTTGAAATTAATTGAGGATTCTCTTGTAAAGTTAAGAGAAAGTAAAACTTTAGGTCGAGTCATTTTGTCTACGTTAGTGTCTTGGCAGCAACAGAGATGCTAATGAAAGATAGTCTATGGCCTCAAGACCTGAACAGGGCATGAAGCAGCTCTCTACAAATGCACATTTGCACATAGATTCCATTCCCAAAAGAAAATGTTGTATCTCGAGGAACTAAATTTTTATCCTTTTCCCATTTCTCCCTCTGGGTATTACTCAGGACAGATTCCACGAACACTAAGCATCTTATTAAAGAGCAGACATTCTAGGGAAACTCCAGAAATGGGGGAGCAAAAGGTGGGCTTATTTTTTTCCTTCTGCTCACCTCATAATAGCCAGATTTCTCCATTGTGCATAAAGACCAGTGTGTTTTTCATTTTATAGGACTATTTTGATCTAGTACCTCTTGCAAAGAAAGCTAGTAGCCAAAACATAAGCAGAAGATTTAGGTCTAATCCCAGAACTTTTGCCTACATGCTGATCAGCAGTTTGTGCACTGCTTAACATCCCTGGATGTCAAATCGCTTATCTGTAAAATATGATTGCAGCCCTCACTGCATATCAGAGTTCTGCAGCTGGCTATTGTGAGAATCACAGGGTAAATGTTGCCTTCTGTGAAAGGGTCCTTGTTGTTAGTGTGGACGTGAAGTTGGTCTGTAACTGATGATCACACTTCATGCTGATCCCAGGGAGAGCTGTCTTCCCATGTGGACACCTGACCCTGAAGTCCACATTTTGACCACTGGCTTGGGAGAGTGGGTGGCCACCCCTATTATTAGTATCTTCTCCCATATTTTGCCTGGGTTGGTTCCCTAGTGGATTTCGGAGGAGTCAGAATTTGGGTGTTTGTGGAGTCTTGGAGTCATACCCTGCTTTCTGCCACGAGAGCCAAAATTTGAAGTTATCAAATTGCTGCAATTTACTGTAACCGGTAATCTAAAAGTTCCCTTCTGATAGTGGATAGTGCACTTTCTGTTGGGGAGTAATAATGCTGTGTGCATACATCATGTGTCACCAACTTCAGCGCATTGTAAATAATACTAGGAATGTATTCAGATGCAAACACCAGAGGATAGTGGCTTAAGAAAAGTGGAGCTTGTTTTTTCTTTCCCACATACCAAGACTAGATATGGCTGTCCAGGGCTGGTGCTGTGTAGGTGCTGTCTCCTTTTTCCACCTTGCTAGTCTCAACAGGAGGTCTCTGTTCTAGCGGTCACTTCTTCATGGCAGCATGGTAGCTGGTGTACTTTGAGGTCTCATGTCTAAGTGCCAGGCAGGAGGCAGGACTAGGGGCAAAAAGTAGAAGGGTGAGACTTTTTCCTTTTCATTCAGGAAAGATCACCTTCCCCAGCGACTTGTACCTGCATCTCACAGGACAATTGTGCCACATGGCCACGCTAGCTGCAAGTGAGTCTGGGAAATCAAGATTTTTTTTTTAGGTTCTACAACCCAGGTAAAGGAGAAAGCATTTGAGAAAAGTAGGTTGGGGCAACCTAGTGTCTCTTCATATATCACAATGACTATAGTGTACTTCTACTGCCTTATGCATGATTGGGAAAAAAGGAAGGGAGAGAGCTCTGCATTATTCCAAGGAACTACCTCTTAATGTTGATCAGATTAAGCCATACTTCATCAGGACAGACTCTGGTCTAGGTGCATAGACAGGCTAGCTGGTCTCAAGTAAGCTCTTCAGTGAGGGTGATGTCTTCATCAGTAATCACAGTACCAGTAAAATGGGCAAATTGTCTGGCAGAGGTGCCAGTGAAACCATAGTTCTGGGCAGTGGAGGATCACTTCCGCCCAAGGAAAATGAGGATGAGGATGACGATAAAAATGATGAGGATTATGGTGTGACAACGCCAAGTGTGTAAACTCTTAGTGGGCAAGGAGCTGACCTAGAGGCCTTGATTTCATTTACTCCTTACAGCCACTCCACAGTTAGTTCCTTCTCTGCCCCATGTAACAGAATTGGCAGAGGCAGAGTTGACACCGTCAGCTCTGATACACATACCCGTCAGGGTGGCCAGGAAGCAGAGAGTAAAGGGAGGAGCCAGGGAGGGAGATGCGCGCTCTAATGACCCGCCTCTCCAGACCAGGTTGCACCTCCAAACTGCACGTTTAACTATGGATTCCTCGGTGGATACACCGGTGAGTATAGGACCCCATGATCAAATTGCTGTCTAAAAGCTCAACCTCTGAACACATGAGGCTTTAGGGAGACCTTCTAGATCAAAACCCTAATGTGATTAAAATGGGGATATGGCTTTTATATACTTGTATATATCAATTTTCTCTCTTTCTTTCCCTCCCTCTCTGCCCTCATCTCTCTCCTAATCCCTCCCCTCCTTGCTTTATGATGCTGAGAATTGAACCCAGAGCCTTCCACATTCTAGACAAGAGCTCTACCACTGAGCCACATCCCCATTCTTCTCTTTTTAAATAGTGTGGTTGAGCTATAATTCACATACCACATGACTCATCTATTTAAAATGTACAGTTCAGCGGGTTTTAGTATATTCGTGAGTTATACAGCCATCATTAGAATTAACTTTGGGCCATTTTCACCACCATGTACCTGATAGCAGTCAGTCCCTCTTCCCTCCCTCTCCCTCAGCCCCTGGCATGGCTCATCTACATCCTGTCTCTACAGGTTTGCTTATTCTGGACATTCAATGTGATGGACTCGTATCATATGTGGATTTTTAAAATCTGGCTTTTACTTAGCATGTTTCAAAGTTTCAGTCAGGTTGTTGCATTTATCAGTATTTCATTCTTTTATTGGCAAATACTATTCCACTGTATAGATATACCAATATATGGATATTTTCTTTGTCCATTCAGCAATTAGTTAACCTTTAGGTTGTTCCCACTCTTTGGGCTATTGTGAACAACACTGCTGCGAGCAATTATGCACAGGTTTTTGTATGGGCTAATGTTTATATTGCACTAGGGATTATATCTAGCAGTGCAATTGCTGAGTCATATGGTAACGCTGTGTTTACAATTTGAGGAACTTCCAGGCCGTTTTCCAAGGTAGCTCCACCGTTTCCCATTCCCACCAGCAGTGGCCAAATGCTCTTATTTCTGCACATCTCTATCAGCCCTTGTCACTTGTCTGTCATTTACATGATACCCAACTCAGTGGGTGTAGAGTGGCAGCACAATGTGCTCTGAGTTTACATGGCCTTGATGGCTAATGATGTTGAGCATCTTTTCATGTGTTTATTGATCAGAGAAATGTGGCAGACATCATTAGATCCCTCCAATACTCCCACTTCCCTGAGTTCCCACCAGACCAGGGGCAGCAGCATTGGGACTTGTTAGAAATGCAGATTCTTGGGCTGGGGATTTAGCTCAGTGATTCCACTACCTGCCGCGCATGCAGAAGGACCCAAGCTTGATCCCTGGTACCACAAAAAAAGAAAGAAAGAAATGCAGATTCTTGGACCCCACTGCTGGCCTACTTGCTCAGAAACTCTGGGTGTGGGTCCAGCCCTCTACAAGCCATCCCAGAGCAGTGCAAGGTATCAAGCGCTCACCTATTGGTTTTTGTTCATTCTAGACTTAGGTTAGCACTCTGGGAGGCTAAGGCAGGAGGATTGCAAGTTCAAACCCAGCCTGGTTACCTTAGTGACTTAGCAAGACCCTGTCTCAAAAATAAGAAAAGGGCTGCAAACTGTCCAAACACCCTGTCCATACTAAATAACCTGAATGTGAGGAACGCACCCACATCCATGCATTTGTATATCTGGCTGATTTATATTGTACTTTGTCTCCCTTGCTGTCCAGCTGTAGAAGCCACTCCCATACCCTGTCCAGACTCCTGCCCCTACACAATGGCCAGCCCCTCCCATGCAGCACCTGAGCCTCTGCCATCCTGATCACTGTTTTATGGTCTTAGACATCTTATGGGCTCAGGCAGTGAGGTGGTGGGTGCCTCTTGGAGGCAAAGGGCAGGAGCAGCTGAGGGAAGGCTTTTTGCAGAGGAGGCAGTCTCTGACCTTGGACGGTGGGAGGGTCATCTCTTCAGAGGAGAGAGGTCAGAGTTCAGTGTCACGGTCATGTCTATGTCTATTTCACGTCTGCCGGGCCTGCTTCTTCTCCACCTTCCTAACTTCCTAACTGTCAGAGGCCTAGAAGTGCTGAGCATTCAAGGGCAACTTTGACCCTGGGACCTTAAAGTCATACCCTAGGCTTCCTGGAGCCTTCTGGTTTTCCACACAAGTTCTTTTACACAAGTGTGTGTGTGCACACCCACATGTGTGTGTGAGATGTAGAGATTGAACCCATAGTCTTGCCCATGCATATTCTTCACTGAATATTTGTATCTTTTAATTTCTGTTTTCTCCTGTATGTGCTCTAAAGATCCACGAGAAGATGCTGACTGACCTCACAATCTTTGCAGACACTATTAGGGCCACACCCTGATCTCCCAGTGCCTCCCCCTCCCCCTGCCCTTCACCTGTGTCATTGTTTATAACCCTGACTGCTATGGATTTGTATAGAATCCCCAATGCTGTGGATTGCCCTCCCACCATCACACACACATACACCCAGAGCAAGGTAATTATCCTAGAGCTCCTGAAGAACAAGAATCCCAATGTGAAGACCTATTTTAAGAGCACCTCCAGGGCCGGGGATTAAGCACAGTGGTGCCACTGCCTGGCTCGAAAGCTCAAGGACCTGAGTTCAATCCCCTGTACAAAAAAAAAAAAAAAAAAAAAGCACCTCCAGCAAGAATTACTTTATTAATTGGGAGCTCAGTGGGAAAGGTAGTGCACATTGGAGAAGTTTAATGGACCTTTTCCAGAGGTGAGGACAGAATTCAGAGGAACCTCTAGGGACCATTAAGAGAGATGTTTTTACCCCTTGGTCCTAAAGGAAGAGGGAGGAAATGTCCATGGAACCTCGATGGAAAGACTGTGTAGACAGACACCTTGGGAAGAGCAGTGTCTTCAGAAGGGGAAGGGCTTGGGTGGCTGAAGCAACCCTGTAAGGGAGGCCAGGGAAGAAGATAGGCCAACTAAACTCTACCCCACCTGCCTTTGGTCTCTTCCCAGGATTCTCCATCCCCAAGCCCAACCCTGAGCCAAAGGGCAGAGGAAGCTGGAGGAGGTAGCCCTTATCCCTGGGAGAGAGAGCCAGGTGGGGAATTTAGGAGGTAGATTTAGAGGGGCAAATCAAATATATCTGATCTACCCCATATGTCATCTAAAAGTTTTACTTCTCAACTTTTACTCTTCTCAAACTCAAGTATTTAATGTAGAGCAAATTTGTTTTTGTATTTGATGTGAGACTGGAACTTAATTTTATTTTTCCTTATTACCATCCATTGATTAGTCCCCTTTTTCTACTGACATTGCCATAATTCAAGTTCTGTGTATGCATGGGTCTCTCTCTTTTCTGTTCCATGAGTTAAATTTGTCCTTGGCGGCTTCAGTATTGTAGCTTTACATTAAAGATCTGGGGGGGGGGTAAATTGTATTCTTTTTCAAGAGTTTTTAGACTATTCTTGCCTCCTGGTTTTTCTGTCTTAACCTTGAGTTAGTTTGAAAAGTTCCACAAAACAAAAGCCCTGTCAGGATTTTGACTGAAATGTGATTTTAATATATAAATCTATTTGATGTAACTTTATGATACAGGGCCCTTCCTATCCATGAATGTGGTATGCCTTTTTATTTATTTAAGTGTCCTTTAGCTATTAGTAAAGTTTTATAATTTTTTACATACAAGACATCCACATCTTTTGTTAAATGTGTAGGTACTGTAAATTTTTTAGTAGTAGTGGCTAGTATATAGAAAGGTAATTGAATTTTTAAATATTGATCTAATATCCAGACTCATTGCTGTAAACTTCCTTTTTTCTAATAATTGATTTATGGTTTTACAGTGTAAACCATAGGAAACCATAGATTTATTATGTACATAGTCATATTGTTTGGGAGTCATTTGCATTTGTTTCTTCCTGGTTGATCTTTAAGCTATTTATTTACTAATTATGCTGGCTAAGACCTTTAGGATAATAATGTCAACAGTATTGATTATAGGCATTCTTACCTTGTTCTTGGTTTTAAAGGGTATGCTTCTAATATTTTCCAGTGAAGACTGATATTTGCTTTGTGTGTTGTAGATTAATTTCTAACAAGTTAAGGTTTCCTTCTTTTTCTAACTTGCTAAAAGTTTAAAAAGTCATATGGGCTTTGAATTTTAAAAATATTTTTCCTGAATCTCCTTTAATCTGTTGAGAGTATGAATTACATTTATTGATATTCTAGTGTTAAAATACATTTCCATTTCTGAAATAAACCCACCTTGGTCATGGTAGATTATGTTTTTTTACTTATTGTTGAATTTGGTTTTCTAATACTCTCAGTAGGAGTTCAGCTTCTATATTCATGGCCAAAGTGGACCCATGATTTTCCCTTCTTATACTGTCTTTGTCTGATTTTAATATTATTCTGGCCTCATAAAATTTTACTCTTTTTCCATTCTCTGGAAGAGTATGTGTAAGTCTGGGATGATCTATACCTTGAAATTTTAGTAGACCTCACCCGTAAAACTGTCTAGGCCTATTTCCTGTGTGAGATATAGATGTACAACTACTGCTTCAATTGCTTTAGTGGAAACTCTGACTAGACCTATAGGTATTCCTTTTTAAGTTTTCATAAATCATAATTTTCTAGGCATTTGTTCATGTTGTCTGAGTTTTTAGATTTATTAGCTTAATATCGTCAAGAATGGCTCCTTATTATCTTTAAAATCTCTGCTTTAACTGTAGTTATATCTCTTTTCATTCATGATATTACTTCTTTATGCTTTAATTCTTTCTTTAGCAATACTGCTGTGGATTTATCTCTTCCTAGATTTTTAAAGAACTACTTTCAGCTTTTTAAATTTTCTCTGTTGTAAATTTATTTTCTATTTTATAGAGTTTTGCCCCTAACTTCAACCCAGGGCCTTGTACTTGCTCGACAAGCACTCTATCACAGAGCTACATCCTCAACCCTTTAAAAAAACTTTTGAGTTGGACACTTACTCTCATGAATTTTCAATATTTCTCTTTCTAATATAAACACTGAAGATTATGCATTGACCCTTCTAGAATCATGTTCACGAATGTTCATGACTTGTCCTAAGTAGTGTTTTCATTATATTCCATTCCCGGTATTTTAAAAATCTCCGTTATTATGCTTTTTTTGACCCATGAGCTATATAACTATGTGTGTATTAATTTCCAAATGTGTAGGATTTTTAATCTTTTCACTGCATTATGATCAGAGACTTTGCTGTCTTGGAAATTAGTTCTTTGACCTTAAGGGATTTGCTTTAAGGCCTGGTGCGGGGTCAGTCTTGGAGACATTCTGTGTCTCTGGAGAGGAATGAAGTTCACTATTGTTGGATGCAGGGTCAAGTCTGCCAGGGCAAAGCTCTGGAAGAATGGCACGGACCTTCTCCATCTCCACAGACCTTTGTCTGGGTGACTCTGTGTTGTTGAGAACAGCCCTGTGCCTTGCGGCCTCTGGCCTCAGGAAGAGGAGGTGTTTGGCCTGGCCATGCGAAGTGAGGTAGGGGGAGAGTCTGGGCATAGAGAATGATGGGAATACTGTTGAGGGATGGCCAAGGAATGGCTCCCAATGCCGTGGTGACAGTGTGACTGTGTGGTGAGGATGTCCCCAGCTACGTGGTAAAGTAGGGGTGGCAGAAGGGGGAGGGTGGGCCATCTAGGGTTTTTCACAGAACAGGTTGACATAGCTGTGAACAGGAACCAGGCTAGGTTAGCGGTCCAGGTGGGAGCCTCATGGATTGAGGACCAGGAGTGATCATGGGCAGAAGGAGTTGCAGTGAGGGCTGGGCTTTTGTGTGGGGGTCTGGCTGGTTATGTTCACGGCTGCTGGGTTGGCTCGGTCAGGAGAGAATCAGGGCATCAGGAGCATTGTTCACCTGGGGGTGCATGTCCTGTGGTGGTGGCTGAAAGGTGCCAGAGGAGGAAGGTGAGGCCTGTGACAATGGCAGACAGTGTGGGGAAGGGTGAGCATGATGGCGATGGGCCATGAGGACTCAGGAGGAGAAGCTGCAAGGGGAGCTGGAATGACTGTGACTTCCGTGTTGGCCTGGAAGCCTCCTTCCCTGCTGAGTTACCGCATTATTTATTGCAGAAGCCAGGGCATTTCTAAGAGCCATAAACACATAAACCAGGGCAACAGGACTGAAAGACCCAGACACATTTACAGGGTGGGGTGGGGGTGGGTAAGCCCAGGAGTGCCAAAGAAGTACCAAAGGGCAGAGGAATATTTTATGTGTTTGAAAGTTTAAAACAAAGGGAATTCCGGAGAGTCCAGTGGGGGAGATGGCCATGAGGCTGGGGGAGTAGAGGTGGTCTGGAGAGGCTTGGTGTAAAGGATGAGTCACGAGCAGCTGGTGCCTGGCTGGGAGGTGGGATGGGAGGGCTTGGCTGTCGAGTTGCAAGGCTGCAGAGATGATGGGCAGATGAAACAGGAGGCAGGAGGGGCTGAGCAGCCCGGGGATCCCCCAGAATGCTGCCCGGACTGACCGGCCGCTCCAGGTCTGGGGTCCCCAGATGCCTGGGGGAGGACAGTCTGTCAGATACAGGGTGTTTTTCTTTCCTCTCCTGATTTCTTTCAGAAGCTTCTCCCCCTTTCCTGAGAGAAGCCACACACACAGCTCTCCTCTTAGAACAAGGGGCATGCAGAGCCACATTGTACCACTGCTGTCGGTACTAAACCTGCAGGCACATAAAGCATCCATGGGGAGGGTGACATGGCATGTCAGGTAATCAAATGGAATGGAAGGCAGTTTGGTTTTTTCCAAGTGTAGAAGCCAAGAGAGCTAGACCAAAAGCTGCTAAATTTAACCTGGATTCAGAAAAGGAAGAGGTTACAGAGTGGTAGAGGGAGTAATTAGGCCCATCACTGAGAACCCGAGTGATCATTTGACAAAGTTTATGTCTATCATTGTGACTGGAGAGAATTAAAATAGAATGGGTCTTTGAAAGGAGCCAGTCTATCAAGAGCTCCGGACCCTTTGGCGCCATCAGACACGCTCTGGGATGCTGTGGTCTGGTCCCTGCCAAGGAGAGCCTGGGGAGTACGTGCTGTGGAAGGCAGAACAGGGCCTGGTCTAGGGTGGGTGAGCAGACACAGCTAGGACTTCGCTCAGGTCTGCCCCCAGCACCCTCCTGGGAAGTCAGGCCACACAGCAACACAGGTCTGTGCAAAGCCTGCTCCACACTGCCTGGCTGGCTTCTTTGGGGCATTTGGATTTGTCCCCCATGCCTATGCCCACAGAAAACCCTTTTAACATGGGGACTGCCTACTGCAGGGACCCAGATGCACCCAGGTGGCAAAATGACATGTAGCACCAGAGCTAGGTTTCATGACAGACATGCCTATGGGCACAATTGTATCCTCTCCTCCAGCGACAGAGGGTGAATTTGCCAGTCATTCTCTATAAGAGGCATAAGGCAGACACATGAGGTCCTCACTGTGTGATGGCTGATGACTTTGCATGAAGAACAGCCACTATCTGAGAGCAGGTAGTGTGGGGCCAGCCTCGCCTTGGAGGGCATGTATTATGGGCGTTGGGTATTGGAGATGCCAGCTGTCAGCTGGAGCAGGCTGTAAACATACATCAGATAGGATTTCACAGAACCAGATGAGCAGCTCACTCACTGGAAGTAAATTTGTCTTTACAGATTTGTGAACGTAAGAGATGACATATGACATGAATTTGTTCTGCAGAATCAGAAGTCTGGGGCCTAAAAAATGTTGCAGTCCAGAATCAGACATATAGTGCAGAATTATTTTAGAAGAGTCCGCAAAAGTAAATGGATAAGAAAGAAGTTTATTTCAGAGCACTGGAAAATCCATTCACCCGGCACCACCCTCTGCCTCCTGCCCTTCAGGTGCAGACTTGGCCAGCAGGGGCTCTTGTTCACCTCAGCATTCTTTGTTCTTGTCTCTTTGGCTTATTTTCACCCTGAGATCACTGATGAAGTGTAGTCATCCCTCAGTATCAGTGGGGAATTGGTTTCAAGGTCCCCCACGAATACCGAAACTCTGCGGATGCTCAAGCCACTTCTGTAGAACAGTGCAGCATTGGCATAGAAACTGCACACATCCTCCTGTGTGCTTTAAATCATCTCCAGATGACTTATAATACCTAATACAATTAAGTGTTGTGTACATAGTTGTTACACTGTTGTTTAGGGAATAACAACAAGGAAAAATGTCTGTACGTGTTCAATGTAGACACAACCATCGTAGGCTTAATTACATAGTATGCATCAGCAACGGCATAATATACTTTTTTCCTAAATATTGTCATTCCACATGGTCGAACCCACAGATCCAGAGGGCTGGATATATACACTTTGTAAAACATTGAAATGAATGGGCAAATGGGAATTGTTATCCATTTGCCTTGTGAAGTGAGACGGACTCTCATTTCTTTATTTTAGGAAATAATATAAATAAAGCTACCTGATGGCAGCCTGCTGTGTGCCAGGCCCCAGCGAAGCAGTTCATAAGCCCTGTGCCTCATTTATCCTCCAGTAGTCTTGGGTGGAGGATAACAGTGTCCCCGTGGCACGGAAGGGGAATTAAAGGCTAGAGAATTAAGGAACCTACTCAGGGTCCCTTCTCAGTGAAGCAGAGCTGGAGTTTAGGCACGGGCACCATGGATCCAGGGTCCAGCTCAGCTGCTGAGCGAGACAGTCGTGTCCTCTATGGTCTGTGCAAAGCGATGACAGGGTCCCTTCGTTGCCACCTCCCTGCCTCCCTCTCATTCTCACCTCCTGTGTCCCACCTCTCTCACCCTGGCCCCATCTTTCCTTGGAGGACCAGCAAGGTGTTCTCTATACACAGCCAGGTTCTCACTGTACCTTAGGGTGCTCTTTGGCAGATTGCTGTGCCTGGTGAAGGAAGCCCTCTGAGCCCTGGGTGGGCAGGATGGCTGCTTTTGTGCCTCCTTCATCTCGCTCTGTCGAGCTCAGGTCCTGGGTCCGTGTGAGTCCCCCATGTCTAGATTACTCCCTTGCTCAAGCGGCTCCACACATACTTGTTGAGGGAATGGGCAGGTGCCAGCAGAGACCAGTGGTGACTTGAGAGGATGAAGAATGGATCCAGGAAGGAAGAGGAAAGAGTGACCAGCCTTACCAGTAGTCAGGACAGGGATGAAGGAGACTGCAGAGCACTGTGGGAGGATCTGCCTCAATTACAGATGCTGATGTGTGTATTGTCTCAGTGACTCCTAAGTGGGGCAGGGCAGAGACAGAATAGCATGATCTGTTGGCTCTCATTTTCCTTTCAAAGAATTGCCTCTATGAATTAGTGCATCTGAAATTCTGCTTTGACTCTGACTGTTCTGCCTGCCTCACTTATTGGCAGATGTTCTCCAGACCATTAATGTGAGCGTGAAACAAATAGCAAGAACAGCTGAGGGTGCCCCTTCCTTGGGAGTAGTAACTGAGGCCGGCGGGGTGCAGAGGTGGCTGGCACCCAGTCTTCAGCCTCCTTAGCACATCAGGGAGTCCCAGGTGCCATTCTTAAAGAGCCACGATGAAAATAATTGCATGACATCCTAATTTTAGTGGACAAGCAAGATATGTTTTGCAACCTAAGAGGAGCATCCCTGTAGCTGTCTTTGGAGAAATTGTGACAACTGCTTCATCAGTAACTTCTTCCTTTTTGTTTTTAAAGCTCAGAGGACTGGATGCAAGTTTTTATTTTTTTAAGCAAACCATTTATTGATACATTTCAGATACACATAATGATAACACTCATCATAGGGAATTTGCACCTGCACATGATAGATATAGCCTGCCTCTTCTTTTTTTCTCATGCTCCCCCCGCAACCCTCCCTCCCGTCCATATATACAAAAGCTTTGTTTCCATTTTTTCCTTCTATTTTTACTTCTTTTGGAAGGAAGGGACAAGCTGCTTCTTTATTTTTCCTTTTTTTTTTTTTTTTTTTTTTGATACCCGGGATCGAACTCAGGACCTTGCACTTTCAAGGCAGGCGCCGGCACCACTGAGCTAAATCCCCAGCCTTCTTCATTTTTAATTACTGGCATGGGGGTGATCACAGAGGCAGAAGGAGTGTCTTTGTTTATGTCTGTTATTAACTGGTGTTGTGGAGCTTGGCCACTGATACAGTTCAATTGCAGTTTCCCGTGTCTTACGACCCTTGAGCTTCCTGTCTCAGAGCAGCGTGGTCCAGGGCATTTGGTCAGCAGGCCTCGGGATGGGCGTCAGGATGAAAGGAAGCTGGCCTCACGGCTGTGTTTGCTAGCACTCTTACAGTCCTTTGTGGTGGGGCAGGGGACACAGGCCATCTCCAAGAGCACTGCCACTTCTTCCTGTGTTCTTTTCCTTAAGGGAAAGCACATGATGACAGGGGCAGAGGAAGGAGAAGAGCTACCCAGAGCCAAGAGTTGCTAGTAACTACAGCTGCGCAGAATTACTGCTGTCTGGATTCTGTCCTCACTCCTGATGTACCTTCTTCTTCTTAGGCCTCCTCACATCCGCCTCGGGACCCTGGTGCTGTAGTCCCCAGCATCCTGAGCAATGCAGCAGATGAGGCAGTTTTAGGAAAGGTGTGGATAGAAAGCAGAGAATTTTTTAAACGCTGGCAAAATATACATAACGTAACGTTTCCATTTCATACATTTTAAAGTGTACAGTTCGGTAGCACTTAAATATATTCACATTGTATGATCACCACCACTGTCCGTCTACAGGACTCTCCCTAAGCTGAAAATCCATACCCATTAAACACTAACTCCCTGTCCCTCTTCCCGGAACCCCTGCCAACCACCATTCTGCTTTCTGTCTCTATGAATTTGACAACTCTAGGACCAGCACAGAAGTGGAATCAGTGTTTATCTTTTTGTAACTGGCTCATCTCACTCAGCACAATGTTCTCAAGGTCGTTTGGATCAGCGTGTGTGTCAGCATTTCCTTCCTCTTTAAAGCTGAGTAATATTCCATTGTAAGTACCTTTCATTTATCCACTCAACCATCACTGGATGCTTAGTCTGCTTCCACTCCTTGACTGCTGTGAATAATACTGCTGTCAACATGAGTGTGCAGATATCTCTTTCAACTCCTATTCTCGCTTCTATTGGATATAGGAGATATTTCTTTTTAAAGTGGAAATTTTGAAGATTAATTTTTCTGAAATACCTTTTAATTTCCCTTAGGATAACTACTCTCAGGTGAGGGTGTTTTAGATATTACGGTTTAAATTGCTGGCATTTCTTTCATAAGAACAAAATCCATTTTTTAAATCATGTAGCCTCCTCCAACGTGGCCTTGCTCTTTGAAGTAGCCCCAAACTGCAGCCTAGCACTGGCCTTTCATTCTGAGGGGTTCCACAGGACACAGATGGGCCTCGCCCGGCTTTCTCGGGTGGTCAGTGTAGGCTGTCGTAGGTGGGGTGGTACCGCCTGCTTGCCCAGTGTGCTGTACCCAGCCCATGGTGGCCAAGGCTACAGACACGCTTTACTGCATGCACAGAGGTACTCTTTGCTAAGAGCAAATCTGGGCTTGTACAGAGCCTCTCTTCCCTGGCAAATTTTCCAGATTGGACTTTCTGAGGATGAGACTAAGGCCCTATGTCTTCCATACTCAGAGAAAAGTAAGCCGCAAGCTTCCTCAGGATAGCAGAGTCTGAATCAAAGGTCCAGATCCAAGCTGGAACCTGCAGGCATGTTTTGGGCAGGCTGCACACTGGTGAGAGCATTTAAAATGGGTCACTCATGTTAAAAACTCGGCACATGTCACACACGGCCTGAATGCTGGCTTTTCTGGAAGAGTTTAGGAGGCCCGCAGTCTGGCTTCCCAGAGTCTCCACTGACTCCTCTCTGCCCTGTCATGGGATCCCCGTGTGGCTGTGTGAGCATGGGGGTGCCTCTGCCAACTAGAGCGACCAAACGTCACAGGGAAGCACTGTGAACCCATCCTCTGGCCAGATCAGCTGCAGGGCAAGCAGTCTGAGCCACAGCCCCCGCCTGCGTTGAAGAGCTGAGCCCTGGGGACATGACAGGCAGGGACAGCCTTCCTACCCCAGAGCTCATGTGCCCAGAAATGAACCCTGTCTGCTTCACATCTCTTCAGCATGATTCCCGGTCCTATGGGTTCTGTTCTGATGGAGGAAGGACCTCGTCTGTGGTTTGCAACATAGAGTTAGAGGAAGATGCTCTTGGAGAGTGGTTTAGAAGTTTAAGCAATTCAGCTTTTGTCTTCCAGTCTAGATCATGAGTTCTCTAGGCCTTCATTGGGAAAGGGAGCAAGGACATGTGGGTACCTTATTTTATTGCCATTTAAAAAACTTTTACTAACATGCTTTTTTTTTTGTTTTCGGTACCGAGATTGAATGCTTTCTTTAAAACTAATTTTATTGGTACATTTTAGGTATGCTGCCATTCATAACTGGAAATTTGCACCTTTACATCTTCTCTCTTGGTTCTTATTTTTCCCCATT
>NW_004624768.1:3378049-3456193 GCF_000247695.1 Heterocephalus glaber
TTAGTATTTGTTTTATATAGTTGGGTGCACTCGTGTTTGGTGCATAGATATTTATGATTGTCATCTCTTCCTCTTGAATTGTTCCCTTTACAAGGATATAGTGTCATTCTTTGTCTCTCTTAATCAGTGTTGGTTTGAAATCCTCTTGATCTGCAAAAAGGATAGCTACTCCTGCTTTGTTTTGGGTTTCTGTCACATGGAGCATTATTTTCCACCCTTTAACTTTCATTCTATGAGTTTCTTTTTCAATTAAGTGTGTTTCTTGTATGCAGCATATTATTGAATCTTGCTTTTTTACCCATTCTACCAGTCTATTTCTTTTGATTGGTGAATTAAGACCATTAACATTGATGGTTATAACTGATACGTATTGGCTTATCATTGTCATGACTTTTTCTTTTTGTTTGATTCTCCTCCTTTGCATTTAATTTCTTGTCGTGCCCAATGAATTCATTCTTCTGGGCTTCCTGGGGTTGTGTTCCTCATTGTCTTTTCCTAGGATATTGTATAAAATTTTTGGAGTGCTGGTTTGGTATTCATGAAGTTCCTAAGGTTCTCTTTGTAATGAAAGTATCTTATTTCTCCATCAATTTTGAAAGATAGTTTCTCAGGGTACATCAATCTGGATTGGAGGCTGTTTTTCTTTGTTTTTGGTACTGGGGATCGAATTTGGGTCCTTGCGCTTGCAAGGCAGGTGGCAGAACCACTGAGCTAAATCCCCATCCCTGGAGGCTGTTTTTCTTTAGGGCTTGAAATATGTCACTCCAGGCTCTTCCTGCCTTGAGGGTTTGCTTTGAGAAGTCTGGTGTGATTCTAATGGGCTTACCTTTGTATGTGATTTGTTTCTTTTCTCTCACTGCTTGTAGAATTTTGTTCTTCCGCTGGGTTTCTGGAATCTTAATTATTATATGCCTATGTATAGATTTTTTTTTTGATCAAGCCTAGTTGGAATCCTATATGCCTCACTTATCTGTTTGTCAAGTTCTTTTCCCCTGCTTGGAAAGTTTTCTCCCATCACTTCTGTGAACAGTTTTTTTATGTCATCTGCACCCTCTCCTGTTTCTTCATTGACTCCAGTCAGTCTTGTGTTATTCTTCTTTGCATTGTCTAGCAGCTGCTGGATTGATTTGTCATGGTTCCTTACTATTTTTAAGAAATTTTTCTTTTCTTGGTCACTAATTGCAGTCTTATCTTCTATATCTGAAATTTTGTCCTCACATTGGCTCATTCTGCTTCATAAACTTTCAGTGGAGTTTTTCATCTCCTGGAAATCTGTTTGCATCTGTTTTATGGATTCCATTTGTTTCTTATGTTGGGATTCCATCATGTTCCTCAGCTCCTCTATTTTTTTATCTGTGTCTTCTGTAGATTTATTAATCATGTCTTGCACTATGGGGACCATCTCTGCTGTTACCTGAGAAATTATTTCTGATTTCATTTTTTCCTGATCCTCTTCCTTTGCCAGTTCAGGGAGTCCAGGTGGTTAAGTGTCAGATTATTCCATCTTGTTTCCCTTTGGGGTTGCCTTAGGTGATCTGGAAGTCTGGTTTTGAGACTTGTTTAAGTCTCCTCTCATTTCAACGGGGCGGGAGAGGGCACTTGCAGCTCACCTCCTTGGCACTGGGGGCGGCTCTGCTCCTCCTAACATGCTTTAATAAAAATTTCTTTATTGGTAACATGATTTTCCCAGCTGCCCAACGATGGTCCTCACAGATCCTATAGTTTGGATATTCAGTGTCCCTCAAAAGCCCATGTGTTAAAGGCTTGGTCCCCAGGATGGCAGTATTGGGAGGTGATAGAACCTTTAATCAATGGGGCCTAGTGAGAAGCAAAAGAAAGACAAGAGAGGAAGGGGCCAGGTCCTAGTGTCCCCTTCAAGGCCATACCCCCAAGAACCTAACTTCCTCTCGCTAGGGCCCACCTCCTGAATGTTCCCCCACCTCCCCTTTGCCACAGGTAGGGGACCAAGCCTTAACACGCAGGCCCTTGGGGAACACTCATCCACACCATAGCACGAACATACTTGCATGTGTATTTATTTATCTATGTATTTTGAAAACTGAATTCACCTAGATATCTGATTCTGGTCCAACACCACCAGATTCTTCAGTTTTCCCCCTTTTATGTGTCATTTTCTTTTCCAACAGTGAGAGGTATGGCTCTCCTTGCTCTGTCCCCCGTGGGGAGGCAATCTGCCGTGTCTTCTGACCACCCTGTCCCTAGGGAGGGTGCCCTCTTCCTCCTGCTTGGACTTTATTCCCAGGTGGGCTTTATTCATCAGGGGTCCTTGAGGCTCCCTGACCCTCAGCATGGTTGCCTTCCCCACCTGGTGGGCTCCAGCACTGCCTTCCTCTTGGGTACCCTAGGTCCCCCCTCATCCCCTCCCCCAGATGCTATGTTTTTCCCCATATGATGGTTTTAGGATGGAATATTTCAGGAAGAAGATGTTTGTGCTTTATTTTTAAATCAAAACATGATAGGAATGAATACTAAAGGGGCACTGGGATTAGGAATCTGGTAAAATGACTAATCCCAGACAGCCATAAAGAAACCTTTAACTAGTAAATAAGTTTGAATGGAATTCTTCAAAGTAACAATTGTAGAATTTTTCAGATAGCTCTTTGTGGTCATTAGAAGCATAGGCCAAGGCCAAGTACACAAGTCAAGCATTCTCATCAGAAGCCAGACCATTTGCTTTGGCAACTGCAGGGAAGAGAAAATGAAGTCTACTAAGTAAAAATTAAGGGTTTTTTTCAGGAATTTGTAGGAAGTTGAACAGCTTTAATTGCACAGTTTGGGTGGATACATGTTGAAGAAAGTAATTTTAGGGAACTGGGAAATTGTGCAATAATCTTAACTGGGGTCAAGATTGTAATTACTGCAATAACAGAATGTTTCTATGTGTATATGTGACTGAAATGGGAAGCAGTTTTTAAAAAGTGCTCTAAAAAATAACAAAATGTTCCCCCTCTCTCTCTCTCTTTCTCTGTTTCTCTCTCTCTCTCTGGACTTCCTTAATTATAAATACCAGTGCTGGCTAAATATAGGTTCAGTGGCCATCTAAATTTATAACATTTTTCAGGTGGAAGTCACCAGTGCAATGCAGAATTAATTCGGTGCATAGGTTTTTATGGGCCCTAATTAGTTTTGTTTTTCTTAAGCGGGCCAACTGGGATCAATAGCATTATATAACTGAACTCAGGCCATGACTTTAGACATAGACTTTTCCAGAAAGGCACGGCCCTTGGAAGATGCCAGCCCTCAAGAAAGACAAGCAGCCCCAGAAGCCGGCCACGGCAGCTGCAGAGGGGAAGACACTTGAAACATCTGTTTCCAGCCAAGGCCCGCTTCAAAATGATAAAGTGAATAGCTTTTTGCAAAGTCAGAAGCTTCATCTTTGACCCATTCATTTCTGAGACCTTGAATTGTGACATTCTCTGGCTGCTTATCAGCTCTTTCCCCAGGCAGGGTTTAGCTGCACAGGCCTGGGGCAGTGGTGTGACATTGTATTTTTTTAAATTTTGTTCGCTTTTTTGTTTTGTTTCTTATGGATTGAGCAAAGTATGCACTTAGCTCTTCCTCCCCTTCCTGGCTCCAGTACGATGCACTTGCACCTGTGGCTGCAGTCACGTCCACTGGAGAGTGGGCGGATGGACCTTTGGAGCAATCTAATGTCACTTGTGTTAGCCTGGGTCAGCTCTGCAGTGGCTTTGCTGCACATCAGATATGAGAGGTTAGATGGGCCCCTCCTCCTCCATTTCTTACAAATCATTACATCTTTCCCTGCCTTTAAGAAAGCAGGCCAGGCCCAAGCGAGCAGCGCCCAATGAGGTCTGATAGTCCTCATATCTGCCCCATGTAAGCAGCCAGGGAATTCAAAGTGTGTGTTAAAAAAAATTAAAGTAACCAGAAACACTCTTCCCTTAAACACACCATCCCAGGGTGCTCTGTCCTACTTGACTTCTGCTCCCGTTTGGCTTTGCGAGCTGTTTATTCTCTTCCCCACCTGTGGGCCTGGGGTGCTCACCATGCACGAACTCAGCAAGCTGAGTGGAGTGCAGGGCGCATCTTGCTTGTGCCAGTAGGGTCTCCCTGACTCCACTGCATGGTGCACTCCGGCCTCAGGACTTCCTGGGAGGAGGATTGGGAGAGAGTCCACAGGCCAGACAGACACGCCTGGCCTTGGAAGCTTTGGGGTCCCCGGCAGCCCCACCGTGGTCTCAACCTTGGTGAACAACTTGAGTAGGGGGAATAGGACACCTGTGTCTTCTCAGTGTCATTTGGAGCCAGCAGAGCCATGAGGCTGCCTGCACTGGGGCTGAGGCGACAGGCCTTAGAAACCACCTCAGAGATTGCTCTGGGAGGGCGAGTTGGCGCCTTTCACCACAACTCCCTGGGGGGAGGAGCAGATATGGCTGGGAGGCAGAAGATACTGATACTGATAGCTGCGATTCTGGGAGGAGTGGTCTGCTCCCCCACATGCCCTGCCAGGAGCCGGGTGGGGTCGGTGAGAGTGTGGCCTGGCTCCGGAAGACTTGGCCGTTACTGCTGTGTATGCTAGAGACCCAAGTGGGCTCCACACAGGAGCGCAGTGGTGACTGACAGCACGAGGCAGGAGCAGCCTCAGACCCACACACCCAGCACCCCAGGCCTCTGGAGCCAGAACCTGCAGCTGGGGTCAGGCCTGGCCTACAGCGGGTTTGCTTGCTGGAGCTGCTTGAGGGATTTCGATGTGCATCGAAGTGGGCAGCCATAGAGCCAGGGGTTCTGAATTAGGGCAACTGGCAGTAGCCCCAGGGATCTCATTTGGATGTGAGGATTGTGAGAAAACCAAGGATTTTCCTGCTTGTGTTTAGGAGCCATTTGTTTATGAACCTCGCATAAACCCATACATCCATACAGACACACACACAACTGTATGCATACACACACACAAATGCGTATGGATTTATTATACAAACCCATGCATATCTGAAGCACACATAGACACACATCTGAATACATATATAATTGTGTATGTATACACAAGATATATACACATCACATATACACAGATGCACATCTGAACACATAGATAACCTGAATGCATGTGTACAAACACACCTGTATATATACACCACCCGAATACAGACGCATAATGTATATCTACACCATTTACTCATCTGTATACACACACAGCTGCATGTATACAGATCTGCCTACAATATTCGAACATCATATACACACCATTATGATGGTTGTACATTACAGAGCATAATACATATCTCCAGTGGTTTCCTTTTTGGAAGGAAAGAAAGTGGGCTCTTGCTGGGGTACTTGGGGCTGTGTGAAGACACCTGCTGCTGAAGTGCTTGGAACCCCCCAGCGCAATGTGCAGCCTTCACTGTGCCTAGAGGCAAAGGGTAGGTGGTTCAGATCCCTGGCTGAGCTGTTGACCCACCTGTGTGGTCTTGCACAAGGAGTTTTACAGCTCTGTATCTCGCTTTCCCCATCTGCAAGTTGAAGACAAGCAAGACGTCAAGCCCCCAGGGTTGGCAGTTTATCTGAACTCTGAGCTTGCTGCCCGGGTCAGAAACTACTAACCCGGGAGCTCTCAGTGGAAGTTGGGAACTCTGGCTAGAGACAGGGAAAGGAGGGGAATTGCTGCTCCCTGATAGCTCCGTGCCCCTTTATACCTTCCTTATTTTGTACCATGTGCACATATTATCTAAATTTTTTAAAATGTCTAATAGAGCATCCTGTTAAGGGGAATTAAAGTACATTTGACTCTCTTCATTGTTGGTTCTTTGATCTCATTTCTTCCAATGTTCTGATTGAGAACACTTAGTAAGGTTTTTAATGACATTTTAATGATGTTGCCAGTTTTATCAACCAATGTGTATAGTTACATACTAGTGCTGAGCCAGGAGATGTGAACATTTGATATTCAGGAAATTGTTTATTTTCTTGGATGGTACGCCGCTCGGACTGCCTCCAGTGAACACATTGTGAAAATACCATGGGCATGAAAGAGAAAAAGAACATAGTGAAGTTTTATATTGAGACTTAAAAGAACAGTGCCTCCCTCACACACCAGCAGGCAGAGTCATTGATGAAGAGCAACTGGAGGGCAGGGAAGGCCACAGAGCCGAGTAGGACAGCAAGGCTGCCCGGGCTGTTGGGGGAGACTTTCTCCTATTCTCAAGGATGGAAGGGAGGCTGCCCTAGCCTCCTGGAGACAGCCATATTCCGAGGAAGCCATGGCATCTGTGTGCTTGAGAAGTGATGTCCAGAGCCCATGACAGTGACCACAGGGCCAGAGCCAGCGCCTGGCATAGGACACCATCCCAGGCCGTACCAGGAGACAGCAGCTCAGAGGGCCAGGAAGCCCAGCTGAGAGGAGCAACTGTTTTAATATCAATAAAGAGGTCAACAAAAGTATTTCTGGGCTGGGGGTGTAGCTCAGTGGTAGAACTCATGCTTAACATGCGTGAGGCCATGGGCTTGAGCCTGAGCACATATTTGTTTCGTTAGAAGATTACCTTGAATTTAAAAGATGTTTATGCTTCTCCCTCCTCCTTATTCATCTCCAGTAGTTCCTCCTTATTCACTTTGTAGTTTTCGGTTACCCACTGTCAACCTCAGTCCAAAAATATTAAGTGGAAAATTTCAGAAATAAACAATTCTTAAGTTTGAACTAACTTTTATTACAGTGAGTTGCTGTAATGGTTCTGTTTGGGTATTGCTGTGGTTAATCTCTTACTGGGTCGGATTTACAAATTAAACTTTATTGTATGCATAGGGAAGAATCATTATCTGTGGGGTTCGGTGCTGTCTGTGGTTTCAGGCACGTGCTGAGGCTTCTGGAACTTCCCCCCGCCGTGGTGGGCGCCCTCTGTGTTCCTCTGAGTCTGGCTTCTTTCAGTGAGATCCTAGAGGTATAACAAAAATGTAGCAATCATCGTAAAGCGTAGTTTGTGTATCTATATGTGATTTGGGGACATATATTGTCACCTGCCTGTCTGGGATATATAGGAAGGTTGATGGTTCAGGATTTTGAACATTGGGTTTCACCTCCTTAGGCTTCAGTCTCCCCCATCTATAAAACAGGGCCATCTGTCTCCACAGAGATGGCTCCACTTTGCAGTTAGGGAAACTGAGATCCAGGAGTCAGGGCCAGAGGGCACAGGTATCTCCAATGCTGAACCAGCTAGTGGGCACATCCTCATGTGTCTGAACCTGCAGGCCTCCGAGCTTGGCATCCTGTCCTCTTTCCTCCTGAAGACACCCAGATATCTGAGTGACCATCCCCAAGTTGGGGAAAGGCAGATGTAGAGTTGATGCTACTGTGGTAAGTCAGGTGAGAACCCAGGAAGGGCTTAGATGGGTGGGGAGGAGGAGCACGGGAAGTGCCTGCCTATGGGCGTACAGGGAGAAGAAGTGAAAGCAGGGATAAATATTTGTGTACCTATGTTTATAGCTGTGTCATTCACATTAACCCAAAGCAAGAAGAAACCCAAGTATCTGTCAGTAGATAAGTGGATGCATATCCATACAATGAAATACTGTTTAGCCTTAGAAAGGAAGGAGATTCTTACAGATTCTACAACATAGAAGGACCTTGAAGATGTGATGCTGAGTGAAATCAGCCAGGCCCAAAAGGACAAATGTATGGTTTTACTAGAGTATTCAGATTCCAGCTTCTTCTGCAGCTAGTTTTGCAACTGGTGTGGGTGACCTTGACTGGTGTTTCCTTCTCCCCACAGTGGGACTGGCCCTCCTCAGACCCTTTGCCCTTGACTTAGTTACTTGTCTCTCGTTGCTGAGACAGAATACCCAACACACAAAGTTAAAGGAGGAAAGGTTTATTTAGCTCACAGTTTGTAGAAGTTTCAGTCCATAATCTGCTGGCTCCAAGTCAGGGTGGCACATGGCAGAGGGGCAGCAGTTCATGGAGATGGAAGACAGCAAAAGCAACAAGGGAGAAGACATGCCTCTTTCTGTCTTTTATATTGCATCCAGGCTACCCGGATAAGCACGGTGCCAAGCCTATCAGTAGACTGATTTAGTAATCACACACCCTTAATCCCAGCATCACGCACTCCAGATTCAGCTACTATGACCACATGAAGCTCTAGGGGGAACAGCTAGACCCAAACCATAGCAGCCCTTGCTGAGTTTAACATGAAGGTCTCAACAGATGTGGTGCTGGACACTGTTTCCTCTAGAGGCATTGCCTGCTCAGAATTGTGAGAACTGTCTGTCCCTTTCCAGTATTGTTCAGTCCCATCCACTTCAACCTTGTAGGTCATTGCTGAGGACAGTCATGTGCCCCAGAGGCAGGGGATTGGATGGCTTTCAGACTTGCCTCACGGGGAAGGCTGGCTGCCTGTGGCCCGGCTCAGTTGCCCAGATGCCAAGTGCTACATGAATAGCTTCTAGGGCCTCCCTGCCATGGGCCTGTGGAGAGTTAGTAGCTCTTCAATGAATACATTCCTTTGCCAGCAGATTTCATTCAACTCTTAGTTTCTCAGTGTCCCTGAATGGGAACTGACTTGAATGTCCAGAGTTAAAAGAGCAAAAGTTATATAACACCTTGCAGGGATGGTGGCCACTTGTAAGCGAACATGTTGATTACTGCTGTAGGTTAAGTCCTCTTTGGCTCAATAGCAGGTCTAGTATGCTTTAGGGGGAGTGTTTGGACACAGGTGGCAATTAACTTTGTGGAAGAAATGAGCAAGGGCAGTTACCTATAGGAAGAGAAATAAAAGTGCTTGTGTGCAAAATAGGGCAGAAATAATGGGGTCTGTGATGTCTTGAGGTAGAAAATGAACTGAGAACCCGAGCTGCAGAAAATCATGCATCGAATGCTTACTACCTGCTGGTCCCTTTGCTGGCTCTTTCACAGATAGATGTCTCGTTTGAATCTTGGAGCAATCAGCCCTGCAAGGTGGTAGTTTTTAATCTGCAAGATGGTAGTTTCTAGTTTCATGAGGACATGAAGATTCAAAGAGGGTGAGTCCCGGTCACCCAGCAGGAAGGGGCCAAGTGAGATGCAGACCTAGATGTGGCCAAAATCCAGAGCATCCCAGACCTTGAGAGGGGATTGGAGGAGCCCTAGAGAGGAGAGAGAGAAAGAAAGGAGAGAGAGCGACAGAGACAGAGAGAGAGAGAGAGAGAGAGAGAGAGAGAGAGAGAGAGAGAGAGAGAGAGGGAGAGAGAGGAGAATGCCAGAACCAACCACATTTGTTGAGTAACCCCTAGGCTCTAGACAGTAAGCTAGGTACTTTGCAGATCTGCGTGGCTTTGATCAGCACAACTGTCATACTGTTTGATATGTATGATTGCAAGCAACAAAACACACCAGAGCAAGCTTAAGTGAGGAAGGAGGTTTTTTATTTAAAAGATCAACAATGTTTTCTAAACCCAAGAATGGGAGACAGACTGACAGGATTGCTGGAAAGGAAAGCTAAAGGGTGGTAAAGAGGATGCTGGGCTCTCTTTTGCACACCTGCTGTATTTTCTTGTGCACAGATGTGCAAATAGTCATGCACAGCACCTAGGTGCCTCCAGGTTTCTGCCTGGGCCAGTCAGCTCTGTTGAGGCCAGGTTGTAGAATGACTTTAAGTAAGATGGGGTGGCCAGTGGAGTGCTGTGTATTACATAGACTTTAGTCCCTCTTAAATATGTCCAAGAAGTAAGTACCATAGTTTTATTTTTGTTTTGCTCATAAGGAATTGAGATTTGTAGTATTTAATATATTTTTTGGTACTGAGGATCGAACTCAGGACCTTGTACTTGCAAGGCAGGAGGCAGCACCACTGAGCTAAATCCCCAGCCCAGTATTTAATATTCTTGCCCAAGGTCACATGATTAATAGAGTAGAGACCTGCATATGGGCGTACAGGCAGAAGAAGTGAAAGCAGGGATAAATATTTGTGTACCTATGTTTATAGCTGTGTCATTCACATTAACCCAATATCTGCCTGGAAACCCATGTTGTGGTGGCACACAACTGTAATCCTAGTTACTTGGGATGCAGAGGCAGGAGAATGGCAAGTTTGAGGCCAGCCTAGGCAACTTAGTTGAGACACTGTCTTAAAATTAAAAAGTTTTAGGAGAGCTGGGAATGTAGTCCAATAGTCCCTGGGTTCAATCCTCAATACTACAAGAAAAAAAGTTTGTAATTATCACATGTAAGGTGCTCCAAAGTACAATTAAAGTAACCCCCCCTTATTGCAGGTTATGTTCCAGAGATACCTAAAACTGCCAATAATGTGTGTATATATAGGATATGTATTTGTACATTATATATTATACACTATAGTATATATGTACTTCCGATATATTATGTATACTATATAGTAGTATATTACATAGAAAATATATATAGTATATTATGTAAATGGTAGCATAAAATGCATATATATACCCATATAGATAGACATATACATGCATACTGTCTTTTTTCCTAAACATATACACCTATGATAGTTTAATTTATAAACTAGGCACAACGAGAGATTAACAACAATAACCAATAGTAAATAAAACAGTTATACTAATATTCTGTATAACATCAGTTGCTTACGTTTGGAATTTTCCATTTAATATCTGTAGACCGTAGTTGAGTGCAGATAACTGAAACCTCAGAGAGCAAAACCATGGCTAAGGGGGAACACTATAGTCTTCAGTTGCTCCTTTAACCAGAAGCCAGAGCAGGAGGATGGGTTAACCTGAGAAGGGCAACATTCAGCCCATTTTATTTTAAAAGCTGTTCTTTTGAGGATCGTGACAGTAATTTTCTACAACCAGTAAAAGAATAAGAAGCAGGCCTCTGAGAGCAGTGTCTGTATGCTCCAGGGCGCTCTGATGTGAGGGCAACCAGCACTTCTTGAAGGCCAGGGACTGGGCCACCTGGCTTCTCTCAGTTCCCTCCAGTCCTCAGGGTGAAATCTGACTGGATGACCTGCCTGTGGCAGAAAATTGGGACACTCCAGGGGTTCGGTTGTTCTCATCTGACCTTTGCACAATCCCAAAGCAGATGGATCCCAGTGTTGTCCTTGGCTCCTTGCAGCACTTGAGAATGAATGTTCATTCTTAGATACTTCAGCCTACCCGGGGGTGGCAAGCATGCAGTTTGTTTTTAAAGAGTATTTTGGTGTAGACCTGACTTAACACTAATTTAGCTATCTCGGGGATGCTTCGCCCGAAGTGAACACTAATCCACATCGAAACAGCTTGGTCAAGATAGGACAAACTTAAAATGATACTAGCTTACCCCCAGACTTGGTGGATTATGCACTTCATTGGAAACATCACCTAGGGTTGCTTATCTGGAAAGAACTATCTAAATCCACCTTCCGGTTCCTAAACACTGACTGTGTGCCAGAGATACAAGTGGGTAGCATGATTGTGGAGGGGCCATCTGCTTCCTCTGGGAGCAGAATAAGCCTCCAATATGGGAGAATTTTTGTGGAAAGGAGAATTTTCGAAGCTGTTTGCACAATGGTATTAATGGACAATATCCTGTTTCTTGTTTTGCAGATTGGAAACCTGGAAGATTTCTATCATTTTCATCATAGCAAGACCTTTAAAAGATCAACCTTGAGTAGCAGAGGCCCTCACACCTTCCTCAGAATGGACCCCCAGGTACACGGGGGCAGGAGAGGGTCTGTGGTACAGAAAAATGCACAGATCTGGATTATAATGTGATTCTAGATAAGTATTAGTTTTCCATGTCTGTTTTGAATAAAGCATCACAGAGGTGTAGCAGCATATCAGATTACCTAAATGCTCCACATATTTGGGTCCATTGTCAGACTTGAAAATTTTAAGTCCTGACTTTAATTGGAAGTAACATTCATGTGAGTGTAGACCTATCAATATTGGAAGATTCCACAGGACTGCATATGTAGCTTTTTGGTAGAATTCCTACCTAGCATGCTTGAGGCCCTGGATTCAATCGCCAGGACAGCAAAAAGCAAAACCAAAAAATAACAAATTTTTTAAAAATCAATAAAATGCATAATTAGTAGGAACTACATATGTGAATCTCTTAAAGCAAAGTCACTAGGCAATTCTAGCAAGTATTTTAATAATGAAATTAGAAGTCAGGCAGATGGATGCTTTTGTAGTTGTCATAACATACATTGTAATAGTTACCATGAATTTAAAAATTGGGGCAATAAGTTATATACTTATTTATATACCTCTGAGAGTAAAACATATTATTTGAAAAGAGGCTAATATTTGAAGTTACCATACACTTCATATTATTGGGTTGGTTAATACTTTCTGCATATATTTAAAATTAATGTTTGCCAAGTATCAGTCAACAGATACTCAGTAAGATTAAAAATTGAAGGTGGCCAAGTGAGCCTGTGATCAGTTCATTCATTTTGGAATACCTGCCATGTGGCTGGCTCTCCCTACATCAGAGCTAGTGGAGCTGGTGGTGGGGCTGACTGAAAATGCAACAGTGTGTGGACAGAAAAATATGGGATAAACCACAGGGCAGTGAGTGCTAGCCGGGGAAGTGAAGTTCATATGAGAACCAATAGTAATGCCCCTCAAAAAATCTGGGCATTAGTAACCCATAGTTTTAAACATGAAAATCATCTTTTCTTAAAAGCAGTATGTGAGGTGCTAGTGTGGGATCCCTAATTGGTGCACAAAATTATTTCAAATAGTCCCAGAGAACAGCTATAATGAGTTACCATGGAAGAGTGGGTTTTTGGTGTTCCCCCAAGTCACACACTGACAATCATGGCTTCATATTGACAGAGCTTGGGGGTGGTAGGGGAGGCAGTTTATCCCTGGACACTGTAATGAATTTCCCTTCTTTGGCCATCTCTCCTGTGAGTCTTCTGATTTAAAGCACATGGAGCTCATTCCTGTAAGTTAGCTATGAAAAGACAGATATGTTTTGAATGTATTTCTGAATTCATCTTATAGGTATATAGATGGATAAATGGATGGACAGATGAACTAATGGATGGACAGATGCATGGATGGATGGATGGATGGATGGATGGATAGGTTGAGAGAGATACAGAATACTCTGCTACTCTAATCTCATTATTCCTTCACAGCAAGGAAAGAACTTTAATATTTATTACAGGATTCCCATGTGCTTAGACACTTTAATATGCATCAACTCTCCTAATTACATAGTGCTGTGATTATGTCTACTTGCGCTCATGCCATGGAACGTGAA
Organism: Heterocephalus glaber; assembly: GCF_000247695.1. Next base: position 3,391,248 of record NW_004624768.1, read on the forward strand.
AGAATGTTTTTGAAAGGAGCAGGTACATTTTCTCCCTTCAGGAAGCAAAGCCAGATTGCTTGTACTGCTGAGATGGGGCAGTTGGGAAGGGTGAGGACCTGCTGCATGCATCAGTGTCAGAAGGAGCAGCAGGGTGCTCTGTGAGGAGTGCACAACCTGCTCGCTGAGGAGATGTGGTGCTGGGAGGTGGAGAGTGACCTGTCCTCTCTCCTCTTGGAGAAAATTCTAAGCTAAGAAGGAAGTGGCTGCATTGCTCCTCCATGGTTTTACTCTATGCAAGCAGTTGATCTGCCTTCTGAAGACAGCGTGCTCCTTCTTTGCCTGAAATCTCTGGAGTTGTAAAATTGCTGCTGTTTAGAGTTACAGTGGAGAGCAAGCTCTTTGCATGCAGGAAGTCCCCTGCATGGGTATGCTCTGTGAAGAGACCAGGACAGTGGGTTTCTGGGTCCCCTTCCCATGGGATGTCCAAGAATTAAGCTGTTCATCAGTTGTTAGGACAAACATAGAACTGAAATAGATTTTCTCTGTGTTTTGTCTATAGTTTCTATTTTTAGTGACTCGGTTTTTATAACCTCTTCCCAAAAGAGTTAAAGACATCATATTACAGTGATACATGCCTATTCATGATTTAACTCATATTGGCTAACTCTTGGAAGCAGCCTATGAATAGATGAATGGATAAAGAAAATGTAGTGTATATACACAAAGGAATATTACTTAGCCAGAAAGAAAGATGCATTTGAGTCATTGTGGAAAATAGATGCACCTTGAGACCATATGCTAAGTAAAATAAATCAGATGCAAAAGGTTAAATATTGCATGGTTTCTCTTACATGAGAAATCCAAAATATAAATAATTGAAAGAGCAAAATAAAAGACGATAGGAAACAAGGAAGTAGGTTTGGTGGAGATGTGAAAGGGATCTATGGATGGGGAGAGACAAGAAGGAGGAGTAGAGAAGGGGAAGTAAAAAGAATGAAGATGTGCTACATATATATACCAGTTTCCCAAGATGAATGTAATTATTATGTATCACAAACATATACTGATATAAAGGCACTCAATTTGAACAATTTCCTTTCCAAAAATATTAACTGTGAATAGTAATGGCAGTGCAGTCTTCCAGAAGGCCTACACTGGTGAGCCCACAGCAGAGCGGGGAAGTGAAGGTTGGCACATATGCAGTGCCCAGGGTGGCTAGGACAGTTTCCACAAGGCTCCAGGCCCTCGCTGCCTCTGTCCTGCTCCCTTGGCCACCTCTGAACTGCACAGTTGCCTCATCCTAGGTGTTTCCAAAGTACTGTCCTCAGTTTGAGTGTGGGGGCAAAGTATTCTCAGTAATCAGTTGTGTCCCAGAAGGACACAGGAGGAAGGACAGACTTCCCAGGCAAAGGCTCTGGCAGTTAAATGATTTTGAATGAAAGTCTCTTTTACACAGAGATTTTTAATAAGCTCCTGGCAGGGCTGCTATCAGAGCATCCTGTCAATAAAGAAGAAAGAGGAAAAAGGTAAACAGCCAGACCATCCCAGCTCTGCCTGGAACCTGCACACGATTGGCTGATTGTTTCCCACAGTTCTAATTAAAGCTCTAGCCCCCATATAGACATCTAGACCAGTTAGGAATTCAGAATCGCAATTGAAATACTTCTGTTTACCTGAGTCTACTTTTAGGGCAAACCAAATCAATTAGCTGTTAGTCTGATGAATATTTACTTTGCCTTGTCATTTCCAATTAAATATTTGGCAAAATTAGCTGTTTTACATAGGTATTTAGCATTATCTTTAATGCAGCCTATCTGAACCATTTTCTTACATTAGCAAAGCCTTCTTGGTGACACCTTAACGTCTGGAGAGTTGTGTAATTAATATTATTAACAAAAGGGAAAAGATGATTTAATATTATTCAGAGGCATTGGAATGCAAAGTTGCCATTATGTTGGAATGACCAAACTGGAAATGAATGTTATAAGGCTTAGGATAAAATTCAATCGAGTACAGATGGTACTCTATTTTAATTAGCTCCAGTTTCTGTTGTATAACCATGCTTTGATAAGTGATGGAAATTATAGCAGAGCCCTATGACTCATAGAAACTGATAGAGTGTACATTTGTTAAAACCAAACACAAGGGAGGCATTAGCAGGACTTTTTTCTTTAATCACAGACACACACACACACTCACTCACATACATACTTCTTATGCATCTTTTTGCACTATCGGTGCTAGCATTGTGCCATCGTTTCCCCTAGATTTTTAATTACCTTCGTTTGGTGTTTTTTTTTTAACTGTCTGAAAAGGGCTATTTTGCTCCAGTTGCTTTGTTGATCAGCCCTATCTTGGGGAGAACAGCCTGAGAGTTTTCAGTGTGCAGTATCAGTCACTAGGTTTTTCCAAGGGCTGTCATTTAAGCAAACTGAAAGCATTTGTTTTTAACTTGTGCTTTTGCCAAAAGTCTGGAGAAGGGTGGATGTTACAGATGCATCAGCCAATAGCTGAAAGGGCTCACAAATTTTTTAAAAATTACTTGTTCTGATTCTGTTCCAAGCTGGCTTATAGTTAGACGCTGCTCCCTGAGTCTTCCAAACCTTACATTTTAGCTCGATGACTCGGGTTCAGCCCTTTCCTTCCCTTTGGTTCTCAGCCAGGCGGATGACAGAAATGAAAGGATAAAGATATTATTAAGGAGGCCCTGGTGGCTTCTTCCGGGGTGCTAGAAGCCTCCAGTTTGATGCTTCTTTTCAGTACTTTAATGTTCTGAAGTTGCAAAATGATTTGAAGGACGAGAGTAGGCATTTTGTTTTGTAGGCTGGGACTTTGCCCTCAGAGTTTAATCAGAGTTCAGGTTTCTTTCCAGCAGTGATGCAACGTTTAAGCAGATCTTTTCATTAACCACAGATGGAATTTTATCTGATAGTTGTGTGTGCTAGAACCATTTGGAGCGCAAACAAACAAGAAGTTCCTGGCAAATAACAGCATATAGGCAGTAAGTGACCAAATAGATCTGAGAGGTTGATGAACTGCGCAGTGGTCGGGAGCAGGGCAGGCCGCTGTCCCGGATGAATCTGCCACGTGAGGAGGGGGAGACCTCCCGCTTCCTAGCGGGCAGTCTCCTTTCTGGCATTGCAGATGACAGGGATGGATTACCTCTATATTTTCAGCACAATCTGACTAGTTTGAGTGGCACAGCTACTGTGAACTGATAAAAAGCTTGAATTTTAAAATATACTTTAAAACAGCAGTCCCCAACTTTTGAGACACCAGGGACTGGTTTTGTGGAAGACAATTTTTCCACGGATGGGAGAGGAGGCGGTTTAGGATCATTCAAGTGAGCTTACATTTATTGTGCACTTTATTATTATCACATTGTGCATTTTATTTCTATTATATTAGGTTCTCATAAGGAGCGTGCAACCTAGATTCCTTGCATGTGCAGTTCACAGTGGGGTTCATGCCCCTAGGAGACTGATGCCCCTGCTGATCTGACGGGAGGCGGAGCTCAGGAGGTGGTGTGAGAACTGCAGCGTGGCTGTAAATACAGACAAGCTTCCTCCTGCTGTGAAGCCCAGTTCCCAACAGCTACAGACAGTCCTCGGCCCGGCCCGGGGCCTGGGGACTCCTGCTTTAAAAGACAGCATTTTAGTATTTTACCACTTGGCACTTACAAGTTGGTCTCTCAAAGGCATCTCAACGTGCTCATCTCGGCCCACTGTCTCTGACCTCAGAGGGAAGCACTGCGTCCTGTGGCACGAGCTGCCGCAAGCTGCCAGTCTCACTGTCCTTGCTTGTTCTGTCAGTTGGGGCCGGCCCACCTCCTGTGTCCTCTCCCCTGGACCTCCGCACAGCCTCCTGTAGGCATCCTGGATCCCCACGGTCCCCTCTCCAGCTGCTAAGGGACCCTGTGAAACACCCTGCTGCCCCTGGCCCTAGGGTTTCCTCCCACCCTCCCATCCCAGGCTCTCCTTGGTCTGCTCCTGTGGCCCCCGAGCCCAGCCTCACTGGTCTGGATGAGGTCACTCTTCCCCTCCTCAGAGCCTCTCCACAGACTGCTCCCTACCTCCCCCATGTCGCTCTGTTCCCTCCCCTCGCCTCCCTGCTACCGGGAAGCCTGTGTGGAGTCCTCAGACTTGGCCTGCTCTGCCTAGCAGTTGCATGTTTATGTTCTAGACTTAGCCCCAGAGTGATGGCAGCGTTTGGTGGCCATGACGACGACTAGTTCGGTTTGCTTGGGATCTGGCTGGTGACAGAGACAAGGCTGGCAGGGGAGCGGCAGAGGGCTCCCAGGAGGCCAGGGGTGGCAGGCTGGGGAGCGTGTGCAGTATTCAGAAAGAAGGAGAGGCGCTGGGAAGGCAAACTGGCCTGGTCCCCAGATGCTCCGCGGACAGGAGCTTGTAGTTTGAAGCTCGCGAGCCTACCTCTTGTCAGTACAACCTGAAGTTCTGCAGGGCCCAGACCACACTTCATTGGTGTTCCCTTGTAGGTACAGCAGTTACCCAGTAAATAGTAGACTGAAGCCCAGTAAATGTTTATTGAAACATATCTCAGTTGTCACAGGTTAGGTTCATGTAGGCAGGACATGCTTGTCAGCTTCTTTCTATGTAAATATTTTAGATATAAACTTTGGCTCATGTTGGTTAAAAATTATAACAAAAATGCTAAAGGGATCCTGGATTAGCAAAGTCTTCTCCTATATTGCTAATGCTGATGGCTGCATGTGAGGCATAGGGACCAATGTCTGCCTCGATGGTTTTATTAGACTCCTAGGATTGCTGTAAGCACACATCCACTGTCTCACAATTACGGACACTTGGAGTCTGACATTAAGATGACAGCAGGCTTGGTTTCTTCTGAGGTCTTTCACAGATGGCTGCATTCTTGCCTTGTCCTCGCATGGTCTTCCCTCTGCGTGCCATCTGCCTCCCAATCTCCTCTTCTTATGAGGACACCAGTCAGACTGGGCTGGGGCCCACCCTTGTGACCTCATTGTAACTCAGTTACTTCTTTAAAGACTATCTCCAGGGACTGAGCGGGATGTAGCTCTGTGCTAGAGGACTTGCCTAGCATGTGTGAGGCTGAGTTCCATCTCCAGAGTCTCTCTCTGAGTTGTTGGGGCCTGGAACTTGGACACAAGACTGTGGGGAGGGACGTATTCCAGCCATACCAATAGATGAAATGGCCATGGCCACTTGTTCTGTTGTTGGTGACCAGACACCAGTGACATGCGGTGGGGAGAGAGGGACCTTCTGATTCCTTTTAGGAAAGTAAGCACTAAATTACAAATGAACGAATAGCTTTAATTTCCCAAAGTGCTTTTGTGCCCACTGTCCATTTCCCGAATTAGAGTGTGTACTGACCTCTCTTGGCATTTTGGCAGAGACCTTCTGGGCAGAAATGAAGACATGGTCTATACAGCTTCTGCTCTGGCTGCAGGTGTAGAAGTGGGAGGGACCTGGGTTCCCTGTTGCCTTGGTGACATGGGAAGGGGGAAGATGGGGCTCTAGGTTGAGTTAGAGTATCTCTTATTTATTGGGTTCATCCAATTTCTCCTCCTCTTCTACTGCTCTGGCCCACCAGGTTCTGTCTGTGTGGTTGAATAGTGGTCTGGCATCCCCCTTGCTCATCCCAAGGCCACAGGTGGACTTGGGCATCACACCAGGACTGGCCCCAATGAAGCTAACTCTTGTTTGCTATGGCAATGACAGTTCCTCCTGTCTCCAGAAAGATGACAGCAGTACCATCTGTTCTCCGTGAGCCTGGCTTAGTTCAGCGCTTCTTAACCGCAGTGGCATCAGAGGGCCCTTGGAAAAGTGATAAAGGTTGTGGGCTCTCTCTCTCCAGAGGGAAAACAACCAGCTGCTCTGCCCACATCACTTTCCAGACTGTTGCTGTGGTCTTCTGAGACCGACACCTGTCTTTCCAGTCTTTGAAGGACCATGGGGCCTTAGTTCCCCACTCAGTTCACACATGCATTGACTCCTGCCTGTCAAAGAAAGGACCACCTTGCACCCTGTAAGGGGCTGTGCGCTTGTCAGGGAGCATTATTTGTTCCCCTTTAAGTTCACCAGCCGGCCTTCTCATTTAGCTCTTTAGCTGGTTGAATGTTAGCCTGATAAAGTGTTCAGAGGAGTTAATGTTGCTGGGAATTGAGGTCTAAGCTTCAAAGACTATTGAATGAAAAGGCACTCAGAGATGGACTGGTGACTCTCACGTACACTTTAGAGGTGAAGGCTCAGGCAGGATGTCCAACTTTCCACACAGTGAGAGCGAGTAAGGGTTTCTTTTCTGTACTCCTAGTGTGGTTGTTTGCTCCTGGAGGAGACTAGGTTTTGGTGGCTTCTGGATGCTAGGGAGGTGACCCATGACTTCCTCCACCTCAATTTGCCCTGGTGTACACTTAGGCTGGCTCATAGTATAGGGCATTTCCTTTGTCCTCCCACAGTTACAGATTAAAGTATCCTTTGCTTTGAGGAAGCCAAGGAAGAAAAAGCAAAGAGAGAGCTGGTAGGAACTATCTCCCTTGCTCTGCATACAACCAGCTATGCATGGAGCACAGAGCATGTGCAGAACTCTCAACAGAGCTGGCCAGTGGGTACTTTAAGGAAGTTTGGTAACTTGATTCAAATGTATGCCCTTCCCCACAATGTTGTGTAGGACCCCTGCGGGCAAGGGTCTCTGTGAGTATCCTTTGTCACCTTAGCTCCATCCAGAGCAAAGACTCTGAACACCCTTATAGGAGTCTCCAGCTCCCCAGAACTTCCTAAGGCTTCCTGAGCAGATGAGGGCTTGAAGGCACATGGTGACTTCAGGTGGAGCACAAGCAAAATATCATGCTGTCTTTGGTAACATTGTCGCGTAAGAAGAAATTACAAAAACACTTCCTTTCATCCCTTGTCACACCCAGGACCAGTGTGTCAGGTGGGCTCTGGTCTGGTAGTGTGCCCGTGGTCCCCAAGAAGGACACCACTGGCAAGGCTGCCAGTGGGACAGTATTTACAACCCGGCAACAGTGATAACTCTTGGTATCCATGGGCCACTCATTACAACTACACAAAGCTCTGCTTGTTTATTTTGCCTCTTTGTGGGTGACTTTAAATTCTACCTCATTTTATCTACAGAAAGACATTCCACAGGTGCCTAATTTTAACTTGATTTCTAAGAAGAAAATTGGAGGAGGGTGTATCCTACCAAAAAAATTTAAAAGAAAATGGGCGGAGGATGTAGCTCAGTGGTAGAGCACTGGCCTAGCTTGTGCAAGGTCCTGAATTCCATCCCCAGCAGTGGACAAAACCAAAGCCAAAGACAAAAGAAAAATTTTATTCATGTAACCTTAAGATTATAAAGTCTTTTTTCTTCCTAGAATTCATTCCCAGGACAAAGACCTTTCTAGGATAAGAATGCTGCATGTTTAGCCAGAAACATACAAACAAAAATGGATAAAAGGAAAAAAGTCAGAATAAAGTTATGTTTTCAAAATATGACTTCAAAGCAATCAAAACACTTTTGTGAACAGACATGACTTTTGTTTGTAAGTGACATTTGGCAGACACACCTTGCACTTGTACCAATTTACTTATAAGTGATCCTCTTCAAAAAAGTCAGCAAGTATCACCCAGGACTTAAAATCTGATAACATTTTCAACTCAGAAAGGAAGAAGTCTGTTTGTGGTTGTAGCATACTTATAATCTGAACTGTATTCATGTTTAAAATCTAAAGTCTAACTTTGTGTCTGCATCCAGGAAACATTAAGCGAGTCCTCATTACATGCGTTGAATCACCTAGGACCCTTAAGTACAGGGGTGCACAGAACATAGACCTTGTCCAGGTAGAGAATACAGACGAGCTGGGCAGCAGAGGATAATCACATCACCCCTGCATTAGTCAGTTTTCTGTTGCTGTGACAAATACCTGAGACAAGTAAACTTAAAAAGAGGAAAGGTTTATTTGACCCCTGTTGCTCTGGGCCTGGGGCAGCACAGTACATCATGGCACGAACATGTGGTGGAGGAAGCTGCTCACATCATGATGGCTGGAAAGCAAAGAAAGAGAAAGGAAGGGTTCCAGTATCCTGTCAAGGGCATGCACCCAATGACCCAACTTCCTCCCACTAAGCCTCACCTCCCACCAGCACCATAGGCAGAGAACCCAGGTTTCAACATAAGGACCTTAGGGGAACCCTTCCAAACCATAGCAATCCCAAATCCATCCAATCACAGGTGGGGGCAAGGTTACTCATTTGTAGTCATACTTGGGTTTAGGACTTATTCTCTGAGTTGTATATCTATGACCTTGGAAGGTAAGTCAGTGTGTACTACTGATTCTTCCATACATTTTTCACAGAGGAAGCCTGAACCTCCCACATAGAAATTATGAGGTGTCTGGTAAGTGGATTGTGATTGAAGCTTCAGTGGAAGGTGACAGTCTAAGTGTACTGCCAGAGAAGCAGTGTGACTTCCCATTAATACTGGTCCTCCCAGGACAGAGAGAATGCTTTAAATCCTACAGACTCCCACATTACTTCTCCTAACTCAGATGACTGCATGTGTAGGTAGATAGTCTAAGAATCGAGTCTCCTTTCCACCCATGACTCTCACCATCTTACCATTTGTTTGCAAGTCCCACAGAAGAATTAATTCCATGAGTGGCACGTGCTTAGAGACACTCAGTAATATGGCTCTTTACTATAAGTTGCACTATCATGTACATGAGACTCTTTAAACATGCCTCTGCAAGGGTAACCTTTCAGCATGGACAGGTGAGTTCAAGTTTCCATCTTGGGTTTAGGTCACTGGCACACCTCTGGCCTGCTAGGCCAGGTAGCTTCTGGGCTCTAACCTATAGGGTAAATAAAATAGAGGTTTGCCTCCAAACAGAAGTAGAGGGAAAAGCACCTATGTCCTGGGCACGGACCAGGTACATTCCTGCTCCTCCTCCCAGAACATACAGGAAGTCTCAATACATCTTTGTTAAGCAAGCAACTGAATAAGTGACCACAGGGTGCTCAATGTCCAGAGAAATTAGGGAAGTTGGATTTGGAAAGTGGCTTATTCTTTCTGGTGGTAAGAAACAAGATCCGTGATCCCACTGCACCTGCCTAGGAATGGTTAAGGAGCAAGTCAGTGACCAGAGCCCAGGGGAGAGGACCAGGTGGCCACTAGCAAAATTGGCCTCTGTGACCATGCTGTCCACTTGGATTTCATCTCCATAGAGCTGGGATCCAGAAGCCCCCTCACCTGGCAAATCTATCATGGTTGATTTAATTGGACCAACACTGTCTTGGTGGCAGCCAGAGGCTTGTGATGATCAGGTCTATCACCAGGGCATCGAAGAGGGCTGGCATCATACCATAGGGAGTGCCCCAACTATGCTGTGGACCTGGCGCTGACACAGCCCACCCTGAGAGGTGTGTGTCAGCATGGGGCTCTTACCCAGAGCCCAGCAATGATTAGTGGGTGAGATGCTGTCTTAGTTACTTTTCTTGTTGCTGAGGCAAAATACCTGACACCCAAAGTTAAAGGAGGAAAGATTGACTTAGCTCACAGTTTGTAGAAGTTTCAATTATGGCTCCAAGGCAGGGTGGCATGGCAGAGGGGGATCGCAGAGGAGAAACAGTTCATGGCAGGAAGAAGACAGGAAGACAGCAAAGCAGTGACGTAGTGAGGAAGCAAGCAGCAAGCAGCAACAGCAACCCTCTTTCTTATATTCTATCCAGGCTACCTGCCTTTAGGGGGTAGCACTCACACCCAGGGTCATTCCCAGCATCACGTCCGTAATCCCAGCATCACACACTCTAGATCCAACCACCTCTGAAAAGCTCCATCTATGACTGCATGAGGCTTTGGGGAGACATCTAGATACAAGCCATGACAGATGCCAAACTCTCCCATCCCACTAGGCAACTATTTCGTGACTTCCAGAAACGTGCTTTCCCACATTGCCTAACTGATGCGGTGGGAGTCACTCACTTGGGCTCAGAAGAGCAGAGTTCACCTCCTTCTTCTGGCCGGGTGGGCACAGCATCTGGAAGGTGCTGTGTGGCATCACAGTGAAGCCGGGGCTCAGCAAGGGATGAAACATCCCACAGTGCTTGGTTCCATGGGTCCACATTCTGCTGTATTTCATAACAGGATGTTAAGCAGATTATGAAATATCATCTGAGATATTTTATACCAGGTAAAAGCCTTTTACTTCAGGCAGTAATATGTAGGGAAGTTGCAAAATGCCATCAGCTGGTGTTATCAACAAGATATCTCATTTTATAGTTGTATTTTCTGTAGGAGTATCTATAGTGGCAATTATAAATTATCTATGACTTCATGCTGTGGCATTTTAAGTGTCTGACTTAAAATTGATTTTAAACTTTTTGCAGTGTTTCTAAGGGGCCTGGTCTGTGAGTGTTTTATCATGTCACATTGGAGAGGGACAGACTATGGTATTTCTTTCTGAACATTTTGTCCTGTACACCAAGGATGCCTTTGAGATCAATCCCCGCCACTGACTGCGAGGCTGCCAGTGGGAGTGTTCTGCTCTCCTTCCTTGGAACACCGGGGAAGTCGAGGCCAAGACAGAAGGAAAGGAAGTCTTACTTGTTGGCCCTGTAAGCCTTCACTCCCTATGCTCACACCATTCAGGCTTCCAGGATAGGCTGTAATCCCTCCCCTTACCCTGTAACCTCCAGGTCACATTCAGCTCTCTCCTCCTCCTCCTCCTTTTCCTCCTCCTATCTTTCTCTCCCTCTCCTCTGTCCCTCTCCCCCAGTCCCGATCAGACTCCTCCAGGCAGCACACCCTATTCAGAGTCTGACCACACTCTCACCTCCTTGATGGAGTCCCAGACTGAGGCACAGACCCCTTGAGAACAGAGCCTAGGTTCCCATCCTCATCCTCTTCTGCCTATCATGAACCCTAGCACTGTGGTGATCCCTAACTTTGATCATTCCTGAACTGGAGAGACCACCATAGTAAGTCCAAAGAAAATACCTCTGCTCCCATGAAATCTTCTTCTTGAGATTCTTTAAAAAATGAGTAACTTCCAGGGCTGGTGATTTAGCTCAGTGGCACCAAGCCTGCCTTGCAAGAGCAAGGTCGTGAGTTTGATCCCCAGTACCAAAAAAAAAAAAAAATGAGTAAGCTTCTCCAACTTGAAAAGAATGTGTGCATAAATGATGATAATAGTGCTGTGCCAGGCACTGGCCTGAGCATTTGACTACAGACCATTCAAGTACAGCACTAGCCCTCTGGCTCAGGCTGGACAAGTCCTGCTCTATAGGCAAACTGGCTAAGAAGGCTAAGTGCTTGTTCCGAATCCCACAGCTGGTGGGTGGGCTGAGTTCGTAATCCAGATGGCCTGGCTCCTGGCTCTCTGCTCTTACACACCATGGACACCACCTCTCAAACTTTCTCCTTGATTATGAAGGCAAATCATACCGATTTTTAAAAATTATAAAATCTGAAAACTACAAATTTTTCAATTGCCATCTCCCCAAAATTGCTGCTATTATAGCAATTTCTATTGTATCCCTTTCTAGAATTTTCTCTGTGCATGTTTTACTATCATGTTTCTAGTGTCTGCCGAAAATCTCAATGTATGGATTATCATAATTTACTTATTCATAGCCTCACTGTAAGGCAATTTCTGATAACAGTTTGACCAAATGGTTTCTTCCTTCTCTTCACTCATTCCTTTCCCATCCATGTGTTTCTTTTTTCTTGGAACAAGGATTACTTGTCACTTTTTTGGCAACTTTACAAGGTCTCGTTTTTCTGTTTGTTTTTCTGTTTTTGTTTTTTTTCAGTAGAACAGCTTCAGAACCTATCAGTGTAGCATTAGGTCCTCCTCTACATGTAACAAACAAGTTGTCACTTTGAAAAGTAAAAATGTCCCTTCGGAGTGTCCCATCTAAAACATCTACTATGACTTGGATGTTTTCGCAAAAGGAAACATGGTGCCTATAGAGTGGCTACGTAACATTAGGAGATCGCTTTTAAAACCCATAGTAACTTTATTTCTTCCTGGTAGGTGAAATGGCTGCAACAACAAAAAGTTAAACGCAGGGTGAAGAGACAGGTGCGAAGCGACCCTCAGACCCTTTATTTCAACGACCCCATTTGGTCCAACATGTGGTACATGGTGAGTAGGGTGTGGGCCTCTCTCTGCCTCCTGCCCGGGGGCATTTGCAGTGCTTTGTCTCTGGCATGGCTGAATTTCCCTCAACCAAGCCAAATCCCCAGGACACTCCAGACAGACACACTTCATCTTGGGTATGGCACTCCTACTTGGAGAGGTGTTTATTTGTGATTCTTTTTTTCTGAAAGTCCCTGAAGGTCCAGGGGGTTCTTTGGGTGGGGAAGTGGCTTGATGCAGGCTGTAGCACTTGCTAAATGAGTGAGAGAGCACGCCCCAGGTTGATAGCCAGGTTGTTGGGTGCAGAAGGAGCCAGGGTGGAGAGGCAGGGTCTCGGCTGTCTAAATCAGGGGCCGCTTTTTCCTCCTCCCGGCTTGCAAGCACCTCTGTGGCTTTGCACCCGTGCCCTTCCCGAATCAGGAGCTTTGTGTCTTCTATGCAAACAGCACTGTGGTGACAAGAACAGTCGCTGCCGGTCAGAAATGAACGTCCAGGCAGCATGGAAGCGGGGCTACACAGGAAAAAACGTGGTGGTCACCATCCTGGATGATGGCATAGAGAGGAATCACCCGGACCTAGCTCCAAATTATGTAAGTGACGACTTGGAACTGACATGAAAATTATTAGACCATGCTACCTATTAAATACATGCAGACTTAAAAACCAGTAAATAAATGATCATCCCCCATTAATGTAAGCAGTAAAGGAAACTGCTGGGGAGGGTTGGAAAAACAAACATTCTGCCCCAGGCTGCTGTCCTAGGACCAGAGAGGGCGACTGTAGAAACATTGGATCATGAGTTTGAGGAGTCACACTTTTAGGAACGGAGTCTAGAGAACCAAGAAGCATGTGCATAGTGGTGGTCATCAAACAGATACTAGCTACATGAGCGACTGCAGGATTAAACATGGGCTCTGGACTCCGACAGCCTGGCTTCCTGTCCTGGCTCTGCAACTCATTAGCTCTGAGATCTTGAGCAAGTAGCTTAACTTATCTGTACCTCAGTGTTACTGTATGTACAATGGGGTCAATAAGACTGCTATCTTTTAGGGCTATTGTGGGTATTAAATGAGTTCATCAGTGTAAAGAACAGCACTTGGCATGTAGTCAATATGATACATGCATTAAATAAGGAACGTGGATGCCTAACAGTGGTTAACTAACTATATTGTGTCTACTTGATAGATATGACAGAAATGAGTTTTGAAGTCTGTGTCAATAACACTGGAAAGCTTTTGTGATATGTTTTCAAAGGAAGATAAATTATATGACTACTGTTTCTATGAGTGTGTAAACAAAAACATATATATTAAGGTATACAGTTTTAAGAGTTCTGCTACATAGGATGACATGGATAAGCCATGAAGACTGTGCCAAGTGAAACAAGGCAGGGATAAAGGGCAAATGCTGTGTGATTCTACTCTAGGGGTCCCCTAGAGTTGTCACAGTCCTGGAGACAGGAAATAGGGTGATGGTCACTGGAGGATGGGAGAGAGGGATGGGAAGTTAATGTTTCATGGTACAGAGTTTCAGTTTTGCAAGATGAAAACTTTCTGGAGATGGATAGCAGTGCAATGTAAATGTGCATAATGTCACTGAATTTAAAGATGGCAGAGTTTACGCAATGTACACTTTACCACAATAAAGCAATCTCTCTCTATAATATAATAGTTGTAGTAAAAGAGAAACTGTGTGTATAGCTTTCCTTATTTTCCAAGATGAGCATAAAAATAATTTAGAACAGGACTGTAATGTACTGTGCCATCTCTCTTCATTCACCAAGATTTAATTCCTAGGATTCTTATGCAAGTTACGATGTCAACGGAAATGATTATGACCCGTCTCCTCGATATGATGCCAGCAATGAAAATAAGTACGTCACTTTGTCTTTTCCCTTGCTTCCCTGTTCCTCTCCCTGCAAAAGTGCTGTTGAATTTCCACGCAGGGGCCCCTGGACAGGTGGTGGGTGCTGTCGGGGGTCATCCAGGCGTCAGAAGCCATGCCTGCATAGCCCTTCTGGCACAGGGTGGCCGCTGTGGAGTTGGCCCCTTCCTTTAGTGTTGGCACCGCTGCTGGTCAGCTAGAAATGGATGTTCTTGCTTCCAACTTTCTTGGAATATTTTTAAAGAATTGCCCTTACATCTCCAGTCTACATAATCACTGAGTTAAGACATAGTTTCAGTATCTGAGCGCACAGGTCACATGTCTGAGGTTTCGTGACTCCGTCCTTGACCTTATGAGCAAGATGGAAGGGCAGGAATGATGTTAGAAAAATCTGAGCTCAAATCCCAGCTCTACCACCCACTGGCTGTGCAGGGCTGTGCACACTGAAGGACCTTTTTAAGACTTTGTGTCTGAAAGGCTTCTCCATGGAGATGATGTCAGCGCTTCACAAGGTTGTTGGGAGGGGTAAATGAGGTGACAGGCGAAATTTGCACACTAGGGGTGCTCAGGAAACCTTGAGGGTCATTTACATTGCATAAGATACCTGATCGCTCCAGGCCCCACCTGGACTTAGCAGGTGACTATGAGATGTAAACATCAGCCCTGGGGCTGGGGATCAGCCACTGCCGTGGCTGTGTGTCTCTTCTTTGGCATCTTGTCCCAAGAACCATTCTTTCAAAGGTATGTATGGGAAAGTAACAAAAGCCCTTTTGTCCTTCCCTGCTGTTGACAAGGTGCTTGCCCCTGTGCCCTCCCACCATGGCTGCATTAGTTCGCTTTCAGTCACTATAACACAACACCTAAGATAACTAACTTATAGAGAAAAGATTAAGCTAACCACAGTGGTACACACCTGTGGTCCCAGCTATTCAGGAAGCTGAAGCAGGAAGATCACTTAAGCTCAGAAGTTTGAGATCACCCTGGACAACAAAGTGAGACCTGTGTCTGACAAGGGGGAGACGATTTATTATATCTCACAATGTAGGAGGTTCCAGCCCATGGTTCATTGACCCCCTTGGCCCCATGGCAATCCAGCACATGATGGTGGGTCACATAATGAAGCAAAACAGCCCACCTCCTCAGCTAGGAGGCAAAAAGGAAAGAATCAGGCTCATGGGTCCCAAATCCCCTTCAGAACCACCCGGCAGTGACCTAGGAACCTCCTGCAAGGCTGCTCCTCTTAAAGGTCCACAGCACCGCCCTGTACTGCCACCCTGGGGACCAATCCTTTATCCCATGGGCACACAGCATCCCCACTGTAGCAGTGGTGTTTCAGCTTGCAGTTGATTCCATTTCAAGTCTCAAAGCCAGTGCCCACATGACGCTGTGCAGGGAGACTGGCAGGGCCAAGCTTCTGTGTCCCACATAATAAGCCACTAGCTTCCCAGAGTGGTGGAGGCCTTAGCCCTGAGGGCTCCTTTCCTTGCCACATGTCCCAAGGTGCCCTTCCTGCCTAGCAGTAAGGATTCCTAGGGCAAGAGGCCTGTTTCCTGATCACTCACGGTCACACAGGGAGGTATGATCCATATCCTATGCAGTGACCCTTGTAGGGCAGAATTGAGTCCTGGCGTAAGCCACCGAGCTATGTGGCCCTGTAAGCAGCCCTGGCCTTGGGGCTTTGAGAGTTCAGGAGGACGGACGACTCCCTTCCACAGGGCAAGGGCGTGGAGCCAGGACCATTTTTAAAGGCAGCTTTAAATTTGAATCAATGTTCCTAGTTCTCCATGGACTCTTCTCTGTGATGTGCTATTTAGGGTCACCCATACATTTCGACCTCTGCTGGAGGGACTGACCCACTGTGGCACATCAGAGGATGGGGTCATTACTGAGAAAGCAATTTGTTATTCTGGTAATTTCTTCATCGCCCGCCCCCCAGCTGCTATTGAGTGTTCAATTTAGAGCATCATTCCCTGGCTCCTGCTTAAGTGGCCATAGAAATGATGAGAGGGCTGTCGGGCTGAGTGTGGTGCTACAGGTACACAGGGCACAAGACATAAGACATCAGTACAGCATGTTCTTCCTTTCGTCCCGTCGGTCAGGCATTGATGCTGCTACTCCTGGGGGCCAAGCGATGGGTCATTAGTCACGGGAAACACTGAGCTGAGACAGCAAGGGCCTGAGCCTTGAGCATCAATGCCCATGAGCCAGCGACAGTGCTGTGAGAGGGAAGTGAGCGGACACAGGTGCTGGGAGCAGGTGTCCCTAACTCTGATGTGGAACTCAGGGGAAGTATCACGGGAGAGACAGGACATGAGCAAGTGCTTGAAATTTGCAGGTGGCAGGAAGGGCTGTGCAAAACTGTGCCAATGCTCTCTCTTAGAGGAGGGGTGATGACAGGGATGCAGAAAGTGGGCTTTACTGGCATCCTCAGGCAAACGGACTTGTGTGCAGTGCACAGAATTCCTTAATGCCAATCCAGGGCCTCACTGTGTTTTCTCTTTTGCTTCAGACACGGCACACGCTGTGCAGGAGAAGTTGCCGCTTCAGCAAACAACTCGTACTGCATCGTGGGCATAGCATACAATGCAAAAATAGGAGGTAAGGCCTGGCGCAGGCAGCTGGGAGCAGGGGGTCCTGGGGCCAGGCACCACACTGAGAGCTGCCTTTCTGCAGGGCTCCGCAGCCTCAAGTCCTATTGCCCTGGCCCTGCCAGGCCCCTGGGCCAGAAGCAGCCATGTCAGCTGTTCAGCGGCCCTGGCATGTGGAACAAGTGATTGGAACTTCTGGACAGAGGAATTGCTCATTGTTTTCCCTGAAAAGCCACTGTCAGACCACCCCTTCTAAAAGTCTGTCCCCCTGTGGCTCCCTGTCCTTTCACAGACAGATTCACAGTCTCCCTGGCACTAAGGCCTTTCCTAGGCCCTGACTCCCACTCCGGCTGTGGCCCACTTCTACTTTCCCCATCCTGTGGCTTCAGCAGCAGAACATTGATCATAGTGTCTCCCAGACGGGCCCAGTCTTCCCTATTCATGCATGGGATCACGCCCTTCCCATCCTTGCCTCTCCCCCTCTCTCAGTTGGCTCAGTCTACCTGTGACACACAGCCACCTCATGCCTACCATGCTTGGTGAAGCACCACCTACCAGCAGTTCCTCTACCCCTGGATTCTCCCCAGGGAGTCAGCTCTGCCAGTGCCCAGCCCTGGGTGCCTCTGGCTTTGTTCCAGGTATATCTGGCTGTGTTATTTAGCTTCTCACATTGCTAAGACAAGTTGCCCTGGTTAGAGTAAGGCTTTGGAGCAAAGGGTCTCGTGTCCTTTAGTGCCCCACTGGATGCTGGCAGTGTGACAACTCAGTCACCAGGTATTCTGCAGTGCCCAGTAGGTGCCCAGAGGGCCAGAGGAGAGGGTGACAGACAGCCTCAGGGACTGCAGACCTCATCAGCAAGGCATGCCCACCCTTCTGTTGGCAGAGCCACTTGGTCACCAGAAATGATTTCTCTTTCTTTGAGTGAGCAGGTAGATCCCACCTTTGGAGTTGTTTGAGATTTGTTATTCCAGGTCCCTAGACTGGCTGCATTTGCATCAGCTGGGATCTGTTAGATACTGAATCCTTGCCCCCATTTCAGACCTATCAACCAGAATCTGCATTATAACAAGATCCCCAGAGAATTATCTGCAATGGTACTCTGAGAATACTGGCTTTAGAGATTTCTCTAGGGCCAGTGGGTAGGTAAGATTGTAAGGAGGAGTCAGCGGAAGTAATACTCACAAAGAACTGATTGGCAGGCTGGGAATGAAGCTGAGTGGTAGAGCACTTGCCTAGCATGCAAAAGAAGAAGATGAAAAAAACCGAGCTTCTTCTTATTAGATAGCTCTGTGCTTATTGCAAAATTATAAACCTAAATGTCTCAGATTCTGGAGAGAGAGTACATTCACTTGCAGAGTTTGGAAACAGGAATATTTAAATTAATGCATAGAATACCTTTAAGCATGTCTTATGCATATAGTTCTGGCATAGTCACCAAGGAGGAGAAGAAAGAAATGACACACAATTTGGGCCTCCATGAGCTCAGCATGTCTTTGGAGTGAACAGTACTGACATGGAAGGTAGTACAGGGCCAAGTTCTGACATGACAGGGGCAGACGGGGAGCCCCAGGAGTGGCGGGCCAAGCACTCCAAGAGGTAGAAGCATGGGGGCATGCCGTGAACTTGACTTGTCAGAGGATTTGGTTACAAATGGAGGAAATGCCAAGGAAACAAAGGGGACTGCAGCATGGAGCTGGGAGGAGGTATACCACCTAGGGACCAGAAACATGAGGTGGGCCTGGTCATGGGAAGACAGGCATGGGGTTGAAGCTGCCCTTGACCCAAGGAACCTGTACACAGCTTCAGCCTCCACTTACCCTCTCCTTCCCCCTCCCTCAAAGCTCATCCCTGGATAAAGCCACCTTTGGGTGCCCCTGACATAGGATAGCCTCCCTCTCCGAGTATCCTTGCACAGAACAGTATATTTTTCTAAGATGCCTTTGGAGCTGACCATGGAATTATACATCTTTGAATCTTTTTCTTTTTTAATTGTTGCTCAAGAGCTCATAATATGTTTCTTAGCTTATCCTAGTCTATCTGGAATTAATAGTATACTACTTTATGTATAATGTATGAATCTAAGTTACTCTCATCCTTTGTATTGTTGCTTTCATATATTTTACTTCTATGTTGTAAATCCACAGACATTGTTACTATTCTTCCTGTAAAGACTCAATCTACTTTGAAATACTTACGGAAAGAAATAATAATTACCTGCATATACCCTTGATCTTCCTTGTTTTTTCTAACTTCATATTTCTATCTTGTTTCTATTTTTCTTCAGCCTAAATAATTTCTTTTAGTAGTTTCTGAAGTTTCTCCCATAGACGGTAAGAAATTATCTCAAATTATATCTGAAAGTGTCTTTACTTCCTCTTCCTATTGGAAATAAATTTTGCTAATCACAGAATTCTAGGTTGACGTGCTTTACTTTGGATACGTGAAGATGTTATTCTATTGTCTTCTGGCATCTGTTGTTTCTGGTGATGAAGTCAGTTGTCAATCTTATTCCTATTTCCCTTTGTGTAATTTGTTCCTCTGGCTGCTTACATGATGTTTCTTGTGTTGTTCTTTGCCAGGGACTATAACATCCTTTTGTATAATTTTGTTTACATTACTACAGCTTGGCATTTGCTGTGTTTCTTAGTGGGTTTTTCTTTAATCAAATTTAGAAAACATTTTGTTGGTATTTTTTTCACATTTTAAAATTCCATTTTCTCTCAGCACTCTTTGGGTATCAGTTATAATTGTTAGACTTTTTCATACCCCTTACAGCTTATTGAGGCTATATTCATTTTCAAAATTTCTTTGTTTTTCCTGAGTGCTTCTAATTAGATGATTTCTGTTACACAGTTTTCAGGTTCACTCACTCTATCTTTTGTTGTGTCCAGTCCATTCTTAATTCTATACAATGATTTAACATTTTTTCAGATATCATACTTTTCTGTCTTTTGGTTTCCATTTGGCTCTATTTTACCACTTACACATCTCTTCTGAGTTCTCCATCTCCTCACTCATTATATCTGTCTTTAAACTCTTTAACAGGTTTACAAGAGTTACTTTTTGTAGTCTTTTGTACTAATTCTAGGTCCTTTGAGAATGTTTCTAATGATTGATTTTACCCTTTACAATGGGTCACACATTCCTTTGCACTTGTCTAGTAATTTTTTATTGTATGGTAGACATTTTTATACTGTATTTTAGAGACTCTGGATTCTGTTGTCCTTTTCTCAATACTTTAGAGTTTTGTTCTAGCAGTCATTTAAATTTGAATTTTTAGAAAGTTGATTATTCATTTTTTATGGTTGGTCTCTTGGATTTGCCCCCACTCTTAGGGAAAATCTCCTAGTTCAGGCACATAGTCTTTGTTCCTATAACATCATCCTTTTGGTATTTCAATGGAAAACCTGAAATGTTTACCAAGACCTCTAACTTAATAAGATTCAAACCATAAATGTATTCCCCTGCTGTGAGTAGTTGCTAAAGTATCTGCTCAGCTCATTTAGCCTTTCAGCTGTTGTTTCCTCCTGGCCTTTTTAGAGTGTTGTTCACTGTGTGTGTAGTTTAGGGGCCAGACAAGTGGTGAATTGGGATATATATGCCTTCTTCTGCAGCTCTCTCCTTTCTAAGATCTCTCCTCCCAACTTCTAGCTACTCTGTAGTCCCAAAATCCATCCAATATCCTTATTAAAGGATAAGATAACACTTTCCCAAATGTGTTCTAGCCCCTCTACAACGAGATAAATGGAGAGTTCCTGGAGAGGAAAAGTTATCTAAACTTGGATCATATGCAAGTATGGTTCCCTTCTTTCAAGAGTTGAATCCATGCCTTCCTTTGCCTCCTTCTGATTGCACTCTAATGCTCATAAAAAGTTTTTTTTGATTAGTACTTTTCCACAGTTTAAATTATTGAAATTTAAACTTGAAATTTCTTGTTGAAACTAAAATGTGTGGTTTATATTTCTTTACCAGATAGATTGTGTATTACTGTCCATTGCCACACAATAGTCATTCTAAAATGCAGCCCCTTAAAACAATAAGCATTTGTTCTCTAGCATAGAGACTGGCTTAGCTGAATGAATCTAGCTCTGGGTCACTCATAAAGATGTAGTTAGGCTGTTGGCCATGACTCCAACTGAAGGGTTAACAGGGCTGAAGGATCTGCTCCCAAGATGGGCCATACTTATGTGGCTGTTGAGGAGGTGCTGCAGTTCCTTGCTGGCTACTTTGAGGAGGCATTGACTGATCATCATGTGTACCTTTCTCTACAGTTGTTTGAGTGACACACGTAACCTAAGAGCTAGCTTCCTTCATTGAAGGTGATTCAAGAGAGAAGATGAGGAGGAAGCATCAGTGTCTTTTATGGCCTAGTTTCAAAAGTTGCACACCAGCTCTTCAGCTGTACTCCATTTGTGAGATATGTATCATTAAGTCTAAGCAAAGGGAGAGAAATTTCATTGCACCTTTTGAAAAGAAAAGTATCAGAGAATTTGTGGACTTAATTTTAAATCACCACAGATGGGCTCCTAAAAATTTCACTACATAGTTATACAAATGGAATCATTTTGTTTACCAACTTTTCTTTATGAAATTTCACATTTCTTATAAGTTTTGTCACATAAAAATAATTAAATGAAAGAAGCATGGACCTGTACGAATTATAGCTTATGAAACAAACTCCCCCAGCCACTAGAACCCCCAGCCATATCTCCTTCATCTTCATCACCTGCACAGGGGAGGAATTACACATTCTCGGGAATCCATAGAGGGACGTGTTATTGTCATTGATTTCAGAGTGGAAACTGGGCTACACCTGTGTGTTTAACTGGGAGTCTCTAAATATTTCATTTTAGAGAAATTTTAAATTTTTATGAAGTTGTTGAGCTCCACATGGATGATTTGTGCTCTCCTTCTGTATGTAATATTTCCATTAAAATATGTTAAAATTTTTATGATGTCAAATATCTTCATCTTCCTTTATGACTCGGGTTTAGGATCTAGCTTAGCAAAGCCCAGGATAATAAATCAGTTCCCCTGTAGTTCCTCTAAAAAACTTAGGTTTAGAAAAATAGTTTATCTTAGGTTTTTATTGTTTTTGTCTTTTATTTTTAGTTTCTTAATCCATATGGAGTTTATTTCTATGAATAGTGAAAAGGAGAACTCTAGCTTCATTTCCCCTCAAGTTAATATTTGGTGATTTCCAGTTGGCACCCTTATCATCGGCTAGATTCCCTGTGTATGCTGAACGCTTCCTTATTTTTCATTATTCAATTTCTTTTTAAACCCAATAATACCACACTTTTAATTATTATAGTTTAGGAGAGGTTTTTGTTTTTTGATAACTGATAGGACAAATTTTTTTTCTTATGGTTCTTTTTCAAAATTTCTTGGCTATTTTCACACATTTTCTCTTTCAGATGAACTTGAGACTCTGCTTATCAAATTTCATTTAAAAATCCTTGGGATTTTTGATTGGGATTGCATGGAAATTATAGGTTAATTAGGGGAGAATTGACATCCTTACAATATTGAGTCTTCCCACCCAGGAACATGGTATGTTTTTATTTATTCAGGTCTTCTTTTATATCATTTTTAAAAACTTTATCACTTTCTCCATATTGATCTTATACACTTTTTATTAGGCTTATATCTAGTTTTGTTTTTTAAGGTTATGTTCATAATGGGTCATTACTGAAATGGAGACAGGAAAGCCATTGATTTTTGTGTGTTGATTTTTTGTTTCTAGGCACCTTATTAAATGCTATAGTTGCTATTGTTTGTCCTTTGATTCTTTTGGCCTTTCTAGATCATCATAAATAATAGCTACCTGTAAATATAATGGTAGCTTTACCTCTTTAATATTGATAACTCATTTCTTTTTCATGCTTTATTTCAATATATAAGGACTCCTGATGAATATTGAGTAATGGTGGTTTGTAGGTTCTGTTCTTTGATGTACATAGGAATGCTTCTAGTTTTATACCATTTATACATGTCTCCTGTAGATTTCCTATAGTTAGCCTTTAGTAAATTAAGGTAATATTTTTATAGTTCTGGATTTCTAAGAAGTTTGATCAGGAATGGATGTTGAATTTTTTACGTGTTCTTTTTTCTCAAAGCACCTATTTACAGAATTTTTTTTTTTTTTGGCTTTTACTGCTTAATCTGTTTTATGTAGTAAATTGCACTAATAGACTTCATAACTTTGAAATAAATTTCTTTCATTCTTGGGATAAATTCTATTTGGTTATTAGTATTGTTCTTTCAGTGCAGCAGTGGGCAATAGTTTATGTATGGTTTTACATCTTTACTTATAAGGTAGATTGCACTGTGGTTTCTGTTTTTCCAGATGTCACTGTCTAAGTTAGGTATCAGAGTTACACTGGTCTTGTGGGGTGAGCTAGGAGACTTTCTGCCTTCTCCTGGACTCTGAAACAGTTCAGATGTGATGGACGCTGCCGCCCGCTTTGGGGAACGTCGGAGGAGCTGGGCTGTCTGCCTTACTGGATATGGTGGCTTCTTAAAGGACTAGATCTACTCAGGTTTTTTATTGCTCCTTGAGGAAATTTTGGTGATTAAATTTTCCTAGAAAATTATCCACTTTTCCCAAGTTTTCTAATATATGACACAAATTTAATGTGATATAATTTAAAAATATATCCTCCGTATGAATAGTAATGATCATTCCTAATCTTATTTATAACATCTCTCACTTTTCCCTTGATTAATAAAAAATTATTATTTTTATTAAATAGGTTTTTCCAGAGAACCAGGCTGCATTATTAAGTTTCCTTACTTTTTGTTTTAGAAATTTCTACTTTTCCTTTTTTTAAAAAAATCCCTTCAGCTTTTAAATTGTATTGTTTTTTCCTAGCTCCTTGAATGGAATTTTATCTAATTGTTTATTTTTAGCCTTTTATATGCCCTAATAAATTAATAAATTTTAAATAAATTGTATATATTCTCTTTAACATCTATCACTGGTTTAATTATACTACACTGTTTTTGCGCTTCATTCCTGAATACTTTATAATTTCATCTCCACCCCTCCCCCCAGCCACATTGGCAGTTGAACCCAGGGCCTTTACACTGACCTACATCCCTAGCCTTTTTTAATTTTGAGACAGGATCTCACTAAGTCACTAAGCTTCCCATGGTGGGCTCAAACTTGGAGTCCTCCTGCCTCAGCCTCCCAGACTGCTGGGATTACCACCTGCCTAGATGAGAATTTCTTTGTAGCCTAACATATATTTAGATATATCCCAATGAATGTTTGAAGAGTATTTTTATCCTATAGTTATTGAGTACAAGAATCTATATTTAAATTAGATGAGAGGTTACAACTGGTGGCCACGTTTGGCTAGCAGATGCATTTTGCTTGACCCACACAATAATTTTTTTTAAAATTTGAGCAAACATTTACAAATACAGAGATTTTAAATAAAAATATGGATTTGGACTTCTCTTGAAAAATCAGACTGTCGCTGAAAGGCACTTCCTGAACCTGCCACAGCCTTCATGGATCTCAGCGCTTGGTCCATTCACCCTGCCTGCCTGCTGCCTACAGCGCCCGCATTTGTCACCCATTGTTTGATCAAGCTGATTCAAAATTTCTGAAGTCTTTCTTATTCTTTGTCTACCTGGCCTGTTCCTGAGAAGGGATGTGGGTCTCCATGATAACTACAGATTTGTCAATTTCTTTCACTTTTTGCTATGTACATTTTAGAGTTGTGTTTTAAAGTACACAAAAGATATCTTTTCTGGTATAATGAATCTTTAATCAGTAGAAAAAGCCTCTCCTCACCTTTTTTTTTTTTGCTTTTAATTATACTTTGGCTGATAGCAATATTGCCACATCTGCTAAGTTATTTTATCACTTCATGTATTTTTCATCTTTTATTTTTAACATCAGTTTTGTAAATAGCATCCACCTGGATTTGTTTTTTTAGACACAAATGAAGAATCTTATTCACACATGTGCTGATTTCACTTATATTTGGACTTATTTCTGAGTTATATTTGATTTTCATATATATATATTTTATATATGGTTTCTTCTCTTTCTTTCTCATGGCTTGAAAGTTTCACATCCTATGTTTCTATTATCCTGAAGCACGTGTGTTTGAAGTTATATTTTTCTACTATATTTTAATACAGTACTTACCCCTTCTCCTGAGCAAATCAAGAACCTTGCCCTGGCTGCATGTTTCTTTGATTTCTTCTCTCCCTCACCACCTCCTGCAGAATTCAAGCTCCATATTACTTTTTAACAGTTTTACATTATGCATCAATATTTATGTGACCTTAGCTATAAAGGTCAAGGTTTTTCTTGTTGTTGTTGTTGTTGCTTTGGTCACCATTGTTTCTTACCTCCATCTCATATGTGATTTTATTTTACTAGATTTCCTTGTATGCCAAATCATTCTTTAAAAGATTTTTTGAGTGTTTGCTATACATATAGATGGTTACATAGAGAGTGAACTTTTTGAGCCTTTTGTAACTAATGTCTTTATTTTCTTCCCATAAAATTTACTGGGTTTAGCTTTTAAATTCAAAATAATTTTCATTAAGAATCTTAAAACATCAGTTCATGGTCTTTGGCATCTGGTGCTATTGACAAGGGGTCTTTCTCTGTCTGACAGTTTCCTTTGCTTCGAAGTGTACTTTATCTGATGATAATGGAGTTGTCCAAGCTCCCCATCAGCCTGGTTCCCATAGGTAGTGTTCTTTGGCCAAAAGAGAGCAGTGATTGTGTGAACGTTTTCCATCTTGCTAGGCTGCTCCTTTTCTGGTGCTTTAGTTAGTTGGTTTGGTTTGGTTTTTGTCTGCTCCCAGTGGTGTTTCTGGGGGCCCAGCCTCTTCATCTCCAGCTCTGAGACACATGAGACAAAAAACAAGACCGAAAGACTTCTCCACAGCTTACTCCTCAAGGCGCAAGGTCCTCAGCCAGTCTACTTCCTCTCTCCACCTTTCAGAGTTTTCTTAGGTTTGCTTCATGTACCATGTCCAGGGCTTTCCTTTCCCGAGCAGAGAAAATGGAGAGAGTTGCTTCTACTCTTTCTTCCTGGAAGCAGAAGTCCTCTGGTTGATTGTTAACAGATACTTTGTGATCTTGCCTATGTTGAGCATATCAATATTTTTTTCCATTAACTTTATTGGTACATTTTAGGTATGTCATACAGTTACATTCATCACTGGGATCTTGTACCTGTACATGATGTATCTTGGTTCTTATTTTTTTCCCCTTCCCCTGCCCTCCCTTCACCCCCTCCACGCTTCCCTACTTGCAAAGTCTTTGTTTCCATGTTTTTCCTTTTCTCATATTTTTTCTTTTCCCTTCTTTCCTTTCCCCTACCCCTCCCACTTCTCCTACTCCTTTAGATGTTTTCTTCCTATGAGTGTATCAATATTAACTTTGGAGGATTTTTTTCACTTGTCCTCTTCACCCTGTTTCTTTGGGTTCTTCTGATTTTTGCTTATACTGCTGTTTAATTGGATGCTTCTCTTTCTCCAAACTGCTTTTCCTCAAATATCTGCTGGTTCTTGATTTTCCACTCCTGCTGAGCTCATAGACCCTATCTGTGTGTGAGTGGTTGTGCAGTCTGATGGTTGGGGTCTTCCTGGGATGTGGGAGGATGGGGAACCTGTTCCTGGGCCTGTCCTCCTTCTGGGAGGATGGCGGGTGGACTCCCTATGCTTCCTGGCTCTCTGGCTGCTGCCCTCTCTCACTGCATTTGCCTCTGGACAAATCTTGCTGCCAATCACTGCTCAGCCCCGGGGGGAGAGGGGTGCAGCTGACTTCCCTGTGCCTGGCTCACACCAGGGCCCATCCCGGGCCTCATGCCCCTGCACACCAAGCCTTTCGGAATCACTGCACCCCAGCTGAAGACTCTCCTTCCAGGGAGCTGTGCCCCCTACCAGCTCATCCCATCTGCTTCTGTCTGTCAGAGTTCCTGAGAACACCTTGCCTGCTGCTTAAGATTTGCTGTTTTCCTTTTAAAGTTTATTTTTTGGGTTTTGGACTCTGAGCGAAGGTAGGCTACGTGCTTTGTTCACCTCTTTGATTCAGTCTCCTTGATATTTTTATTATGATGATGGTAACAGCCATTGCTGGCTGCTGCTAGCTGCAGATGCTGACACGAAGCCCTTAGAGTCCTTGCTGCATCTGATGCTCCCAGTGGTTCTGTGAGCTGGGTATTATCATAGCCACTTTACACCAGGGGAAACCAGTAGTCAGAGAGGTGAATTATCATGCCCAGGATCACACACCTGCAGGGAGGCAGAGTAAAGACATGAAATCGGCCTGTTGACCTGAAGGTGGACTTCCCCTTTGCAGTTGTAGCTTTCTGACATCAGGGATAGCGGTGACCCCACGAGGACAGCTGCCCCGGAGCCCAGGGACTGGAAGGAAAAGCAGAAGGGAAGCCTTCATGGTGTGCAAATACTGTGTTGTTTTTCTTGGCAGAATTCATATTCCTTCCAAACATAACTTGGCCTTGCTTCTTTCTGCTGGCCTAAAAAATAATGATGATGGGAATAGCATAAGAAGGTAGTAACAGAGTAGCAGTCGTCTTTCTGAGCCTCTTTGTTCATTTAAGAATTCTCTTTTTTTTTCTGTCTTTTTAAAATTTAATCTTAAAAAAAATGTTGCACTACCCATAGTTCTGCTCGCTTCCTGTATTGCTCCTTCCTCCCGGTCGCACCAGCTTCTGGCTGGCATGGGGGTGTTGTTCGGACTTAACTTCCCCTTTACTTCCCCTTCCCCTCAGCACCACCATCTGGGCAGCAGCGGCTCACCTACAAGGTGACCTCTGAGGTGAGCTCCCAGGCACAGGGCCCTTCCTGCTGGTGCCGGTGCAGGTGTGAGCCCGTCCTCTGCATCGGGCCTGGTGGCTCTGTGCCCCACCCCACATCCTCTGCCACAGGCTCCCTAGAGCCACAGGTGCCAACTGGGCCTGACCCAGATCTGTTCCTCAGGGAAGCATCCACCGTACAGTGTGGGGAAAGTGAGTGAAGCTCTCACCTCTGTACTTCACAAGCGCCTAGACTGTGGCAGGCTCCTCACTGATACCATTGCTTAACAGGAGTCGGACATGTTCCTGGTCGGGAGCGGTGTCCGGAGGCGCACGGAATTGTGGTACCACAGTTGTGGTACTGGCCTCTGGAAGTGCGAAGAGCATGCATCTTCTCAGGCCCTGTTTACTCATTTCTGGAAAGGAAAAGTAAACAGCAACAGCCTAATTTCTGTTGGTGTTTTTGCTGCATATTTTGATTGTGGAACTGAATCATATTTTTCCCTTCATAAACATGAAAATGTTAAGTACATAATCGCTAAATTAATCCGTGCCCATAAATTGGTTAATTACATTAATTCTGAATCACAGAATTCAGTCTCATTAGCATTTTCTTTAAGCAGTTTAGGCTTGTGAGCATTTTGGAGAACCGTTTAAGCCTCAGATTAATCTTCAAAGGCTCCAAGTACATTTTCAACTGCACTAGGATTTAAAATTCACTGGGAGGTTTGAGGGGATTTGGTGAATGTTAGGAGCCAGTGCCATCAGGGCATAGGGGTTCTACTTCCCTGTCCTTCACCCCCTCATTCTAATCAAAGGCCCCTGCCTATTGGCTCTGAGCACCCCTAGGCTTAGCAGGAACCATAGAAAGGAGGAGATGGACAAGAATTCTCCATAGCCCTTTGTTGTGTCTCTGATGGCCATTCCCTTGCCAGGCCACCCAGCTGCAGCTTTCCCCAGAGGACAGGTGAGGCTCACTTCCCAGTGCCAGGGGCTGAACAGATGGGGGTTTCGGAGATGTGCGTGAGAGATACAGATAGATGACGCATAGCCTCGGGAAGAGGGTACATTCAAGTCTAAGTGACAAGCTCTTGAGCGGCTGTATTAGCTTTCCCATTGTTGGTCACAATATCCTACACCCACAATTTAAGGAGGAGAAGTTTAATTTGGCTCATGTTTTAGGAAGATTCAGTCCATGATCGGCTGTCTCCAAAGCAGGAACATCATAGCGTACGTTCATGGCAGGACAAAGCTGTTTCGTTTATGGTGGCCAGGAAGAAGAGCCAGGAACAGTGCCAGAGAGGAAGAGGCCAGGGACCAGACGTAGACCCAAAGACCACACCTCCGTGACCCACCTAATTGTGCTCCATTAGTCAGTCCCAAGGCAGATCCCAAAGCCAGTCAAGTTGACATGCCACCCTAACCACCACAGTGGCCTTTCCTCATGGCAGTATTGTGTCTGATTTCCGCTGTCTTCTTCAAAGCCAGTTTAGGGCTTCTCTGTGTTGGCTTTCTCTGTCACAACCACAATCCTCTTGGGGTTTCTACTGTCCTCACTTGTGGTGTAAATATATGGGTGCTCCGTCTGGCCCAGAAGTATGCTCTTCTGTCCTTCATCCCAAGTTGCCAGCCCTCCCTGAATCGCCATTCACTTGACCCTGCTTCCAACTGGGGAGGCCATGGAAAACACAGAGCAGATGTCAGCTCTTAAGATGATGACTTAGGCTTTTCTTTCACCAGTCCTTGCATAATCAACAGGACCTGATTATGAAAGAGAAATACAGTTTTCATTATTATTTAGGATCGGCAAGGCTGCCTGGTGAGGAGACACCTGCCGTGGCTGAAAAGGCAGTTTGTGACTCAGCTCCCAGGAGGACTGGGCACATCAGACCACATAGGGCATCACAGGGGAGCGTGAGGGTCAGCCAGGCACCAGAAAACAAGGGATGATGTGGGCAGGAGTATTTATTATGGTTTCCGTGGTAAAGGCATGGCTAAGCAGGGAGAGCCCAGGATTGACTGGTTTGGATAATTTCTGCCGGCCCTGGGGTAAAGGTGGTGTCTCCATCTGCCCTGGAGTGGTTAGGACCGAGGAATAGTGGCCAGGGCTGTGGGAGCCTATTAAGGAGTTGGATGGGGGCATAGTCTGAATTGGTCGGTTTGCGTATAAAAGATGCACTCCTAGGCCAGTGTGTTCACTGGCCCTAGGGATTGGCTAGCCCTGGAAGCAACAGTCTTTACAGGGTTAACAAGACCCTGGATGTCAAAGCATGAGAATCTAGCAAATCAGGAGACAGTGAACACAAGGCCCCCGATGTAGGACAGGCCTCATCTTATGGGTGCAGGGCCTCATGGAAGGAGTCATGTCCCAGTTTGCTGCTGCATCACTGGCTGCAGCATCACTGGCTGCAGCTGCGTTTCTGCCCCAGAAGGAGACAATGGCTCCATTAGGAGATTAGGAGTGGAACAGGAAGCCGAGAGAGACAGCTTGGTGGTGATCCAGGGTGGGTCTCCACACACATGGTGTGACCACGGCAAACCTAGATGTGGCTTGACAGTGCAGTAGACCTCAGCTCCTGTGGTTCCTAGTACAAGACTGTCCTACAGGGCCATGTTTAGAGATTGGAGAGCTCCAGTACAGTCTTAGGTAGTAATGAGAGTTGGCAGAAATTTTTTTAGCTTTGTAGCATTTTAAAGAACTGTTGAAACTTTACTTGTCCCAGCATGGCTGCTCGTAGAACAGAATGTGCTATAGTTTTGCTGAAAAGGAAAGAACCTCCAACACAAACAATTCTCTGTGGATTTACTAAAATAAACTCAGGATTAATGAGCAAATTTGTTGGAGAGGCCTATTTGTCACACTCAGGAAGCAACAATCTAATTTTACTTGCTGCTGTTCGTGGCTTTTGCCATGCCATTCATTTGCTGAAGGCAAAATACATTACTTCTCAATGAACAAAAGTGGGCCTGGCGTGGCCTGCTCACCTGCCTCCCTCTAGACGTTGGCAACCCATGTGAGGTGGCTGACTTCTCCTATTGTGGGTGTGTGTTTGAGTGTGTTTGTGTGTGTGTGTGCACATGCACTTTCCCCTTTCCTTTTAAGATCGAGCTTCCTCAAAAGGTTTTCAAGGCTAATGCTCTGACTTCTGCTGTTTTAGAACTGACTGCAAGTTGATAGGTTTTCCTTGCCTTATGCAAGCCTGTTATTTGAAAAGTCAAGAAATAAATAAGAAACAAGGGAAGAAGAGGTAGGACAGGTCACTGTGAAAACTACCTTTGTTTTAACTTTAGCTAGAGACTTATACAACACTTCATTTCAGCAAGTTCTCCCAGGGCATTTAAAATATTATTGGGTTGGGCCAGGGATTTAGCTCAGTGGTTCTGCTGCTTGCCTCACAAGTCCAAGGACCCAAGTTCAATCCCCAGTACCAAAAATAAAATAAAATATTATTGGGTTTAGGCAGTTTAACAGGAATACACATATTATTGAAAGTGAGCCAAACCTGTCCGATTATTTCCTAGGAGGAGCTTCTTGAGGTACCTAGAATTGGCTGTTGGGACTTAGCCTTCAACGGCAATCTGACTTGTTCACCCAGACACAGAGTGCTCAGGTGCAGGAAAGTGAGCATTTTCTTTCTTTTCAAGACTCCTTCCACCTCATGCCCACGGACCCATCCTTAGAGTGAACTGGCCCAAGCATGTTTATCTCCCCACCGTGAGCTCTGAACCCAGCAGGCAAGAAAGCAATCCATTAGCAAGCTAACAACAGGGAGTTAATTTGCCGTCAAAATGACTTGTCCAAATTATTTTTTGTACCCAGCAATTTATAGTAAATGGGCCTTTCTTTTTTCATTAGAGAAATGACTGCTGTTTTTCTTTTCCTTGCATTTCCAGAGAGACGTTCACATTTAAAGCTAGTGTTGGAACAGCAGGTTTCTACTGAAAATATTTACCTTTTCTTTGTTGGCAACTTGTCGATGTTGGGGAAAATAGATGCTCCATTAAAGTCTAAATACATGATGCTTGCTTTCTCACACATCCATCATTCTTTTTCCAAAACTAAAAGCATTGTGGCAGGTGTTGGGAAATCATTCTGGTCTTATGTTTTTACATATTTTTGGATGTCTTCTGGCATCCTGTTCTTGTTCAAAAATAGGCATTTCACCTCATAACTTATATGAAAAGTCCTAAAATAGTAGGTTCAATTTCACCACTAGAACATCACAGTAAGTTTTGGCTGCCTATGTGGCCAGCAAGTGTCCCCTAGAAAGTACATTCATTGCTAAATGTAAATTCAGAAAGAAAACTACTTTTGTCTATCCAGCAGCACTGGATACCAGAATATATTAGTCTGTTTTCCATTGCCATAGTAAAATACCTGAGGTTGGATAACTTATAAAGAAAAGAGGCTTCTTTAGCTCGTAGTTTCAGAGCCTGATAGTCCCAACATCACAGTGCTGGCTCGGGCAACCCTTTCCCACACGACATCCTGGCACATAGGATCAAGCATTGCTAGAGGGAGAGATCATTCGGTGAAGCAAGAAGCCAGAGAGCAATAGGGACCAGCCTTGCTCCTTTATATCAACCCCCCCTCTCTCAGGAACTAACCAGGGTCCCACAAGAACTACCTTAGCCCCTCCTAACTGTAGCACAGCACCCCCAATGACCTAACCACCTCCCAACGGGCTCTCTTCTTTTGGGGGGGGGGTATCAGGAATCAAACACAGGGCCTTGTGGTTGCCAGGCAGGCACTGCACCACTGAGCTACATTCTTGGACCTAGGCTCCCTCTTAAAAGTTCCATCATCTGCCAGCATCACCTCACTGGGAACCCAGCTGCCCATCTGTGAACCCTGGCGGGGGGCACTCAAACCATATCTGAACCATAGCACAGAGCCTTAGCTTATATTTTCATTGATCTTCTCATGAAAGAGAGAAGGCCCAAGGTCATGCATATCCAAAATTCCTCCCAGGACTCTGGGCCTGGCTCTCTTCTCCCTACCGTGAGCTGCCTCAGTCATGTCACACCATCATCTCCCTGCATGGGCTCTTGGAGGTTTGTGGCTGAGTGGGCTGAGTGCTTGGGCCCAGCATCCTTGAAACAGACATGGAGACAGAAGTGCTGGACACAGACCAGAGACTGCAAGGACAGTGCCTCATGGCCACCCCGACTCCTTCTGTCTACCCACAGCTCCAAAAAAGAGAAAAGACAGTGAGCTGGTGTCACAGCCCATGTGGGCTGGGCAGAGTGACTCTGTCCTGACTGTAAAAGGAACCTTCCCAGGCCGGGGATTTAGCTCAGTGGCGTTGTGCCTGCCTTGCAAGCACAATGTCCTGAGTTTGATCCCCAGTACCGGGGGAAACAATTTTTTTTAAATAAATAAAAGGAACCTTCCCATTGGTGCCAACAAACCCAGGGAAGATTTGGCTCCATTATGTCTCCCTTGATCTTCAAAGGGAAATAAGCTCTTATTAGTAAAATTAAGAGCCTCTGTGGCAGTGGTTATGGCTGTGTAGTGTAGAGGGGTAGAGCATGTGTACAACATAGATGAGGCACTGGGTTCAGTATTCAGCAGAGAGAGGGAGAAAAAGAAAGTCTGCTTATCAAAAGATACCATAAAGCAAAAAGATAAGACGTAAACTGTGAGGTTTTTATAACATATATGGCCAGCAAAGGAGTGATTCCAAGTACAAGCAAAATGAAACAGTATATTACATAAACGTGCATACAATTGTATGGAGAGGATAATTTTTAAAAGGCCGTGGATGAATAACCCAAACCCCCAGCAGTTTCCTCTCAGAGGCCAGGGTTAATAAGAAGGTCACTAGAGGCCCCAGACGGTCACACCCTTGTCCTTGCATCGGCTAGAGGCTTCATGGGGTCTGTTATTTCGTCAGACTTTCTCACTAACATGTATGTGAATATCATCCTTCATAGATATCACACAGCATATCTTAGAAAGTCAAGGGGGAAATGGTTATGGTCATTACACCCATTTTTACAAATGGGGAAACTGAGGCTTGGTGAGGTCAAGCTAGCAGCTTCCTGTGTGCTAGGCAGTGTACCTGGATCCTCCTTTTTAGTCTGTTTGGCATGCCACAGAGACAGAAACTGTCATCGGTGCAATATACCGAAAACGGAGGCCTCGGGAGATGAGAGAACAGTCAAGGTCCCTTCCTGGTCACAGCTGGTGGCCATGGCAGGGCTTGACCCGTGGCATGCATGTTGCCGGAGAGAGCTCTGCTCCAGGGGCCTCCCCTCAGGAGCAGGTGACAAGGTCCCTAAACCGCTTGCCCTGTGGTCAGTGGTGCTTGGCCACTTGGTGCTTGGTGGTGTCTTCCCTGGGCCATCCTGCAACCAGGTAGCTGAGGTAATGAAGAGAGGGAATGGATGGAGAGCCAGAAGAGAAGGCAGATGGTGCTGAGGCTTTCCATTTATTCCTACTGCTCATTTTTAAGGCCATAAAACTATAAGAGATGGCTCTTCCTGTGACCTCTGCCTGCCACTTCCATGCCCACTTGGCTGGCACAACTTCATGGCTCTGGGCATGTTGTTGAACTCCTGATGTTAATTCTGAGTACAGGCTTTCACAGTAGGAGTTTCCAGTTAAGCTTGGTGTCCCCACTTAAGTGAAGAGCCAAGATACTGTACCCTACAACAGCCCTTCCATCCCCGGCTGCCACCACTAACTGCACCTCCCAGTGTCCCGAGGCCCCGCCACAGCGACTCCTGTGTTGTCTCTCCTGCTCCTGACTTGGGAACTTAGGGCAGATGTTAAGGGGAAAACCATAAGGAAAGCCAAACCTTCACAACTGAGTAGAATAGAAAGATTTACTACAGCTAAATCTTCTTCAAATGTCCCTGTAGGGAAGTTTCTTACCTTCCAAATCATAGTTTTATCATTTAAACTGTAACAGATCATTTAGTTATTTGCTTGTAATCCATGTGCTACCTTTTTTTTTTAACCTGTGTGCTACTGAGAGAGAAGATGGGTAAGAAAATTAGAAATGTATGTGTTAGGGATCTCTGCCCATCAGTTATCCATCAGAAGTGACAGCAAGATGTTCCTGAAATTAGTTTAAAATGATATGACAGTAAGGTTTAATTCATATAAAACAGTCTCTGAGCACCAAGGGAGGGTCTCTCCTCCCAGTCTCTTTCCTGCTTGAGTCCTAGCCTGTCTCTTTTAACCTCAGGGAAAGTCACTGTAGTTGTCCCATGGAATTTAGGAAGGATTGGCCCTAGGACCCGCCACAGAAACGAGACCCACGGATGCTCAAGCCCCTTATGTAAAATGGCGTAGTGTTTGATATAATCTCTACACATCCTCCTGGGTACTTTGAATCATTGCTAGGTGATTTATAATACCTAATACAATGTAGATGCTGTGTGAATAATTGTTCCACTGTATTGTTCAGGGAATAATGACAAGCAGAAAAATCAGTGCCTGTTCAGTACCAACATCACTTTTTTCTGAACATTTATGATATATGGTAAATTGAATCCTCAGATGCTAAACCCGTGCATATGGAGAACCAACTATATTTTGTTTGCTAAGGTCAGTTATATTCCAAGTTTCTGTTTCTGAGAACCCATTACATGTTGCTGTAGATCCTGGATATAAGTAAGTCCAGTATAGGTGAGGCAGAGGGACCCGTGCATGGTGAGGAGCCCAGAGAGAGGGCGCCTGGGTCTGGGGGCGAGGGAAGGGGTGTTGCAACCATTAACAACCATATCTTGAAAGAGTCGTTAATGGCACAAGGAAATATTCCATATAAAGTTCAGTTTTTTTTAAAAAAAAAAAGATCTGGAAAGAAAGTAAAGTATATGTTGCAGGCAAAGAAGAATATTAGAAGAAAGTAACCAAAATATTATCATTTGTTATTCCTCTATTTCCCAAACTTTCATCAAAGAGCGGATATTAGTCTTACAATTGGAAAAGGCCCCTTCTCCATTATATCTTAAGTAACTCTGAGGTGAAGAGTTTATTTAGACCAAGTGCATGGCCATTACATGCAGAGCTGGGTCCTGTGTAAGAGGGAGCCCAGGGCCCTCTGAGAGGAGTGGCAAGGTTTTCCAAGGCTCGGAGGAGTCTGATTTTATGTATTGGCTGCCATTGCCCTCTGCTTCCCAGCTTCAAGCAGGAACCCCCAGCTTCCTTCTCTGGGTGAGGTGCGGTTGGGAGGGGCATCTACCAGGTGTAGAATGTGACCAGGAGTGGAGGCAAACACCGGACAGAGGTCCCCGGCTGGGACCACGGGTCCTGGGAGAGCTTTGTGAGCCCACTCACCCCTCTCCCTGAGGAAGCTGGACCTCCCACCTGAAAGAGCCCTCCTGGGAACATGGGACTGAACCCGGGTGGAGATGAGGCGGCAGCTGCCTCCAAGCTCCCCCCCTCCTCCATGGGCTAGGGCCCGGGCGCCTGTGTTCCAGGTTAAAGCTCACCGCGTGATTCATTACAAATTAGATGTAGGATGGACTCATACGGGAAAGGGAAATAAACATAAAGCCCAAACAGCTGGGCAAGTTGAAAATCTCTCTCCAGTTCTATTACAGCAGTGCATTTTTGGATAACAGCATGACGTCATGGTGCTGAGGGAAACCCTTTGAGTCCTCTCTTCTGGAGTACTGTAGTTGGTTTTCTTTAGTTTCCACCACACAACAGGAATACTTTGCCATGTGGTCTGCAGTGCTATTCTAATTCTTTCACATCAGCCAGCACAGAGAGGAGGAGCAAACTTTCCAAAACAAGGTGGCACTCCCTGTGGGGAGCCCAGGGGTGCTGCGTCCAGATCTAAGCTGCTCGGGGCTCCCCAGCCTTGCTGGTCACTGGGCCCAGGGTAGCCCCTGCTGTGCGCCCAGAATCACTGGCGCTGATGACAAGCTTCCCTGTGCTTTCAGGCATCCGCATGCTGGACGGTGATGTGACAGACGTGGTTGAGGCCAAGTCCCTGGGCATCCGACCCAACTACATCGACATTTACAGCGCCAGCTGGGGGCCAGATGATGACGGGAAGACAGTGGATGGACCCGGCCGACTGGCTAAACAGGCTTTCGAGCACGGCATTAAAAAGGTGTGAGTAACACAGGGTACAAGGGCGCTCATGGGGTGAGGATGACAGTGAATGTCTTTAACAGCTAAATATCAGAGCAACACCAGCCACAGCCCCAAGACAGGACTGGCAAAGAAGCGCTGCAGGGCCGGGGCCAGAGGGAGAGAGAAGTCACCTCAGGGCTCGGTGCAGTGGAAGGTGGCACCTGTTCCAGAGAGAGTCAACCTGGCCTTTGCTTGCCCAGCCCTCTCTGCCTTGGGGGCCTCCCATCCTGGCCAAGGGGTGTACAGGTGGGTGGGAGTCATATTACCTGCCCGTTCCCTGGACTCTGCAGCTGGAAAGGGTGTCCTCGGTCTCAGTCTACCTGCACACTTTAATGCCCAGCTGTAGAACTTTCTGTATCTGTCTCGGGCCATGTGGCTGATCCAGCACCCAGCTGCAGTAAGAAGCCACAGTCTGGACATCCCACCACCACCACCACCAGTACACAGCCCAGCAGAGTTGGAATTCCTGGGTAGAACCTCACCAGGGACAAAGCAGAGGACACATCCAAGAGGCTGGCTCTCCACTGAAGCGGGGGAGGCTGGTAGGCTCCTCCCAGGAGGCCCAGACACCGGCCGCTGTGCTCATCCAGGGCTTCGGGGCTCAGGAAGATGGGGGCTGGGGAGAAGGTGCCTGGAGATAAAGCAGTCCTTACCAGCGGGCGAGGTGGTGAGGCAGACTTCTACATGAGGACAGCCTCTTGGAGCAAGCAGACGGAGCTGTGGTCGGTGTCTGGGAGGCCTAGGAACCCCAAGAGCGTCAAGTGTGGCTGCTGAGTGCTGGTGGGGGTGCGGGGTTCCAGCAGGAAGTGTAGGCGTCCCTGACTTCCGCAGAGGAGCCAAGCCCATTTACTCATTTATATAATTTGTTTTTTGAATTCTGGTCATGATTTGCTCTTTCTGAGCGATGTTGCTTGCTTTTCTGGGTGCATTGAGTCTGTCTGCCATCTATGACTTTCTTCTCGAGGGATCGAGTATTTGCTCTCTGCAGGCCCCCGGCCTCACTGCCCTCTCTCCCACGGAGGCTCCCAAGTTCTCCGGCTCCTTAGACCTCTGGGACTTGGGCCTGCTCCCTGCCTCCACCTCTCTCCAGGCACACCCAGGCTGCTCCTCCTCTGGTGCACAGATGGACGGATGCTGCCCCCAAGTTGAGAGAAATCTTCCTCCTCTGTGAGGTCTCCTCCCAAATGCGCAGGGTGTGAATGGCTCAGAAACCACTGACCAAAAGAGCAGGGCGTCCATTCTTATATTCCTCAGAGCTCAGTGCTTACTCTGTGTAAGGAGAAAAAGAAAGGAGGGAGATAGTGTTAACTGCTTCTTTTATCTCCACGGCTTCCAAAAACCACAAAGGTGGCTTCCATAGACTGCTGAGCACCTGAATCGGGCTGTGTGCTGGAAGATGCAGGCATGGCCAAGTCAGCCACTGCCCGCAAGGGGCCGCTGAATAAATAAGTCACATCTTTCCATGACTCAACTCCCCTCCCACCCACTAGATCACTTGGATCACAGACTTGATGACAACTGAAACATCCTAGAAATTAAGCTGAATTTCGACTTCAGAGAGGGTGACTTGAGTTAAAGATGGCATTTTCTGCATGAAACGGATTGCTCCAAATGGTGTTAATGCTGAACATCTGGCATCGCTGTGAAATGATTTCTAAAGACACAGTGTCTTAGGAGGAGGCCTCCTGTGTCTGGACAAGGTAGTGATTGTTTTCAAGGGACTGTTTGAATTGTCCCCTTAGTTTTGTGTAGACAGAGCCTGTTCCAGACTTTGAAAAGCTGGAGCCACAGAGCAGAGATCTTTGCAGTCTGAATTCTGAGCAGCACTGGCTTCATCAAGCTGTCAGGGGGAATCAGGACTCACAGAGGGGACCATGTGGCTCCCCCTCAATCTTGTCATGGTTTCTTAAAATACTGAGGTCATTTTGTCTTTTTTCAGTTGTTCCAAAGTAAAATATGTCATATAGGGACCGTTAAATCGCAGCTGTCTAAAGCTGTCACGGAAAATCTTCCTAGAAATTTGATGATCTCAAACCAAACTACATTTCCCCATCTGGTTTTCCTCCATGCCACCCCATTTGTCACCTATGGTCTTTTTTCTATAAAATCTGACTTCATCTTTAGGAGATGATGTCGTCTGGCGGTGGGAGACTTTAGAAGCCATAATTTGGCACAGGGATCTGGTTAATGTTGGTCCTTCTGAAGCCTCACCCCTCACAGGGCTTGTCATTCACCAGGAGAGATTAAACACCACTGTGGCTAAAAACGCTGGCCTTGTCCAGTGCCTGGTGTTGGCAGCCCTCAGGACCAGTGCTTCTGAGCTCATGCACAAAGTCTCCACTCCCCAGGAAGGATACTAGCTATGCTTTGATGTGGTTGAGATTATATTTTACTGAATAGAAATGCAAGTTCATGCCTAGGCTTGATACGTCCCCTTTAGCTCTGTCCCATGGCTTTTCTGTGAAGCCACTGGAAGATCCATAGAGTGAATGTAAAGCTGTCTCCTCAAAGACAGCTAAAATACCCTTTTATATCTCAGATGTAGGAACCTCCTCTCCCTCTGTCCCATGGTCTCCTCCAGAAAACCATTTTTTTCCATTAAGTTTATTGGTACATTTTAGGTATAAAATACAGTTACATTCATCACTGGGATCTTGTACCATTACATGAGTCTCTTGGTTCTTATTTTTTTCCCCTTCCCCTGCCCTCCCTTCACCTTCTCCACCCTTCCCTATTTGCAAAGACTTTGTTTCCATGTTTTTCCTTTTCTCATATTTTTTCTTTTCCCTTCTTTCCTTTCCCCTACCCCTCCCACTTCCCCTGCTCCTTTAGACCTTTTCTTCCTATTTCA
Organism: Heterocephalus glaber; assembly: GCF_000247695.1. Next base: position 3,430,579 of record NW_004624768.1, read on the forward strand.
CAGTATCAATTATACATTTTGATCCTTATTTACAGTTTTAGTCTTTAAAAAACCCCACAATCTTATAAATGTCCCCTTCAGTGTGCCCAGGCTAGCTATAACTCTTCAGTCCCATCCAATAAGATGCTCCTCATCTTCAGGTGAAGCCATAACTCATCTCATCATCACTGCTAAGCAGTAAGGCAGAGCCCTTCTTTGTAGGTTGTTCCAGGGGTTTTACTTTCTCCTGACTCTGAATTGTAGAGATGGCATTTGCTTCTTAGCATCAGCCGCCCCAACAGAAAACCATCTTGAGAAGGTCAAGTCTGTTGACTCTTGAGGCCTGTGAGAAGGAATTGACCTAGCAGTCCGTATGCAGTGCCTGGCAGAAAGCCCCAAATCAGCAGGAGCTCCTTAGGTGGAATTGCAGGCCTGCCTGCCATAGTTCGGATCTGGTGCATCCTCCAAGGGCCTGTGTGAAACCCTTGGCCCCAGCTTGTGCTACTGGGAGGTGAAGATCTTCTAGTCACTGGGGGTGTTCCTTCAAAGGAGACAGTGGAGCCCCACCTCTCCCTCCCTTTTCTCTCTTTCATTCCTGGCCATGAGATGAATATGCTTTCTGCCACAGGCCCAGAGCAATGAGGCCAATCAGTGATGGACTGAATCCTCCAATACTGTGAGCCAAAAGAATCCTCTTCTCTTTACAAGTTAATTATCGCCAAGTGTTTGTTACAGTAACAGAAAGGTGACTAAGACAGAACCTCAGCCTGCTAGGTCCAAGCCTGCATTGTCACGGATCCCCAGGTGACTCAGCTGCGTGTATGTTCAAGTTTGGGGAGCACTATTTTAAGGCATCCTCTGTGCTACTGGAACAGTAGGGTTGCTGCTCCACTTTGCAAAGTGCCAACATTTTATAAATGGTTTTGAATAGGGTGGGGAGTTCAGAGTGGCAGCATCTTAGGGAGAATTCTTAAATGAAATAAAGATGGGCTTCTTTGGGTTAAACACCTTTTTATTTGGATTTTAGTTGCTTGAAACTAACTTCGGATTAATCTTCTCCAACAAGTAATTATAGTCCTGCTTTGCTTAATGACAGGACACGTTCTGAGAGATGTATTGTTAGGCAGTTTCATCATTGTGTGAATGTGACAGAGAGTACTGACACAGACCTAGATGGTATAGCCATGGTCTTAGATGTGGTCCAGCATTGATTGAAACATTCTTATGTGATACATAACTGTAATCACATGAACACACCTATTTCCTTGGTATTTTATACCTTTCTTCCAGAAGTTAACTTTTTGGTAAAGTTCAGTAACCTTTTTGGTGAGCTCCTGGCTAACCAGACAAGCCCACCTTAGAGATGCAGAAAGCAGAGTGAATGAGGCAGCTGGAGGCAGCAGACTGAGCACCAGGATCCTGCCTGTGGGCTCTGCTGAGAGCCTCGGTTTGGAACTGGAGTCCCCTTGGCCTATAGCAGGGACGGCGAATCTTGTAGAGTTTTCAGTGGTAACAAACAGCCTGCTGCAGCATGCTGTTCACCACTACTGGCCTGTAGAGTGGAATGGCATGGGCTGACAGAGCAGGTGGGTCCCCTCCGCCGTGGGGAGCTTGAATTCTAAGGGTGAGTGTATACATCCACTCAGCAGCTGGGCTTCAAATCCACTTGACAGAGAGAGGTTGCAGGCTTAGGTTGAAAAGTATCATTGAATCCACCCATTGTTGGGCCTGAGTATCTGTTTCCTCCCACATGTTCGGAAGGGAGGGTCCTCAGTAAAGATGCAGATGGCTAGAAGCCTGATGTGTCCGGTTTCACTTGGAGATGGATGCTGGCACCACGCTCAGGCTGGCTGTGTGCTACCGACAGGTCCAGCCAATTGGACTGCATTGGTCAGTCTGCTGTATTAGCTAATCATTAGCTAGTGTTTGTGGCTGGAATGACCCTCAGTTTGGTCAGAAATCATTGATCCCGTGAGATCAGTGGTCTCAGAACGGAGCCACAGGAACCTGCACTGACCCGCCACAATCTTTCACAGGCTTCTCTTCATGCATATGTTCTTAACAATGAAAACTGCGACACATGAGTGAAGCCACCACCAGCACTGGTGCTGACATTCTGACCTCCCCAGTGCTGACCCACGGTGGGGATCCCAAGGACCCTTACAGGCAGCCACCAGCATTCTGGGCCATAAGCCTTCCTTACCCATCAGTCTTCACCCAGAATTCATGATCTGATCCTTCTTGCAAAATTAGCTTACTCTACAAGAAAAATACTTCTTCAGCTATGTTTTTTAGGAAAATCCCTTCTTTTTCCCACAAAACCAGCTCCTTCAGCCCAGAAAAATCAAAGTTATAAATTCTGCCATCATCCATAATCTCAGTGTTACTTGTAGCCCTCACAGTGTCTTTGATCCTCTGCTATTCTGATGGAAATTAGAGGCACCGGTCTGAAATGGAGCAGCTTGTGTTAGGGCCCTGGATTTCCCCCTGAAGAACAGAGGGGGTCTTTCTAGTATTTCTGCTCCTGTGCAGTCCTGGGATTCTGCAGTTTTAAGGCTGTTGCCCCAGGCAAAATCACCCCATTAAAATCAGAACAGAACCCTGTCAGGCTTTGAGATGGTCTCAGTGCATCCTTCCTAGCCCCTTGGGAGGGACATTCAAGGTGATTCTGCAGCTGCACGGGAGACCTGCCCCACGGGGCTCTGGCTGCAGTGGCTGATGTCTTGTTCTTGCTCCCATCTAGGGCCGGCAGGGCCTGGGCTCCATTTTCGTCTGGGCCTCTGGGAATGGTGGGAGAGAAGGGGACTATTGCTCCTGTGATGGCTACACCAACAGCATCTACACCATCTCCGTGAGCAGCACCACTGAGAATGGCTACAAGCCCTGGTACCTGGAGGAGTGCGCCTCCACCCTGGCCACCACCTACAGCAGCGGGGCCTTCTATGAGCGGAAAATTGTGAGTGCCGGAGCGTTGGAGGGTTTATGGCATGTGCCTCAGCCCTCTGGGGAGGAACCCTGTTCCCTAATGACGAGTTAGGTTGAGATCAGATTGTGCTGGGTCGCAGCTCCCAGCCTCAGCCTTCAGGGAGCCATCCAAGCCTCGAGCTCAACCCCAGGCCCTTGGCAGCCTGCCTCAGACCCTGCCTTGCTCATCTGTGCCCAGAAATGCCAACCCAAACCTTCTCTGGCTTGAGCCATCTAAATATATCATTTAAGAATGGGGTTCATTCTCGTCATGTCTCCTTTTAGCTCTCTGAAATTCTGTGGTCACATCACTCAGAATTCAATTGACCAGTCCAGTTTTGACGTGGAAAATAGAGTAAGAGAAAGTCCTGGTTTTATATTCAAACATTCTGGAAATCCAACTGTTCTTCTGGGCTTTCATTGCTACCAAAGAAATATATCCTGGACGCTTTGAAGTCTAGCTGTGATTTCGGTCTGTTCTACTCACTTGAGTGAATTTATCTTTTACTCTGTGTGTGCGTGCGTGTGCGCGTGCCTGGGTACATGTGTGTGTCTGTGTGTGTGTGTGTGTGTGTGTGTGTGTGTGTGATGCCGGGGATGGGACCCAGGGCCTTGTATATGCCAAGCAGGCACTGTATTATGGAGCTACATCTCCAGTCCCTGAATGATTTTTAAACAGTATCTGTTTTAGTATATGGGTGGAATTTGTGCTTCTTCCTTCCCTACATATTTTCCTACTAAAAAAAAAAGGAGAAAAAGAGAGCTTCCAGTCCAAATTAATGCCGAATTCAAATGCACAGTCATTAAGTTAAGTTTGTAGACGTTTAAAAAATGAGATTATGGAACTGGCCAGACATGGTTTAATTTTAAAGCTCACTAACATCTTTCTAGTTTTCCTGATGCTTAGCCACATTTTTAGAAATTATTTGCAAATTCATTTTTATATTTTTCTGGGAGAGCACACAAGCTTCCCGTTCTCTGCTTTGCTCTGTATCAGTGAAAGTTTAGCCTGGCAGGGCCCAGCCTGGTTCAGTAAGGTATTCATTTAAGATGTTACTTTCCATTTCTGTGGGTGCCCTCAGCCCTGGGGTGGGTGGCTGAGATCCCGAACCTTGTCCTGTTTGAGTAGGTATCTAGCTCGTTGGAGCACAGCGTTGCTGGTGTCGTATTAAACACATACTTGGGCCCAAACTCCACAAAGGCCTACTGGCCAAATGGGGACAGGGCGAGGCTCACATTATTGGACATCTTGCACCATGGGCTGCATGCTGGGAGGATGTGTCACTCAGCCCTGGAAGCAGGGCTTGTGCCTGGGTTTGCTTGTCTAATCACACCAGTGTGTGGGTGTTCATATGGGGCCTATGTGTGCACACGCCTTAGCTACAAATGCTTTAATTCCCTTTAAAAAAATTCTCTGAGGAATAATCTGTGGGAAGGAAGGATGTCATTGAAAAGGGGGTAAAAAAGAAAATACACTCCATTCCAGTTGTTGTCCTTGAACTCTACTCTGAACATACGAGCAGCATTGCTCATCTGGTCCATGGGGCCCAGTTTTGCTCCAAGTCCTTTCAGACATCCCGAAAGGGCACAAGCAACTACTGTGGACAGTCCACCTGTCAGGGTGGCAGAGTACCTTCCATCCCTCCCAGTCCACTGGATGCCAAGTAGTGTTCTCCAGGAGTAAGGGATGCCTAGTGTACAACATAATGTTTGGTCAAAGAAGTAAAACCTAAAGCAAACATCTGGCCAGAAGACAAGGGTTTGTTCATTTACTGAATTCGAGCCATGTTCCAGCCAGGGTGGACAGACTTAGGAGGCGCTCTGTGGCTCGGTTCGGCTGCCTTCCTAAGGAAGCCCCTCTGCTCACCCCCCTGGACCCCTCCTCTGAGGCTGGAGAGCCAGCCATGGGCCTCATGTACTCTTAGAGGCTCAGCTTCCTGCCCGGTCAGCCCAAGTTTCACACAAGCATGTGCAGGTGCCCAGCTGTGATCTGCTCAGAAGCTGCATGAAGAGCATATCGCTGTGTCCGCTTTCACAGGACAAGGCTGAAGTCAGAGAAATTTCATCCTCACCCCTGTCCTCCAGCCCCACCAGCTCTCCAGCTCTAGGTGCCTTAGCCCCACTGAATAGGTGGGGGAAGGTAGTCTCTGCTGACATTCATGTCAAATCTTCCTGTGCATGGGTGACATAGGCTAGATCCCTGCCCAGGGAACTGTCACACCTAAAACATGACCAGGGAAATGTGCTCTGTATGAAAGGATCTTGATTATTGTCCCCGGAGGAATTTATTGGCAAGGGTTACAAAAATTGCTAACAGAGCCTTGAGGTGTGTGTGTTAATTTCCTGTTTTTCCGTGGGATCTTAGCACAAGTTTAGTAGCTTAAAACAGCACAAATTGTGCCGAGGATTTAGCTCAGTGGTTCTGCCGCCTGCTTCGCAAGCGCAAGGACCCGAGTTCGAGCCCCAGTACCAAAAACAAAACAAAAAACCCAGCACAAATTGGTATCTCACAATTCTGTAGGTCAGAAGTTCAGCAGCCGTGACTGGGTCCTTGCTTCGAGTCTCACCAGGCTAAAAGCAAGGTGTTGGCAGGCATGTTTCTTTCCGAGGCTCTGGGGGAGAATCCATTTCCTTGCTCGTTCAAATTGTGGGCATAATTCAGTTGCCTGGGGTTGTGGGACTGAAGTCCCCATTTTCTTGTAGGGTGCCAGCTGAGGGCCTTCTCATCTGCAGAGGCCACCCACATTCCTCGGCTTGTGTCCCCAGCTCCCTCTTCCAAACCAGCAGTGATGGGATGAGGCCTTTGTATGCCTCTTCTCTCTGACAGGCTTGGTTTCCTTCCTCTTCTGCTTCCAAGGGCCCTCTGAGTATATCAGGCCCATCCAGATAATCCAGAATAATATCCCTAACTTCAGGGTTAGGGTTAGCAAGCTTAGTTCTGTCTGCAAAGTATAGGGGCAGAAAATTACCTGGTGTGTGTGGGGGGGGTGTATTTCTGCCTGGCACAGCTGATTGCATGGCTACCCCTCCTCATTTCAGTTCTCAAGGGAGGTACAAACCAGGCCAAGTGCAATGAGATCTTGAGTCAATCGCACCCTGCCTGGAGTCAGCACCTACCTCAGGTCAGGGCAAGCAGAGCCCGCAGCTGGCAGAGCCAGCCCCTCCTTCCCAAAGAGAGCAGCCAGCTTTACAAGGTCTCCTTCAGCAGCCCCCGTTTCTGCAGATGGAGCCGGGGTGCTTTAGACCTACTACCTGTCGGTTCTCTGAGGTGAACATTTGTGTGAAGACTCTGACCTTCTGGCTAAAGGCTGAAACACTCTCTGGGCTACCTGGGTACCTGATGAGCAGCTGTTTCCCGGCTGCCTTGAAGTCTGAGAGACACTGAGGTGGGCTCTGGCAGACAGTCTTGCTGCAGGGACTCGGCATTAGCAACAGAGCCCTGACACCAGGAGACTTAAGGAGAAGGTCCCTTGCGTTCATTTCGCCTTACCTGTTTCTTTGCACACCCTGCTGCATATCAAGGAAAAAGCTGAGCTAATCCGGCATCAAAACTCACGACAGTTGGCTCCTGGCTCCTCGGTGTTGCCTGGTCTCATCTTCTTGTTCTCACCCAAGATTGGCCTTTTCCTATAGCGGGGTTTGCATTTTGCACAGGAGAGCAGCGCCCTGCGGCAGGAAGCACCACCCTGCGAGTTGGACGGATGCCTTTCCTGCTGGACACCAGGATCACACCCTCCAGTGGCCATGGCGCAGCCGTGATCCCTTGAGAGAGCATTAGCCTCTCCTCCATTCCTGCCTCACATGTCCCCCTCGTCACACAGGTCACCACGGATTTGCGACAGCGCTGCACCGATGGCCACACCGGCACCTCAGTCTCAGCTCCCATGGTGGCTGGCATCATCGCCTTGGCTCTAGAAGCAAAGTGAGTTTCCGCTTTCCTTTCTCTTTTCCTCACCTTAGAAATGTTCATACTGCGGTCAAATACGTATAAAATAAAACCTAACGTCCCAGGTCCCAGCTGTTGTCAGGTGCACCGCTCAGCAGCAGCACGAGGGGTGCCCACGCTGTCCACCGAGCATCTCTAGAGCTCACCGTCTTCTCAGACTGAAACTCGGTCCCCATCAGTCACCAACCACTTGTGTTAGTGTGTTCAGGCTGTCATAAAGGTGGTGTATGCAGGAGAAATTTATTTTCTCAGAATTCTGGAGGTTAGAGGTCCTAGGCCAAGGTGTTAGCAGGGGTGGTGTCTTCTTGGCTTGCGACCACCTTCTGCATGTGTCACCATGTGGTCGCCGCTCCGTAAGAGTTTGTGTCCAGATTTCCTCTTCTCCTAAGGACACCAGTAATGGTGAATTAGGCCCACCCTAGTAACCTCATTATCTTAATTACCATTTTAAGAGGCTATTTCCAGATATCGTCACCTTCTGAAGTACTAGGGCTTGGGACTTCCAACATATGACACTATTCGGCCCAGAACACTCCCTACTGCCCCCTTTCTCCAGCCCCTGACTACCACCATTACACCTTCTGTCTTTATGGATTTAACAACTCTAGGTACTTTATTCAAGTGGAATTATACAGTAGAAAATCTGAAATCCAAAATGCTCCAGAATCTGAAGCTTTTTGAATGTCAACATCATGTCCCAGAAATTCCAACTTTTGGAGCACTTTGGATGTCAGAGTTTCATATTAGGGATGCTTAACTCATAAAGACTACACATATGTTCCAAAATGTTTTAAAAATCCAGAGCACTTCTGGTCCCAAGCATTTTGGCAAAGGGATACTCCACCCATATTTGTTCTTTTGTGGGTTGCTTATTTCACTTAGCATAATGTCTTTAAGGTTCATCTCTGTTAAAAGTCTCTTTCTTTTTTTATGCCATACCAATGAGTGCAAAGTGGTTCTTTCTTTTTCTAAGCCCGCTGTCTCCTCCCTCTTTGTAGAAACCCAGGGACTGTGTATACCACAACCGTAAGCCTGTCTCCCATTCTGCACCACCCACTAAAATTATGCTGTAGGTCATGATAACCTCTCTTTAGGAATTTTAGTTTATAAATTGACAGTAAAATGGTCCATTGTAAATCAAATAAAAATCCTGGAATTGTTAGTTTATAAATGGATCAGAAAGAGAATTAAGTACACTTGCCATCATGGAGTCAAAAGCAAGTTTTAGTTTAGACATCAAAATTGGCACAGAACAAGCCAACTATTTGCAGTAGTCCCTTGTCATAGATGAGTTATTAATTATTCAAAAATAATGTTTGGAATGTGTAAATCCTTATAATTATGCATGCTTACATGTTGATTTGCACATAGCTAAAGACCATAAGACTCCAATGCTACCAGTTTAACAACAACAACAACAACAACAACAAAAACCAGCTAAGTATTTTCAATTTCTGGGCCAAAAATGTTAACTTCTTTGTCCTGAGGCTCTTTTTAAATTTTCTAAATAATTAATCACTTGTGTGGAAAGTTGTGTTCACATACTCAGTAATTCATTGCTCTATTTTCTTCCATTCCTTGTTGGAAACATGCAAGGAATTTTGCTAGTCACAACTAAATAGAAAACAAACCCTGCTTAGTGACCAGTTGTCCCATTACATTTGGCTGTGGACCCACCTCAACTCAGATACACATCTTCCTCGTTTTAACTCCTTCTCAGAAATTTACAGGTTCTTGAGTCAACCAGACCTCATTTAAAATAGTACCCTCTTAGAGCTTTTTAAACTCATAAGATTGGTCACAGAAGGAACAAATGACATCCAGAGAAAAGGTCTGCACTTAGGAGATCTGGAGGTTGGAATAACCAGCATGCCTAGGCAGCATGACCTCAGCCTGCCCCTCTGTGTGCATGCGTGCGTGCGTGCGTGTGTTTCATTGTCAGTGGAGCAGGAACCACAGCAAAACAGGTGGTCTTGAGGGGAGAGACTTCCAGGAAGGATGGGGGCGCGGGGATCTGCAGGCACCATGCGATGAGAATGAAAAAAGACCCTTATGTGTAAGAATTGTCCCAGAGGTTGGGGCCGACTTGGGACTTCCCATCCATCCCATCTTCACTGAAAAACATTTTCAGGCTGTGGGAGCAACTTGGTGGTAGCGCACTGGTCTAGCATGCATATGGCCCTGGGGTTTGATCCCCAGCACTGCAAAGAAAAATATTTCCAACACCGTTTTCTAGACATATTTTCCGTACAAATATACTTGTGATTTTATTACAGGAGTCAAAAATAATATGGATTTCCTCCTAACAATGGAGTCTATAATTTCCTTTTCCCAAGCAGCCTGAGGTGATTGGAGCAAGTGGTTTGCTATTCACTTGACCCGGAAAACCCCACAAAATCATGCAAATCAAGAGTCTTACATTTTTGGATTCACTTTAACAATACCCATGAAATGGCCCAGGCCATCAGGGTGTGCATGTGTACAGAGGCACTCGTATGGCTTGTGTCTAGATGTCCCCCTACAGACTCATACAGTCATAGGTGGGACTTTTTCAGAGGTGGATGGATCTAGAAGGTGTGATGCTGAGATTAAGGGTTTGTGATTACTGAATTAATCCACTGATTGGTTTGGCACTGCCCTAAGCCAGGTAGCATAGACCGAATATAAAGGGGCAGAAAGAAGCGGCTATTATCGCTTCTAACTTGGAGCCTTCTCTGTCTGTCTTCTGGCCACCATGAACTATTTCTCCTTTGCGATGCCACCCTGCCTTGGAGCCAGCCGATTAGGGACTGAAACCTCTACAAAGTGTGAGCTAAATAAACCTTTCCTCCTTTAACTTTGGGTGTTGGGTATTTTGTCTCACCAATAAGAAAAGTAACTAAGAGAGCCACCAAGTATCTGCAAGGTGTTGCTTTAAAGACGCAATGCTGACCATTCCACTGTTAACAGTGGTAAAGGTGGTAGTGCAACCAGGCCAAACAGTGGGGCTGGACACAGGGTCGGTGGCCCAAAGAGTACTCAGTTTTTCTACACGTGCTTTGAAGTGCAGAGAGTTACACTGAACTTAAGGGTTGAGATGTAAATGTAGCTGTAGCTGTATGGTCATCAGATGTGTCCAGGTAAACAAAGCTCCCAAGATGTGCCCCTGGCTGAACTGATGGAGCTCATGCTCAGACTCAGCCAGCCATGGGCTCCATCTGCTGCCTTGCCAGGAGAAGGGGTTGCGCAGAAGAAAAAGCTATCCCAGGAAACACTGCGGAAATAAAAACTTACGGCAAGGGAATAAATTCAGCAGAAAATAAGTACAAATAAAAGTAAAAAGGAAGTCTGTTTTCTAACTTTCTCCTTCCTGGGCCCATTCTGCCTTCAGCTCTGAAGCTTATGTCCCCTGATGCCACAGTGCTAAGCTTCCGAGAGGACTGGCTGTGGCCGTCCCCACTGGGCCCCACTGACACACAGCAGCCAGGTCACGCCACTGCCCGGGCTGCAGCTCACCTGTGCTGTCTGAACTTCAAAGCCGGCCCGGGGACCTCTCCACCAGGGAGCATGCATGGTTGCTCAGGGCCTCAGAATCTTCCTCTAGCCCCCATTTGGGGAGAAGGCCAGCAACGTGCCAGTGCAGGCAGGCACAGCAGTGAGAATGACCAGAGAACCAGAGGGAGGCCAGAGCAAGGGCCTGGAAAGTGTGAGCCTGGAGGGAAGAGTGTACCCCAAGACCCACGCCACAGATGAGTTCCTTGTGGGAAGACTGGCAAAGTGGGGGGGCTATGCTGGCAACATCAACTGGAGCAGCTGGTATAGAAAACAGTATGGCACCTTCTTGAAAAAACCAAACAAGCTGGGTGAGGTGGTATAGGCTTGTAATCCCAGCACTCTGGGAGGCTGAGGCAGGAGGATTGCAATTTCATGCCCAGCCTGGGCAACTTAACAAGACCCTGTCTCAAAATAAAAAAAAAACACAAAATTTTAAGAGGGATAGGGATGTAGGTCAATGCAAAGGCCCTAGGTTCAATTTCTAGTACTGAAAAAAAATAAACATAGAATTGCCATAGGATTCGACAACCCCACTTAGGTGTATATGCCCAGATGAAATGAAAACAGAGACCCAAACAGATATTCATACCCCTGTGTTCATGGCAGCATCATTCTCAGCACCTAAAAGGTGGGACCAACCCTAGTGTCCATGGATGGATGGATGGATAAGCACAGGGTGGTCTCTATGCACAAAGGAATCTTAGCCAGCATGAAAAAGGAAGGACAGGCATTATAACAGGTATGAAATTTGAACACATTATCCTAAGTGAAATAAGACAAATACCCTATGTATATAGTTTCACTTACGAAGTACCTAAAGAAGTCAAACTCATAGAAACCAAAAGTAGGATGATGGTTTGCAGGTACTGGGGAAGGGGAAATAGAGAGTTAGGGTTTAATGGGCACCGAGTTTTATTTCGGGGAGATGAAAATGTTCTGTGGATGAATGGTAATGATGAGCATGCAATAACGTGAATGTACTTAATACAACTGATCTGCACACTTTAAAGTGCCAGGTTTCCTGCTGGGGATGTTTCAACACACTCAGTGGTGACTGGAAAGATGACTGCGATGCTGTGTGTTACTGGAGCCAGGGTCTTGGGTCCAGGAAATGGTACAAATGAGACCTGACTCAGCAGAAATGGAGACACAGGAAGGCCTTTCATTGGGACTTCTGCTTGAGACAGAAAAAAACCCACAGCTCTGACCAAGAGCAGGTCCGATGAGCAGTTCCCTGGACAAAGGAAAGGGATAACTAACGTAGAAAAGGCACCCACCAGAAGTTCCTGTCTGGGTCCTCCATGCAGTAAGGGAATCACATTTTCGGAGAGTCCCTGAGCTCCGCGGTAGGTGGCTCACTGGCTGAACACAGAACAACAGGCTTTCAGGAGCTTGCCCCTTGCTTGCGTCTATGTTAGCAGGATGTGTTTGTAGCAATTGTATTCTTAGCTCCAGTGCTGCCTTCTATAAGGCTGAGCCCTGGGCCCCTATGTATGTCCTTGTCTGGCTCTACTGTGACAGCATGAAACAGCATGGTCCCTGCAGGGCCCCTTCCTGGCATTTGATCCTTTTATTCTCTTTTGGGTGGTCCTGGACCATCTCTTGTGAAGTGCCAGCAGTCAGGGTGCTTCAGCCTTCTGACTTCCGGCACATGTGGCCTCTCTTTGCAGCGGCTGCTCCTCCAGGTTCTGCTTGCATCACGTGCTTATGGGGTCACATGTGCTGTAGGAGCACAGGTAGGTCACACATGCATTCATAGTAAGCAGACACGTGCAGATTAAGCTTCTGGGACAGTCTTGGAATTGTTCTGGCCACCTCCATTTCAACAAGTCCTAAAAAAATAGTCTGGAAACAAAGTTTGGGTTTTTCTTTTAATATTAAGGAGTTAAAGTTTTGGACATAATGGATGTTTATTCATCCTTGATTAATTTTCTGATTGATTAAAAGATCATGGCTATGTGTCAGTTTAGTAGACTAAAAGAGAAATAAGGTAGCTGTACATATTTTTCTGTCACATTGTGAGTGGAACCAAAAACTGTACTTCGTTTTTCTCTCAGGTGTTAGTTTAATGTAACAAAAATGTATTCCTTTTATTAGTCACTCCTATCTAGGTATTGCATGTGCCATATTTTAAAGCAATCTTTTAGAAAGCTCATAAATTCGAATGTCTGACAATACTGAGAAGAAAGAAGTAATATTTTATTTTATTACTCTCTGCCTCACGATAGTCTGAAAATACTCTTTCATCAAATTCAAGATGCCATCAGTTGTAAGATGTACCCTTTTATCTATCAGAAACTAGGACTACCACAAATAAAATAATATTTCCTTATTTCTTTGAATTTTGCAATTATCGAGAAGACCTTTTAGACTGTGTTATTTAGTCCCAGAAATGGCAAGGGGCCAGCACCCCAGCCAAACACATGGCCTTCAACCGCTGTGGACAGACAGGGCTAGAGGAGGCATTGAGAGGTAAGATGGACTTTGATTTCAGAGGCGTTTAAAAAGCAGACAAACGTGTCTTAGAACCAAAGAAACATGGCCTGGGCGTGTGTATCAGTGGGCACGCGTTCTTCGAGGGACGTGTTGCTACTTTGCACCAAAATGAATGCATTGTAAATGTAGAATGACCGCAGTCTGCAGCTGGTGGGTCTGCCCCTCCCGCTGGATCACAGCTTAAGCATAGTCTTGTTCATTATGACAAAGAATTACCCCAAATACTTAATAAACATTTACTGTGATGTTGAAATTTTTCTTCTCTCCACTTCCAAAGTGTCCTGAGCGGCCCCGTGTAAACTCACCTGCAGAGGTTGGCAGCGAGCCTCACATGCTTAAGGGCTTTAAACCACCCATTGTGCTCCTTTATCTCTGGCTTCAGTTGCTGGAAGCTATTCTTACACGAAGGTTGGCAAGCACACCCTTGCCAAGGACTTGCAGTGTGAGCCCGAGGGCCCTGCTCCCCTTCCGACTTGGGCTGGCTCCCAGGGCTTCTGAATGGGCCGTGTGGCTGGTGTCACTGGCCTGGGAAGGCTTCACAGTCTGTGGTTGTGTCATTGCAGTAGCCAGTTAACCTGGAGAGACGTCCAGCACTTGCTAGTGAAGACGTCCCGGCCGGCCCACCTGAAGGCGAACGACTGGAAAATGAATGGGGCTGGGCATAAAGGTGCGCAGGTCCTGGTGGCCACATCCTGATGGACCCCTGGTGACCCAAAGAAATGGTCCCTGTAAAGGAATCCCCCATTAGCGGTAGTTGTTAATATTAATCATGTGTCACAAGGATGAAAAGCACTTATGCAGCAATTTGTAAAAAATATCCTGAAGCCTGCAGTGACCTGAAGTTTGAACCTTCAGGTTCCGAGAGTCCAGGAACCCTAAAAACCATGACTTTTGCTATACTCAGGGACCACCTGTGCTTAAATACTTACTAGTTCTCTTTAAATGGACTCTATTTTTTTTTCTACATAAAGGGAAACTTTATTATGTCAAGCAAATCATGAGTTTGAATTTGTAGTTTTTTTATATGCATTAAAACCCATTCACCATTATTAAAATAATTTTAAAATTTTGCTTGTGTGCCATCTAAAGGCAACTGGCGTTCTCAGCCCTGAGGAGCTCAGTCACTTTGAAAGGAGCTCTCAGTTTCCTCGTGTATGTAATGAGGACATTGAGACAGTCATGTAAGTTACTTTCTAACTATAAAACTCCTTTTGGCCAACCCTATATTATAAAAGTAACTCCTATGACAGAGGTGCCTCTACCCCTAGCCCAGCGTGGTACAGACCCAGATACCGTGAGATCACCCCACAGTGGGGGCTTGATTAACCCAGATATTTGGGGCCTCTGGAGCAGGTGATTACAGAACTGCAGCCACTGGCTTTGTTTGTCTAACTTCTTAACAGTCACTTGAAAAAGTTTTTGATCAGCCATGTTATATTGAGGTAGGCACCCCCCCGCCCCCCGCTTTTTGGAAGCGCGGGTCCAGCTATTTTGACATCAAGCCCAATACTACTATCTGTCACATATAGGTCAAGCATTGTTACTGTAGGGCCAAGGGACATGCCTTTTAATAAGGAGCCCATTGATTGGGCTCCACGCATCTTTGTTGGCAGGAATGTCGGTGGTAGTGCTGTGCTGTAACAAGAGCTGACCCACATTTCAATTTTGGCCTAATTAAATGGGAAAATAGATCGTATCTAGTTCTTGACCTTGCCTCTTAAATTAAACTTTGAAACTCTCCTCCCTTGGCCAAATTAAACACTGCATCAGGCCAGCCTACAAGCACTCTCATCTGTGTGCTACACAATATTGCTTGCCCTGAATGCTCTGGGAACTCAACAGGGAAAGAAAATGGTAAAAGAAAAAAATGATGAGCCCAGCTGGCCTTGTTTTTGTTCTGTTTGTTGCACATCCCAGTCATGTGACCCATGGGGTCTCAGGGGTTTATTTTTCCCAGTGCTGGGGTGCAGCCCAGATCCCTACGCGTACTCGGCAAGTGCTCTACCACTGAGCTACCCTTCACCCCTGTGGTCTCAGACTTTGTTTTTCTTATCTGGTCTAAGATTAAGGGGGCACAGATGCTAACATTCCTTTTAGCTTAAGAAATCTGTCTTTGTTCCCCAAAATGGAAGTCCTAGGCCCTCTTCCCCTCTTACTCTGTACAAATGGCACGCGTGTCCTGGCCCACTCTTCTAAGCAAAAGGGGTTTAGTTCAGAGGGTAATGCAGCCGGGACCCCTAAGCAGCTCTCAGAGAGATTCCTCTGCAGTGTGGGCTTCTCAGGGGCTCCAGTGGGAGCACAGTTGGTCCCAGTTGCTCCCTCGGAGCACTGCAGTGACAGCCAGCCTTGCTCCCTTCGTGGGTGAGGTGGGAGAGCCTGGCTCTGAAGGCCCTGTCTTTTCAGTTAGCCATCTCTATGGATTTGGCTTGGTGGATGCAGAAGCTATTGTCCTGGAGGCAAAGAAGTGGACAGCAGTGCCGTCGCAGCACATGTGCATAGCCACCTCGGACAAGAGGCCCAGGTAAGGCTCCAGCACCCGTGAGCTCTCAGCACAGGGACCTGACCCTGTTCAAGGTGCGGCAGTGGTGGGAGGTCTTTACACATGCATTCCTTCGCACATCGGGGGGGCTCACGTGTGCATGTGTGTGGCAGGGCGGGTCTGTGTGTATCCACATTTTGTCTTGTAGATTGTGCAGCTAGGAAAAGACACTCTTCTGAGTTCACAATCAACTTGAGGCCCCATACTGCAGCAGATTGCGCCATGATAGGGAGCCAGTTCTTCAGCCTGAATCCCTCAGCCTAGGAGTGAAAATCCTTATTCATAAGGTTTAGCATAACTGGCTGGAGCAGGGCTCTGTCCTGCCTAGCAAGGTGTACAGGGGAGCAGCCGGAATGTCCTTCCTGTCTTTCCCTGCCCACTAGAGGTGGGAGGCTTGGTCCCAGCCCAGCCTACCTGCCCTAGATCAGGCAGTGTGAACCCATTCAGCTTAGACAAGAGTGGCGGCGTCTACCGGGTTCTCAGTGGCAGGGCGGGGGTTATTATCCAATGTGCACAGCAGCTCTGCATTGCTTCTATCCGGCCTCATAAACCTTCTTATGGTTTAAGTGCTGGGATTTTTTAAGAAGCCTCAAGTAGTGGGCTGCAGGGCCCTGACTTCATCTTCCTTCCATGCATTGCCCCTTGGAGGAAGGTTTTCTAAATAAGTTACATATGTTCATTCAGATGTTTATGTACACAAAAAACAGCTGTAAAGCAAACCAGATGGTGGGAAACCTATCCTATTCAAAAATGAGATTATCCTCCTGAATTCTGCTGTTGGAACTTTACTTTCTAAGAAGGTTGAATGTGCTGCTCTGGGATAAAGAACAGAGTGCACCAGCCATAACTATTTGTAACCTTTGGAAAATGTGTGTTTGAAAGAGATGATGAAATGATTAGAATGATTAGAAGTGAAACATTGCAGGGCTGGGGTGTAGCTCAGAGGTAGAGTGCTTGGCTAGTGTGTGTGAGGCCCTAAGTTCTATCCCCAGCACTGCAAACACACACACACACACACACACACACACACACACACTGGCACACAGTTATACACAGCTTTATCAACAAATACAGATCACTCTCTTCAAGATTGCCAACTCCTATAAACACATTCTCCTCTTGTACTAGGCTCTTTTGCCACAAAATATTGAATTGTTTCTCACGGATATCTTGCAAATGTAGGAATTTAGGAAGTATTTATCGAATAAATAGCTACAGAAGGATCTTTCAAAACATTGCATTTCCATCCTGTGGCTAATTTCGCAGCCTGATCACTGGGTGATGGCTGGAAGACCCACCAGTTGGCCAGCGGGGGAAGTCTCAATGGCTTCTTAAAGACTTGTTTTCTCTGGGGAGCCTGAGACTGCCAAATTCGGAAGAAAGTGGGAGATTCTGTGAGATAAAGGAGGGCTTTGGCCTTCACTGGCTTTGTATGTTGGAAAATACCTGCCACATGGATGGTCAGATGCAGGGTAAAGTGGTGCTCGGCTCTGGGTCTGGGTCCCGTTCCTGACCGACAGGCTGCCCTCTTCCCTCCCACCGCTCTCCTGGTCAGGGCAGCTCCTGAATGAAGCATTCTTCTCTTGCCAGAAATCGTTTTAAGATGGTAGAGTGGTGCCTAGGTGGCGAATGCTTTTATTTTTATTTTATTTTGTTTTTTAAGTGAAAGCACACAAAGTCTAGACAGCACAAGCTGAGGGACCCCGGCGTAACATACAGTATGACATTGTTCCTGTCCTTCCAGGAAAATAAGGGCTCTACAAATTCCAAGTGAGAGCAAGAATCAGACTTCTGTTTCTAAAGGAAAATCATCTTTACCTGTAACAGTTTCAGGCACTTTCTGGGATTTTCAGCCAACCTACCGTCTCCAACCACTTGCCTAACGCCACCACTCGATTGTTCTGTCTGGATAAAGGACCTCCAGAGAAACATTGCTGTCACCATGGGGCGGGTCAGTGCTCCTTTCCAGCAGTGGGCCTCGCTGCCTGGTGAGGAGCTTCAGCCCGCTCTGTGGCCAGTTTCCCTCACCAGAGTTCTCATCTAGCTTTGTCCCGGCTGGGATCACCTGGCTTAAAAATGAGAGTGCAGCATCCCACACAGCTGCTTTCCCTCCTTCGGCTGTTCCCTTCACATGCACTTCCCAGGCCAACTATCCACTCTCTTGGTCTCATTCTGGTTTCTTCCTCTCATGATGGACTCCTAGGACTTTCTAAATAGTTCAAGACTGACCTCAGCTGCTTCCCGTGGTGAAGAACTGAACAAGAGGTAGATGGAGAAGGACAGAGAGAGAGAGAGAGAGAGAGAGAGAGAGAGAGAGATTTTATATACCTATGCCAGGTGTATCCCTATGCACCATATGGGGTACATTCACCTACCTTCCTCTTGTGCAGAAGGGAAATGCCACTGTGGCATGACCGGAAGTCAGAGGACCGTGTTCATTAGCCATTGTGGCCACACCTGCCTGTCCACAGTAATGTCGTGGGAAGTCTATAATGAGAGGGGCTGGGGTATTGGTGCATCCACCTCTTCAGGCTGTGTCAGCAGTGACCCCAGATGCATCCTCCTCAGATGGAAGCTGACACTGCTTCTCTGAAATTTGAGGAAAAGCCATGGGGTGAAACAGGACCAGCCCAAAGGGAACCCCAAGCGGTCCATCGGTGTTTCTAATCTGAACGCTACACATGTATGGACAGTGCAGCATGGGGCTTTTTGAGCCTGTCTCTGCCTTATAAACAAGCAGTCCTCTTGGGACTGGGGTTGTAGCTCAGTGTCTAGTGTGCACAAGACCCTGGGTTTAATACCCAGAAGAGAAGCCCCTTGAAGCATAGAGAAAGTCAGGAAGCCCACCCTGAAAAGGGCCATAGGGAGAGGTGGGCATGGGTGAGGGTGGGGAGACTGGGCCCTGCTGCCCCAGGCACTGCGGGATCTTGCAGTCTTGCTGAACAGCCTTTGCAGCCTACCATCACCTTGACCCCAGAAGAGACTGAGCGCCTCGGACCCAGCCTGTGGCATGTGACTCACCTGTGCAGGAGCGCAACGGGCACGGCTGTCTCAGGCAGTGGTCACTGAGTGCTAAATCTAAACGCAGGGAGAAGGGAAAGTCACCGGAATGAGTAAACTGAACAGAAGTTACATTTTGCAAAAGGGAATGACTCAAGAGTCCTCAGAGTTAGCAGTGGGTGGAAGTACAGGCTATACCTGGGTCTCTGCTGTGATGCTTAAACACACGTAGAACATCAAAGACATTCTTACCTATTCCTGGGCACAAATAGTTTCAATCTATTTAGAGCCTTTCTTTTATTAAAGAATGGTAAATAGGCTCCTGACCAGTGACATCTGCCCGTGCAAAATTATTTTTAAATCAGTGTGTATTAAAGAAGGTTAAAAATAATACTTTTATAGCTTTTCTTCAAATGAAAAAGAAAGTCAAGTTTAATATAATTCCTTTGAAGAAAAAGAGGCCCAGCTACTTAATATCTTATTTGACCCTGTGGTTAGTACTTTCCTTTAAAAATCAAGAAACACTTTATAACACACATGACTCCCAACTCAGTGCTGGAGAGACAACAACAAAAAATCTTTTAAGCAATATAAAACAAGAGGAACTTACCAACATGCCTTAAGTTTTTAATGGTATGGAAGGTTCTCAATCAGTTGGGGTTTTTTGTTTACTTTGATGTTTTATTAAAGATATCTCTCACACACGCACACACACACAGATACTTCTATTCCCACACCACTGTGTCATGTGAATATTCAGGACCATCCGTGCAGATGATCATCTGTTTGTAGATGTTCAGGAATTAGCTCTGGACTAACCACATCCTCCTTTCTTTCCTGGTATTTCATTATTTCTGGAATTTCATTAAACCAAACTGCACATGATGCTCATTTTCCAACAACTCTACATATAAGGACATGTGGCTGTGGATGAAAGATGATGGCTCATGATTGTAAGGCACTCACCATGCTCCAGGCATTGTCCCAAGCACTTTACGTATATTAACTCATCCCCAACAAGGGAACTCAGTTCAGGAACTATTATCCCCACTTCATGGGTGAAGAAACTGAAGCACAACTTGCTAGGGTCAGGGATGCTGCAGAACCGAGTTTCCACCCCAGGTGCCATCTCTGGCATCCACCTTGCCCCTCCAGGTAGGAACTCGAGGAGTGCTGACCCAAGGAGAGTTACCTGCATTCCCCGGAAGACCTCTTCCTTCTCTCCATGTCCCTGCCAGCTGGACACACTGCCCCCTAGGCGTCAGCCCCTGGTGGTGCACCTGCGGTGGGTCAGTGAGGGCAGCAGCTGCGGGGATCCTGGTGGAGTGTGTGAATGAGACACCAGCCAGTCGGACTCCCAGCTGTGCCCAGGTGCTCAGTCTGCTCTGACATTTGTTTAGGAAGCGAAAAGTCCCTCTTTCCTTTGGGCTCCTCTGCTCTGCAGATCCCCTCCCCCCTCGCCACTTCCCAGTGAATCTCTCCAGCCCTCTGGCCTCTGTGCATCCCTGGGTACCTAGGGAAGCCCTTGCTTTTGATTTGATTTGTCCTTTCAGGCCATTACTACATAGGCCATAACTTGATGTCCTCCAAACTTGTGGGATGCTGTGCAGTCCTGTCCTAGGGGCAGCCATCCTGGGCCCATGACATTTGTTCTGCCTCCTGATACCCCTGCAGGTTCTGGTGGCCTTTAACAATCTGCCTGTTTTCCTGCAACGCTTGATCTTCCCAGCTTAGTTTTTGAAGTAAACTTCTTTCCTCCACATTGTAAAGACTACTTGCTTCTAAAATTATTATTTGAATTGGTGGAATAATGATTGTTTCTTGTTATTCATGGTAGTTACATAGAGTCACCATATGCCCTGAATTAGCAAAGCCTGAACCATTGCTCCCACAGGATGTAGGGACAACAGAGCAGGTGGTCCCTTTCCTGCCCCAGGGTAAAAGCTCGTGGCTAATACAGCTATAGCAAAAGACAAGCTAACAATAGAAAAGCATAACGAATTTATTTGATCAAAGTTTAATATGACAGAAGCCTTCAGATTGAAGACTCAAAGACCTAGGGTGAACTATCCTTTTCTTAATGCTTAGGTTTGGTGAGGCATGGACAGCTATGTAGACATATAATTGAACAAAAAGAAAATGATCTAAGGGCTGGGAATTTAGCTCAGTGCCACTGCACCTGCCTTGCAAGAGCAAGGTCCTGAGTTCAAGCCCTGGTACCGCAAAAAAAAGAAAAAAGGAAAAAGGAAAAGCAGAAAATGATCTAGCAGTAAAAAACTGGCAGGCTGCCCAGCAATTCCTGTTATCTGACCAGGTTCTGCTTAGCCTCTCTGGGGAGCATTCCTCCCCTCAGTATGTGCAGGGCCCCTCCTGGAATGGGATTCACTATCTGACAAGGTCAGAGAATTTCTTTACGGCCAGCTTCAAGACAGAGAGGCAGGGGAAGATTAAAGTAATACTTTTGGATTTGGTGGGGGAAAGAGGTTCTAGGTTCTGTCATGTACCTTAAGGAAGAGAAATTCTAGTTCTGTGACCTGTTTCACCAGGGAAACAGGAAAGAGGGCCAGGAGAAAGTCAAAGGCTTTGCTTCTGAAGCCTTCACTTTGGAGCATCCTTCTCTGAGCCCCAACAGGGAAAATGAGGCTAGGTTCCTTCAAGCTCCTATTGTCAGATGATTAGTCCAAAGCTCCCTTATATGAAGGCGCCATACTTCCTATATATGGTTGATTCATTAACATGGAATGCATGGCCACCAGCACCGTAGTATAACACGAGTTATAACTCACGCCTAAACTGAATTTAACACACTGGTTTTCTCTGTGAGGCACACCACAGCCTTTCTGTGCGTAGAGCACTAGCACTATAGCACTGCGCCTGGGGGGCTTTGGAAAAAACAGAATCACCAACAAAGAGTGCAAAAATGTGAAAAGCATGGCACTGAGATCTGAAACCAAGGAGGCTGAGTGTGGCCTGGTTTGACCTCAGCCAGGATGCACACGGTGGGAGATTTGAGTATTTTCTGCTCTGTGTGCATGTGCAGATGACTGCAAAAGTACGACAAGTATTGGTTTAGGGATACAGGTGAATTTCAGTGAGTATATATGCAAATACAGAATCTGTGATAATGAAGACTGACTGTAGTAATTTTATTTGTCTTTTTTACTTCCCATCAGATTGAGTTTTAGACCATTATCATCACAAGGAATGTTTAAAGCCAGCTAATTCAGCCCCCTCGTTTCACATAAAAAAAAATGTGTGCTATAAATTTAAATGCTGTATATTAAAACATCTTATAGCCCAATTAATCATAGAGAGCCTTGTCTAAATTAATGTAGTAGATTAGCTTCTCTTATAAAGTTGTTAAATTTTATTTCTACCTTAAATGCTGTGCTGTCATTTGATAACCAGAAGTAATTTCATCCAAAAGAAATTCTAAATGTGAAGTAATATGAGTAACAAAGTCTGCAGATTAACACAATAACCTCCATCTCAGACTGTCCCGTGAAGGACATTCATCCTAGAACACATATCTGAGAAGTGACTTAGAAGCTTCCTCTTTGCCCATGCAGAAGGCTCTGTGCCCTCCACCAGATCAGATTGCTCTCCTAGAATTTTATTTAACAAATGTGCTCCGATTAACCTCTCCCCATCAACTCACTACTCTGAAAGTTCGGTCAAAGCGTTTCCATGTGGACCTCCTGACCGACTTTCCTGGTCAGCCTTCTGTAATAATGGGCCTCAGTTGCTCAGCGACCCCTTCTTTCCCACCAGATGCCAAGGACACTGCTGCCTTCTGATTCAGGTGGGTCTCCCAACATGAGCTCAGTATCATCCAGTGAGGAGCTCGGTCCAGCTCAGCTCTTGGCCCCAGGCCTGGAGCTTGGAAAGGAAACATTACCCTGGAACCACAAGGGTGCAGGTCTCCGCATGAAGCTGAGCTGGAGTGAGGTCTTCATGGTGGAAATAAGAAATCCTGACATGCGGTTGCTTCGTAGTTAGAGCAGAAAGATAAGTGGAGAGTTAAACACCCCCCCCACCCCGTACAGCAGAAGGTACATGACCCAGGTTCCTCTGTTCTTCCCTGCCAGTTATTTAATTTAAGATATTTACCTTTGCATGTTACTCCAATACCAAAAGATTCTCAGAGCTGTGAAGGTGGAAAATTGGGAACTTTTCTATATCTTTATGCATTGGAGAAAACTAGAAGGAGTCTGCCATATTGGTAGCCTGGGTAAAAATAGTAGGATGTGGAGCTCTCCACCTCCTCAGGAGCAGGGAGCAGTTCCACATTGTTTAGGATGAGCAGAGAACATCCAGAGTGTGAGAGTAATGAATTCTGAAGTGTGTGGCCTGACTGGAAGGGGCATTTCTCTGTCTTTGGGGATCTCTTCGAAGTCTGAAATCTCCCTGTCTTAAACATTGATCAGGCTCCAGGCAGGTCCCACAGGACCCCTGAACTCCTTGGGCTCCTCTAGACTTCTAGGAAGATGGCTCTGTGTACAAGACCACAGTTTCAGGGTTTAATCACAGAAGAACATTTTTGGTTCCCTAGAGAAATTTAAGATCTTTCTGAATCAGTTTTCGTGATTAAAGTACAGTTTAGCCGTATTCATGTGACAAAAATGATCCTTGCCTGTTGTTAACCGAAAAAATAAATTATTTTGCAGTAGACTTGCATTTTCTGTATTAGCTTTGAAATAATTATCAGATAGGGAATAATTTACTCTTTTGAATTTCAGTTTTTTACATTGATATTCACTTTCTGTCTTGGAGTTCACTGAGTCCTTAAAAATGATGTGGCTTCCCTGCTTTTCCTTGGAATTTCTTTCTGAAATATAAGATAAGTTTATCTTGACAATTGAAACCTCTTCTTTTCTTAAGGAAATGCAGAAGCCCCTGATTTGGTAGGTTAGGTGCCCAAAGTACAGAAAGAACGCATCATAGAATGGAAGCACCTCATGTTCTTGCCGGCACTGGCTGTCCTGGCTCCTAGCTCTCCCCTAATACTTAAAAAAATGAGGCGTCCTGGTGGCCTGTAACTGAGTGATTTCACAGTTAAGAGCTTTCACATAAAAACTAATTGTTACAGGCAACCTTGTTCCCCAGGCAGGCTGGCCCCCAGGGGAGAGCTATGCCTTGGTTTGAAAACCAACTCTGTTAACTCCTGAAGGAATGGAGCACTGGCCACCCCAAGGCTGTCACCCTGGGGAGCAGCAGAGCGGCTCCCTGTGGCCGAGACCCAGCCTGTCTTTCTCCCCCAGCACCTGGAGTCCATTGCCACCACTAAGGCACATGCAAGTGACTCTGGTATTCTCATCAGGATGTTTTTTTTCTCAAGGTCTTGTTGCTGTGGACCAGGAGTATGGCAGTGAGGTGGACCAAGCTTGGGGTTTGGTTGTCTTTTATTTCACCCTGCTTCTGTTTGCTTAAATTATCAGTAGGATTAAAACTTTCTTGCTAGGATTCTAGGTCTATTTCTACAGGGCAGTGATTGCTCCTCCTGCCAATTAGAAAAAAAGATGGGGTGGACACAGTGTTAAAGGCTTTTGTCTCTTTTACACCTTGATCTTGCTATCAGCCCTGAAAAATGTTAAAGTTTGACAGTAGAGTCATTCTTGGGTCTTGGGATCTTGACTGAGAGCCACATTATGAAGCCCTAGGGGAGCATTAGTGAAATCTGTCTCCCATTGCACATGGAGGACCCCTAAGCCCAGCACACCCAGTTTGCATTCCTGGTAAGAGCAGGTGAGCACTGTACCTGGAGGTACACGTGGGCCTTGCAGGTCCTGGAGCTCTCCAAAGCTTTTCACCATGTTCTGCATCTGCCACAGTGGTGGGGCCCCTGACTAGTAAACACAGACAGTAAAATGTGGAGAAGGCAATGAAAGAAGTCAGCACCCCTAAATCAATTTATAGTGCATGCAAAGCATGTTTTCAAATATTTACAGAATCGCCAAGGGAATTACATCACTGTTTCTAACTGTTTTGATTGTTTTTTATGACTCAGGCCCAGTAGAGCCAAGCGATGTAATTCCTGAGAGGCTCTGAGCATACGCTTGGAGCCTCCCCAGAGGAGTCAGGCATAATAGGAAAGTGCTCCCTGCAATAAACCGACTGCCGGCTATGTAGTGGGGGATTATTAATGTGCTGCTGTGTGGCGGCCAGGTCTCCACCAAAGAATGCCATCTTTCTTCAGGTTGCAGATCATTCAGGTGAGGGAGCCAGGCTTTGTGGAGACGTGAGCCATGATGACCCAACCCAGGCTCAGGAGCTGCCTTGGGCACAGGCTGTGTCTGCTTTCTGTGTCAGGAAATCCCGACGGAAATGACTCTTGAGTGATGGGAGCTTTGTGGTTGTCCCAGGTTCCATCCCAGCTGCCCTGAGTTTGTAAAGAGAACAGTGCTTCTGTCTCCAGCTTCTGTCACAGGGCAGGAGAGGGAAGTGACCCCAGTCAGAAGCAGACCAGCTCCAACAGCTTTGGTCCTTGGAGTGTGGGTCCATCCAAGCGTCCAAGCAGGGCAACATGGGGCAGAGGTTGAGGGAGAGGACGTGAGCCGCAAATGCCTGCTCCGCCTCCCAGTAGCTGCATGACCTTGGTTGCAGTCCTTAATTTCTCTCTGGATGAAATGGGTTAATCCCCAGAAATGTTCAGGTCAGTGCCTGGTGCCAGTCAGTTCAGGAATGTTTGCCCTTGCTGTGTAGCATTGTGACCTCTGTTTTCAAGACTGGTCTTTGCAACAAAGTAAGGGGATGTTAAAACCTTGCATA
Source organism: Heterocephalus glaber (assembly GCF_000247695.1). Next base: position 3,455,805 of record NW_004624768.1, read on the forward strand.
TCCCAGGCCACTGAGAAAGTGAGGTGGCCACCTGCTCCTTAGAGAAAAGACTCCTCCAGAGCAACAAAGGGTCAGGCTCTTGATAGACTGGCCCAAATCTGGGCTCTAAATCTCTGGAAATGAATTCTAGAACCACAAAGTCTTCCAGGGCAGATGATAGAACTCAGAGTGGACCATCTGAGAGTGAGACTCCAGCTGCTCTCTGGGGATCCTCAGAACCCAGAGCTGCACCTGGGAAGGAGCAAGCTGGGGTGCTTGTGCCTGTGGTCATCCGTGTATGTGTGTGTGTGTGTGTGTGTGTGTGTGTGTGTGTGAGAGAGAGAGAGAGAGAGAGAGAGAGAGAGAGAGAGAGAGAGAGAGAGATTCAGTGACTCAGCACCCAGTGCTGA
>NW_004624768.1:3456293-3511577 GCF_000247695.1 Heterocephalus glaber
CCCAGAGCTGCACCTGGGAAGGAGCAAGCTGGGGTGCTTGTGCCTGTGGTCATCCGTGTGTGTGTGTGTGTGTGTGTGTGTGTGTGAGAGAGAGAGAGAGAGAGAGAGATTCAGTGACTCAGCACCCAGTGCTGAGCTCTTGCTCCTCCTCAGGAGCATCCCTATAGTACAAGTGCTGCGGACCACGGCCCTGACGAATGCCTGCGCCGACCACTCAGACCAGCGCGTGGTCTACTTGGAGCACGTGGTGGTCCGCATCTCCATCTCGCATCCTCGCCGGGGAGACCTCCAGATCTACCTGGTTTCCCCCTCGGGAACCAAGTCTCAACTTTTGGCAAAGAGGTAAGGCAGGGTTCTGTGCCCCATGGGGGCCCCACCTGGGGACTCTGCCCCTGTCCGGACACTGTCCACATGGAGAGTCCTGCTCCCTGAAACCTTGTCTTTAAAACAATCCTCCAAAACTTTTCACATTTTCAGGAAGAAGTGACAAAGGGGTTGTTGCCCTATTTTGTTGTGTAGTGAGAAAGTTGATGGGATTCTGGCAGTGCCTTCATTGGTCTTGAAAGTGCATTGACAGTCATATCTATTCTGTTTAGTTGGCATTGGAAACCAGTGCATGTAACCGAGAAGCTTCATCTCCTGGAGCTCCCCACTCAGTGCTTGCCACCCCTTAGGGCCCGCATGGTTGGACTCTGGCCTCTGGGCTTGGGTGGGATGCAGGGAAGGCACTTCAGGCTGCTCTCTGTGGCCTTCTCCCCTAAATGCTAGCCTCAGACACAGACCCAGAATTCTCAAAGGTTTGCCCATGGTTTGTGGAAGGCTATGGAGTCATTTTTTCAACAAATTTAGGAACAAGAACAAGCGTTCGGTTGCATTCATATGACTTGCAGGTAGACTGGAGAAATTATGGCACCCTGGGGGAGAACTGCCTTTTGTCTCTTTCTAGCTAAGAGTCAGAAAGGAGAAAAAGGTTTCACGGATTCATAAAGAAATCAGCATTTCTGGTATCTCTTCAAAACCAGACCTAGCAACTGTGCCCCCAGTCCAGGAGGAGCACCCATGCTTGGGCGTGCCCTGTCTGAGGGGTCTAGGTGGCTCACTGGGGTTTCCTGCCTGGCATTCTGCCGTTATCAGGGCTGTAGGAGGCTTGGCTATTCAGAAACGGGGTGTGTAGTAGAAGCTCTCATGCAGAAGTCCCCCTTTTCTGAACTTCTACTCAACCACCTTACATAAGATAGTTTGGCCTGCTTTACAAGACTCAGCAGCAATGAAGGGGCACCAGGGCCACTGCCCCAAGGAGACGATGTGTGTGCTGTGCCCCATATCCCTCTACCCAGCTTCTAGGACCAGCAGCCTGCAGGTGGGGCAGCAAGCAGTAGATGGTGGTCCCAGCACAAGCTTTGTCCTTAGTGAACTGGAATCGACCCAAGACAAGACCCTGGTTTTATGGATCCCAAGAGTTTGGCCACCATGCTCAGCCCTGACCAGGTCCCACTTTCTCAGCTGAAGAGCAGAATGGAGGTGCCTTCCCCTCCTGAATGCAGAATCAGCCACACTCTGCCTATGGAGGCCCTTGTGAGCTTGAGCCAGCAAGCTGAAGCTTGTTAGTGTTCTCCTTTCAGGAGATTTGGTTTTTGTTTTAATTTTTAGAGATTTTAATCTGAATGTGCACTTTCTAGAATTTCCCGAAAAGCTGGAAGTTCTCCGCCAGGCCCACGTTCTCTGCATACCCTGGCTTGGAGCTGAGCAAAGGGGCAAGTTTGCTTTAGGGCTCCCCTCACTTCTTGATCCTCACCAGAACCCCCACTTCCGTTCACTCGCTGCTGTATTTCTACCTATAGACACCCCAGGTCACAGCCCCTGAAGGTAGGGGCCTGAACTGACCAGGAGCCCACATGAGACTTAATAGCTAGGGTGACAGATGGCAGGCTGGCCAGGTGACAGTGACTGGAGGGTGTGTGCCTTGGAGCCTAGAGACCGGGGCTCACACCCTGGGCCCTCCACTTCCCAGCTCAGCTCTCAGGACCCAGTCACTTGGCTCCTCTTTATCCTTCCCCTTTGGGAAAGTCATTCATTCATTTGTAAATGTTAGGACTCTTACAAGAAAATAGTAATATTACAAGAGCTGAATGTGATAATATAGATAAGAATGCTCGGCACAGGTGCCTGGCTGCCCTTCGTATCCTGCCGAAGTCCAGCTGGCAACAGCCCGCCAACATGCCCATGCACCCCCAGTCTGTTTCATTCCTCTTCTCACCTTGGTCCTTCTGTGTCCCTAGCCCTGTGCTGGAGCCCCTTGGGATGGTGGAGAGCAGGGCCTGAGGTTTATTTGCAGCTACCTACTTGCAAATAATGCTTGCTGTCCCTGTGCCATAAAGCACCTTAAAATACTGCCCTGAGGCCACTTGGCAGTCACTTGAGTCTGGGGAGTTTGTTGGGGTTTTTTTTCCCTCAAAGGCAGATTTTGTGATTATATCAAGATTTTGGTCTTAGGATCTATTACCTTCTACTTACTTCACATCTTACTTAATTCAGCAGCTTTTTCGGGTTGCTAATTTTTTTCACAAAGAGTAAGCTGACATTCCTAAGGACCTCAGCACTTAAAAGCGTTTGTTCTTTTTCTGTCCCCAGTTTATCAGGTTCTCCTTGCCTTTGAATGTGAAAACCAGCCTTGACCTTGGCTGTTTCTTAGTGGAAAACACAGAATGCCTTCCTCCCAACTAGTCTCCATGCAAACAATGTTCCTTTGGTCAGCATCTATACACTGAGTGTTCAGAGAGCCCCCAAACTGGGAGCAGAATTTCACATCACACCAAACTTACATATTTAAGTTTCTGATGAACAATAAAAAGCCCTGTGTTAAAAATGTCTTTTTCCAAAATAGAGATAGAAAATTAAGCTATGAAGAAAGAGGAAGAGAGAATTGAAGCCCTTTGAGTTGTTCCCTCCAGGACAGCAGCCTGAGGAGGACACTCGGGCTTGGGAGAGAGAAGGTGTCAACTAGTTGTTTCTTGTTTCTACTTGAACTGAAGGTGGGAACCAGTGGAAGCTGAAGGCCCAGGGCTGGTGGGGACAGTCAGGGAAGACCTGCCACTTGGGGAGGGGGGCGCAGGAAGCCTTCTCCTCCTCCTACTCGGCCCAAGGGTGTCTCCCACCCGCTCTGGAGCACAGTCAGGTCATCATTGTCATCTCTTCCAAAGGCAACCAAGGGAAATTGGTTCAGCCCTGGAGATTCAGAAGTAACTCTCTTCTCCCAAGTTTGAGTGGCTATTTGTTTTTACTTATTTGCAAGAGCAGCACACAATCTGGCTCTAAAACAAATGTGGACATATCATTTATTCCACAAACATGCAATTCTTAAAGGCTTCCTTTGTGAGCCCCGTCTAAGCTTATGTGAGTCATGTGACCCAGCTTCTGTCTGCTTTTGTGCCTCTGGGCACTGGGTGTATGTATTCTACGAGATTGGTGCTTGGGTGGGGAGGGAGCAAACTCCCGCCACGTCTGTGGGAAAGTGGCAGCACTGAGGGCATTGGTGAGTGATCTCGTAAACACATGCTGATGGCAGAAAGAACACAGAAGGAGAGGTCAGAATGCCCCCTTCAAGTCCCAGCTCTACTGGTTACTGGTGGTGGGACCTGCAGCAAACTAGTATACCTGGGATCCCGCCTCTGTTAATTAGGATGGGAAGAGATTACTGGGACCAAGACCCTACCTTTGACTGGGCATGTTGAAGCCTGCATGCCTGCCCTCCTCTCCAGATGTTAGGGAGGTCCAGTGAGGTAACAGGTGAAACTCAGGCAGTGAAAACATCAACATGTGAGGTGTGTCCTTTAGTCTCCCCACTTCTCTCCAGCCCCACCCAGGGCTTCCACTGGACGATGCAGGCTCCTGAGGAGTAATTCCTTCTGGGCCAGACAGAGTCCTCTTTGACTGGCTCCCTCTGCCTGGCATTGATTTTCTAACACTGCATCTCCAATTGCAGATTGCTGGATTTTTCGAATGAAGGATTTACAAACTGGGAGTTTATGACTGTGCACTGCTGGGGAGAAAAGGCTGAGGGGGAATGGACCTTGGAAATCCAAGACCTTCCATCCCAGGTCCGCAACCCGGAAAAACAAGGTCAGTGCCACTTGGGCATTTTATAACAATTTTATATTTCACCCCTTTTAACCCTAGCCCTTTATTTATCTCATGACTCTGGTAAATCTTTGTTTTGTGGAGGTAAAATTCACATAGCACACAGTTCCTCATCTTAATCATGTTAAAACGTACAGTGCAGTAGCTTTTAGTACATTTACAGTGTTGTACAACTATCGCACTAATTCCAGAGCATTTTTATCCCCTGCAGAGGGAACCCCAAACACATTGGCCAATCACTACCTATTCCTTCCTCCTTTTCTGGTCCCCACCAATCCCTAATCTACTTTCTGTCCTCATGAATTTGTCTATTTGGACATTTTATGTAAATAGAATCATACAGTATATGACCTTTTGCATCTGGCTTCCTTCACTTAGCATGCTTTCACATTTGCCCATGGTGTAGTATGCATCAGAATTTCATTACTTCTATGGCCAGCCAGTATTTTAATGTGTGTATGTACCATTCATTGTTTCATCCATTGATGACTTTTGGGTTATTTCTACCATTCAGCTATTGTGAATAGTGCTTGTATGAACTTTCTTGTACAAGTTTTTGTGTGAGCATGTTTCATTTCTCTTAGTTATGTATGTACCTAGATATGAAATTTCTGGGTCACAGGGCAACTCTATGTTTAACTTTTTGAGGAATAGCCAAGCTATTTGCCAAATTGACTGCATCATTTTACACTCACAAGCAATATATGAGAGATCCAGTTTCTTCACATCCTTGCTAACATTCATTATTGACTTTTCTTTAAAAACAAAATAGCCATTCTAGTCGATATGAAGTGGCATCTGTGATTTGGATTGGCATTTCCTTCATAACTAATGATATTGGGGATCTTTTCATTGTATTATTGTTCATTTGTGTATCTTCTTTGGGGAGATATTTATTCAAATCCTTTGCCCATTTAAAAAAATGGGTTACTTGGCCTTTTCTTCTTGAGTTATAAGGTTTTCATCAGATATATGATTTGCAAATATTTTTTCCCATTCTCAGGGTTGTCTTTTTCACTTGAGTGATTGTATTATTCAGCTTTCTTATTGCTGGGACAAAATACCTGACATTGCCAACCTAAAGAAGGTGAAGTTTATTTTGGCTTACAGTTTCAGATGGCTCAGTCCATAGCCAGTTGGCTCCACAGCAGAAATGGCATGGCAGAACGGGCTAGTGGAGGAAACCTGCTTAATCTTTGGCATCCAGGAAGCAGAGAATGAAGAATGAACCAGAGCAAGGGCCGGGGATTTAGCTCAATTGTTCTGGCGCCTGCCTTGCAAGTGAAAGGTCCCGAGTTCGATCCCTGGTACCAAAAAAAAAAAAATGCTATGGCACTGAGCTCAGTCCCAATCCCTGCTGTACAAGCGTAAGGACCCAAGTTCAATCCCTGGTACAAAATAAAAAAAAAAAGAATGAACCAGAGCAAGAGATATGTCCTCCAGTGCACAACCCCAGTGACCCCTCTCCACCCAATGCACATTCAACTATGAACTCATCACTGGATTAATCCACTATTAAGTATATACCCCCATGATCCAATCACCTTCTGAAAGCCCCACCTCTGAACACTTTTAGGGGACTTTTAGGGAACTTTTTATATCTAAACCATAGTAGTAATGGTGTTCCTTAATGCACAAAAGTTTTTAATTTTAATGAAGTCCAGTTTATTTTTCTTTTATTACTTGTACTTTTGGTGTCATGCTTTCAAAACTGCTGCCTAACCCAAGGTCACAAAGGTTTACTTCTATATTTCCTTTTCAGAGTTTTATAGTTTTAGCTCTTACATTTAGATCTTTGATCTACATTGAAGTAATTTTTATATGGTATGATGTAGAGGTCCAAATTCATTCTTTTGCATGAGGCTCTCCAATTACCCAAGCATCATATGTTGAAAAGATGTTCTTTCCCTGTTGTATGATCTTGGCACCTTTGTCTAAATCAATTTGCCATAACTACTGAAATTTATTTTGAGACTCTGACATATCTTCCATTGGTCTATTTCTCCTTAGGCCAAGAGCACACTGTTTTGATTACTGTAGCTTTGTTGTAAATTTTGAAATCAAAATGTGTGAGTCTCACCACTTTTGTCTTCTTTTTCAAGATTGTTTTGATTATTCTGGATCCCTTGCAAACCCATATGAATCTTAGCACAAATTTGTACATTTCTTTTTTTTAAATGTGATTGGAATTTCGATAGAGATTGGATGTGTAGATCAATTTGGGGAATCCTGCCATCCTGACAATATTAAATCTCTAATCCATGAACATAGGATGCTTTTCCATTTATTTAGCTCTTAACATTGTTCAGCTGGGGGATTTAGCTCAGTGGTTCTGCCACCTGCCTCGCAAGCACAAGGACCCAAGTTCAATCCCCGTTACCAAAAAAAAAAAATCAGTAACATTGTTCAGAAATGGTTTTTGTAGTTTTTAATATGAAACTTTTTCACTGCCTTGGTTAAACATGTTCCTAAGTATTTTATTCCTTTTAGTGCCATTGTAACTGGAATTATTTTCTCAATTTTGGTTTTGGGTCATTTATTTCATTGTAAGTCTTGTACCCTTTCATAACTGCTTTGTTAAAATCAATCATGCATACGTGCCGGGGATTGAGCTCAGTGGTTTCGCCGCCTACTGCGCAAGCACAAGGACCCAAGTTCGATCCCCGGTACCAAAAAAAAAAAAAAAAAAATCAATCACATATTTAACCAGTCTATTCTGAATGCCTTCTATGGGCCAGGCACTGATCTAGGTGAGGGAGCAATAATCTAGAAGAGAACTAGAATAATCTTCCCATCTTACGCTGTAGTCATCCGCAGAGATCACTAAACTCTTCCCATGGCTGTTTGCGGGTTCATAGTAAAATACACAGGCGATGCCGGCATCTTGCTTTTCTGTGGAAAGGTTTTGCCAAGGATTGTTTTCACTGTTTTGATGTTCCTTGTGTGTATAATCCTTCTCCTGCCAGAGTTCTTTTCCAGTTCTCCATGACACACAGCTGTGTGTGTGTGTGTGTGTGTGTGTCTGTGTGTCTGTGTTTTACCAGGAAGAGAAAAGAACATTGACTTGCCTTATGCAGAAAGCTGACTTTAAATTGTCAAGTCGTCTATAGGGATTCTAGCTCCCAAAATCACTTTCCTTCTGATTTTAAAATAACTATCATAAAAAAGTGCTACTATCACAAATTCTAAAGTTACAAAAGCAAAAAATTGTAAATGAGTTGACATTTACTTATTTTAAGAGTAGAAGCTCCTCAGTCCTTTCTTTTAAAAGCCCCAACATAAATCAGCCTACTGTTAAAAACTCGAGGGGCGATTCCTGTGCTGCCCCCGCACGCACTCACCACTCTGTGGGCGCTGCGCTGCGTCCCTGGCCTGTGCCACCACTCCACCTGCTGCCCCGGAGGCTGGCTGTGCAGACCGGAGGCTGGTGGCCCACACTGCAACACTGCGGACCGTTGATCTTTCCCTGTACCCTCCCACGAGCTCGGGCTATGAGCTGTGGAGGGATGGTGGTGCCCGGGCTCTTCCCCCACGTCCCTCCACTGGGCTCCCTCGTGTGGCCGGCCTCACCCTACTCTGCATCCTCTCCAGCCTCCGCCTACTTCTGGCTATGTCTGTCTGCTGCTGGCACTCCACCCACTCCTGTCCACATCACCAAAACTGGGGCTGTTCCGGGTCCTTCACAGAGAGAGACACCCTCTCTGCTGGCCACACAGTGCAGTGGTTAAGGCTGTGGGGCTCGGGAACAAAACTCTTACTAATACCTAGGACCTGGGCAAGTCACTTAGCCTTTCTGGGCCTCTGCCTCCCCATTTACAAACTGGGGCAATAACATGCATGTTGCGGAGTTGTAGCACGCTGCAGTCATTCACACAGGGAGGGTACTGAGAGCCGAGTGGCCACACAGTGGCCCCAGGCAGCACACCCACTACCTGAAGTGCCTCCCACACCTTCCAGGCCCTGGCCACCCTAGGCTGCTCCTTGGTGGCCTCCTTGATGGATGCTTCACCCAGAGCCCCAGGCACACTCCTGGGCCCTGCTTTGTCTTCCTTCTCACCTGGGGATCTCATCCAGCCCTCCTCGACACTATCTGGTGATGGTGCCCAGAGACTGCCTCTCTCTACCCTCACTCTGTCCAGCCCTGCTCTGCAGCAGCCTCCCTGGATTCTGTGCATGGCTCTCACGGGCTCTGTGTTCTGGGCATCTGGGACCCAACTCCCAAGCAGGTCCTCCCATTTCCCCATCATGTGCATAGCCCGCTGTGTGTCCTCTTGCTCAGACAAAACCCAAGAGTCGGCCTTCAGTTTTTCTCTTCTTCACCTCACCGTCTGCCTCGAGCCTCTCAGTCTGCCCACTGCCTCCGCCCAATCCCCTGCCACCTTTACCTCCTCCTGCCCCTGGCTTTCCTGCCTCTGCCTGTGGTGGCGACAGCAGCTGATGAGCCCATGATATACAATTCAGACAGCCATGCATCCCTGCTAAGCACTGCATGGCCTGCTGTGGTTTGGTTTTGTTTTTCATGGTACTAAAGATTGAACCCAGGCCCTTCACACTGAGCTACATCCTCAGCCTTTTTTGATTTTTTATTTTGAGACATGTTCTTGCTAAGTCACTAAGTTGCCCAAACTGGGCTGGAACTCACAGTCCTCCTGCCCTAGCCTCCTGGAGTGCTGGGATCACAGGCAGGTGCCACTATGCTTAGCTGGGCTCTCATAGTTCAGAGAGCAAAACCCTCTTCTCTTAGCCTGGCCTGCAAACCTTCCAACACCTCTCCACCATGTTCTGTTTCCTCTTCCCCATCATACTGACCTCCCTCAGTTCCCTGAACATGTGTGTTCTGACCCACCACAGGGCCTTTGCATCTGCTGCTCTCTCCCATGGAAGTGCTTGTTCTACCCAGTTCTTCCCATGATCACAGCACAGCCCTGACCTCCATGGCTTCATTTGAACCTCTGCAGTAGATTTCCTTGCTAGCTTTTCCATCCTGTGTTACTTCTACAAGAACAGAGGTGGAGGATGAGAATAAGAAGGAGTAAATATTTGTTAATATTCCTATTTTACCCTGGCTGGGGCACAAAGGGCTAATAGATTTGATTCTTAACAATGATAGAGACATATGAAATCAAATATCTTTGTATAATACAGAAATAAGAAAAATTTAAAACAAGATGCAAACCTTCCAAATCACCAGAGGAAAAATAAGCATGAGGACAAATGGATCAGTGTCCCAAAGGATAAAAAGACTGCCGGCAAATCTGAATAGGTTTGCAGAAATCCTAAAGAAAATATTAGCAAGTGGAAATCATTGGCTTATTCAAAGAATAAAACTCCCCTCCAATCAGCCTTCATTCAACAGATACTTCCTGGGCATGGGCGAGGTTCTAAGCACTGGGGACAGAGTGGTAATCGAGCCAGACACTGAGGTTGCATCCTAGTGAATGCAGTAGCTAATAAACAAGATCAGCAAGCAGGAAATTACAGTCCACCACATGAAGAGAAGCTGCAAGGAGAAAAATACAGCAGGGAAAAGCGAGAAGGGCATGTCAGGGTGACAAGGGAAGGCCCGAAGGAGCAGATATTTGAGCAAAGTTTGCAGATGAAGGAGTGGGCTGTGCAGACACCTGGAGAAGGGTCATTCCAAGCAAAGGGTTCGGCACATGCAAAGGTCCTGACACAGGAGCATACCTGGAGTGTTTGTGGCACAGGTGAGAGGCCCACAGGGCTACAGAATATGTTGGAGTCATTCACTGAGGGTCAAGGGGGCGGATCACACCAGGTTTTGTAAGCTGTTGAAAGCACTTGGTGGGAACTTCTGAATAGAGGAGGGCAGGGCCAGGGGTTTAGCTCAGTGGTTTCACAACCTGCTGTGCAAGTGCAAGGACCTGAGTTCGATCCCTGGTACCAATAAAGAAAGAAAGGAAGGAAGGAAGGAAGGAAGGAAGGAAGGAAAGGAAGGAAGGAAGGAAGGAAGGAAGGAAGGAAGAAAGAAAGAAAGAAAGAAAAGAAAAGAAAGAGGAGCGATGATCTGCGCTTCCATGGTAATAGGCTTACTGACAGCTTGGTTAGAAGACACTAAGTGGGAGTGGAGAGAACAAAAGACAGGCCAGTTAGGAAGTCACTGCAGTAGGAGAGGAAGGTGACTCAGACCAGGGTAGCAGCAGTGGAGCTGTGTGAAGCAGTCCATCTCTGAAAGTAGAGCTGAGAGGCTCGCTGAGCAGATGTGGGCTGCGAGAGGAGAGAACAGGCACCAATGGTCCTGCGGAGAAGTAGAAGAGTGGAGCTGCGATTTCCACGATCTGGACCATCAGAGGAGGAGCAGGTCCTACAGAGAAGCTGAAGAGCTCCTTTGGGGTGGGTTAAATGGAAGACACAGTGGTAAATCTAGGTAGCAAGGTGGACCTGGAGTCCGGGGCAGAAGGAGCTCGTGACATGTATTCATGATATTGCCTCTCCAGGCCATGAGCCATGGAAGAGCTCCTTATACAGCAGTATTTAATACCCATTGGAGCCCAGGAAGTGGCATACACATGGGCCGAGCAAAGCTTTGGTGCTGCAGCTGTGCACAGACAGAATCTCATCCCTGCAAAGCTGTGCACCTGCCTGTGCCCCTGCCCACCCACCCAGGTGCTGCTGCACCAGCTCTGCCCTGCCTTTTAGCTGCCGAGTTTGCTGTCTGGAGTGTTGTTGACAGGCCCCTGTGTACCCTGTGTCTTTTCCCTGGTGCGTGATAGGTACACCATAGGTGTTGGAGAATTAATGAGTGCCATTGGAATTGCCTGTAGTCACCATATGAGGAGATGCTCTGCATGCTTCTGGGGACACAGGATTAGTGGATCCAGGGATGCTTCCCAAGAATGGCCCCATATTAAGTCCTGAGACAGGCCCACCTCCATCCATAGGCGTGGTTAGAATCTGGGTTTTTGTTTTGGGATTGAGACAGGAGTGGAATAAACATCTCATGGGTGCTTTTCACTCTGACCTGTACTTATTAGAATTTGGGAAGTGGGAACACATTCCCCAGTATCATCCTAAAAAGCCTGGCTTCTGGGGTGGGCTCATTCTTCAGAGAACCCCTGCTCCTGAACATGGTCTTTGTAGAAACAGCAAGTTCAGGCAAGCATCTAGCCAGTCAAGGTCAGCATGCTCTTCCTGAGTGTGCATCAAGGACAGATTCCTTTCTCTGGGCCACATACTCAGCATGTCCAGGCATCCACATGTGTGCTGCAAGCACAATTGGAGTCCACCTTGGGCCTGTAATCATCTCTCCGTGGTGGGAATCCATCTCACGGGGCAACTGCATCATAACCTCTCCAATGTGGTCTCACCCTCCTTGAGAGTCAGTCTTGGGCTTGATGCTCAGAGTGGCCACTGAGGCTTCCTGGGAAGTGTGATGAGAAGTGGAAGCCAGAATGTGTCAGGTGGGCTAGCAGAAATGTAGGTGGCCCTTTCCCAGGGTGATGTGTGGATCGGGAGCTTATGAGGTCCCTCTGAGGTTAACTCTCTTCAGCCTCCAAATGTATAGTTGCTCTCCCAGAGGTCTGCGGCATCAAATCGGGGATCTGCGTGTCCTAAGGGATGTTTGTCCTATGAAAGTTTGAAGAGTGTCTTTCTCATTGCTGAGACAAAATACCTGACACCCAAAGTTAAAGGAGGAAAGGTTTATTTCTGCTCAGTTTGTAGAGATTTCAGTTCTTAGCTGGCTGGCTCCAAGGCAGGGTGTCATGGCAGAGGGGCATCACAGAGGAGAAACAGTCCACGGCAGGGCAGGCAGAAGGCAGCAAGCAGCAAGCAAGCGACCAGCAATGACCCCACCAGCCCCCTTTCCATCTCATATTTTATCCATGCTACCTGCCATAAGGCAGGTACCTGTCACACCCTTGCACAGCACCTTGTCACACCACAGCATTGCACAGTGAATCAATCCCTGCATCACACACTCTAGATCCAGCCACCTCCGAAAATCCCCATCTATGACCTCATGAGGCTTTGGGGAGACATCTTGTCACAGCCATAACAAGGACATTCTGCCATGAACTAGATTCCAGACAGGTATCCAGGGAGCCTGAGATGCAATCCCAGCCTCTGAAGATCTGGCAGACTAGGTGGGGATGGTTTCCTGGTCAAGAACTAGTAATACCACACACCAGGCCCCAAGGCCACCAAAGACTCGGAGGACTGTCTAGACTTCAGTAGAGCAAACCTAGTTCCTCCCAGTTGAAGCAATGAGGAAAGGCTTGTAGGGAAGGATCCACTTTAAGGCCTGCCAAATTGTCAGAATCGCCCCTATATTAATTTGGGTTTTTCGCTGTGTTCTGTTTTTGCGACAGGGTCTCACCATGTTGCACAGGCTGGTCTCAAACCCATGGGCTCAAGCAGTCTTCCCACCTCAGCCTTAGTAGCTGAGACAACCAGTGTGCTCCACCACTCCTGGGTCCTACTTTGATGCAGTCTTTTTTTTTTTTACTTTAGTAGAACAGAAAATATAGGACATCAGGAAATGGAGACTGAGCAAAAGTGTATTGCTGCTTCTTTAATTTTTGTAAAATGAAGCATCAAGCGGTGCTCACATTTCCCTCCCCAGGGCTGGCCTTGCTCACCAGGCAGTGAGAGGGACCACAGGTGGGGTCTCATGATGCAGCAGGGCTTCCACACCTGCCTGGAGGGCAGACAGAGGGGACAGTGTCAGGCTGACGTGTGATCCTCTGTGATTACCTGCCCTGACGCTCCTCTCCTGGGTCAGGTCTGGAGCTGCCTCAGATGCCCAGGGACCATCCTTGAGTGCAGAGCAGAGGCAGGGCAAACCAGAGGAAAGAGCCAGCTGCCACAGTGAGGACAGTGGCTGCAGGCAGGTAGGGGTGGAGTAGGAGGGAGATATTGAGATTGCTGGAGTCTGAGAAGATTTCTAGAAATGGCTGCAGTGGCAGCAAACACCAGCTAGCAGGAAGGGTTAAAGAATGCTGGGGGTGGAAGGGGGCTGCGAGATCCGGGTACTCTGTGCCCACAGGAAGTGCACTAAGGCACAGTTATGCTCTGCCTGTGGGCCTGGTCCCAGGGTAGGCACCATTCACAGGAGCCCACACCTGAGAGGCCATGCCAGGGTGACAGCCTCCCTGAGAACAGTTACAGTCACTGTTGGGGCCAAGAGGGGACCTCAGTTCTGTGCATGATTGTCACACAGTAGGTGGGAAGAGAGGAAGGGAGGACCGTTTGCAGCCAGCTTGCTGTGTGAGGTTGGACAGTGCCTGGCACCTGAGTGCATGTCAGTCTGATGGTGTCTGTTGCCAAGCTCAGCCCGGGGAGGTGACACCAGTTGACCGAGGTGTCACCAATATTAGAATTCAGAGTTATGGAGTTCTTGCAGGCCAAGGTCTGTGGCTCTGTCAGGGCCAACTTCCCCCTTCACGTTGTCAATTTGATTCGACACCAAATGGCCTGATCTTTCCCTCCCTGATGACCTGTTAAGAGTGATTGACCTGTGAGTGGGACATCACCACTGGCTTTGGTGCCAGGCATAGCGCACCAGGACCCAGGTGTGGCCCGGAAAGAGCAGCTCCCTTCCAGGGATCCTGAGAACCAGCTCTGGGGGTGGGCGAGATGCCTCACTTCTGCCTGTTCATTTCCCTCTTCCTCAAATCTCTGCAATTTAATTGCTTAAATATAGAAGGAAAAAAAGCTCAATTTTATTGGTATGCTGTGTAAAAAGTGCTTGAAAATCTCAGATAAGACCTGGGGTTTATTAAGTAGTTAAGTGATCTGAATCATATGCTAGCTGGGATAATACTCACCTCTGTCGGATTGCATTTGGCTTCTGTAATTAGCTTTAACACCATTTTCTAAACCTGAATAATGATTAATCATCCTCTTTCCTCTTCAGTTCCCTCCTCAGTGAGGAAAAGGTATTCCTTGTCCCAGGTAGCTTTTCATTCATCTCTGCATTCAGCACACTTTTACTGAACTCTTCATGCCAGGCCTGGGACACGGGGTGAGGCATATGAGGTCCCTACATACACAGGTGGGGGCAGCTTCCTGCGAGCTCAGGAAGACAGGTGTTGGCAGCAGTGGTGCAGTCAGCACAGGTGAGGGGCTCGTCCTGCAGAGAACACCTTTCAGAGAAGTTTGACCGTGTTGTCAAGTGTTTCCATGCAGAGTACTCAGACTTTTAAGTTCAGGCACCAAGTGCAAGGAGTTTCATTCTCTGGGAAATGTGTCTGCTTTATCTTTCTGACTCAAGTATCAGACAGGCCTGGGCTGGGTCCTCCTGCCTCAGTTTCCCCAGCTCTGCATCCTTGGCACTGGGCCTCTTTGAGATGGGGCTGCGCCCAGACGATGGCCCAGACACATAACTAAGGGAGGAACTTCTCCATCCGTCACCTCCCTCTCAAACTCGGAGCCGCATGAGGTCACACCTGGGGCACCGGCAGAGCCCATCACCTGCCTGGGCCAGGCCAGCCTGACTGCCAGGTGTCCATCCCACTAGGCACCCACCCCGGCAAAGAAGGGACCCGCACCTCCGGGTGACCTGGGGCTCCTGCGAGCACCCTGATGCAGGTAGAGCCTGGGTCCTCCCTATGGAGCAGGAGCTGGGCTTGGCTCCGTGCAGCACCAGGGGCACCTTTGCTTGGTGCTTCTCTTACCTTGGGCACCTAACTTACCTGTACACCCACTAC
The DNA here is from genome assembly GCF_000247695.1 of Heterocephalus glaber. The sequence continues at coordinate 3,471,098 of NW_004624768.1, forward strand.
GTGCCAGGTCTCCTGGTAGGCACAGGGAGAGGTGTGCTTCCTCATTCTGCACCACTGTGCCCCTCCAGCATGGGGTCCAGCTTAGCACCCTGCAGGGATGGCTCCTGTGAGTTCTCTCCGAGCAAGGCCCAAACTTCACTGCCATAGTCTGGCCCTCCTTCCCCAAGGAGCTTGGCCTTTCCCACCATTTCCCCTGCCAGAGGGAACGGTGAGACATCAGAATTCAAATGGAGAGAATAATTGAGCATACTTCCCAATCCTCTTTCTGTAATTATCACCATGCATCTTACTTCATGACTCCAAAGGGTTTTAGTTTTAGTACTTGGTATCCACATAGTAATAAATAGACTGTCTGAGTCAATTGATGGGATTTTTAGAAATTCTGTGTCATTCCCTTGAATGCTAAGATTTATTCTGTTGGATTAAAATCCCCCTTTTTTCTGTATTCTTTCCTCCATTTCTGAAAGAACAGAAATCCATACGGTGTCAGCAGCTTTTCTTTAGACTCCCACCCATTGAGAGATGAAGTCAAATTTATCAAAAGAACAAGGGAAGGTTAAGGATGATAATTGGTGTTTTCATGTACTCCTCAATGTGGGTGTTATTTGTTCTCATTTTTAAAAATCAGCAAAGAAGGGCCAGGGATTTAGCTCAGTGGTTTCGTCACCTGCTGTGCAAGCGCAAGGACCCAAGTTCAATTCCCGGTACCAAAAAAAAAAAAATCAGCAAAGAATCAGGGGTCTTAAATAGTTACAGATAATGATGAGGAATTAAATTTTATGAAAAAAGTTCTGATTGCCTGTGAACGATGGTGATACCATAGTATTTACAAGTGAGACACCATTTCCATGTCAAAGATCTGCTTGAAAATAAACCAAGGGCCACAAGGTGGAAGAGCAGAAAGGGGTGCCTCAATTATCTGACTATATGTGAGGGGGAAATGCCCAGTGGGCCATGGAGAACTCATTTCTTTTCTTCATATTTGGACTTTTTTAAACCCCCAGTCAGTCAATCTGAGATCTATCTATGGATAAAGCAGAGTACTGGTGTGGGGGTTAGAGTGGGTCTGGGGTGTGTGTGTGTACGTGCGGGTGTGTGTGGGTACGTATGTATCTGTGTGCCTGCTTCTGTGTGGTACCTTGCGAGTGTGCATGTGTGTGGGAGCATGCACAGGTGCCTGTTTTGCTGTGGCACAGAGGTAAAGCTCTGGGCCCACCTGCTCAGATCCATATTCTGCATCTTGGTCAGGTCATTTCCATGCTCTGAGTCTTGCTCCCTTCCTGTGCACAGGTTGCTGAGAGGGTTAAATGAATCAGGGGGTGTGAAATGCATAGCACCATTGTGATTAACCTGACTCTGCTCAGCAGTCTTCCTGTGTTTCAAACCTCATTTTGGGGAAGAGGAAGCCAAGTCCAAGGTATACCCACGAGCCCGACTGAGCTCACCCCTCTAAAGGGCAGAGCCTAGACTCAGGCCCCTTTTCCTACCCAAGGCCACCCGTCTGCAGCTCAGCTTGGTGCTTTCTCCCAGCCCATCCATGGGGCATGAGTGGCCCTTAGTTGATTTATTCTCTTTAGTCCTGTGGCCAGTGGTTTTCACCCATCTGGCTGCAAGATATTTTGAGTTGTATTTTTTATTTAACATGTTCTTAGAAGACAGAAGTCAAATGACACATTAATTAGTAACAGATGTCCTGTCCCAGAAGCCAGTGCTGTGTGCTAGTCAGGAGTCATGGGTGTGTCTCTCCAGGAGACAAGCGGGACTTCTGAGACCCTGCCATGCCCAGCAAGGGTGGACACCATCCTTTAGGTTTCACTTCAGCAGAACACTTGGACCACAGAAAGCACTTGGAGAGATGCCTGTAAGGGTTGTTCCTGTGTACTGTTGTCTTAGATGGGAGGATTCAGTACCCATCCTTCACCAATCTGCAATGTCAACTCAACCTCTTTTGATAGCATAGGAAATTAAGGGGGTGGGAGGAGCTTGTCTGAGTGATTGATTATAAAGTTTGTCTGGAAGAGTAAGCACAAAGAATAGGTAGAGAAATTCTGAAAAAATCAAATGCAGGTATTTCAATATGTCTTTAAACTATAAAAACTCAAGTAGTGGGGCACTGATGCTAGAATAGACAGATAAATCAAGAGCTGGACAATCCATAAATAAAGCCAGACAGATACTCCTTACAGCATCCTCAAGGGTAAGAGGACTGGGTCCAGGATGCCCTGTAGATACCAAAATCCTGCAGTGCACAAGTCCCTTATATAGAATGCCGTAGTATTTGCATTATAATCTTCGTACATCCTCCTATTTTAAGTCATCTTTAGATGACTTACAATACCTAATACAATATAAGTGTTATGTATGTGGTTGTTACACTGTATTGTCTTGGGGAAAATGACAAGATAAAAATCTGTGCATGGTTTTTGAATATTTTTGATCTGCACATGGTTGAATCTGTGGATGTGGAACCACAGATATATAGACCCAACTACACAGCACTTCAGATCAGTGGAGAAAGAATGAAGTGTTAAATAAAAACTATTGGCAACTGACTACTAGTTAAAAGGACATAATTGTCATGATTGATGAATATACGTAAGATTAGAAACTACTGTTTGGCTAAAAAATACCATAATTATATTAAAATTAGGAAATATTTTGGACAAACTTGAGTAATCACAGATAGCTGATTTTTTTGTTTAACTTTTCTGTATCCTAGGAGTTGGCAAACTTTTTTGTGTTAAGGGCCAGGTAGGCTTTCTGGCCTCTGTGATAACTATTGCTGGCTACCACAATAGTACAAAAGAAAATATGTCACTGAATGGTGTCCTGTGTTCCAAACTGACTTCACAAAAAAATGTGGTGGGTCTGTGGCCACAGTTTGCTTCTCTTTACCCTATCAACAAGTTGGAGTTAAATTTAGTACTGTTTCTTGTTAAGGGAGAGACTTGTTTATTTGCATGGTGTTTGAGGCATGTGGCTGGCTACATCCCCATTTTCCCATCCCAGATTTGGATTGTCCTGTGTGCTGTTTAACAACACTCTGGGGGGAATTATGAGTATCCATGTCTATAATTATGTGTAGGCTGATATGGACATATGGCACATAAATTTATTGAAATATTAAATTATAAATTTATTATAAATATTATGGATATATAGCACATACATTTATTACAAATATAAATTTTTATTTACTTTAAATATTAGTATAAAAGATGTGCAATTGTATAGCATACATTTTACAAATAATAATCACATGTACACCACTCATTGTAAATTCTGTATAGCCACTTGGTTCTCAGAAAAAGCTTTCATTGATTTTTGCCAAATCCTTATAATCCATGGCTAGCCTGTTGTTTCAACTCATGAACAGTTCTTCCAACATACCTAGGGGCTAACATTTTTATCAGAAACAGCAAAGACATGTAGGAACTTTATGTGTTCATCAATAATGTGAGCAACTTCATTTGCTGATTGGGCGAAAGCTTTCAAATACAGGAAGAATATTTCTGCTGCTTTTTATGCTGTTCACAAAGTAATAACTGCAGACACAGTGCACTTTTAAATTCATCTGCATGATTGGCATTTTCTCCATCATTTTCTTAAGCCTAGAAAAGCAACGACAAATTAAGCCTTTACGTGTAGCACAGCACTTATCTATTTCCATGTTGAAACACTCCCTTGAAGGCTGGTGCAAAGTGTAAAAAGATACATGAGGACATGTTAAAATGTTAAAGTTTATTTGAGCAAACAGCAGTTCATGAATTGACCAGCACCAGACCCCAGCAATTTGACTCCTATGGTTGAAGGGAAGCTTTTATAGTCTAAGCAAAGGTATTATTTGAGGAGCTGAAGTCTGAGCAGTTGCCTTATTTGGATTGTCTTGGTAGGAAGTTCAAGACAATAAAACTAATGCCCCCCTAGCCGGCTGTGATTGGCTAAACTCAAGTTTCATTTTCTTTTAAACTAGCTACTTATAAGAACAAAGTCTCAATGGGGTGTGGGTGTGCTCATGTCACGTAGGAACCCAGGGCACTGAAGCCACCTCAGTCTCTTGGTTTTCCATTTAATTATTACTTGTGAAGGTGACACCATGGCCAGCGGGCTTGGGAAGAGCATAGTAGCCACCATTAGACAGTGCTTCCCTGTATGCAGAAAAGACCTGAGTAACCCCAGAGCCTAGAAAATGACCAAATGTAGGAAAATCACTGGAAGTGATGACTTTTGAGTATTCATTACCTTTGGGTTTTGTTTGTTTTTATAGTACTGGGGGTGGAACCCAGGCCTTGTGCCTGCTAGGTAAGCACTCTACCACTGAGCTACGTCCCCAGCCTTCTTGGTTCATGACATAATTTATTTTATTGCAAACTTACATAATTTAATTTTAAATAAAGGCTGTGTTTGACAGCCAGCTCACAATGTTCCTGAAAATGTTAATAACAAATTAATTAGATAATTTAATAAATGTGAGCCAGCCCAAGCTCTCTACTGCATATTGAGAATCATAGAGGTACAGGACTGTCTTTCTCTGATATAAATATATTTTAAGGGGAAAGCATGGGTCAGCTGGGGATGTAGCTTAGTGGTAGTTGCTTAGCAGGCACGAAGCCCTGTGTTCAATCCCCAGTACCATCCCATAAAAGTGGGAGTGGAGGAAGCCTTCAGCCTATGAATGAAGACCAGACACAGGGCTCTGCTCCCCACCCCAATTCCTCTTTATCTGAATGGAGTCCCCTTCGAAGTAGAGTCTTTGCCATCACAATCAAGGGCTTTCATTTCATTGATTTCTTTCTTTCCAAGGCCCACTTAGAAGAACAAAGCTCTAGTTCTCATTGACTCAACTGCTTATTTAATAAATCAAACTATTTTTTGAGTAAATCTTGCTAATCAGGTAACAGAGAGACCCAAAGTTAAAAGAGGAAAGGTTTATTTCTGCTCATAATTTGTAGAGATATCAGTTCATAGTTGCCTGGTTCGAAAGCAGCATGGCCTGGCAGAGGAGAAACAGCTCATGGCATGGCAGAGTAAGCAGAAGGCAGCCACAAGCAGTGGCAAGCCTGCCTTCCCTCTTTCCCTTTACATTCCATCCAGGATGTAGGCCTCTTGATTCCTGCCACTCATACCCAGGTAGGATTACTACTATCCACACCCTTAATCCCAGTATCATCATACTCTTAATCCACACTGACACACTCTAATCCAGCCACCTTCAAAACTCCTCACCTATGACTGCATGAGGCTTTGGGGGACCACCTAAATACAAGCCATAGCACTCCCATCTTGGCCCCCAAAAGGCTCATGCACATCCTATTATGCAAAAGGCATTCAGTCCATCTCTAAACGTGGCCAAAGCCCTAACATTTGCAGAATTTCTGAAAAGTCCAAGTCTAAAGTCTCCTCTGAGATTTAAGGCAAACTCTCAGCTATAAGGCCCCCTGTACAAATGAAAGGAAAGTTAAACACTTCCAACATATATGATAAGCATTCCCATTCCAAATAGCAGGGTAGATAGAAATGGGACCAGAGCAAGTCCAAAATCTAGAAGGGCAAGCATTAAGTCCCATAGCTCTATGTGCAGCATCCTGGGTGATCTGTGACAAGATGTGAACTCCAAAGGGCTTGGGTGGCTGCACCCCTATGGTACTACCAATGGTTGCAGCTCTCATGGCTTATTTCTTGGGCTGACTTTGCTCCCTCATTGCAGTTTTCCTCAGATGATTCACGTACCTGGCTTCTTCAGTCTTCTAGGGTCTCCACTGCACCTTCGACTTGACACTCACAGCTTCACCCACTGCGCTCTCAGGGGCACCCTGCCTGGCCTCCCAGGCCTTCTTCTGACATCTGGGCGGAAGCCCTCCTGGCCCCAAAATTCTTGCATTCTGCATGCACCTAAAAACAGCACCATGTGGATGATGCCAAGGTCTGCTACCAGCTGAAGCATTACACGGGCATCTTCCTCTCTTGCATGTAAGAATTGAGTACCTGGGTTCCTGAGCACTGTGAACCCAGTCCCAAGGAACAAATTCTCTAGGCTGCTGCCATTCTGGAACATGGTGCTCTGGGACTTTCTTCTCAAGCCAAAATCTTTCACCTTTACAATTTTGAGGCTGCAAAGGCTAGAGTCCTGCTGGTCCTTGTGATGTCCTCAGGATTCTTTTCTATTTTTCTGTTCCTTTTCAGCAACCAAGTTCTCCTCTACTCCATCTGTGCAGGCCACAACTTCACTGGAGCTTTCTTTCAGGCCAAACTCAAAATTTTTTAAATCATTTTGCTGGGATGTTTGCTCTTGATTTTAAAGATACCACAGGCTAAAAGCTCCCCACAGTAGCCATTCCACCACCTCAACATTAGACTGCCTTGAAATTTCTTCTGGAAGATTAATTAGCCCACTGCACTTAATCTCAGTTTCAGGCAGTCTCTGGACAAGAGCACAATGCAGACAAATTTTCTGCCAAAGCATAACACACATAGTCTGCAGTCCAACAGCCAGTGCAGTCCTTGTTCCTAACTGAAACCTTCTGAGCCTTGTCTTTACCAGGTGCATTTCTATCTGCATTCTGATTTTCTTAGCTCTGACCAGAATCTCCCATTAAGTTCAGTTTGCAGCACTCCAGGGTTGCTTCTTCAGCTGCCAAATCCAAACCTTTCTAAACTCTTCCTCCAAGTCAGTTCCAAAGGCTTCTGAACCACATGGCCAGGTAACATCACAGCAACAACTCCACTCTTGGTACCAAAATTGGTTTTAGTTGCTTTTCTTGTTGCTGAGACAAAATACCTAACACCCAAAGTTAGAGGAGGAAAGGTTTATTTCAACTCACAGTTTATAGATGTTTCAGACCATAGTTAGCTGGCTCCAGGGCAGGATGGCATGGCAGAGGGGCATCACAGAGGAGAAACAGCTCATGCCATGACAGAGCAGGCAGAAGGCAGCAACAGGCCTGCCTTCCCTCTCTCCCTTTATACTCCATCCAGGCTATAAGCCTGTTGATTAGTGCCACTCACACCTGGGGTGGGGCTACTATTATTCACACCCTTAATCCAAGGATCACACTCTTTTTTTTTATGGTAGCAGGGCTCAAACTCTAGACCTTGTGGTTGCAAGGCAGGCAGCAGAACCACTGAGCTAAATCCCCGGCCCCTCCCAAGTATCAGACTCTTCATCCACATTCACAATCCTAATCCAGCCACCTTCAAAACTCCCCACCTATGGACACAGGAGGCTTTGAGGGAACATCTAGATATAAGCCATAATATCTCCCAAAGTTAGATAATCACAGGTAGAGCTTTATTCTTTGTTATAACTTTAATATGTAAAGAGTATTTACAAATCACTAAGAAGCATGCAAAGTATCTCACTAGGAGAATGGGCAAAGAGCTTGAAAAGAAAGTTCATAAAGGAAAAACAACAGTCAATAATGATATATATTCAACCTTGTAGTAATCAAAGAAAATGTAAATTAAAACACCAAGAAGGGGGGATCATAATACTAAACTAAAAAATAGAAGTCCCAAGGATCATAGGAAAAACACCAGTGTGTGTGGCATTCTGCACTGGGTATACAGCATGGATCCCTTCGCCAGCTCTCCCAGTTACTGGCTGAGAGTCCTTGCGGCCATTAGTAACCCTCTCCTAAGTGTGCTCTGAGACCTTGTGGGAATGAACGTTTCTAGTGCATCTGGAACTGGGCCATCATGGACTCAGGTCTCCCCACCCACCTACATCAAGTGTAAATTTTACCTCAGACTTTAGAAATTGGCACGTTTGCTCTCCAGGATATTCTAGCCCAGGGATAAGTGGTAGAGACCTACCTCCACGAGGAAGATCAAACTGGCTGTGACTTCTGAAAAACTCTGGGGTTTGGCAATAAGAGAATCCAGGGTTGCTGCATTAAAGGCAAACCACATTGCCCTCCAGTCAACTGGCCCGATGGAAAACTCTTTCAAAACTCAGCAGGTGCATTACCCTTCTTCCTTTCTTCTCCTTAAGCAGTACTTTTTCCAAGAAAAGCAAACAAAAATTTCCTCACCAGCAGCTTTGTTTCCAAACTGCTGTGAGGAGATATTAAGCACCGAATTGCCCTGGCTTTTCAGTGGCTTTTGTGTGCACTTGGGCACTTGCCCAGAGTCACAACCGTTGAAGCAGTTCCCACACATCTTGGCTTTCTTTGGAGTTCAGCCCAATACACCTGACTCCTCCTGTCTGCTTCTGTGGAATCCCATCTTTAGTTCTCTCCTTCCCACAAACCTAAGAGTTGAAGTTGGGGGAAGATCAAAAAGATCCACTGAGAATTGTAGTGCTTTTGTCAAGACTTGCAAAGTAAGCTGTGGAGGCACAGATAAGAGTCCACTGGCCTGAGAGGAATGAGTGGCAGTGGGTGGCCAGGCTATTGCCTGCACTGGAACCTCTGCACATCATTCCAGCCCTGGGACCCCAAGCAGAGCATCTGGGAGGTGTGGTCGGAGTCACGCCTGGCCACTTACTGGCCTGGTCATGGAACCTCTCTCAGGCCCCAACTCTGGCCTGCATTGTACGGTGCAGATAATGATATGTGTGCTCCCTTGGGGCTGCATGAGATTCAAGAAGAGGAAGGGTTTATGAGAGCAGATCGTCAGTGAAGATGAGGAATTAGGAAGGCTTCAGGATTATTTTTTTGCAGATTAAGAATTGCTTCTTTTTTTTGTTCAAGCTTTATCAGATGGATTGTTCAAAAAGATTTCAGGATTATAATATATCTTTGTTTATGGTGACTATAAAGTCGAAAACACCAGTAGTATTGCCTGGTATTCAACTTCTTTGGAATCAGTCACACATATCAGCTATCTACCAAAGTGTGCGGTCCTGCTTCATTATTATAGGGTCTCACAAAGGTGCTCTGCCTACTTGAATAAAAAGCTGAAGAAAACCGGGAAAGTAGATTCCTTTCAAGCATTACTTGGGATAGTTAATGATTTATACCTTGGCGCATGTGTCCTGATGACGTTTCTCTCAGGAAATGCCACACCGGACACCTGATGTGCCTCCCAGAGCCGCCCAGCCCTGCTGCACCCAGGCCTCGCTTGTGCACTGCACACTGCAGAGATCTGGCCCTCACCTCCTGTCCTCACCTCACCCTGAGCTGAAGGTGGGGCTTTGGCGTGGCCACCTTTGCTCCTGCCCAGGTAGAAGCTGCCATGGTCCCCGGAAGTCAGGTCAAATGCAGCAGAACCTAAGGAGGCTGTCGCTTTTCTTTTCACTTCCAGGTGAGGCTTGGCCTCCGGCCTCCTCAGCACCTACCTACCTGGAGGTGCAGGTAGCACAACCAGAAGACTTGCCCAGTGAGGGGTAGGAGAAAAGCTCATCCTGACACACACTCTAAGACGGGCTCTATCCCACAAGCCTGGTTTGGAAGACTTCCCCAGGCCAAGACACCTGCTCTGTTTTGTTGTATTTCTGTGTGCTTGTTCAGCTTGGAACTCACTACCTTCCATTTGTCTCACCGCCCTCCTCCCCCAACTCTTACTGACTTGGGATTGTGCCTCTTCAGCCCATGAGCTTCGCTTCAGACCCTTGTCTTCTTGGGAACCTAGGCTAAAACACATGCTCAGGTGGCAGACGAAAAGAGCTTTGATGATCTCTATGAAATATTGCACAGGAATAGATATCAAAGGCATCGTGGGTAGAACTGGTCAGTGTGATTGCATCGTGGCCTCCGGGAATCCAAGACTCTCATCTCTCCCCTCACAGCTCAGCACTGAAAATATGGTTAATAACCAGTTGCCGAGTGATTGAACGAATGAATTGCATGGATGTGCAAGCCTTGTTGAAATCGAGAGCTCATCTAATTTTAATCAACTCTGTGTTTGGCTGAGCATATTCAGTAAAATGTTTAATAACTGGTTAAAGGGGAAGAAATTAGTTTCTCCTGTGTGACTTTTCTTTTCCCTTTGTTTCCTCATAAAGAGATCCATGGCTTCTTGATTTCTTTCCGTGGCTGTCTCTTACATGGTTTTTCCTAAGAACATAACTGTTCCCACTTCGTTGCTAGCTTTATTGACCTCTGTTTTATTGACATCTGTTTTGAGCTCATCTTCATTTCCAAGATAAGCGTTGGAATTTTGCAATCTGTGTTGGATGGCTCAATCTATCTTGTGCCTGATGCTAGAAGGGAAGACAGATTTAAAGCACAAGCCTTCTGTGCTGGCTTTAAACTTTTCACTAAACTCTCATTTCAGGAAAGCACAGTGATAGTTTCCCACTTCCTTGGAAACAGCTGAAGAAGTTGGTATGATTTCCAAACAGCCACCAGATATGTGGTTGTGAAAGGTTCCATTTTTATCTCCATTTGCATTACTATCACAGTTGATTGCTTTGCCTCCCATCTACTCTTTCAGGGGATCATTGCAGTGATTGTCCCCTCAAACTCCTGCAGTTCAAGAACAAAGGAAGCCCATTATCCCCACTTAGGGGAGGTAGAAACCCACCTGCCAGTGTGCACATTTGTAAATTATAGTAGTGTTTAGTCAGTTCCATGTCTCCCGATAGCAAATGTAAGAAAAGGTGAGATGTGTCTTTCCACATATTTGACTTCTGCAAGTAAAACACTTAAATGTTGATGAAAATCGAAATAAAGAATAGACACGGAGGAAGAAATGCTCCCCCAGGTCCCCTTTTCCAGGTTGACCCCTGTCAGCAGTGGGGAACAAGGTGCACCTTGATATTCTTGTTGCCTGACCAGCTTTCTAGCAACTGAATCCTCCCCCAGAATATCTGGATGCATTTAATTTGCAAACATAAGTAATAAAATTTATTTTGAGAAACATATGTTCAAAAAATATATCTGTATTTCCATTCGGTCTTTTTCCCCCCTAACATTTTACAGAGCTCCAACCATGTTGCATATGTAACTTGGTATTTATTTTTGTTACTTGCCTATCAAGCAGTTTTAATGTCGCTATAGAATCTTTTTCAAAAATAATCCTAAATTTCCTCTCCAGAATTTTGGTAGTTCTTTTTTGTTAATTTCCAATTTGTTTATGATTTTTTCTTCATAATCTATTTGAATTTTTTTTTAGTGTAAGGTAATCTAAATATTTTTTTCTAAGTTGCTAACAAATTACCCCAAAACAAAGACAATTCACAAAAGTGAATTCTGAGTATTGGTTGAAATGTTGACAGCAGAAGAGGTACATAGAATAGTGATCCCAGTTTTCACTTTGGGGCATTTGCCAAATGGATGGAACCCACCTTGACTGAGAGTCTCTTACAACACTGGAACCTCAGAGAACGAAAGGAAAGAAAAACAAAAAGGCAGAACTATAATACAAAGCACAGGTTCTTGGGCTGGGGATGTAGCTCAGTGGCACCATGCCTGCCTGGCAAGCATAAGGTCCTGAGTTTAATCCCTGGTACCGGGGGAAAAAAAGTTGTTAAAAACCTAACAGTTGGGAATGATGATGTGGCTCCGTGGTAGAGCATGTTTAGCATGCATGGGGCTCAATCTCCAGCACCAAATTGGGGCTGTATGGTGTAAGGGGGTGTAGCTCAGTGGCAGAGTGCTTGTCTAGCATGCTCCTGGCCCCTGGATTGAAGAAAGAAAATAAGAGTTGGGTAATAACAGTAGTTTCAACAAAACTGAACAGACTAATTGCTCCACTTAAAATACAAGATTATGATATTAGATTGTTTTTTGAAATACGTTGCATTTGTATCAAGCATATCGCACTACCCAGCAGTTTTCCATTTAGCCTTGGGAGGCTGCCCCATCCAAACTGCTGTGCCCATGGCTATGGTTGAGCTTGGCGAGGGGTCCACTCCAGGAGGAGAACGGAGGACGGGAGGAGGCATTTACTTATGCGTTAGTCATTCCTTAGGGCTTCGGCTCCTGCACCCCTCAACGCCAGACTCTCACATGGACGATATTAGTCCCAAGAACAGCGCCGCCTCCGTCCCCAGCAGCTCCCTCTGCCTCTTCACCTTGATAAATAGTCTCTTTCCTAAAGAGTCCTCGGATTATTTAGTTTAATCATGTTGCTTGCTTCCTGCTGAAATTGTTATAACCATACCCAAGAATGCTATCTGAAAAGTAAGAAAACAGAAAAGTGAAAAATAAAGTGTACGGGAAAAGATATACCATACAAATAAAAACCAAAGGAAAGATGGTATTGTTATATTAACATCAGATAAACTGAAACGTTATGGTAAGAAGCATTACTAGAGCGCTGTGTGTAGCTCTCTGTGTGTATCAATATAGCGTGTCACTATGCATTGAAAAAGCCTCGATTCAATTTTGTAAGTTCCACTTTTATTACTTTATGTAATCTGTAGCATAGGCTTAAAATATGTAATGCAAAGACTTGTTTAAACTACTGAGAGAAAAAGATCAACATACTGGGAGAAGATTTAACATACTTCAAATATATTGAATAGATAAAACAGCAAAAATCCAAAGAATAGAAGATTTGAATGTCATAGTCCATTTTTTCTGGAAAACCAGTGGATTCTTTGGTTGTTGGGTACAATTTCCATTGTGTCCATTATATCTGAATTATCCATTTTGATATTCAAATCTTCTAAAGTCTCAGTGAGACACTTATCATTTTTACTTGCATCTCTAATTTAGATGTCACATTAAGCATGTAAATTAAGATGCAAGGAAATGCAAAGGCAGGTTAAGTAAAATAAGCCAGACTTGGGAAGTTAGACCTCACATGTTTTCTCTTATATTGGAAACCAAAGAAAGGAAGGGAGGGAAGGAGGGAGGGAGGGAGGAAAGAAACTAGAAGGTAGACTTTTGGAGATGGAGAAGGGATTGGTGCTGGGGGAAAAAAGAGGGGAAGTAAGGGGATCAAAACCAATAAAGATGTGGGCCGGGGATTTAGCTCAGTGGTTTTGTCGCCTGCTGCGCTAGTGCAAGGACCCGAGTTCGATCCCCTGTACCAAAAAACAAAACAAAACAAAAAAACCAATAAAGATGTTATCTAGATGTGTGCAAGCCAGTTTCCCCCAAATGAACCTTACTACTCTGTATTACCAACAAGCACTAATTTAAAAAAAAACAAGGGCTATTAAAATAGCAGAAATTAATGAAATAGAAAACAAACACGTAGACAAGATCAACAAAGCCACAAATTGGTTCTTTGAAAAAACTAATAAAATTAATAAACCCCTAGAAATACCAGTTAAAGAAAAAGCTGGGAACACTGTACAATTTCAGGAATGAAATGAGGAACATTATTATAGATCTTGTATTCATTAAAATTATTATGAGGTTATTATAAACAACTTTGTGACCAACAAAGTAACTCTTAAGTGAAAGGAACAAATTCCAAGAAAAAATACAACTTGGCCAAATTGAAACAAGTTAAAGGAAGAGTTAAAATTTTCCTATAATTTAAAGAGAACTCAAGGCCAGACAGATTCACAGGCAAATCCTACTGAACATGTAAATGGAAGAAATAATGTCACTGTCTCTTCCATACAGTAAAAGAAAAGGGAAACAGCCCCCAACTATTTTGGTAAAGCCAATATATCCTTGATCCCAAATCCAAACAGCACATATTAAGAATGGGGAATTTTCAGCCAACTCGCTGAAGGAATATGAAAATTCTAAGTCCAGCATCAACAAACTAAATCCAATAGTATTAAAAAGTAACATGCTCTGTTCTTCATTTCCTGACTTATTCAGTATTCCTTACTATTTCCTCTATTGGCTTCTTTTGCCATTCTTTGATTTTTTTTTTTTTTTTTTGCTCCAGGGATTACAATATGCACTCTTAATCTATTACAGTTTAGTCAAAATTAATAGTGAAAGGCTTCATATTTCACTAATTTAAAAGCTTTGAACAGTATAACACCTTTCTCCTGCTACTTTATTTGTGTATGATAGTGTTGTATATTTTACTTTTGTTAAAGTTACAAACTCTGTCTTAGAGTGATTTTTTTCTCTTTAAACCATCTTTTTTCTCTTAAAGAAGTTAAGAGAAGGAAAAAAGGCTACTCTGAGGTTTACCTACATATTTGCCATTTCCTGTGTTCTTTCATCTTTCCTGTAGATCTGAATTCTCATCTGGTATCATTTTCCCTCAGCTTGAAGGATTTCCTTTACCATTTCTTGTCAAGCTGGTTTTCTGGCAATGAATTTGCTCAGCTTTGATTTATTTGAAAATGTCATTATTTTAACCCATTTTTAATGATACTTTCATTGGCTATAGAATTCTAGCTTGGCAGTATTTTCTTTCAGCAGTTTCATCTGACCTGCATTGTTTTTTATGGAAAATGTTTACATTTACCGTGTAAATGTTATTTACATCTGAGCCAACTGGTATACTATAGTATTTCCTTTCCCATATTTTGCAAGTTTGCTATATACAAAACCAATAAGCAAACAAAAATGTATTTCCATATTCCAGAAACACAACAGAACTTCCAACTAGCTTTTTAGTGCCTCACTATTAAATGTGAAAGGATACCTACAAATCATCAGACATTTGAGGATATTACCTGACATAAAAGCAGAAACAAACTATAAGAGAGAATAAACTTGGAGAACAAACAATCGAGACAGCAAAAGAAAATTTCAGGACACTACAATTGATGTTCTCAGGGAAGAGAAAATATTTTATCTATGAAATAGAAACAGGCTCTTACGTTTTTCATAAAGTACTCAGGAGAACTAGATAAATGCCTTAAATTTTTAAATATGTGGCAAAATTTAAAATTCAGGCTAGATGCTGTGACACATGCCAGTAGTTCTAGTTACTCAGAAGGCTGAGGCAGAAGGATCCCTTAAACGCACAGGATCAAGACTAGCCCGGGCAGCACTATGAGATGGCCACCTCCACCCAAAAAAATTCAGTAGGTAAATTAGAGGGCAAACTTGAAGAAGTCTCCCAGAATATGAAATAAGGGTTGAGGGGAGATGCTAAGTAGTCACCCAATGAGAACTTGTGTTAGAAGAATATTGAAAAGGGAGTGGGAGGAATGCATGAGTCAGTGAAGATCGTGTGAAAACTAGGTTCTCAGCGTCCTAAGTGAGAAGTCTTCAGATGCTGTTTAACCTCGAGAAATTGGAACACGGTGTATGAACATTCTTATCTGGTGATCTGGTGGCAAATGCTAGGGAAATCCTCAGTGTTAAAAGAGGCCGGATGTGGCAGGGATGGGGGAGCCTGTGAAGTACCGTGGAGTACTGACTTTTCTGTTAACTGATTACCTCGAAAAAACTGAAAAACCTTAAAAGATAGAACTCCAGCGTTCCTCTCCAACCTTGTAGATGTCGTACGTGTAAGTGACGGTTCTGTACTGAATATATACAGTGATCCCCCTTCCCCACATGGGGGACAACCGTGGCTTCACTCACCCATGGTCAATCACGTTCTGGAAACATTAGTGAACAACTCCAGGAGTAAGAATTCCATTTAGATCTCGTGCTGTTCTGAGCTGGGTTCTAAAGTCTTGCGTCAAGCTGCTCCGTCCGATGCAAAACCGCACCCCTCCTTTTATCCACAGTGCACCACTACTCACCCATCTTTCAGTAGCTGTAAAGTACTTCCGTTAAGGGTAAAGGTGAAGGTTCTTGACTTCATAAGGAAAGAACAAAATCATATGCTGAGGTGACTAAGGTCTACAGTAAAAAATAATTTTCTACCTGTGAAATTGTGAAAAAGGAAAAATGAGTTTGTACTAGTTTTGCATTCACACACTGCAGAAGTTACAACCACAGTGCAAGGTAAGTGCTTGGTTAAGGGGCAAAGACGTGACGTGTGTGTGTGCACGTGCAGGAAGAGCAGCATGCACGGGGTTCAGTGCTGCCTGCTGTTGCAGGGACGCTTAGAGTCCGACAAGGCGGCACTCCTACATTTGTTTCTGTGCTCCACCCAAAGAAATATCAGAGCTTGGGATTCCTGGCTCCTTTCCCTGGCACTTAAAATACCATCTTTTAGAAGGGCTGAGGCTATAAGAACACAAGGAAGACACTTCCATGTCACCTTTCTCGAATCTGTCCCTGAGGAGGTGTGTGTGTGTGTGTGTGCGCGCTCACATGTGTGTGCACTGTGGTTATGCATATGTGCACCTGTGTGCATACGGCCTCTTCCTTATCCTCCCTTCCAAGCCATTTCCTAGATCCCTTTATATTCCTCTTTCTTAGTTGCCATAACATGGACTTAAAGTGTAATTTTTAAATTATGTATTAAATTTATTGAGTAAATACTAGGATCACTGTGTGTTATGTGTATAATATACACAGTATTTTTACTAACAGCTTTATTGAGATATAATTCGCATACTATAAAATTCACCCTTTTAAAGCGTTCTTGTGTTTTTTTCTGCAAATAGAGAGGAGCCTTCTTCATTTCTACCACCCAGACCTCTCCATTAAACTTTCTTTCTGCCTTAATTATAGCCCTCAGATGACTCGTCCCCTGCCCTCCAGAGGGAGAAGACCCCACGGGAGCATTAGACTGGAACATGTTGCCTTGATTTCCGGGTCTTTCTGCATTTATGGTGTTTCAACTAAAGCATTTCTTCCTGCCTGTTTTAAATATGGGAGCATAGGGAGCAAATTGATAAATTCTTTATTGTTAATAACTTCTTATATGGCCAAGAAAGCCTAGGAATTCAAAGTATTAGCTCGTAGTCCTTAATCCAACAAAACCTTTCACCACCCCTAACTGTTTTGTCTCCAATTGTAAATTCTCTTCTCAAGGGTCTTTAATGTTGAGTTCAAAATGCTGGGCAGAGAAAAGCTTCATTACTGCTAGTACTTTCCTATTGGCAAATTCAACCGTAGTCCTCCCTTAACTCTCATTCTTTCTTTGACTAATAGGAATAATCCTGTTTGCTCATTAGGAATATAATGCTTTGAGGGAAATGCTGCAGTGAAGACAGTGGATGATGGTAATGCCATTCACTGGCAGCCTCGGATGGCATTAGCCTCGGATTATCCTCTGCTTCTCACAATGACAGTCACCTGGGCTCCACTGTTGGCATCTGGGGGCCAAGGACTGGCAGTGTGGGCCAAGTGTTTAGGCAGGTGGACTTGCAGTTCTTTCTTCTACATTCTTGGGAATCTGATGGCAAAAGAGCCAAAGCATTTGGATCTGGGCATCTTTTAAGACCTGCTCCTGGAAACCAAGGAACTCATGGTACTAACTGGGTTTTTGTCACAGTAAACTTGAAACGGCCTGCCAAGTATTCATACTAATGCAGTCTATGAGATGCTCTGTCCAAAGCAGGGCCAACGTTCTACAATCCTGCCACTTCTACGCGGCAGTTCTGTAGATGTGATTGGTCGGGCCTGGGTGGCCCTGGATGTGGTCTGCCTTCTCCTCTTCCTCAGTTCCTTTGCATCTCCATGTCTTATTTCCCCAACCAGAGTACAGCCCTGGGAAGAGACCAAGTGTGGAGGGAGCTGGTCCTGGGAGCCTTGTCTTGGCGTGCATGTGTGTGTGTGCGCACGCACACGTGTGTGCATGAGCATCCTGAAGACTGGGGCTCAGAGCAGACCCTTCCTGCATGTCTGTGCTTTGATCTGTTGTGCCAAATGCGGATGTCTGGCCCTGTTGACTCAGTGAAGCTGGGCCTGGGCACTGGGGAAAAGACCACGTGTAGGAGGTGATTCGAACAAGAAACTGATTCTCCCGGACGGCCTGTGGTCATTCCCCTGGCTGTTTTGGACTCAAGCCTCATGTGATGACAAGCCTCGTGTGTGGTGGTTTGGCAGCCTGTGTTCAGAGCCTTAACAGCGTCTTGTTCTCTGACCCTGTGGTTCCACTTGAGGGACTCTATCCAGAAGTACTCATCCAGACAGTAGCAAAAAATATTTCTGGCAACTATGTATTTTTTAAAGACAAAGCAAAGTGCAATGAATGTTTTATTATAATCCATGGTCAGAGATTGGTTAAAGAGATGGTTACATTCATATGGTGAAATATTTTCCTGTCAAAAAACCTGATGTTTAAAAATATTCATTCATTCATTCATTCCACATTTATTCAGCACCTACTAGAAACTTGCCACATACTTAAGCTAATGCAGCAGGTGAAAAAGACATGTTCCCTAAAAGCAAGGAACAAGTAAATGAATAACTTCTGAGTGGGATTAACATGATACATGGAGGAGAAAAAAGGAGAAAATGACATACTTTGTGAAAATACACACAATAGACCAGGAGAAAATGTGCCAGAAGAGTCATAGATGAATTTTATTTTCTTCTTTATGTGTTTCATTATTTAATAATTTGTCTCCTTTTATAACTAGGGAAAAATAACTCTTTTTGTTGGTACTAGGGATCAAACTTGGGACCTTGCACTTGCGAAGCAGGCAGCAGAACCACTGAGCTAAATCCCCAGCCCAAAAATAACTTTTTAAAAAGTCACACTTTAAATTCATGCCATGCATTTTACACCATCAATATGGAATAGTTATTTTTATGTCTTATGAAGGCAGGAAACCAAAGTGACTCCCTTGGTTTTCTTAAGGGAAAAGAGCACTTAGGTACAAGAAAAAGGAAAAGAAACGTGTTCAAAATTGCCCTTTTCTAAACCGTAACCCCAGGTCAACGTTTCTCAATCACACCTGTTAGGAAAGGTGAGGGGGCGCGTGAGGAAGCGGCTGTTTGGAGCCAGTGCCCTCTCCCTGCCAGTTCTTTGTCTGCAGCTTTTCAGCCAGCTCTGCAGCTTGTTAGCAGGCCGCGTGGGCCCTCAGAGGCCCTCATAAATACCTTGCAGACAGAGAGAAGAAACAGAACTATAAACCAGGTGTGAGCAAAACACCTTCTCCTTTCACTTGGGCTTGCTTTGAATGTGGCTGTGATGTGCTTTTATGCACCTTTGAAGACTCATCACTTGTTCTCAGCAAGTATTTTTGGTAAATTTCTGGGCTCATAATTTGCTTCAAGTGTTATCAGAGCAGAAAGGTGTTTAGCTCTCAATCGTATGAAAACTGCTCAACTTCTCACGTAGGAGAAATGCAAATCTAACCCGTCTGTCATGGCCACATTGGCAGTCCCAGCCATAGAGCCAGGCTGTGAGCACACACATTTCTTTTTCTGCCCAATCCCACTCCTAGGGATGTGGCCTGGAGGTTCACTTGCAGACTACCAGGTGATCTGTTCATCAGCTTCTATTTAACCCATGGGCGGCAGCTCCTATCTGCTACCCCCCTGTTCCAAGTGCTTTAGTGTCTTTCAATTTACTCTCCCATACAACTCTTGAGGTGGGATTATTATCAACCCTAATCTCTAGGTGTAGAAATGGAAAAACATAGATTCACTTGACCAAAGGTCACCCAACTAATAGGGGGCAGAGCCAGGATTCAGACTATTAGGGTCCAGGGCCCTTGCTCCATCCATGTCACTGAATGTCCATGTGTAGCCAAGCTTACACCATATGTCCCAGGACTAAGCACTGTTTGTAACTGCAAAAGTTTGGAAATAATCTAAATGCCTCTCAATAGGAGATTGTTGAAGTAAATGACACAACATTTCTCCAGTATCCTTCCAGCAAGGGAATAACCACCAAGATACTTTGTTAATGGAGAAGCAATATGTAGAAAGGGCTACAAGATGTGTTAATAAAGGGAACAGGAAAGAATGTATGTTCATATTTGCTTAAATAAGAGCAAAGCATTTCTGGAAGCTTACAGGAGAAAGAATGGAGACCTGAAGGCACCTATGGGAAGAGACGGTGATCAGGGGAGGGGAGGGAGATTTTCACTGTGCCCCCTTTCATACTTGTGGATTTTGAGCCCTCCTTATGTATTTCTTATTCAGAAATATAAAAGCCTTGAATACTACTGCCTTTTTTTTTTTTTTTTGGTACCGGAGATCAAACTCGGGTCCTTGCACTTGCACAGCAAGCAGCAAAACTACTGAGCTAAATCCCCGGCCTCCCACTACTGCTTTTTAATATTTCTTCTTTGCCCATGCAACCACTTTGTTTATAGATTTTTTTACACTTAAATTTTTTTTAATTTTTATATGTGAACAGGTAGCACAGTAAATGCTTGTGGCAAAAAAAAAAAAAAAAAAAAGCAGGCAGCCCGCAGGGAAATAGAATAAGAATGAAGTCTCATTTTCCTTCTGGAGCCCCTACCTGCCCTCCAGCTCCCTTCCCCAGGACGACTGCTAGTTTCCTGGTAATTCTTGGTTCTCTCTCTCCCTCCCTCCTCTGGGAGTAAGCACCCTGACGGTGAGGGCAATGCAGCCCCTGTTGTCTGTCCCGCCAAAACTATATCCAAAAATAAGAATCTAATTTCAGTGAGTAGACCCTTTGTGGGTGTTTTTGGAGACATCCTACAGGGCTGAAATAAATTTCCACTCAAATTACAGCCTACAGAGCCCGTGGCCTCCGTCCCCGAGTCATTATACTCCCTCCGTAATCACAGCTCATCACTCAGTAGTTAAAGAGCCCGGATTCCTTTGTGGTTTTGAAATATAGATTTAATTTGATCCTTAGAGTTGAGGACGGAGGAAGATTTGTCACCAGGATGGTGTGCTTTGCACCTGCCACTGTGCAAAGCACTCCTTGGGTTGCCGCCATCTGATATGTGGCCTGGGTGAGGAAATGGGGTGGGGAAGCTGAGTCTCCCTGTGTCTCAAGGAGCCAGGCCCCCCGGAAGACCATGACCCAGGAAATGATCCAGTCAGGAATGCTTTTGGTTTTTTCCAAGTTGAAAGACTTACCTACATCCTCTGTTGTTGGCCAGGCCAGAAGAGACTCAATACAGGGTCTGACCTAGGGCAGTGTGTCAGTTTTCTGGTGCTGTAACACACTATACCTACTGCTGGGTAATTGATAAAGAAGTGGAAGTTTGCTTAGCTTGTGGTTCTGGAAACTGTGAAGTCAAATCAACAGGAGCCCTCTATCCTGGGATTTAGAGTCTAAGAGACCCAGAATTGCAGCAAAAGATGCAGTTGTACTGGCAGAGCTGCCAGTGTTGCAAAAACAGACACCAGGCAGGTCTCTAAAGACAGATGGGCTGCCGTTTGGAGTGAAGAGGTGGGAGCCATTAGGATGAGCGGAGGTAAGTGACAATAAAAACCCAATGCATACCAAAGAAGCAGGACCATACTTTTCCTTGCCTAAAGCATTCTGATTGCCAAGAAACCCAGTGACAGAAAAGGAGGTAGAAGCCAGGGATTTTCCCAAATGACGCAGACATGCAGCTGCCAAAGACAGTATTGTCCCCAACTGGTCACAGGCAGAGCTCATTGACATGGTTCCCAGTGTGTGTGAGCGACCTTCATGTTGGCCTAATTCTGTTATAAATATACCCCGAGAGGCTGGGCATTGGTGAGTCCCAGTAGCATAAGCCTTGTGCGGGTGAGACTGGGCCGTGGTGTCCTCCCCTGTGCAGCAATGACTTTCTGAACCCATTACTGTGCTCTGAATGCTGGGGATTCTATTGTAAGAAACAGGCCTAAACTGGTGGCCTGTGACTGTGCTGGTCACAGGTTACTTGGCCCAGCAGCCCTGGGTGGCTCTGGCTCTGGGACTGAGAGCTCCACATACATGTTACTTGGCTCGTCTCGTGTCTCACGGCATCAGGAGTTCACCAGGAAATCACAGGCTGCATTTCCTACCTGGCTTTACACCTGATCAGACCTAGCAGGGGCCTTTGTTCCTGCTTGGAGGCAGTGAGTGGAACCAGGTCCCCAGCACCCCCATCACAAGCTGGTGGCCCTTCCACGAGCCGCTGTCCTCCCCATGCCTGTCGCCCTCTCATTTTCCCCTTTTAGCCCCATCCGTGCCCTTCATGCTGCTGCTGTGAGGATGCACCCGTCAGGGACACTTGTGTGTGTATCAGCACTGCTGCCCCCCAAACTCCCCTTCCCCCACCTGGATTGGCTGTGCATGAAAGTGCCTGAGGCCAAGTCCCTCTGTGCTCTGGGGTTGAGGATCCGCATAGCAGGGCCCCTCGGGGCAACTCAGGTATCACATTTGGAAGCAGTGGGCAAAGCTCCTAGCAGCCCTGGCAACCAGTCCACCCACTGGTTGTCCCAAGAGGGCTAGGTAGTGATTGGCAGTTGTGGGAGAGGCAGCACTGAGGGAGCCTGCAGTAAGATGAGGGGGTTGAGGACACTCAAGGATAGCAGAGTCCAACCTCCGATGACCCTGCTCCCAGCAGGGACAGGAAGTCAAGAGCAGCTCAGTAGTGCAGGAATAGAGAGGCACTGGCTGGCAAGAATGAGGTGCAGGGCAGAGCAGCACATCCCCGGGCTGTAGGTGTGCACCTGGTCAGCAGGTGAGCAGGAAGTGAGGTGAGTGGACCAGAGCCCTGATGTGGGGGGAAGACCCCAGCAGCACCTGCTCCTTCCTCTGTGATGACAGAGGCATTTGCACAGGTCGAGGCACGTACAGGTACATAAAGAACTTCCAAGGTGACCGCGGGTTTGGTGCCTTCCAGGGAAGCTGAAAGAGTGGACCCTCATTTTGTACGGCACGGCAGAGCACCCGTACCACACCTTCAGTTCCCATCAGTCCCGCTCTCGGATGCTGGAGCTCTCAGTCCCAGAGCCAGAGCCACCCAGGGCTGCTGGGCCGTCCACCCAGGCAGAGGCTCCCGAGGATGAAGACGATTACACAGGTAATGAGCCTGCAGCAAGGGCAGCCGGCTTGCCCCCTCCCGTGTTGTTTCTCCACTAGAACTCTCAAAGGTGGGGCCGCTCCTGGAGGAAGGCGGGGGTTGTGGTTGTGTCTCCCTTGCCCTTGCCGGGAAACCCTAATAATGATGGTCATTTGCACTCACACAGCTCCTCCCACCCAAGGCTCTCCCAATACTTTACAGACCAGTAAGTATGCTTCAGACCAGTAAGTACTCTCCGACCTTCCCAGGCTGGGACACTGAGTCTGCATATGCCCAACCAGAACTGGGATTTGCCCCTCTTCATTAGCTGCCTCCAGGATCCCTCCTTTCCACCAAGGCCCCTGCCTCACAGCTCAGCCTCCTGGCTCCCCTCTGTCCATCCACTTCCAGTGGCTGGAAGTGGGAAGGACACAGCTCCTAATCCGGGCCCAGGAAGGCTGGGTTCCATGAGCACAGCTGGGAAAGGAACTGGTTAGTGGGAGAGGCGTGCCAGCCACAGGGCTGGGGTTAGAGGCCCAGGTGAGGTGCTACCCGGAGACATCTTAAAACTCACAGAGCATATTTCCGAAGCAACTGAGAGCCACAGCAGCCCAAAGAGGACTTTGGACACCTCCAGCCACTGAGCTGGTACAGTTTTTATTAGCACCTTTGGTCAAAAGCCGTTCCTTTCTTTCTGAGCCATCTCACAGTGATTTGTGTGACAGTGGGTGTTTCTGGTTGGGCATATTTCTTAGCTAAATATTTTGACTACTTGATACATGATGGGTGACATCTAAGAATATGAATGCTTTGAGTTATCTGATCTCTTCTGAAAAAAATCATAACAAAATGGAGAATTCCAGCAGTACAAATCAAAACATAAATTATGGTCGATTCCATTTTAAATTTCTTTTGCCATTCCTTTAAAATGGAGCATTGAATTATGTATGGACTAATCTGCTCTGTTTCCCCCTGTGATTTATAAACTCTGGCAAGATTCAGTAATTATTAATAAAGAACTGATTTCTTTTTCTTTAAAATCTGCTACTGATTCCAGCCTTGCATAGTGGAGCATCACTGTCCTGCCAGTTTTCTCTCCAAGTCGCTCAGCCCATTTGAGCACAGCCTGGATGGATACGGGGCCTCTGTGGGGATGGGTTTCTGACTCTCAGGTGGGCCAGTAACGGCAGGACACGCCCACCCAGAGACCAGGACAGAGGGACAGAGGCAATGAGAGGAGAGTGTGCCATGGCATAGAAAGGCCAGGAAGGAGAGGGCACGGGTGATTCAGAGTGTGAGGCGAGGTCAAGGGGGGTGTAGGATGGGGCTTCCAGGATGTAGGGAGCTGGCCATGGGTGCATGGTGCATTGCAGGTGATGGCCCCAGGCCAGCAGAGACTCTGCCTGCACCCTGTAGACAGGAGAATAGTTGGCATGTCAGGAAGAGCTTGGAGTCTGATGGAGCAGTGGTCCCCAGCCCAGCAGCAGGGGATGGGAGCAGACAGAAGGCAAGATTGTCCGCTACAAGGAAGGAGGGCTTCTACAAGGAGTATCGGTCACTGCATTAGTCCATCTTCCATTGCTATAACGATATACCTGAAGCTGAGTACTTATAAAGGAAAGAGGTTTGTTTAACTCACAGTTTAGGAGGCTGGAAGTCCAACATCAGGAGAGCTCATCTGCCCAACCTCTGGGGAGGGCATCCTGGGCCACATCACAGGCTGGCAGAGAAACAGGAAGGAAATCAGCTTTGTACAGAAGGCCCAAGCCTGTGGGATGGCCTTGCTTCCTGACAGCCTGCTCTTGGGAGAAGTAACCCAGTCCCATGAGTTACATTAACCCCTTCCCAGGGCAGCACCTCAGTGACTAATTGCCTTGCACTAGGACCTACCTCTTAAAGGTTTTACCTCCTCAATACTGCCCCCCCAGAGGACCAAGCACCTTGCCAGAGCCAGGTGGAAGAGCTGCCCTGCAAAAGGGGTGACCATGACCTGCACCAGACAGTTGGCCCACGTCACTCCCCAAGAATGGGAGCAGAGAAGGCGGCCGGGGTCATTGTCCAGGCTGAGCACCAGGGCAGTAGTGATTTCCAGAGTTCTCAGGCAAAGGGAGGTGTGGAATCCTATTTGGCAGGGACAGACAGTGACATCAGCACCATGGTGGGGAGGGCTTGGAGAACAGGGTGACTGGGGACCACAGGTCCTACAGCGGAAAAGGCAGCAGCCACAGTGGGCAAGGTGGAGCCCAGGGAAGACTTCGGCAGCCACAGTACTGAGCCTGCTGGGACAGAGCTGCCTGGTGGCTGCAGGGGAGGTGGAGGAACCCCAGGGGCTCTCCAGGGACGTGCTCAGCAGGCCTGGGGTGCTCAGGAGTCTGCATCTGTAGCAGGCACATGGGTGACTCCAGGGAGCCAGCCACCCTGAACCCACAAGGATGCTGGCAGGGGAAGTCAAGCTAGGCTCCTATAAGAGAGGACAGAACTGCCGTGGGGATGGAGGGGAGCCTGGGCTTTGGGGAAGAAGCCATCATTTGAGCAAAGGAAGATGACCGGGTGGAGGATGGCTAGGGACAATGTGACCATCCACACAGGAAGACAGAGTCCTAGGACAGCTCTGCAAGTCCTAGGACAGCAGAACCATGTGGGGTCATAGGCTCTTGTCAGTGACGCTCGTCACAAAGACAGGGGCCTGGCATCATGAACTCCTTTAGGTTACACAGCAATCAAGAAAGAATCCAGACATGGGGGCCAGCCTGGTTGCACCACTGGTAACCCAGCACTCAGGGAGCCCAGCCTGGGCATCTTAGCAAGACCCTGTCTCAAAATTTAAAAGGGCTAGAGATAAAACTAAATGCAAAGACCTTGGGTTCAGTCCCCAGTGCTGAAGAAAAAGAAGAAAAAAGGATGCCAAAATTGTAATGAGAGCAGTCTATTAGTATGTTTTTCTCATTGGCACTTTTTTTGCAATCAGCCACCAACTCTGGATCCTACTCCAGGTCACAGTGTATGGGAGGTGCCCGTGCTCTTTCCTTGGGTAGAATGAATGGTAAAAATATGGCAAGCTCTATTAAATCCACCTGTGCCTCAGCATCTGCTCCACACATGGGACTCCAGAGCCCATTGAGAACCCTCGCTGGCTTTCCTAGATTTATTTGTTTGTGTATTTTTGAAATCTTGGATTTGCTCCACAGAGGGGCTGAGGCAGGGTTTTCAGATTAGCTTGGGCCAGTTAAGCCCAGGGGCTGGGGTCTGCTGGTAGCCACCCTGGGCTGGTCTTAGAGAAGGGAGCTTGCATGTTAATACAGGAAGGAGGATCAGCAATAGCAGATGGAAGTGCCGCCTGCAACCTGAAGAACCAGTGCTCACCCAGAGACAAGTTACAGCTGTGCCCGCACATTCTTAGGAGTGTTTGGGACAGGACGATGGCCAGCCAGGTGGACTTAATTCAGAATGTTTCATGGGAGAGTTGGATCTGGATATTTGGCTTTTAAAACAATTCAACCGGAGAGCTACATGCCGAGAGGTTTGTTTGCAGATATTTTCTAGGCAGCCTCAGCTCTTGGCTGGGCTCTGTCTTAACCTGACCTCTCCACTTGGGAGCTCAGTGCTGCCAGTGACCTTGATGCCATCAGGGAGTTCTGCTGCCCCCACTATGGGGACCCCAGCCTGGCAGGGGCTCCTCCGCACTGCAGAGGGGCCCAGAGGGGGTGGGAATGGTGGCTGGGGGTGACATGTATGGGACACCTAAGACATTTTGAATGCAGAGGGCAAGGACATCGGCATTCCCCCATTCCGTCCACTGTCCTTTCATCCCACGTGTTTGGAGCACCTGCTCTGTGCCAGATGCTGCAAGCACTGGGTGAATAGCAGTGAACAGGCTGCACCACATCCTGCCTTTGAGGAGCCTGTGCTTAGAAAGAGGGAGGAAATTACTTTATCACCTCCATGTCACCCCCAATCCCCCACACGTACCCAGTCTCCTTACGATGGAGGGGAAAAGACAGACATGGTGCCTTCCCGGGTCCTAGGGAGAAAGTGCTGCAGGGGAAGGAGAGAAGAATCCTTAGGTCACTGTATCAGCAAGGCCACCACAGGGCTGAGCCGCCTGGTGAGAAGGCAGGGGTCCCGTGGTCAAGTTCTTGTGTTTTGGGCTCAGTGGGTAAATAAAAACAATGGCACAATGGAGCTAGAAGGTCTAAGGTTTCCCCTGTAAATGACCCAGGATTAGATGGACATGAATCCAACCAGATGAGAATTAACTCCAGAAGTGCAGAACAGTCTGGAGAGGGGAGAGGAGTTGGCACAGCGGTGAGCTTTGACGATGGGCTGTGTCTGGAACACAGAAGAAGCCAGCAGTGAGCTGGGGGAGTCTAGAGCATCCCAGCTGAGAGGAGTTCACAGAAGGAGCAAGGCATGCAGGACCCACACTGAAAACTTGGGAAATATCAATAAGAGTGAACCTTTGGAGGGAGGCAGAATAACCCAGGTCTAACAGTGGGAAGGCTTGGAGCCTCATGAGCAGGAATGAAGAGGGCTTTGTGTGCCTCAGCAAAGAGCCATTGTGGGCAGCTGAGAATGAGGACATTTGTCCTTCCCTGTCCCTGGGAAGTGTGGGTGGCCAGCACCTTAGCTCCTCTCTGCCTTTAAACTCACTCCCCACACCTCCAGCAACTCAAACTTTGCAGGAGGTTTTTTTTTTTTCCTTCCAAAGACTCAGAAGCCTTCGTAATGCCCTGCTCAGCCCTCCCTGTGTCCCTTGACAGCTGTCTGAGAGGTTTCCCTGGGCCACCTCCCCATAGGAGGCAGAGTCCCCTACAGGCTGGCTTCAGCCGTGTCACTCCTGCAGGCCAGGATGGAGGGGACACCGGCAGCCTTGCCCCACCCAGCCTGACGGCCACGGAAAGCCCGCTCATCCCTGCCTGCCTGGGGAAGGACCCAGAGGAGCTGTTTGCTGGAATCCACTGAGCCCCCTGTAGTTCTCTGTCACAGCAACACATAGACCCCAGTTAGAAATTGGGGACCTGAGGGGACTCATAGGAAGACATTGGTGGCCCTCCACGGAGGGCTCAAGCGACGAAGGCCAAGAAAGAAACCTGTGGGGAGGAGCCCGGCCCACTGCAGCAGCACATCCAACCTGTGCCCCCAGGCTGCTTGCTCTCTCTTTTTTTTAATATTATAACAAATATTGTAAAAGGAGCTTATATTACTTATGTACGTTGACTGCACTATGTATTTTATATGTGGCCCGAGACAGTTCCTAAGCCAAAAGGTTGGACACACCTGGTGGCCCTCTGATACTGGTGTCCAGACTAGACCCTGCTCCCAGCTGTGGCCGCATCCCAGGGGACACTGCTCTGCCCTCATAGCATAGCCATCCAGCACCCACACCTCCACCCCGCAGACGGCCACTCCTGAGGGACCCCGCCCACCACAGGGCCCTGACACAGGGGCTCGGGGGACCGGATTTGATGGAGAAAGCGTCTCTCTGGGTGAAAGGAAATGCTTGTTTCTTTAAGGTGTGTGCCATCCGGAGTGTGGTGACAAAGGCTGCGATGGCCCCAACGCAGACCAGTGCTTGAACTGTGTCCACTTCAGCCTGGGGAGCGCCAAGACTGGCAGGTAATGGGCTGGGGCTGCGCCTGCACGTCCCAGAGCCCCACGGCATAGCACTAGGGTGGCCCGTTTCAAACACAACCTGATGGCCTGGTTGGAACTTAACACACTGCCCCAACAAAGGAATCACATTGACCTTAACTGCTGCTGACGTTTTAAAATTTTAGTCAATTTTTGTTCTAATCACACAAGTAATACATGGCCATTGCAGAGAAAGCAGAAGCTGTGGCGCTCTGGGGTCATGGTGATAAAGTGCTGTGCATCCCCTAATGAAATGGAAACAGACCACGCTGAGTATGCAGGGTTACCCACGGGGGACTGGAGACAAGGTGACTCCAGGACCCCGCACTGTCAGCCCCCAGGGCCAGCTGAGTTGACACAGCTCTTGGACGGGCTGCAGCCTCTGGCTGGGCACAGGGTTTTCCTGGCAGCTCCCCAGAAAGCCTGTGGGGCCGAGTGCACCCCGAGGGAGGGCTCTGGCAGATCCACCTGGCCCGGGGTGCATGGCTGACCGTCCAGGCTCTGGCTGGCCCCTGCCCTGCCCCAGGTGAGTCGGTGAGTTGCTGCTGCTGCTGTGTGGTTTGCAGCAGCAGGGCCTGAGCTCCTCTGGCTCCTGATGTCACCACCTTCTCCCACTTCCCTGCAGGCCTTGCAGCGCCAGGGCGTTTATTCCCTCATTCAGCACCTGCCATGTGCTGCACATACCCTCCTGGCAGCCCAGGGTGACGGGACAGGCCGCTGTGGCACCCACGAAGGCACGGCAGAGGGACAGACCTGGCCCAGGCGCACCCCAGAGTCCCTAGAGAGCGCACTGAGCACAGCCCGCCTCACCGACCCCTAGGACGCGCTCCTCTGGGCACCCACAGCAGGGCTTTGCCAGAGCTGGAAGTTCCAGGAGTCAAAGACCAGAAGCCAGAGCCCCAGCGCTTCCCACAGGCTGCTTTGTAAGGAGAAGATGCTCTCGCCTAGCCCGCACGCCTCCACTGTGTACTTAGGAGCCCTCTGCCGTCCTTGGCTCAACAGTCCCCCTGGGGCCCTGGTGACCCCCACGTTCTGTGATCAGGCGGGCAGCCGTGCTCTGGGAGATATCTGCATGCAGCTGCCCGAACTCGGCCCCACGGGCCGGGCGCGAGGCCAGGCTGCGTCGGGAGGCCCTCATGCGTGTGTTCCCACAGGAAGTGCGTGAGCCAGTGCCCCTTGGGCTACTTCGGGGACAAAGCAGCCAGGCGCTGTCGCAGATGCCACAAGGGGTGTGAGACCTGCTCTGGCAGGGGCCCCACTCAGTGCCTGTCTTGCCGTCGGGGGTTCTATCACCACCAGGAGATGAGCGCCTGCGTGACCCTCTGTCCTGCTGGATTTGACGCGGATGAAAGTAAGTGGCGAGTCTGGGCCGCGAGAACATGTGAGTCGGCTCCCTGTCTGGGCGGGGTTCCCCTCTTCTGGCAGACTCCTGCTGGCCCTCTGCTTCTCCTGTACTGTTCTGACGAGGACTTCTCACAGCTGGGTGTGCTGGCACATGCCTAGAAGCCCAGCACTCGGCAGGCCGAGACAGGAGGATCGCCACAGAGTTCTAGGCCAGCCTGAATTCGGTCTCACAAAGGAAGGAAGGGGGGAAGGGGGGAGGGCGGGAGAGAGGGAGAGAGAGGGGAAGGAGGAAGAAGAAGGAGGGCGAGGAGGAGGAGGAGGAGGAGAAGGAGAAAAGACAAAAAACAGAAAAGAAAGAGCCCTGTTAGCAGCAGCATCTAACGCGCACACCGTTCAGAATGATGCTGCCATGAATTCTGCAGGCCGTGGAACTCACACCTCTACCTCTACTGAGGACAGGCAGGGAAGTAGCTTGGGCCACCAGGCCCAGCCTGAGTTCAGACGCCAAAAGAGGATGCCTTTTGTCCTGTCGTATGTCCTCCAGAAATGCTGCACCAGGGGTCCTCTGGGAAGGGACATGTGCCCGGGTGGGGGGAGGGAGAGGGTGCCGCCCCAGTGTTTGGAATTGGTGTCAGAAACGGGGGTAAAGCCCTCCTAGGAAGAGCTGCTGAGGTAAAATTGGGATTTAGATGCAGGCTGAAGGTTTACCATCCTCTGAAAATGAAGGAGCCTGTTGACCATGGGAATTGGGTTCAGGTGGGATGGGGTGGTCTCTTGGGCACTTTACAGGCAGTGACCCTAAGAGGTGGCAGCTTTTTCCTTGCCTTGAAGCTGAGAATGGGTAAAAGGCCCACAAGTAGTAATGACAGAGGTGAGACTTGAACTCAGAGCAGCAAAGCCTGGTTCTCCCCCCACCCCCATCCTAGGCAAATGGGTACGATGGACTGAGAACCTGTTTAAAGACTTAAGTGGTTGGAGGATAGCTCTCAAACAAACTAGAGCACTAGAGTGTTGACCTTGACAATTTTGCAGGCAGTAGCTTCCCATAGCACTCCTCTCTGGACCCTAATGGGCAGAAGGGTCACTGTCCCAGCTGGTTTGCCATCGCTGTTTCTGCCAGCGAGAAAGAGCTGGGCAATTATTAAAGACATAGAAAGTGATCAATAACCAGACTCTCTGTAGAGGGGAGCCAGAGAGTGAAGCGAGATGCACATGACAGCCTTTGCAGACACCTGGGCCAGACCTGCTTTCAGCGCAAAGGCGTCTTCATTCCCACCCACTTCCCAGGCAAGAATCAGCCACCTTGGTCCCTGCTGAGCACCTGCTGCATGCATATGATGCCACCTGTGGTCCCCAGGAGGCTGCACCTAAGATGCCACAAGCAGCCCTCGGCTTCCGGGCCCACACTCAGTAGTGGCACACGGTGGTACCTGGTGAACTGCCAACATGAGTGCCTTAGATAACAACTTCTGTAAATACAGGGGAAGCCAAGGGACCAGACTTTCCCCAGGAGGTCCAAAGGCTTGTGCTCACTTCCTGCCTCACTTATGTTGCTTCCGAGTCTTCAGCAAAGACCCCTGTGAACTCCCTGGGTGAGGGGTCAGCAGCATCCTGGCCACCGTCAAGTTTATAAAGATTTTCACCTGATTAAACTGTACTCAGCCAGCCAGGAAGGGGCTTCAGGCCCTGTTGCAGTGAACAGAACCAGAACATTTTTCTTCGGGAAAGGAATCACTTCTGCAGCTATATGGGACTTTGATTTACTCCAGAAAAGAAAGTTGAGGGGCCCATGATCCAACACCTGAACACGGTTTGGACGTGGCCTCTGGCTGTTTTGTCACCACATATCCATTCCGGGGTCAGACACTGGGAAGAGCTGTCCTACTGAGCCAGCTTGCATTTGATTCTCACCATGCTGCCCCTTCCTCTTCTTATCTTTCTGTTTCCTCCAGGTCAGAAACACTGCCTTAAATGCCACCCAAGCTGCAAAAAGTGCATGGATGAACCCGAGAAATGTACCATCTGTAAGGAAGGATTCAGGTAAACGCCCCCATCCTGAAATCTGAAGAATGTCCGAGTGTTATTGTTGTCGTAGTTGTTGTTTTGTTTGTTTTTCAGTAATGAAACAAAGGGACTCTGCTGGAGTAAGGAACAAAGGAAGAAACCTTACTGAGCCTGTGCTCTTATTCAGGTGTTCTCATCAGGGTCGCCCATGTAAACTCTGCAGCAACTGCAGACATCCTTACAAACAGGGAGATCAGCGGTTCCCCAGGGCTTGCTAGCTTGCTGCCTTAGTGAGGTTCCCTTCAGCCTGCCCCATCCTTCCAGATCAGAGTCCTGGGGAAAAGAGAGCGCTCAGTACCCAAGTACCTGGGAGTCTGGAGGAGAAACCCCAAAGCGACACCTGCTATCATTAAACCTGTTGATTGGACAAAGCAGGATTAGCAGTGAAAGATGAACTGGTCCCCAAACACAAAAGAGCTTGAGGGGGAAGGAGACATTCAGGTGATGGCCATTCCTTTTGCACCCCATTCCCCACTGGCTGGGCAGCCTGAGAGTGGTTGTTGCCTCTTTCTATGGACCCTCATCCCTGGGATGACGGAAGTGTCAAGCAGGGAAGGTTCCATGGAACCTAGAAATCTTTTCCCAGCAGAGAAGTGCTGGCAAGTCCCAGAGAACCTGCGGGGGAAGAGAATCAGATCCTGGGTTCAGGAAAGGAGTCCTAGGGAGACTCTGCCCCTCTTGGGCAGTGGCCACACTGGGACCACTCTAGGACCAGCGGTTCCAGCTGTGACAAGTTTTCTGAGAAGCATGCAGACTCTGAAAATATCGCCAGCTGTAATCTACAGCAAGCTTCCTTTTATTGCTAATATCCTCATAAGCTGTGACTTCAAATCATTGCTGTCAAGTTAAAGCAGTGAGAGAGCAGCCGAGCTTCTGCATCCCAGCCATCCATCTCTTCAGGGGATAAACACAGGCAGGGTTCACAGGCGAGCATCCGTTATTAAAGATATGATTTAACAGCTCTGCTCAGCAGTCTGGCACCATAATGAGGATGAGCCCTGGGTGGGTATCCACCATCTGAGCAGAGGGCTAGTGGGCCTGCAGAAACCTCCCTGCTAAATGCAGGTATAAAAGATCGGGAAAACCAGAATCTGTTTCCTACTCTCGCACACTCGGCACAATACACTTCCCTTCTGGTCACCAAAGCATGTGTGGGTTTTTCCCACCTGCACAGTGCAGTTCTCCAGTGGACACCAGCGGAGGGCCTATAACCTAACTCAGGCCCGACTCTCTACGTGCAGATGCTGTCAGATCCCACGGGGTTGAAGGTTTATTCCCCCAAAGTGCCCCTCCTTCAGATGCCAGTCACAAATGCCAGGCTGTAACCTGTACTTCTGACCAATAGGACTTCCCAGAGCCTTCTGGAATTCGGTGAATTGCTATACTTCCTCACAGGGGCTGGGGATTTAGCTCAGTGGTTCTGCCACCTGCCTCACAAGCGCAAGGTCCCAAGTTCGATCCCCAGTACCAAAAACAAGTAAAAAATAAAGATAAATAAATAAGTGCTATACTTCCTCACAGAACTCGGGGAAAGGTCTTGCTAACCTTTATACATTTATTATAAAGGGTGTTCCAAAGGGAGCAGGTGAACAGCAGGTGGAATACCTAGAACAAGGCTTGCAAGGGTCCACAGTGTAAGAGCTTCTGTCCCTGTGGAATTGGGATGCGTTGCCCTCCCAACGGGTGGACATGTTCTTGATCATTGGCCTGGAGGTTCTGTGAATTCTGTCCTTCGGGGTTCTGACAGAGGCTTCACTGGGGAGGCCTGACTTATTATATCACTGGCCATCTGTGTTCAACCCTTAGCCCTCTCCCCTGCTCCGGGGTCAGGGTCGTGAGGCTGAAATTCTGTCCCTCTGATCACATGACTGATTCACTCAGCAACCAGCTGCCCTCCACAGGCTACCAGGAGCCCCCAGCCACAAGTCATCTTGTTTGTGTGGGGAAAGACACATCACTGTATTGATTCCCAAGGTTTCGGGAGCTGTGCGCAAGATGAAAAGCCAAATACCTATTTCTAATTATAAATTATCACAGAAGGATTCCAGGATCTGACAGGTACACCCCAGAGCACTTGATCGATATGTTTAGTGACAAACCCATTTTAAATGTGTGCGTCGGATACAGTATAATCTCACAAACTAAAGAAATCATGGTAGCTGACATTTATATACTCTGCCAGTGCCAGCCACCAGTTTCGTGTATTTGCTCAGTGAGTCCCCCAAGCACTGTTAAGCTGTAGGAGCCCGTTAGCAGGAGGAAATGGAGGTGCAGAGAGGTCTTCTGGCTTGTGTGGGGTTGCACGGTGGGAAGTGGTGGAGCCAGACCGGGCGTGGGTGGTCCAGCTCAGGCTGTGTCCCTGGTGAGGCCTGGCTGGAGCAAGGGGAGTGGAGCCTTACAGGGTGGAAGGGGAAGGTGGAAGCCACATCAAGCAGGCCTGCCGGGTCCCAGGAGGAGATCTTATTTCAAGTTGATGGTGGAGCCGAGTCTTCAGCAAGGGAGAAGCAGGCGCAGACCGAGGGCTGAGGGTCAGGCTTGTGGCTGGCATTTCCTTCACACACCTCACACATTGCAAATGCTGACACTTCCAAGGGAACTCACATCAGAAGACTGTGGCAGCGCGGCTTCAGTGGAGCCCCACAGGCTCCCCTACATGCTGAATTGGGTTTGGGCACAGCGGGGAAGAGAAGCCACCACAGAGTAGGAGAGAGCCGGAGGCCTTGGCCTCCTGTACCAGGACCAAAGCCTGGGAGCTCCAGCCAGCCCTGGGACAGCTTTGCCAGCTTCCATTACCTAGGATTTTTCAGTGACACAAAGCACTGTGCTTCGACAACTTTCATTTCCTCCCAGAAAGGTGTTAGAGGGCAAATCATAATTTAATTAGGGTTTTGGAACAGATGTGGGAACCAGCCTCTTTTTCTTCTCAACAGCCTTGCACGGGGCAGCTGCATTCCAGACTGTGATCCGGGCACCTACTTTGATTCTGAGCTGATCCGATGTGCAGAATGCCATTCCACCTGCCGAACCTGCGTGGGTGAGTTCATAGCCTGCAAAGGCCTTTGTTTCCTTGGAGGGTTACAACCAGGGTTACCAAGGCAGATGGACTGGCTATCTTGATACTAAGAAAGCTTCCTATGGCCTTCTATGTTTATTACAGGATTAAAACACAAAGGCCAGGGGCTGGAGATGTAGCCCAGTGCTAGAGGGTTTGCCTAGCATGCACAGAGCCCTGGGTGTAGTCCCCAGCACTGCAGAAAAAGGGAGGGGAGGGGAAAGGGAGGCGAAGGGAGGGGGGAAAGGAAGAGAAGAAAAAGAAAGACTATAAAAACACGAAGGCCCTCCCAGGGCTAGGGACAGGGAATGGGACTGGTTTGGTTTGGTTTGGTTTGGTTTGGTATGGGTATTGAACTCGGGACCTTGCACTTGCGAGGCAGGCGGGAGGAGTTATTTTGTAATGAGCACTGACTTTCAATTTGGGAAGATGAAAAATGTTCTAGAGATAGATGGTAGTGACGGTTGCCCAGCATTGTAGATATACTTAATGTCACTAAACCAAATATTTAAAAATGTCTAAAATGGCCAGGCATGGTGGTGCATGCCTGTAATCTTAGCCTTGTGGGAGGCTGAAGCAGGAGGATCACAAATTGAGCCCAGCTGGAGCAACTTAGTGAGACCCTGCCTCAAAGAAAAGAAAGAAGAAAGAGAGAGAGGGAAAGAGAGAAAAGGAAGGGAAGGGAGGGGAGGGGAGGGGAGGGGAAAAACAGGTCTGGGGATGCAGCTCCGTGCAGAAGTCCTGGGTTCAATCCCCAGTACTGTCAAAAAAAAATGGCTAAAATGGTAAACTTTGTGGAATGTACATTATACCACAATTTTTAAGTTGAAAACAAAAGGCACCCCAATTGCAAGGGCCTCTTTGAGCAAGCAGACTGGGTCCCTGGAGGGATAAGGGCGCTGGCCGCTCCCGAGTCGCCTTGCCTGGGAGCACTGCTCTTGGCACAGAATCGCACTGAAAGGCAGCACCGTGAAGGTTCAGCGGCCTCCAGCACGGGCAGGGGTGCAGCTGGCTGGGGATGACGAAGTTTTAAAGCAGAGCCTCAGTTCTTTACACCGCACTCCACTCATCTCAAACATTTTATTCAAAGAGGAGGAGTCTGCTGTAAACAATTTTACATGTGTTATAATTCCCCACAAAGACTACAGCGCAATGTCTCCAGGCAGAGTTTTTATGCAGAATATAGCAGAGATTTCTTTCATTTTATTGGGTTTCATTTTGCAGTTCTCTGCGCACGTTGATTGAACCGCACCTTGAGTTTGTGGCCTCAGATACATTTCGGATAAAGCTTCCTCCTGTCGGTCCTCCTTCCTGCCCCCAGCACTTTGGTGCATTCTAAGAAACTCACTTTAGGCTGCATTTCTGCTGCACCAACAGTTTAAAGATTAGGTCTCTGCTGAATCGCAGTTGCCATGATGCCTGGTTGCAAACACCACGGGCTGGACGCAGCCCTCCGCAGTGTGGCTCCGTGGCCTGTGTATCTGTCAGCTGTGCTGCCCAGGGGGGAGGTGCCACAGGAGCCAAGGGTGTGGCAACATCCCCTAGTGCTGGCTGTGGCTGCGCCAGGCCACCGGTGGAGGCCAGCATTCCTCCACACCCTCCTGGGCCAACCCTGGAGTTGCTGGGCTCTGAGCTTGGAAGAGTTCCCACCATGGGCAGCCTCGAAGCTTTCCCTAGCACTTCTCCTCGTTGTCTTTTCCTCTATGGTTCTTATTCTTTCTTGATGCATTGTTTAACCCACGTTCTCTAAGAAGCATCACAGATTCCACTTATTCAAATGTCAGAGTCACTCGAATCCGTAACATCCGGGCATGCGGTCTGTAACTGTCATTTTAGTAACTCATTTCACTTCTTTTTCCAAGTCCCCAGACTGCCTGACAGCAAACAG
This sequence comes from Heterocephalus glaber, assembly GCF_000247695.1. The sequence goes on from NW_004624768.1 coordinate 3,507,626, forward strand.
TTTCATTGAGTCCCTTGTAGATTTTCTCATCTGGATCCATGTCTTCTTCATCCCTTCCAGCATTTAATTCCACAGGGTATGGGTCTGCAGCTCTCGGGGAGGTGTGTTCTCCATGCCTCTGTTCCCTCCAGCCTGGCTTCTTTCTGGCCTCTGGGAACACAAGCCGACTTCTGTTCCCTGCCCTGAGTCACCTGGAAACTTCTGGTTCCACATGGGGCCTGAGTCCTGTTAGAAGGACCGGTTCTCAGCTGCCCACTCCTGCCCCTTGAACACCTAGGCTTGCCTGGCCTCCACCTTCTGGTTTCCACTCAGTCCCCGCTGCTGCCCACTGCCTGCACCAGAGCGTGGGCTTGGTCATGGGTGGGGCCAGGGTCTGGCATGAGTGTCTGCTGCATCTGAGCGTGCAGCACCCTAGCACATTCAGTGGGTGACTTCACGACAATGAGCCTCTGTCCCTCTCCAGGGCGGTGCCTAATGCTTCATGGTGTGGAAGTTGTGACCCGTGTGGGTCACCTATCCACCACTGGTTGATACAGTAGACTCAAGCTGACTCCACTTACCCATCCAGGAATGGGCATTGGTCAGCAGCTGGCAACCAGGGGAGCATACCCATGGGCACCTGCATGCCAGGTTCAGGAGCAGTCCTGCAGGAGCAATGTCCCAGGCACCTGGGAGGCTCAGCCTGGCGCATGGGCATCCTGCACCTGCGAGAGCACAGCATGAAACAGATCCAGAGAGAGATTTCAGGGGCAAGGAAAATGTTTTCTATCTTAGTGCCTGTGACAGCATGTTTTTCTTGCTTTTTGACAGCATGTTTTTCTTGCTTTTTCCCCTTTGTTCTGGGCCCCGTGGATGGGCTAGCGGAACCATAACTGTTTAGCTCTTACTGCTATGTCCGTGGGTGCTTCTAAAGTGTTAAAAGCCTGTAAAGATTTGTGACTTAATGGAATCCTGGAGAGAATTTGACTGAGTCAGAAAACTCATGATTTTAGTGGTTCTGAAAATAGTTTGCTTAGAAAATGTGTATTTAATCAGCATTTTTATCGTAGTAGAATGCACACAACATAAAATTTACCATATCAACCATTTTTAAAACGTTTTAATTGACATAATATTTGTACTGATTTAGGAGGTCCAATATTATCATGAAATACATGTATTCAGTGTATAATGGTCAAGTCAGGGAAATTAGTATTTCCATCTCCTCAAATACTATCATTTTTCTGATAATATTTCTCTTCCAGTTATTACTCATGGTCTCTCGTCACCCTATTGAGCCACAGAACATAGACCTATTCCCCCAGTTGGGTCTTGGTACCATGCCCACCCTCTCACTACCCCGCCTTGTGGCCATTTGTAGATACACGGTTCAAAGTGCATTCATTTTGTTAGACAGCCATCCCCACCATCCATCTGCAGGGCTTTTCCTTGTCTTCTCCAGTTGAATGTATAATCTCCTTTTTTCAGTGCTGGGGGGTCACCCAGGACCTCACATACACCAAGCCAGTGCCCTACCACTCAGCTCTGCCCCCAGCCTATAACCAACTTTTTACCAGTTATCACATATTAATTATACACATTAATGGGCTTCAACATGGCCCTGCCATACATGCATATATTGCACTTCTCTATAATCGACTTTTAAGTTTAACAGTTTGAGTGAGCAGTAGGCTGGGGTATAGCTCATAGGTAGCACACGCAAACCCTTGGGTTGCATCTCCACCATCAAAAAACAAAACAAAACAAAACAAAAATTTGCTTTAAACTAAGTACAAACAAGAATAAGCATCCTTTCACAGCGCAGAGGCTCCTTGGGCATTACGGACCCTGGTGTTGGAGGAAGGGCAGTGACAGGGTTCCCAGGAAAGGCCCTAGGAGAGGGACAGTAGAGGACACCATTTGGGCCCCGGGGTGCAACCAGAGTCCCAGCCCCTCCACATGCACTCAGGCTGCTTGGCCAAGGCTCAAGACCGACTAACTGCCCATCAGCAGCATAAGCCACACAGAATCCCTGCTGTGTCGGCCAGTTCCTCAGGGGAGCCCACTTCTGCCCCAAGCTCAAAGTTCTGTGGGCTTCCTTCTTTCAGACCATCCAGGGAGGAGCTTAACTGGGCCTCCCGGGCTCCAGCACCACACAAAGCATCTTTCCTTGACACGGCAGTGGCGCCACCTTAGTCCAGTTATTCTAGGAAGAGGCAGTATCACTGCATTCGCTGTCAGACCACAGTCTAAAACCACACTCAAATTGAAAGGGGGCCAAAAACTGGATCTGGGGACTGTGACCACCACAGAGCAACTCTATTTTTCCAATTTCTGTTACTATAACAAAATACCCGAGGCTGGATACTTAGGAAGAAAAGATGCTTATTTAGCTCACAGTACTGGAGGTCTAAGAGCATGGTGCCAGCACGGGCTCGGCTTTAGAGAAGACCTTGTGGCCTGTGGAATCACAGTGGCAGGATCCAGACAAGGGGAGGGGCCAGTGACGACCTCCCATGGGCCCCTTCTCAGAGGCCCCAGCACCACCACACTGAGAACCAGGCACCCAACACGTGAACCCATGAAGGAGGCACATGGGACTGCTTACACCACATCCAAGCCGTGGCAGCGTCTGACATGATACCCTCCCCACACAGGCCTCTCAGGCTGACCACAGCTGAGGAGCTCACTGACTCTGGGCCAACTTGTGAGGTTTCCTCCACCCTTTCGTGTGGTACTGGGATAGAACCTAGGGCAGTGGTGGAGAACCTATGGCACCTTTTCTTTTAAGACAAAAGATGTTAATGTATGAGTTGTTTTTTTCTAAACTAAAACCTCAGTATTCAGGTTTAACTGCAGGGTTGGGGCCTTTTGATAAACAAGTGGGTTTCGGGTTGCAGTTTGGGCACTCGTCTCTAAAAGGTTCACCATCACTGACCTAGGGCCTTTGCACATTCCCAGCTTTTTTCTTTTTTGAAGAGGATCTCACTAAATTCCCCAGGTGGATCTCAAACTTACAATCCTCCTGCCTCAGCCTCCCAAAGTGCTGGGATTATAGGCGTACACCTCCACACTCAGTCTCCTCTGTACCTCTTGGTCCTTCATCAGAGCTTTTGTTCTTCAGGCCACCTGTCCCAACCCCATTAGCCCTTAGTCATGTTTTCTCTTATGAAAATGCCCTGGTCATCCACACCAAATACCTGTGGACACCATCCCTAGAGATCTGTTCTTTCCCTTTCTTCACATCATCCTGCACAGTGTCCACCCTTAGGACTGATGCAGGCCACAGATGCAAGCCTCAGATGGCAATTTTAGGTGGCCTAGCGACCACATCTTAAAAAGTGAAAATAGTTTTAGTAACTGATCTTACTTAACCCAGTATAGCTAAGACAGCATCACTGCAACATGTATTGATATTTTTGAAATGAGCTATTTTGCATTCTTTTTTCTACCAAGACTTGGAAATCCAGAGTGTCTGTTCCACACTGGCAGCACATCTCCATTTGTCCCTGAGGCTAATGAGCAGCTCTCGAAGTAGGGCCTAAGCCTGCTGGGGAAGGAAGTGCTGGGGAGGTGGGAGGGTGCCCTCCACTGAGGCTGACTCACCTCTGACCTAGCCAGGAAGTAGGGATGGGGGCATCAGTGACCTTGGAGTCAGTGGGCCCGTGGGACACACCAGCTGGGTAGGTGGCCTCAGTTCTCGGGCGCTGGGAGCCCGGGGCGTGGCCATCAGTCCTGACCCTTGCTTCTTCCCTAACCCTGTCAGGGCCCAGCAGAGAAGAATGTATTCACTGCGCGAAGAACTTCTACTTCCAAGACTGGAAGTGTGTGCCCACCTGCGGTGAGGGCTACTACCCGGAGGAGATGCCCGGCTTTCCCCACAAAGTGTGTCGAAGGTACCATCATCTTCCCAGCTATGACCCGGACTCCGGGAGGCGGGGATGAGGTGGGGGTGGGGGAACAGCTTCTTTTG
>NW_004624768.1:3511677-3544389 GCF_000247695.1 Heterocephalus glaber
GTACAGAGGAGCAGGGTGGGGGGTGGGGGGGTCCTGCTGTGTCTGGTGGTGGAGTGGCCAGAGAGCCCACTATGGAGGCACCTTCCAGGGGCCTCAGGGAGCACATCACCCTGCCGCTGTGGGTGCAGTGGGTAGAAGGGGGAGCCTGCAGCTCGTGCTTGCCAGGGTCACCTGCTGGTTGGTAGCCCATGTGCCTTTGTTTATTTAATGCATGTTTATTGGTTGAGCACCTACTTTGGGCCAGGCACTGGGGAGCAGCTGGGATAGGATAAGAAACAGAATAGCAAGGTGTTTCCCCTGGGGCACTCACACCCCCAGGGCAGGCTGCACAGGCTGGTCCCACCTATACCACTGCCCAGGATACCTTCATGCTGTGAGTAATCAAGACCACCACACTTAAGGGTCTAAAACAATTCTCAATTAGCTGCTTTAGAGGAAAGTAGAAGACCCTGAGCAGCTCCTTACCGTAAAGCCACTTTCAGTGCCAGCGGTGCACATGCATTTTAGCCCTCTCCTTTTCCATCCCTCCCAAGTGCGCGCATCCGGTGGCTCTGGACCACATGCGTTGCTTTGTGTCTGTGGGCAGTGTAGCATTTCCTCTTGCTGCTGGACACTGACCGTTAAAGGAGGAGCCCTGTGCTTTGGTCCCCTCTGTCTTGCTGACAGTTGCCCCATGTCAAGACATCATGTATTCAGGGTGAGAGCAACAGTGAGCTTGAAGCTGACCTTGGGGAAGTGACGGTGGGGTGGGGTGTGAGGAACAGAGAGACCTTTCTGAAACAGACTCAAAATAGAGGGGTGGGGAGGCCATATTCGACTTCCTGCTACCAGTGGGGAAACCTCACCATGGAGTCTGCATCCAGGCCATGATGAGAGCTGCAATGAGCTGCCACAGATTCCCTTAGAAACAAACAACTGCACAGTGAGCTGAGGAGACACCAGGGCCTTGCACATGGGGGCTGATTAGAAAGGAGAGACTGACCACTACCCCCCAGCCCATCTGAGTCCTGCTCAAGATCCCAGGAACAGTTGTCAGAAGGAAACCTTTCATTTCCCCAGCCAGCTGGTTTCCAGATAATTAAACTAAGGATGGCAGCCCAGGGAGAACTTGGAACTAAACGGATGATCACTCTCATTTGTCTGATGCCCTGGATTCCAGGGGATGCTGACTGAGCAGTGTCCACAGGCCTTGGTATCCCCAGCCTTCAGGAGACAGGAGGTGGGCAGCCTCCACAAGCCCTCCTCGGGTATGGAGGGTTCAGGAGGATCCTGATGGGAGTAGCCCTGAGAGTGGTGTGGGAGAGGGCAGCTGTGGACACAGCTGTCCTTCCAGCATTTAGCAGGGCAAGGTTGCCAGGGTGAAATAGGTACCCAGAACCAAAGGTATCTAGAAAGCCCCCTGCCCAAGAGACCAGCAGCCAGCACAGTAACCGTGACCTGGGAAGCAGAAGCACAAGCCCTGGGGGGGTGGTAACCCCCCTTCCAGGGCAGCATGATGCTGGATTCTTCTCCTGGGCTTCTAGATGAGAGCCGAGGCCGGCCGCCACCATGCCCTGAGCCTGGAGGCCCCACGCAGAGAACCCAACTGAGCCTGCCAGGGCTTCTACCTATGGACCTGGGAGCTACTGAGCTATAAATTATTCTGTTGGCAGTTTGTGATGCAGAAATAGAAAACCGAGACACCTGCCACTGGACCAAGTTCTGTGAGGTTGTACCTGAAGGAGAGAGGGAGCCGTGGTCTGTTGCTTCTCTGTGTAGCCTGTGCCACACCACAGTCATTCATAGCTGAAGCAACCCTCAGCTGAGGCCTGGGAGCACTGGCCCTTGGGCTCCTGGACAGCTGACATCCGGTGATGGGCTGGGCTCGGGGCCAGCTGCATGCACTGGTGTATGTATCTATAAGAGATGCCAGCGACACCCGCACGGAAACATCGTGCCCTGTGCATGCCCCTCGGGCCTGTTTCTGCGCCGTCAGGCGGTTCAGGGACTTGTATTGGGGGACAGCATGACAGGAGCCAGACCCCAAGGAGTAGGTGCCTGAACAGCCAACCCCCAGACCCGTGCTCTGACCTCAGGGAAACTGGGAATAGAAACCAGTCTCTCTTCCTGTCTGAGGGGCATCGCAGGGGAGCCCCCTGGAGGCCGTATCCGTCTCCACGGTGGGGCTGAGGGGATGCTCTACAAAGATGTGGATGAGGAGGCTGGTTGTCCATCTGGTGCTGAAGACCTCCCAGAGGGGGCGGCAGGGCTCTGTCCTGGGCATGGAGCCCACAGGGCAGCCTCAGGCGTCTCGGAGCTGGGCTCCTGCCCCACGTGCCCTCGAGTGCCCTCTGAGCTCCACGCCAGGGCCTGTGGCCCCCTTAGCTGTCAGCCGTGGGGGAGGTGGGCAGGGTGTGGGAGCACAGTGGCCGCCTGGACGCTGTAGCTGGGCAAGGCAGCAGACACAGGGCAGGGCACTGGCCCCGGCGCACCATGTTCCAGTAAGGGGCAGGAGGGAAGTAGCTCAGGCCTCAGGGGCCTCCTGCCTGCGTCCCAGCTGCTCAGCCCTCCCACTGCAGCACCCAGCAGCCACACACCAGTATGAATGAACACTGGTTCCTGTGAAAGCCCTGGGTGTGGCCCTCAGCTGTGGTGTGAGGACTGTCCCTCCCGACTCATGGTGCTCTGCATTAGAAGGAGCTCTGCGTCCCGACTGGGCCAGGACTGTCCAGGAAGTGCAGGAGCTTTAAGGGCAGCCCCCTCGCTGGGGTAGGAGGCGTGGCAGCAGAGGATACCCCTCCTCAGGTCAGCTCCACGATCAGGTTTGTCACCTCCCTGACCCCAGGCCTACAGCCACTGCACCCAGGCAGCTTACAGAGCCACACGGGGTGGGGGGTGGGGGGCGGATAGGCACTGGTGTCCATGGGAGGCACAAGGATCCTGGGGACCTGCCCTGCCCTCTGCTCCTGGGCATGCTCCTGCCAGCTGGCTGTGACTGGCTTTGCCTTCCTGGGGCGCTGACGCGGTCACACAGGAGCAAGGACATGCCAGTACTTGGCCCATGTTTTAGGGCAGCCTGGGGGACAGCTGCAGCCTCCTACAGAGAACCACAGCTGAGGGTCCAGAGGGCCCTGCAGAGGGAACCCGGAGTACTCAGGCCCCCTCCCCAGCCCTCAGCAGGAGCGTGCCTCTCCCACAGGTGTGACGACAACTGCCTGAGCTGTGAAGGCTCCAGCCGCAACTGCAGCAGATGCAAGGCCGGCTTCATGCAGCTGGGAACCTCGTGCATCAGCAACCACACGTGCAGCAACGGTGAGCCCCAAAGTGACCCTCAGGCGGCTGGCAGAGCACAGTCCACTGGCCCCTGGTCTCAAGAGAAAACAGGCATGGCAGCCCCTTGAAGAGGGGTGCTCACCCCTGATTTGATGGACCATCTGGGGCTCCTGGAGGCTGCTCACACACTGACTAGAGAGGCATCCTGGCCACCAGCCCAGCTGCTGCTTGTCAGTTTGATGAGTGACTCTTAACAATGGTTTCGTTCTTGTACCATTCCCGCCCTCTTGCCACAGGCCCCAGCAGCAGCTTCCCCGTAGGAGAGGTCTGGCCTCGGGGGTCAAAGCCAGGAGGCTGGGGTCGGGGGGGTCTCAGCCTCAGAACTAAGAAGACAGAACAAGGGTTGAGGCCCACTCTCGGAAGCGGGGATCTGAGGTGCACACAGGGAGCCCCACATCTGTAGGTGGGAGAGCCCTGGTTCTCCAGGGCGCGGGCTGGGAAAACAAGCTCAGAAGGGGACAAAAGACAGTGCCCAATTTGGGGATTCCAGGCAAGAGGAAGGTTTGGCAGACTGTCCTGGAGGCCTGGTGCGGGGCTATTGGTGGGTGGACTGTAGCAGGACCCTGTGGCTCAGCAGGTGGCAGGGAGGAGCCATATAGGGCCAGCTCTGGGCACTGTGTCCTGACACGCAGGAGAGGGAAGCTGCTGGCTCCATGGTGTCGGTGTCCTGGCATGCGCTGGCCCTGCCCTGCCTAAAACAAACCACAAGGTGGCCTCCTTGCCTTGTTGTGGGTTACTGTTTTGGTTTGCGGGATCGTGTCCCTTCAAACCAGGAGGCTTAGGCTATGTACCCAGCCTAGAAAAGTGAGGTTGCCACAAGAGGTCCAAGGTCCCACTAATGGCAGTGCTTCCCAATGACAAGGCAGTGACCAGGGGCCAGCACCCACTGCTGTTCCCTTCAGCTGCAGCTCTTCCATCGCTGAGACCTGTCCATCTGCCTTGCTGTCTCCACTCCTCCCCGTTCGGGGTGTCCCCTGGACCAAGGCAGCAGCCTGCATTCCTGTGTCTCCAGGATTCCTTCTCCTAAGCCTCTCGCCAGCACAGGTGTCTGAGAGACAGGTCCACGTGTGCACCAAGGGCTCCACTGGCCCAGCCTGAGTTCCCCCCACATGCTCCATGTGAATCCCCCCTTGTCACTTAGACTCAGCAAGAGCCCCTGTGTACAAGGTGCCACCTCTCCAGGGAAGCACCTTGCAGGAAGGGGACTCTGCATGTCCTCTGCCTGGCACACAATCGGCGCCCAGGAAATGCGGAACAGTTCAGTCTTAACAGCCTCCAAAGTCTGACCTTTCCCTTCCTCCCCGCAGCTGACGAGACCTTTTGCGAGATGGTGAAGTCCAACCGGCTCTGCGAACGGAAGCTCTTCATTCAGTTCTGCTGCCGCACATGCCTCCTGGCTGGGTAGAGGACAGGGCCCCTCCTGTCCTTCCATCTGTCCATCCACCTCCCTCCAGACTGTTGGCCAGAGCCTGTTCCAGGGGTGGTGCCTTGCATCTGACAGCTCTATCTCCCCAGGACCCAGATCCTCCCTCAGCACCTCGGGGCACCCAAGCTGGTGGGTGGAGGCCCTTAGGGACGTGCTCTAAAACAGTGACACCCTCTCCCACTCTGCTCACTGGCTACGGCTTCTGGAAAAACTCAAAACAGAAACAACATGAATTCTGAGAATCCACAGCTCCAGCTTCAGATCCTAAGTTTACTGAATCTTCAAGACCAAAGCAGAAAGGAAAGATGCTTGGCATCTCCCATCGCCCTCCTCCATGCTGTTGTGCCACTCAGTTGTAAATCTCACCAGGTGGGCTGGCCCGCAGGGCACAGGGCCGTCCTCAGCGGATCAAGGGCCCAGCTGCCTACCTGTGCATCCCTGCTGCCTGCCGCTGAGCAGCCTGGGGACCAATCGGTCAGACTGTAAATAAAATAGGTTTCGGGGCATAAAACACATGACCACTGGGGACGGAAGCTGTTTCTATGCAGTCAGCTTCTTTGGAAACTGCAGAAGCATCCTGGAAAGTCCACTGCCAAACCCAGATGGGAAGGTTCTTCCTCTCTGCAGCCTTCTCCTCGGAGTGAGCCAAGCTGTCCTCCTGTGTTCGGTAGGAGTCTCCTGGGCCCGAACGACCACCTCTACCTGATGCGGGACCTTCTGAGGAGGGTTTCCCCGGCGCTACCCAAAAGACACCCCACCATGACCACCGAGCAGTTCCTCTTAACAAAATGTAAACCCAGGCCGAGTCGTCGATCATCCGTCCCTTCCCATTTTACAGAATTGCTTTTAAAACACGTGTGGCCTCTGCCCTGGGGAGACGTGCTCTCACAGTGGATGGATGTCCTGTGTCTGTGGATAGCACATGCCTACATGACACAGCTGGATTTATTTCTGCCAAACCTGTGTAGGCATTTTATAAGCTACATGTTCTGATTTTTACCGATGTTAATTATTTTGACAAATATTTCATATATTTTCATTGAGATGCACAGATCTGCTTGATCAGTTCCCGGTAATATGGGAGTAACATTTGCCTTAAATTTTTTCGACCTTGTCTCTCTCCATATTGTCCTGCCTCCCTCTCTGACTGTAATGCGTTTGACTTGTCGCCTGTGAGCTGGTGTGAATCCAGCTGTTGTCTATTGAATCCACAACTCCGACAAAGAAATCAGCGAAGCAAAAACAATGTTAACCCTAAATTAATAAAAGAGTTAACATCCCATGGCAGAGGAGCCTGTATTTCTTTTCAAGGCACAAAACATTAAACCTGGATGCTGACCCGTGAGGACACAGACATCGCTTTGTGGTTTCCAAATCTCTTGTGGGTTTTTTGGGGGTTTTTTTTAATACCGGGGATCAAACTTGGGTCCTTGCTCTTGCACAGCAGGCGTTGAAACCACTGAGCTAAATCCCCGGCTGGTTTATTTTCTTTTGCTTTGCTTTGCTTTGTTTGCAATATTGATGATTAAACCCAGAGCCTTTGCTCTGAGCTACATCCTTAGCCCTTTAAAAAAAATTTTTTTTTTATTTTGAGACACGGTCTCACTAAGCTGCCCAAGCTAGGCTGGAACTTCTGATCTTCCTGCCTCAGCCTTCTAGTGCTAGGAACACAGGCATGTGCCACCGTGCCTGACTCAGGATCTGCTTGTCATTATGTGGAAGGTCTCTAAGCTTTAGCGAATGTTACCATAAGGGAGTAATGGGGAAATCCCAGGGTTCCAACTCCAGTATGTCCTTTGGCAAAGAGATTGTCTTTGGGCCACCAAAGCCCACTTGAGTGGAGGGGTGGAGTCCCCAGATACAGGATCATCTTCCTTCCATCTGTCAGAGGGGGGCCCTCCACATCCTGGACCAGCAGTGGCGAACCCGTGGTACGCATACCGCAGCCAGCTGTTTGTTGTCATTTGTTTGTTGTCATTTGTTTGTTTGCAAGCTCGAAAAGGTTCACCATCATTGTGTGAGCTTCATCCCTACAGCATCAAAGCATGATTGAATTAGGTCACAGCTTGTCTTTGGCACAGGGACTGAACCCCTGCACCCATGGGTAACATGTTTTGTGGGATTTCTACCATGGCTTGTCTGTGAGGTCAGAAGCCCATACTCAGTAGAATCCGTTAGCTGCAGGTTAAGGAATGCACCAACTAGAACTGACTTAGGAAGAAACAAAAGTGAGTGAAGGACATTGTCTTAGGAATCCAAGGTTGATTCAGAATTTGGGGGCAGGCTGTGGCAGGGCCCTGGGACCCTGGGGCCAGCATTAAATTTGGACAGGGTTTGCACAGCAGCTGTGCTCTCTCTTTAAAAGCAGTTTCTACCACTGATGAGACAAATGACCACCATCTCCCAGAATCCAGCTCCTACAGCAGACTTTCAGGGTGGGTTTCTTGGCTCTGCTGTCCCCAGGACAGGACTCTGGGGAGCCTGCATCACATTGGTGCTCACTAGTGCATCAGTGATGGCCACAGGGACAGGCACTCGCAACAGAAGGTGGCTGTGGGGAGCTCTGCCAGAGGGAGAAATGTGCAGCAGTCAGGAAGGGCCCCGGCCATACAACGGACACGGCCCACCACAAGCACCAACTGACAGAGCTGGCAGTGCGAGACCACAGAGGAGTGTTTGCGATACTGTCATCAGGACTAAGAAGATATCCAGAAGGAGCTCACCTCCTGCATGAGACTAACACCCAATTAAAACCACAACTCGTTAAGTATTCCTGGTGCAGAGCACCATTTTAGCCCCTAGAGCCCAGACATAATAAATATCAGTTTTTTGTCCCTTAAGAGCTTACAGTTGCACTATTTACAGCGGAATCAGGAAAAGAATAAAAACTATTTATAAATCCCAAAGAACACCAATCACAGGATGCCAAGTAAGAGTGCTTAGGTTGAGAAACTCTGGCCAAAGAAATGGAATTGAAAAGAAAATTTTTCCTACTTCAGATATACCTGAACATGAATAAAACCACCTATGGCTTTATTCCTATCCGTTTGTATGGTAAAGCAAGGGAAACTTGTTTAACTTTCCTTTTTAAATCCTTCCCCATCCCCTTTTTTTAATCAGCAAAAGGGCCAACCAATTAAAGCCAGCTCTCTGACCTGAGGACGCCACCTGGTGGCCCCTCTGCCATTAAGCAAAGTTGATTGGGAGTTCCTTTGGTTTGGTGTGGGTCTGGTGTTTTGTTTTGGTTCATTTCACTAAAATGAGGTTGCTTTCTGTAGTCCAGGCTGGCTTTGAACTTCTCATACAGATCTGACTAATGAAAATATTTTGTTTGTTTGCTTTGTTTGATTGATTTTTGAGACACTTGAACTCACTTTGTAGGGCAAGGAAGGCCTCAAACTCACAGCGATCCTCCTGCCTCGGCCTCAGAAGTGCTGGGATTACAGCCATGCCCCACCATGCCCAGCTTGTTTTACTGAGACAAGGTCTCACTCTGTAGTTCACGTTGGTCTTGAACTCAGTATGTAGTCCAGGCTGGTTCTGAACTGGCAGGCCTCAGCTTCTTTTTTTTTTTTGGTACTGAGGATCGAACTCGGATCCTCTGCTTTCGAGGCAGGCGCCAGAACCACTGAGCTAAATCCTCGGCCCTAGGCCTCAGCTTCTTGAATGCTGAGATTACAGGTATGCAGCACCATGCCTGGCCTTTTGTCACCACATCCAAACTAAAACATTTAACTTTTTTTTTTCTTGCAGTATTGGGGATTGAGCATACAACACCAGTGTTCCACTACTGAACTACACCCCAGCCTTTGTTTTGTTTTGTTTATCCTTTTTTATTTTGAAACAGTCACAAAGCAGTTATAGAAAAGTTGTGCATATAGCACAAAAATATTTTCCTGCAACATCTGAGAGTAAATTTCTGAAATGACACCTTATGATCCCTACTTGAGTGGGTATTTCTTATGAATAAGAACATTCCCTATACAGCAATTAGAAGCAGGCAATTAGCTTTGATGTTTCTACCATCTAACCTTTGACTGGGTTCTAACTTTGTCCATTAGCAAAATGATACAGTTTAGAGTCAGGCTTTGTACTTAGCCACCATGTCTCTTTACATCAGGAAGCATTCCTGTCTTTCTTGGAATCTCATAACCATGAACTTTTTAAAGACTACAGGCCAGTTATCTGTAAGATACCTCTCGGTGTGAATTTGTCTGAGGCTTCCTTGTTTCTCTTCATGGCATATCCAGTACCTTTGACAGGGATCTTACAGGAGAGACTGTTCTCTCATTCCAGCAGGTGGGACATGATTTTGATTTGTTCCACTACTGGTGACACTAGCTTTGATCCCTTGATTAGAGTTTATTTCTTTTTGGCTAGGAATTCATGCCTTCTAAAGGAAGTTCACTATCTCCACTTTTTAAATACTGTGCCAAAGATCCCAGCCAAGCCAGGAGTGGTGGCACACGCCTGTAATCCCGCAGCCTGGGAGGCCGAGATAAGAGATAAGAGGATCGCAGCCTGGGAAATCTAGCAATTTAGAGATCCTGTTTCAAAATAAAAAATTTTCAAAAAGACTGGGGATATAGCTCAGTGTGAAGGCCCTGGGTTCAGTTCCCAGTACTAGAAAAAATAAAATATGTATGTATTACAATGTTCATAGGAACACTATTTATAATAGTTCCAAAATGGAAATTATCCAAATGTTCATCAATAGCAGAACTGACACATTTTGAAATATTTACACAATGAAGTTCCACATAGCAATGAGAATAAACAAACTATATCTATGAGGTATGATCCAAAAATACTGTGAATGTTTAAATCTTTTAAAAATTACTTTAAAAAGCACATTTTAATTTATCCCTTAGAAATCTTCCCCCCTCACTTTGAAAACAGCTACCCTACCATTCTTACCACTTCCTAAAGCAGTTCTGGAAGTCCTTTCTTGAGTGTCTTTGGTTGCACTGTGATGGCTGCCTCAGTGTCCTGAATCAATTCAAAACATTTACCTTTCATGGTCATTTTAACTTTGGAGAAGAACAAGAAGTCACATAGTACCAGATCCGATGAATAAGGTGAATGAGGACACACCGTAATTTTTTCTTTCCCGTACCGGGGATCGAACTTGGGACCTTGTGCTTGCAAGGCAGGTAGCAGAACCACTAAGCCAAATGCTAGGCCCCTCTGTAATGTTTTTATGAGCCTGATTTCCATTGTATGGCACTCAGCAGTCACATTTTTAAATCACATCTCCCAAAGACACTCAGGAAAGTAGACTTCCAGAACTGCTCTATAAATAGTGAGAATAATAGAATAGGTGTGTCCAAAGGGAGGTAGAGTATTTCCAGGGAGGGGCTTAATGGCATATGTCTTGCTGTAATAAAGGTTTAAAAGTTAAACATTGGTCATATTTTTGATCATCTCTTATATATAAAAGTTAGAAACTTCTATTCATCGAATGCCATTATTGAGAGTGAAAAAGATATTCCAGCCATGGTAGCAAATGCCTGTAATCTCAGCATTCAGGAGGCAGGAGGACTGCCACTAGTTTGAGTCCAGCCTGACTACATAGTGAGTTCAACGCTAGTCTGAACTACATAGCAAGACCCTGGCTCAAAACAAACGAATTGCTGGGGGTAGTAGTGCACACCTGTAATACCAGCTGAGGAGGCTAAAGCCAGAGGATCGCCATGAGTTCAAGGCCAGCCTGAGCTACATAGTGAGTTCAAGGCCACAGTAGGCTACATAGCAAGACCCTGTCTCAAAAAACAAAAAAAAAAAAAAGAAAGAAAAAGAAAGATAGATAGATAATAGGAAACAGGTAGATAGATCTTGTACTGCAAACATATACTAATAGATCTTTTTAAATAAACTTTAATTCAAAACAAAAAAGACTGAAAAAGGAAGCCACTGAGTATATATGAAGAAATCTCACACACTGATAAGAAAAGGCAGACAATCCAACAGAAATAAAATGAGTACAACACCCGAATGGGCACCTCACAGAGGAATATATCAAAATAGACAATGTACATACAAAATGATTCTCAGCCTTTATTAGTTATTAGAGAAAAGCTAATCAAAGCAATAGGGTAATACCTCTTCACACCCAACCATCACTATACTTCTACACACTCCATCAGAATCACTGAAATTATAAACTCACAAGACCTATGAGGCTGAGGATGGAAGCCACGAAAACTCTTTTATAGTATCTCACTGGAGTGTCATTTACCATAACTGGGAGGCTACCCATTGATGCTACCATACTCCACGCCCCAGCAATTCCACTTCAGGAGAAACTAAATTCATAGCAGCATTATTCACAACAGCCCCAAACTGGAAACAAGGCTTGAGGCTGGAGGACTGAGAGTTCCAAGCCAGCCTGGAGAACACAGCGAGAACCCATTTCAAGCTAAAATAACACGGGCTGGGGGTGTGGCTAGCGGTAGAGCGCTTGCCTAGAATGAGTGAGACCTTGGGTTTGATCTTCCCAAATATACAGAGGACTTTTCTACAGTGAAAACAAGCCAACTATCGCTGTGTGCAACTTGGAGATATTCCCGACGAAATATAGATCCAAAGAAACAGAAAAACAAAACCCTGAAGTATTCTATTTATATCAAAAGCAAGCAACATTGACTGTGGTGTTGGGATCGCGGTTGCCTTCGGGGGCAGAGGGAAGTTTCAGAACAGTGCTGTTTGGGGCCCTACAGTCTCCTCCTGGGGCAGGTTCCTGATGCCCGCCCTTGCTTCAGCACGGATGTTTCAAAGTCTAACTCCAATCCTACGGTGTCTGGCGGCGGGGTGGTCCCGGAAGCCTGCGCGGGGCGAGGGACCAGCCGGGTTCTCACCGTTCAGACCCGGGCAGGCTCGAGTCCTGGGCCTTTCACGGAATCCTCGCCCCTCCTGGTGGACAGAGGACATCACAGCTTCTTCTTCCACCTCGAGGTTCTCTGATATATGAGAAATCTACACTCAGGTGTTTCCACCTTTTGCTTAACTTTTGGACACAAATGTCTGGAATTATAGGATTCTTCCAGACTCTGTCGCGTCAAAGCACCCAATAGCAGACAAGTTGGCGAAGGGCGCCAGGATATTAACATTGAACAAAGGCGAGAAGGAGGATTCGATTGCTTCCGCCTGGCGGTCGAGTTGCGCACGCGCGCGAGAGAGCCGCGATTGGTGCTGCCTGGCGGCGGGCGCGCGGGGCACTCTGGGACGTCTCGCGGGCTGGAGGCAGCGGGCGGTGGCAGTGGCGGTAGCGGCGGCAGCGGCGGCAGCGGCGGCAGCGGGATCTCGCAGGATGGTGAAGCTGACGGCTGAGCTGATTGAGCAGGCGGCGCAGTATACCAATGCCGTGCGGGACCGCGAGCTAGACCTCCGAGGTGAGTCAGGTAGCGGACGGGCTGACCCCGGGCCTCAGCGCGCCGCCTCGAGGTCCGCGCCCCGCCGCGTGCGCCGAGGCTGGACCGCGGGCCGCGGGCTTTTGCAAGCGGCGTCTTTCAAGTCCGGTGCTGCCCTAAGCTTCATTGAACCAGGGACTTGTGATTCCTACTGTGTCATTTGTCTTCAGTGTCTTGCACTGTTTGACATGCATAGGTGACAGGTAAATGCTTCCTGCATAAATGAAAGCTTTGAGGCAGATTACCATGAGATAATGTAACTGTTGAAATTACGTTAATTATTAATGTTCTACAGGATATAAAATACCCGTCATTGAAAACCTCGGCGCTACCTTAGACCAGTTTGATGCTATTGATTTTTCTGACAATGAGATCAGGAAACTGGATGGTTTTCCTTTGTTGAGACGACTGAAAACGTTATTAGTGAACAACAACAGAATATGGTAAGTGCCTGCTGTCGGAAAATGATATTTTTAAACCTTGAGTAAATATTGCAGTGTGCCTGGAAAAAGTTGTTGCGCATACTGCCACTTGAACCTACGCGTTTCTTTTAAAGTGAGAAATGAATAGTACTTTTTTCCATACAAATCCAGAGTAATTTGATCTTACTCTAGTTTTATTTGCAGGTACTTAGAAATCTTCTATATTTGCACGTTATGTTTCTAATTTTTAATTTTGGCTTCTGAAGCAATTATCAGATGGGTCATATTAAAAGGATATGTAAAATATAATTATATCTTCACTGAATATCTGTACCTCATGCCTATTTTTCTTTAAAACTGATTTTCAGAGCATAACTTATTGAAAATAAGATCTTTACTGACCCTCTCATCAGCTCTGTGTAAATTTTATTGGAAAAATGATTGAAATGTATAGATAATGTCTAGACAGAAATATTTGTCTCTTTTTGTTTTTTTTTTTTACTTTTGTGAGACAGGGTCTCGCAATGTAGTTTATCCTGGGCTTGAACTCACTATGCAGCCCAGGCTGCCCTTGAATTCAAAGCAATCCTCCTGCCTCAAAAAATGTTTTTCATAGGTTAACTATTCCCCTCTGGTATAGTTATGTCTTGCACATGAGCTGTACATGCAGAATCACTTGTATTTCTGTGCTTTCTGAACAAAATCATAAAGCCAATAGTCTCGCCTTTTCTTAGTTTCCACCCGGCATTGTGGCAGTGGAAAAAGGTCAAGCAGCATCCAGGAAGCATGGGATCTAAAATCATCTACTCCTGTCAGTGACTTTGTGGCCGCAGGCAAGGCTTCTTCCTTGTGCCTCGTGTCCCATCTTTGACATAGGACATGGAAGAGGGATCACTAAGGTCTTTCCAACTTTGAGGTCTTATTACCTGAGCAGCCATTTGCTCCTGGTCCCAGACAAACCACAGGATCCTTGGTGACAAGAAAAGGCTTTATTTACAGCTAGCAGTGAAGAAGTAGAAGCCTCATAGTGCCACAAATCCTTATCTCAGTGTCCAGGTGTGCAAGGGCCTTTTATAGTAAGCAAGGGAGAGGAGAGGGAATACGATATGACAATAGACAGCTCCGCACTTATTAATTCCCCCCTGGCTCTTTTCTGCTCCCTGCCTCCCCTGGACCAGACCCCCTGGAACCATCATCTGCATATTCTGTCCATTCAAGTTGAAGAGGAGGAGAGGTGGCTACAGGTCCTCAGCCTGAGGAAGTTTGGAGAAGCAGCTTGTCTCTAGAAGAAAAAATTCTCACGTTTAAAATTCCATTTTGCCCTGCTGTTAACAGCCTGTGAGCAATGACTGAGGTAAAAGTGTTAGCTTATTTTCCGCTTTCATTAACAGCCTTTCTGTTTTTATTTTAGCCGTATAGGTGAGGGACTTGATCAGGCTCTCCCATGTCTCACAGAACTCATTCTCACCAACAACAGTCTTGTGGACCTGGTAAGTTAATTAAAAGGATATTGACTCAGGGGGTGGGGTTAAAGGTAGGGCATGCAAAGATCCAGGAAATTATCTCATCCCTTCTTTCTATCTTTTTCTTAATTATTACAGAATCTGACCCTGTGGGTTATTTTGTTTTTGTGAGGGGTTTGTGTATGTATATTCTGGGGATTGAACTTGGGGCCTCTCACATGCTACACAAACCTTAAGTAGTTTCTTATTATCAGCCTTTATTAGTGCTTTTGATGTTTTGTTGCAGCTTCCTTTTCCCTCCCCTGACTAAAGAAACTCTCCTGTTGCTTTCTAGAATTGCAGTGTTCTGTATGGTACTACTAGCCACAAGTGGCTCCTCTGACTTGAGATGTGCAGAACCATAAAATTCACGGTGGATTGATGTAGAATTTTTTAAAAATACTGTTAGTCACTTTTTAATATTGATGTTGAAATGATAATGTTTGGAGTAATAGGTTAAATAATATATTAAAATTAGTTTTTTATTTTAATGTGGCTACTAGAAAATTTTAAATTGTGTAATTTTTAAATTACATGCATGAAATTTCTTTTGTAGAAATTTTATTGTTTTACTTTTCACGTTAGATGAGCAGTCCACTTGGAACTGATTTCTGTATGAGAGAAGGGCCAAGTTTCAGTTTCACTGTATAGATAATGATTATTTTGACCTGTTTTATGCTCTTAAAGTTTCTGTTCTGTATGTCTAATTTCTAACAAAATTGAGTTCATACTGTATATTGTTTTCCAATCTATTCTGTTTAAAATATTAAATATTCTGTCTTTATATTGCACAACTTGTTAGGTTATTAAGACTTTACCTCCCTTCTCTATTTTCCTGATTGTTTAGATTGAACTGTATTTCCCTTCTTGGTGGACAGGGTTCATAGCATCTTTTAGATTCTCAAAGTAGTGCTTGACTTCAGAAGTAAGAAAGCACTAATCTGAGGCCATGTCCTTTCTCATACCTTCTGTGTGAAGTATTTAAAATACAGTACCCAAAATACATGTTGATAGGGAATGTGTAACATGATCAGTGCTAGTAGAGAAATTGTAGTTGTATTTAAAACTCTTCACAAAGATGAAGACTGCTGTTCCAATCAGTTAATGAAAGATAAGTTAAAATCTGACATCATAACCAGGCTTGGTTGGTTGTGCATGTGTATTATCCCAGCACTTTGGGAGCCTGAATTCAGGCCTGGCCTGGGCAATTTAGCAATTTCACAAACTGTGTCATCCTTGCTCAAGGCCATAATAATCTCTGCATCCTTCCTATTTCAGTATATGTGCTGTGGAAGTGAGCCACTCTGCTTTACCTGTTTTTTTGTTTTGTTTTGTTTTTTGTTTTCTCATTGTCTGTCATCCCTGTCTACTCATTTGAGATCTGTTCTTAGCAGTTTTTCCTCAGTGTAGTGTTTTGTCCTAGCAGGGACACGATTTCTGGTTAGTGTTGAATGAGGGTCCATATTGCTGTAACACCATCAGCCCTTCTCACAGACTTATTGTGCTCTTTATTAGAATGTGCAGGTGCTTGGGTTGCTGTTCTCAAATGGAGTACCTGTAGGTTGATTGGAGTTTTCCAGTTTATCAGATACCTCCTTGCCTTCTCTGATTTTTCCTGCACAAACACTGTCACCATGCAGTCTCTGTTCTCACAGTGGTGTCCCCACTTATTCCTATTATAGGATTCTTGGGAAGTATCTTGTCATCTAGTTTGGTTATACATATTGACCATAGGTTTTAGGTTTAATATCCTTGTTTCACTATGGAATATGGGACAATTTGGGAAGATTAAAACCTGTCCAGCCTTCTTCCCATAATTTAGTTCATGTTTTGCAGGGGTTTTTTTAATTAATTAAGTTTATTGGTACATTTTGGATATACAAAATGATCACATTCATCATAGGGAATTTGTACTTGTACATGACATATCTTGATTCTTAATTATTTTTTAACTATTTCACCTTATCTTTGAAAAATTATTTGAAGAGATTTGGTGGGGTCTAGAATAACGGTACCCTGTCTCAAAGACAGTTTGTTGCCAGGCACTTGTGAGGATGTAGCAAGAAAGACCACATTACACCCAAGATCCTCGCTTGATGTTCCCTATATAGAAAAAGTCATATCAGCTCTGGCGTTGTTTTCCTTCCTGAATTATTACTCAGTAGCCCATTTTGAGATGCCATTGGAAATCAGTATTTTGTATCTTCTGATGTTGAGACAGAAGTTGTTAATGTCAAGATTTTTAAGAAGATGGAATGTATTCATCGGTTTATTCAGTCAAAATTGTTAAAGCATTTGTGAGTACTAATATTGGGCTAGGTGCCAGCGCAGTAAAAAATAAACAGACAATGTGGATACTTGCTCCAAAGACACTCTGTATTTCAAAATATCAAAATAGACAGCATGTGGTGTCAGCATTCTTACCTGTGGCCATCATTTCATAGGGTGATTTGGACCCTTTGGCATCTCTCAAATCACTGACTTACCTAAGGTAAGAAAACTATTTGTTACGATGACAAAACTAATGGAGTCTTTAAAACAGCACTGTTACCAGCCTTAAAGTATTCATTGAAAAGTAAAAACAAATTCTGGGGGCCGGGGAGTTAGCTCAGTGGTTCTACCACCTGCCTGGAAAGCGCAAGGTCCCAAGTTCGATCTCTGGCACCAAAAAAAACAAATACTGAAGCCAGGCATGGTAGTGCATGCCTATGATCCTACCACTGGGGATGCAGAAGCAGGAGGATCACCATGAGTTCCAGGCCAGCCTGGGCTATGTAATGAGATTTTTTTGTTGTTGTTTTTTTTGTTTGTTTGTTTTTGGTACCAGGGATTGAACTCAGGACCCTGTGCTTGCAAGGCAGGCGGCAGAACCACTGAGCCAAACCCCCAGGCCCAAAATTAGAAGGTGTTTGTTTTGTTTTGTTGGTACTGGAGATTGAACTGAGACCTTGCGCTTACAAGGCAGGCAGTGGAACCACTGAGCTAAATCCCCGGCCCTGAGATTTTTTTAATAAAATTTAAAAAATTGAAGCTGTTTTCTTCATGTTATTTAAATTGATATTGAGATGTGAATAATAGTGTACTTTCCATTGATTTATATACTTATTGCCATTCAGATTTTCTTCAATGCTATGTCATGAACAAGAGTGACACTGTGTTGTTCCTTTTCTTGTAGCATTCTAAGAAATCCTGTAACAAATAAGAAGCATTACAGACTGTATGTGATTTATAAAGTTCCACAAGTCAGAGTACTGGATTTTCAGAAAGTAAAACTAAAAGTAAGTATTCTTTGGTTCTAAGTCATTATAGAGTTGTATGTTTTTCTTTATACTTTTGTTATTGGTTTTTTAAATTGACTAGTAGAATGAATTTTACTATTAGTTTGTAATTAAAAATGTGGGAAAGAAAATGCTTTTTGTTCTCATGGCAGAGTTTTTTGTAGGGCTTTGAATTAGCATTCTTTTCTGTAATGTTGGTCATGCAGAGTTGGCAGGATGTTGGAGAGCCACACAATGGATTGTCTGTTTACATACCTTCCCAATGAGGAGCGTAATGTAATCCACTTTTGAGCAGCTCTGGCTGTTAGGGTGACTTTTACCTTTATTAGGAGGTTTTACCCCCTCTCCCTGCTTAGTTTTTTGGCAGCTCCTCCTCCTCGAAACCAGGCAAGGAGCTTTCTTTAAAAGCTTCCCCAGCAAAGGCAAAACAACTGTGTATCCTTTTAATTTTAAATTGACTTTTTGGTATTTTTACCAGCCCAGAGTACTTCAGGAGCGTTCTCTTCCATGTGTTCTGAGGGATGCATCTAAATGCGTGTGGTATTCCTATTTCCATTAACTCTGTGTGTGGTGTCGCTGTAGGAGCGTCAGGAAGCAGAGAAAATGTTCAAGGGCAAACGGGGTGCACAGCTTGCAAAGGATATTGCCAGGAGAAGCAAAACGTAAGATACAGATATCCAACTTAACTCCACTTCGCTTCAGAAACACTGTCTGGCAGTTTGCCTCCTACAGAATTAAACCCAAAACTGATTAATGTGGTATTAAATTAGAGTGCTGATAATCTGTGGCCGTCCATGGTCCACAGGTCACATGAAATTTCTGCTAAGTTCACAGAACAGATATCTTGGTCTTAATATGATGTTTTATATGTTCTGTTCTCTGTAGGAAGATGAAGTGGATGGTGTTTCTGAAGGAGAGAGTTCTTGTATCAGTTTGTTAACAAAGATAAGATACTACACTGGTTTAATTACTTTCAAAAGCTTTTGAAAGTAAAAGAGAAGCAACGTTTATGGGTGAGAATTTAACAGTTATATTCTTTTCCTTCCCAAGTTTTAATCCAGGTGCTGGGTTGCCAGCTGACAAAAAGAAAGGTGGACCATCTCCAGGGGATGTAGAAGCAATCAAGGTAATAAGGTGTTATAACTCTGGTCTGGTTAGAGCTGAGGTGGGGTTAGGACTTCAACTTGAATTGGTTGCATGCACCAGTTGTCTTTTTCATTTTCCTGGGTGCATTTATCACTTTCAACACTCAGTTACCTTGGTGTGCTGTCTCGAGGTGTGCCTTAGTTGTTATTTCACAGATGTGCTGTCTGACAAATCTTTTTGGATGATTGTGGAAAATCCTAATTTTGTAATATTGCCTGCTAAAGTATCCAATAATATAATTCCATATCGATAGTAAGCTTAAATTTTAGGACAAGGAGAATGATTACTTGTTCTCTTGTTTTATAAGAGGGCCTGTGTTTCTTCACCAGTTTTGGAAATTTAGGATTTGGTTTCTGGGTTGATTCAGTGTACCAATAAAATTCTTCCTCCAACACAGAACTATGTAACATTCTAACTCTAGAAGTTGCTATGAATTTCTGTATTTTCTGGGTGGTTGATACTTAATTGAAATTAATTGTGTATCTTCCTTCTGCTCTCTCCTCCAGAATGCTATAGCAAATGCATCCACTCTGGCTGAAGTGGAGAGGCTGAAGGGCTTGCTGCAGTCTGGTCAGATACCTGGCAGAGAACGCAGATCAGGTCAGAAAACAGTGTGCTGTCTTTGTGCCCCTAAAATAATGTTACATTCAAAGTAATTACAAGACAGTTCGTGCACTACAATCCAAGGATGCCAGAAGAAGCCAGGCAGGCACATGCCTGTAATCCTAGCTGCCTCAAGGCTGAGGCAGGAGGATCAAAAGAATAAGCCTAGCCTGGGCAAGTGAGAAAGACCTAGTCTCAAAAAAAATAAAAATAAAGGGCTAGGAATGTAGATTAGTACAAAGGGCCTGGGTTTAATCCTCAGGACTGCAAAAATAAATAAATAGATAACTAAAATGCTAAAAGAAAGTATTTCATAGGACTTCAGGGGTGTTAGGGGAGGGGAAGTATGTGAAAGTTGAAGTAAATTTATTTGCTAGCATTGAGTGAACCAAACTTTAGAGATAACCATGTGGACTTTTATTTTTATATACAACTATGTACCTCATGACAACATTTTAGTTGATGACAGTCTATATATAACAGTGGTCCTATATGATTATAATAAGGCTGAAAAGTTCTTATTACCTAGTTTTTTACTGCACCTCTGCCTTTGTGTTCCAGTTGCCTGCAATATTCAGTATAGTAACACCCATACAGGTCCTGTGGCCAAACAGCCCAACACACAAATTTCAGCCCACACAAATCTCAGCCGCCTCAGATCTGTCCTTGGCCAAGTACTTCCAAGACTACTTATTCATCTGTAAATCTGAGATGATAATACCACCTCAAAATGTTGTTGGAAGGACTGAGATATTGTACATAGCACAGGGTCTTGTTTTTAAATTGCTAACTATTCTAAGCCAGGTGTGGTGGCACACACCTGTAATCCTAGCACTTGGGAGACTGAGGCAGGAGGATTGCTACCAAGTTCCAGGCCAACCTGGGTTGCATAGTGAGTTCAAGGCTAGCCTGAACCACAAGCAAGACCCTGTCTCAAAAAAAAACAAGTTGTTAACTATTCTGGTATTTGAATGACTACTTTGTGTCAGACAGCATGTTGAGCAGTAGACATATAAGAGAAAAATACTCGTGTAATATCCATATCACAAGTTTTCATGTGTATTTAAGTGGAGACCTCTACCTAGACTGGTGGCTCAGGGAAAGTTTCCTGGGCACATATGTTTGAGCTGAGAGCTAAAATAAGTAAGTCAGCTTTAAGATATGATTCTCAATGGCCCCTGGACTTCTGGGAGTCTGTGAGATCATAACTATTCTTCTAATAACACCAAGACATTATTTTTCTTACTATGGCAGTATGTGCACTGATGGAGGAAGAACAATGGTGGGTAAAACTGCTGGTGCCTCAGCAAGGTAGCGGTACAAGCGATGGCAGTTAATAGTCTTCCTTGCTATCCACTCCCAGTAAAATGCATACCAGTTGCACTTAAGAATGTCCTAGATGAATGTCCTAAAGGATTATTGGGGGCTGAGGACGTAGCTTGGTGGTAAAGCACTTGCCTAGCATGTATGATGTCTGAGATCAAATTTCAGCAAAGCAAAATAACTACTAGATACCACCACTTCTGTACACATCATTTGATATTTTGGGTGGCAAACGGGTACACATGAATCTCTTCTAAAGGCCTGAGTTGTTCGGTTATGTTGATGTGCTGGTACAGCTGTTTTGAGGTGAGAGGCGGATGTGCCCTCAGACATGAATAAGGTGAGCCTGTTGCCTGATGGAAGACGACTTGACTATGTAGTCAGTGGTAAAATTCAAGGTTCCAAGCAAAACTTAAAACTTGGAAAACTTTTATCAGCTACTTCTTACTTAGTACATAAAAAACTTTTGTGAGAAAGTCGGGGACATTAATGAATGGGACATTAGCATTGTGTCATGAAATGGCTCAACTTTGGAAGATCTGAAAGACCCATTGAGCCACTCTTTTCTATTTGGTGTTAGAAAATCATGCATGGATAAAAGATCCATTCAAAGTATGAGATAGACCACTGGATTTTCAAGTAAGAGAGTATGAAAAATTATCTGAAGCTTTTAGATGGGTATAGTGGCACATGCTAAAATCCAGCTTCTCGAGAATCAGAGGCAGAAGAATCAAAAGTTCGAGGCCAGCCTAGGTAGCCTACCAAGACCTTGTCTCAAAAAGTGGGAGAATATAGTTTAGTGTGGTACAGATCTCCCCAGGTTTAATCCCCAGTACCACCAAAAAAAAAGGTAAAGTGTTCACCTTTTCACTCTGCTTTCTTTTGGAAAATGCCACTTTTTGTTAAAATGAAAATGTTAATATTTAATGGATTTATTGTTTTCATAAGTTACTGTCTTCAAGAATTTTGTTTTAGTTTCTAATACAGGATCAATAAATTTAATGAACATAAACAAAAGCTTTTTAAGCCTTCATGCCTAATAGTTTGAAAGCTACTAAAGTGGATGCAGCCACCAGGTGCTTTAGGCAGAGGAGATTGCACAGCAAAACACCTGCATAGAAAGGCACTCTTGAACTGAAAGAGGGCCAGAGTGAAGCCGGCATCATGGGTTCGGTGTGGCCAAATGAGATTGCAGTGCCCACGTGGCTTTGTGATGGATTAGGCAACCCTAGAAATCAGTCCAGGCTTTCAGGGTTCGGTAGTAAGATTGGTTGGGAAATGCGCAACATCAATGCTGCTGTTGTGACTACAGTAGGCTAGAATTACAGTAAGTCCACAACTTACGAGCATTCAAGTTGTGAACTTTCACCAGTGTACTATATAGGACTCACTTTGCCGGATACGAACGAATCTGACTTGGGAACATTCTCCCAGAACAGAACTTATTCGTAAGTTGGAGACTTATTTTACTGGGTTACTGTCCTCCCTTCAGGATGCTTTATTTGGGCCTTCAGGGTCTCTGGATTTGGGAATAAGAAATTAGCACATCTAATAGTACTCTGTTTGCTAGATCTCATTAGGCCTAGGCTTCTGAATAGTATTAACAAAGGCATTCCTTCTTGGTAGCTTTGTGTCTAGAAATGTGAAGTTTGGATCTAACTATAGAAACAAAACACTTAAACATGAGTAATCTTCCCAAATAATTGATAGGGTAAAAACATGTCCTTTTTCAAAATACATTGACTAAAAAACCTGCCTGAAATTATTGAACAAATGTAAGAACCTTTTGGTTAATGTTGCAATGTTACCCTAATTTAGAGATGATAAAGTCACTGACTTTATCAGTGCCTGGCATGTATTAGGTGCATGACTGTTTTGTTTTGTTTTTGTTTTAGTATTTCCAATTTTTATCTTCACAGAAAATAAATAGGCATCAACTATGATGAGAGGCAATTGCTTTTACTTTGTTAAAACACCTTTCTGACTTTTTCCTTGGAAATTGACCACCCTTTCCAGTACCTCCAAAGACAAACTGTCCCTGGATTATAAGCTCCTTGAGGACAGAGGCTGCTTTGGTTTTTTTTGTACCTATCCACTGTCCAGCACATAATACCCACAGAAGGGGCACCTACCTGCCTGCTACACAGACTCTAGAACTGATATGATTTCTGGTTTTTTGTTTTCTTCAGGTCCCGCTGATGATGGCGAAGAGGAGATGGAAGAAGACACAGTCACAAATGGGTCCTGAGCAGTGAGGCAGATGGAACAGACTCTTGGGATAAGTCTTGGTTTTGGACATGGAATATTGGCCTTGTTTGTGTCAGCAAAGTGGAATCTATCAGCATTGTTGAAATGCTTAAAACTGCTGCTGATAATTTTGTAATTTTGAAATCTAAATGTCAGTTTTCTACAAATGTTAAAAATAAAGGCCACTCACTGTGCTGCCAAGTTGCATGTCATTGTCATCGTGTGTTTTTGCCATAAGGTTTCTAAGGAGATGTTTATGCCGGGTGTGCAGAAGGATGTCATCTATGAAATTTTTGTTTCAAATTCTTTATAAAGGCAGCCAAGCTTTAGGACTTAACACAAATGAGCATCCTTTGACCTTTTTAAACCTACCTGCAACCATCATTCAGATCAATTCCTTATTTAAAAATTAGGGGTATGCGGCATCTCATCAGGAGGTGGAATCTGAGCAGAGGAATAGCACCTCCCACCCTGTAGGAAGAATACTGGGGTAGGGGAAGGCTTCCCTGGGGGTGCTCAGCTCCTTCATGCTTACTCCATCCCTCATCCGTTGACATTTGCTAGACTTTTAAAATGCCAGTGCTTGGGCTCCCAGCTGCGATTCTAATTGTGAGAAACACTTCTAAATAGTCTCGGAATGGTGCTTGGTGATTGCTGATCAGCTGAAGGCTGAAGAATTGTACCTTCCTCTCCTGACAATCTGGCTGGGAAGACAGAACCACAAGGAGCAGTGGCTTCTGCTAAGTCTTGGTCTTTAGTTTACAGCCTGGCCTGGATTAGAGCCTCGTTCTCACAGTGTCTTCAGTGACAGGCCAGGGAAGCTGCCTTCCACTCACTCAGCCCTTCTGATAATGCAGGGTTACCTATCGCTTCTATTTTTTTAATTAATTTCATTGGTATAGTTTAAATATACATAATGATCACATTCATCAAAGGGGATCTGCACCTGTACATGGTATATCTTGATTCCCTTTTTCTCCCATTCCCCTCCCCTCCCTTCAACCTCCCCCTCCCATTTATGGATTTTTTCCCCGTTTCTGAGGATAGGATGACCAAAGTGCCCCTGCTTTTGGCTGGGGGTGTAGCTCAGTGTAAGCCCTGAGTTTAATCCCTTGCACTGGGGGTAAAAAAGATTGCCTTTTCCTTTTCCCCAGTTAAGATCCAGGGAAGCTACTTTCATCATTATTCAGGAGGCCTTGTTCTATCATTTAAGAGCCACCCTAGTGGGTGGGACTCTGGCTGGTCAGAAGTCTCACCTCAGTGATGACAGGTGACAGTAAGTATTGATCTCCTAAAGTAACTTCTCTGATCACGTTCCTTATCTAGGAGCAGCTTACTTTGGGTCCCTGGCCTGAACCACACTGTAGTACCTAGCAAGGAATGAGTCTTCTGAGCACTTCCCTGAATTAATCTGGGCTAGTAAGATTACTTTGGCACCAGTTTGGTATTTAAGACTGGGTGAAGCCATGTGTGGTGATGCCCACCTGTAACCCCAGCTCTGTGAGGCAAGTTCAAGTGAGATCTTGTCTCAAAAATGGGGCTGGGGATGTAACTCAGGGTGAAAGCCCTGAATTCAATCCCCAGTACCACCAAGAAAAAGAAAAAAACCTCAGGTGAAAAAACACCAAATGGAACCTTACATTATATACAGTATTGTCTCAAGGATTTTACAAAGTTAACCAGAGGAAAGGGCTGCAGTGCTCAGAGCTGAAGCTCCAGCTACATGTCTCCGAACCAAAACAATTGGATTTGTCCTAACCTGATATTTTCCAGAAGCCCAACATTTTCAACTTGCAATTTTGTAGAACATGAATCATTCAGGCTCTTCTGTCACGTTACAGAAGAAATTATGTGCCACTGACAGTTATACCCACAAGAATACACTAAGTGATTTCAATATTACTTTTGTAGTGTTTGTACATAATTGATTAATGCCCTGGCTTTGAGGTTCTAAGAACTATAAATTTAGGAATGATATTACCTAATCTATGGACAGGATTAATAGCATTTAAAGGTTGCTTTGGGAATCTACAAGAATGTCAGTTGAAGGGGCAGGGCCTTGGGTTACTATACTCTTGTTTAGGAAACACTGTTTTGTTCTGTTACTAACACTGATCTTCAGCTACTCATACCCTTAATCTTGTTGCATATACTTTTGTTTTTTTGTTTTATCGGTACCTGAGACTGAATTTAGGATCTTGCGCTTGCGAGGCAGGCGCAGTGCCACTGAGCTAAATCCCTGGCCCTTTGCTTATACTTTTGTGAAAAGGTGAAGATAGCAGCTTACCAGTAGTACTGTAAATTGCAATACACTTTTTAAATTCTTTTTATTTTTTTGCCATGCTAGGGATCAAACTCAGGTCCTTATGCACACTAAGCCAGCGCTACTGAACTACAACCCCAAGCTGACAACCACTGTTTATTCTACCCACTTGCCATTAAGCCAAGCAAGCCACCTGGCCAGATAGAAAGTGAGAGTGTGAATAATTGGGGCCAGTTAGTCTACATGGTCAGTGACAGGCAGACATTCAGGTTATTGTCCACCTTTGTCTTATTTTTGCAAATAACACCTGAGCAATTTTATTGAGCAAATTGCTAAAATAACTTGTCAGTTCTAGATAAACAAAGTGTCATCTGACTAAGGGGACAAAGGTAACAAGCCTGGTGAGGAAGAATGAAAAACTTCTATCAATGGAACCGTAAGAGCACTGTGCTAGAAGTGAAATGAAAATTCATCGTTCAGTTCACTCTCGGTTCATCATGGTACACATGTACACCTAGTCCCAGGAGTAAGCAAAGATGCTTTGTTCTGTATTTGTTTAAAATGTATTATTTTCATGAATTGGTGCTACTTCCCCTTTTATATCACGGAGTCCTGAGTAGAAAGGATTGTGCACGTGTGTGTGTGTTCAAACCTAGGGCCCTATTGGATGGGAGGCAAGCACTTTACCTCTCAGCTGTATCTGAAGCCCTTTTTTTTTTTTAAAAGAAAAACAATCACAATTCACTGTCTTAATGATTACAAGACATTACAGAGCAGGATGGAAACAGGCAAAGGGAACTCTCCTATTTTATGTTGAGTTAATTCATTGGTCTGGCGTGAAAGTCAGCAACAGCAAATCTGCAATTTAAGGTCACCTCCCATAGCTATTATTAGTATCTGAACTCCTGAGCTACACCGTGAGCTCTGAATGGTATTCACTGCAACATCCTTGCAGTGAATCTGAAGCCTCTTTTTAAGGCAGGGAGCTGTTGAACATTAGCTTTTCAACCCAGATGATAAATCCTGTTAAGGACTATGTAAAAATAAAATGCTCCCGCTGGGGTGGTGGCACAACCTGTGATGCCAGCACTTGGGAGGCTGAGGCAGGAGGATCACCAGGAGTTCGAGCCATGTCTGAACTACATAGCAATACCCTGTCGAAAACAAAACAACCAAAAACCTGCTCCCATAGCATTGAAAAATTGTGCTGTGATTGCTTTTCTGCTTCTTGAGAAACTGCTTCCATGAACAATGATCCTAGCACAGTATACTAATGTGCTGCACAGCTAAGAATAGTGGTGAGGTAACCCTGGTCCTCCTGACTAGTCTGTCATTATTTGCATGCGGTTTACATTTAAAGCTGATCTCACATTGAATTCCTCCAAGATGGCAGAGCAAGTGAAGTCACCTTAAAGCAAAGAATGATAGTTGGAGCTAAAGATGTAGTTAGCTCGGTGGTAGAGCATGAGTCCCTGAGGTGAATCTCCAGGACAAAAAAAAAAAAAACCTAATAAAACGCGTGACTAGCCAGACACAATGGCTCACATTTGTAATTCCAGCTACTCCAGGCTGAGGCAGAAGGGCCACAAATAGGTAGCAGCCTGGGCAACTTTAGGAAGACCTTGTCTCTAAAAGTAAGAGGGCTGGGAATGTAGCCCAGTGGTAAAGTGCTTACCTACCATGCATGCGTCAAGCCCCAGGTTCAGTCCCCAGTACATACTGAAAAAGAGTGGTGGTGGTGGTGGTGGTGGCGGTGTATTCATTGTTTTTGCAAGTAAGAAAATTATCAAGGAAATAAAACTTCTTTCTAAACTCATCAAATTGATGGTTATCTTCACAGCATTATTTGACAACTCCTCGATTTCCTGATTGGATTGAATCCATTTTCAAAATGGCTGTTAAAGTAAAGAAGAGGTTTCAAGATTTTCTTTGCCATGTTCCATGAACTCCAGTCCTTCAACAGGAATCTCTGTATCAGCTACTACTATAACAGAATACCCAAGGCAGGCTAACTTTATGAAAAGAAGCAATTTAGTTCCATTTTGGAGACTGAGAGTCCAAACAGGGTGATGCAGGCTCTGACAAGAGCCCATTTTGGCTGTAATATGCCCTGCCAAGATTTTATCTTTATGCGTGGTATCTCTTTGAGGTCTCCATCCTAATTATCTAATCTAATCTATTTCCCAAAGGCTACCTCTAAGCACCTAGTCAGATTAAGTTTTCAATTTCCTAATATCGTTAACCTAGAACGTTGGGGATTAACCTCAGTTCCAAGTAACAAACCACAGCAATCTTCTCTTACTGTTTTCTGAAGACAGTACTGGGAGCCCTAGGTGAGGACCGTGTACAGTCCTTGGGGGTTGGTGGAGACTTTCTTGGCCTAAAAGTAGAGTAGGAAGCTGCTCATATTTCGTGTTTACACCTGTGTGGGGGCGGATTTTAGCTGCTACCTTCCCTGGCTTGCAATCCCCAGTAGGCTGAGCCCCATTGGCCACTGGGTATGCGGCAAGAGTGTGGATGTAAACTCTATGTCAGGGCGGCCCCGGCCCTAGCATCCTTGATCTCTGCGTCCTACGACCACAAAAATTCAGTACTTACATGGTGAAAGGGGCGAGTTACTCCCCCTCACCGAGGTCAGCACCTGCTCAGGCCAGAGCCAGTACTCTCGATCTTCCGCCTTGGCCTCTCCCGCCCCACCCTTAGCCACACCCACCCTATGATTGGTCGCGTGTCTGGGCGGGGTCGAGCCGCAATTGGCCAGAATGATGGCCACGTCCGGGAGCGCCACGTGTACGTAGAGAAGGCCCGGAAGTGCACGACTTAGGCGACGCTGCAGTGCGGGCGGCCGTGGCTGCCATGGATCGAGATGGTGAGCTGCTGTCCGCGCGGCCGGCCCTGGAGACGGAGGGGCTCCGCTTCTTGCACGTCACGGGTGAGTCGCCGCGGGCCGCGGGGCGGTGGGGTGAGCGCCGCCATGTTGGGTGGGTCGTGCTCTCCGCGACCGGCTGGGGACGGGGAGGCCTGGCCGGCAGCAGGGCGTTGGCACCGCACGCAGGCTTGGGCTGCGGCCCGAACCTCGAGTCGAGGCTGTTGGGAGCCGACCTCGTTTGCTGGGGTCCTTTGCAGTTGCCCAAGTCACTTGGCCCTAGCCGGGCCCCTGGTGGCCCCTCGCCCCTCCCATCACACTCCTAACTCCCCGCTCCGTCTTTTGTGTGTGAGTCCCTCGGTCTGGAAGGCTTTGCCTTTCTGGGTTGGATGAGGTCGTCGTCTTCCTTCAAAACCCGGCCGCGGTGCGCTCCGCCCTCCGGACCGGCCCCACTCCGACTCCCCAGATGCTTGGCAAGTCTCCCTGCCCAGTGATTCTCGAATTGTCGGACATGAGATTCTTTCCCTATCTTAACTACATGAAAGACTTTTACTTCAGCTAGACCGTGAAAGGTCTGATGGCAGGAGCTGCATTTGTCCATGTGGAGTTTTATAGAAAAGTGACATTTTTAGAGTCCTAATATTGTTTTATTCTTTTCAGTGGGCTCGCTGCTGGCCACCTATGGCTGGTACATCCTCTTCAGCTGTATCCTCCTCTACGTGGTCTTTCAGAAGCTTTACATCCGGCTGAGGGCCTTGAGGCAGAGGCAGCTGGACCGAGCCGAGGCTGCTGCTGTAGGTTAGTGCCTGCTAACAGACATGAGGCAGTTATTCTACACCTACTGCTTTTTGTATTTAAAAGTTAGTATGTTAAGAGTAATGAATGTGTGAGGCTGAGGCAGGAGGATCTCCACGAGTTCCAGGCTAGCCTGGACTACCTAGTGAGTTCAAGGCCATCCTGAACTACACAGCAAGAGCCTGTCTCAAAAAAAAAAAAAAAGAGTAATGAGTATATGATGCTCATTGCATAGAAGTGCCTTTTATGCCTCTGGAGTTGGTTCTGGTGCATGTGCAATTTTTATTTATTTATTTTTTTGGTGGGACTGGAGATAATCTTGGGGCCTTTGGACTGAGCTACATCCCTAGCCTGGCTTTTTATTTTTTATGAAAAAAACCAAAATTTCATAACAAAATAATGAGGAAAACAATAGTTAATACACTGTATCATTATCTTCAAAACAAGAAACAAACATATTAGCACAAAACTTCAATGAACTAAGAGAAATTAATAGTATAAATGAAATAAATTATCATATATATTAAAATATTTTTGAAACAAATGGGTAACTTGAGGATCCATCTGAATCTCCTCCCCACTTCCTATTTATCTACCATTTTGCCCCAGCCCATTTTTTAATTTTTATTGTGAGACGAGTATCTCTTAAGTTGCCCAAGCTGGGCTGGAACCTGTGATCCTCTCCCTTAGCCTCCCAGACTGCTGGAATTACACACATGCCCCGCCATTTCCAGTGCAAGATTTGTTTGTATCAGATTTTAATGAGATGGAAAGCCCTCTGGATGGTGTGTGGCACACCTAATGTGTGACTTGTTGAATGGTTTTTAATTTTATGTTGGATCAAAATGAAAACTTGGGCTGGGGATTTAGCTCAGTGGCACCGCCCCTGCCTCGCAAGTGAAAGGTCCTGAGTTCGATCCCTGGCACAGGGAAAAAAAAACTTTTTGTACTTGTGGGTCTACTTACTGAATCATCTGTAGAAATGTTTCAACCAGAAACTCAGCCTTCTTACAACCTGCTTCATTTTGAATTTTCACTAACTTACTTATCAAACCTGGTTTCCAATTGGCTGTTTAAAGAAATTCCCTCTCAAAAGGCAGCCTTTTCACAAACTCTGTGGGCATATGCCCCTCCAAAAAGAATGTTAAATGTTTTGAGAATAGCACCATAATTAAACAAATATAAATTGTCATATATCTGAGTCACTATGTACTGAGATTAGGGTAGAAAGCTTTTTTTATAAACCATATAAAATATAAATTAAAGTTATGTTTTTAATGCTAGTTGCAAAGATTTTCCTTTGTTTTTAGAAACAAGAGTAAAATACCTAAAGTTCCTTACCTCACTCTTACATAAATCTGGGCTAATTAAGCAATGGCCAAAAATTCAGAAAACTTTACCTTTACATGTTTTTTTTGAAATTCTGATCAACCTGAGACCGAGTGTGAGAGGTGTCCACATTGCACAATAGAGTCTCACTGTGACCCTCAGACACTCTTGAGGGCCACTGTCCCAGACTTTCTGAATTAGACTTGCTAGAACCCAGAAATCTGCATTTCTAGCATGTTTTTGGTGATGTGGCTATTTACAGTTAAAAAGCATAGCTTAGGAGCTGGGGTTAAGTCACACAAAAACATTTTTCATTGTCTAACACCTGTACCTCTTTATACTCACAATGTAGACATTCAAAGAGTTTTTATATTGTACAGGGTGCATTACCTCATTTTTTTCTCATTTTAGAACCTGATGTTGTTGTTAAACGACAAGAAGCTTTAGCTGCTGCTCGTTTAAAAATGCAAGAAGAACTAAATGCACAAGTTGAAAAGCATAAGGAAAAATTAAGACAGGTATGTACTGGTTTTACTTTGCACAGTCTGAGGAAATTGAGGCTCAGTGAGTAGTATAGCATGTGTGTATTATTCATAAGCTTTTAGGACAGGTCCTGTCTCAGTAGAGCTAACAAATGTTTCAGGGCCTACTACGTAGATAGATACTGGTGATATCAAGGAAAATACACTGTCCTAGGGCAGGGTGGATGTGTGAATGTAATATTCCAGTGAAAGATCCAGCGCACGGAAGGGACAGACTGGGGCCAAGGTGCTCCTGAGTGTGAATATGAGTGCTTGTGCCTGTTATGGTGAGGATAAAGGACAACTGCTTGAGGTGCTCAGGATGGAACCAGGGCTGCAAGTACTGTGCCACTGAACTACATCCTCAGCCCTGCTCTAGGTAGCTGATGTCAGTGTCACCCAACAAGATGGAGTGTCCAGCACCCAGGTCACACAGAAGATGGTAGCTTTGTTGTGGGGGGCCCCACACCAGTGGGTTGAAGGAGGGCCGGGGGAAGGCAGCAGAGGGCTCAGTCCAGGGTCGTGCTGATAGACGTGCAGTTGGGAGGGATTTGTTTTTGTTTTTGTTTTTTTTTGAGGCATGGTCTCACTATGTAGTTTGGGCTGGCTTTGACTCACTGTGTAGCCTCAAACTTGCCGTGATCATCCTGGCTCAGCCTCCCAAGTGCCAGGGTTACAGGTGAGTGCCACCATGCCCAGTGTGAAAGATTCTTTTCAGCAGTTTGGTTGGATGAAGTGGTAGGAGGAATCAAGGATTGCTGTAGTAGCTGGGTGGATCCTGCCACTCTTCACAGGAGCGAGGTCACGAACTTTGAGCTGAGCTGCATACTGAAACAACCTCTGCTTTCTGGTTTTATTCCAGAGATTTCCAGGCCTCATCGCCTCCTCATAAGGAAGCCTCTGCCAGCTGTAGGGCAGCAGGGAGCTTGGCCACACTGTGGATCTCGCCTGCGTCTCTGGCGTTGCCAGGGACGAGTGCCTCCTGGGACTCCTCCTCTAGTTTCTGCGAGGTCACCCTTCCGGCTGCTCTGCCCAGCTTGGCTGGGGCCCAGGAGAGGACAGAACAGGGCCCCAGCCCCACCCCCTCCCTCCTCAGTCACCTGTCCCAGCAGCCTGCAGCATCCGTGTCAGGTGGCTGCCCATCTTGTTTGGTCACCAACCTAAGACGTACATGGTGACTTAACATTTGTAACTAAACTGTGATATAAAAGTCTGTACCAGGGAAACGAATCTGTACCCTGCTTGCTCCCTCACTTTCTGATACCTAAGCGGCCCATGCAGTGTTAAGCTTTTAGGTATTTTTCAGAAATATGTTACCTGTATATGTGCACAGATGTGGTTCCCTTTTTTAGAAATAGAAGCATGTGTCATTTTGAACAGTTCTATTTTAGTTGGGGTT
The DNA here is from genome assembly GCF_000247695.1 of Heterocephalus glaber. The sequence continues at coordinate 3,543,519 of NW_004624768.1, forward strand.
TTTCATTGTTGTTTTTATGTCGATCTTCAATGCTGGGGATTAAACCCAGGGCCTTGTCCAAGCTCAGCAAGCATTCTGCCAGTGAGCTACCGCACAGCCCACCCATTAATAATTATTCAAAGACTTCAGAGCCTGAGGATATTGTGTGCGCGCATTTGTGTGTGTGTCTTAGTAATATAGCTTGATTATTTGGTTTGTTGTTATAGCTGAAAAGTTTTAAAAGATGACTTCAAAGCCAGGCATGGTGTTACACACCTATGATCCCAGCACTCTTGGGAGGCTGAGGCAGGAGGATTCCCAGTTCCTGTCCAGCCTGGGCAACTTAGTGACTTGATGCGAGCCTGTCTCCAAATAAAACACAAAGGGCTGAGAATGTAGCTCAGTGTAAAGGGCATGGGTTCAGCCCCCAGGACCACAAAAGAAAAACTGAAAAAGATGTTCGGAGTTGAGGTGTGAGTACGTGATATGATGGCACTGCCTTTAAGCCTAGCTCTCTGTGCGGCTGAGGCAACAGGGTTGTAACTTCAAGCCCACCCTGGCAACGTATGGGCTGGGGGTGTAGCTCAGTGTGAGGATCCGGCCTCAAACCCCAGTACTTCCAACAAAACTGTGCTGCAAGCCTCCTAAAATTGGAAGAGGGACTGGGTACAAGTTTAGTTTTGTTTTTTAACTGTTGTAGTGGGTTTGCTCTGACCTGGGCCTGCTTGTCAGCATCATAAAACATTACTGACTTTCACTTGTGAGTCCGATCTCGCTGTGTAGTTCAGGCTGGCCTTGAATTGTGGCAACCTTCTCTCCTCAGCCTCCTGGGTGCTGCGATTATAGATAGGCGTGTGCCCCCACACCCCGCTACAAGTATTTATTTTTTTTT
>NW_004624768.1:3544590-3567561 GCF_000247695.1 Heterocephalus glaber
TCATATTTTTTCTTTTCCCTTCTTTCCTTTCCCCTACCCCTCCCACTTCCCCTGCTCCTTTAGACCTTTTCTTCCTATTTCACAATATCAGTTATACATTTTTTGATTACAATATCAAGATTTAGAGAACATTACCACAGATTTTACAGAACTTGAAAGGATATAGAAAGCATATTACAAAAATCTTCTTTGAAATAAATTTGACAACTTTTATGAGGTACCTTTGAAGACAAATTAATGAAACTGACTCTGGAAGAAATATAAAATTTGAATGGCACCTATTAAAGAAAGTATATTCCTAGCTTGAAAACCTACCTCTATGAAGCAACAGGCTCATACCCATTTTAACTGATGAATTGTATCAAACATTTAAAGCAGAATAAAGGAACACTTCTCCCCTCATTTTAGGAAATCAACATTGTGCTAATATTAAAACTGGATAAAGATAATGGAAGAAAAATGTATGAACATAGATAAAAATTTGTTTAAAAAAACAAACTTAGAAGTCAGATCTGGCAGGATGTAGCAAGATCCACCACCATAAGTCATTTTAACAGAGGAAAGAAAAAAGCCATATGATCCTGTCAGTAGTTGCAGAAAAAGTATTGGACTAAATACTACAGCTGTTCATGGTAAAAGCTATTAGGAGTCTAGAAGTAGTACAGAACCTTCTCAACAGATCAAGTACATGTATTCCATACTTCCAGCAAAAACACCTTATATGAATGGAAAAGATACAATGCTTTCTCCCTAAGGTAAGGAACAAGGGCAGATGTGATGTGCCTACTCTTTATCTGTCCATTAAACTTTGAAACATGGGCCCAAACCAAAATAGTCTGGCAATAAAAAGAAATAGCATAGGATTGGCAAGGTAGAAGTAAAATCTTTATATTGTAGGTGAAATGATCATCTACGGAGAAAATAATAAATCTCTAGGAGCCCCTCAAACTTGTATTTGAATTTAGTAGGATTAGAAAACACAAAGTATATATAAAAATTCAGGTCTATGTATACTTGCTATAAATGAATTAGATACTGAAATTTAAAAGTTATGAAGGAGTGAAAGGACCTAGAAAAGTAAAAAAAAATAACAGTGTTGGAAGACATTTAGTACCTAATTTAAAAACTTCCTCTAAAGCTACAGTAATCAATGCCATGCTGGCATAAAGAAAGATAGAGATCAGTGGAATAAAACAGGGTACATCAGTCTGGGTTGGAGACTTTTCCTTTAGGGCTTGAAATACATCACTCCAAGCTCTTGCCTGGAGGGTTTCCATTGAGAAGTCTGCTGTGATTCTGATAGGCTTTCCATTGTATGTGATTTGTTTCTTTTCTCTAACTGCTTGTAGAACTTTGTTCTTCTGTTGGGTTTCTGGAATCTTAACTCTTATATGCCTATGTGTAGATTTTTTTTTTGATCAAGGCTAGTTGGAGTCCTATATGGCTGCCTTATCTATATGTCAAGTTCTTTTCCCCTGCTTGAGAAGTTTTCCCCCATCACTTCTGTGAACAGTTTTTTTGTCGTCTGCAGTCTCTCCTGTTTCTTCATTGACTCTGATCAGTCTTACGTTATTCTTCTTTGCATCATCTAGCAGCTGCTGGATTGATTTCTCGTGGTCCCTTACTATTTTAAAGAAGTTTTTCTTTTCCTGGTCACTAATTGCAATCTTATATTTGTGAAATTCTGTCCTCACATTGGCTCATTCTGCTGTGTAAACTTTCAGTGGAGTTTTTCATCTCCTGGAAATCTGTTTGCATCTGCTTTATGGATTCCATTTGTTTCCTATGTTGGGATTCCATTATGTTCCTCAGCTCCTCTATTTTTTTATCTGTGTCCTCTCTAGATTTATTAATCATGTCTTGCACTATGGGCACCATCTCTGCTGTTATCTGAGAAATTATTTCTGATTTCATTTTTTCCAGATCTTTTGTTGACAGTTCCAGGGAGTCTTGGTGGTTGAGTATCAGATTGTTCCATCTTGTTTCCCTTTGGAGTTGTTTTAGGTGATCTGCAAGTCTGGTTTTAAGACTTGTTTACTTGTCTTCTCATTTCATTGGGGGGGCCAGGGATGTGTGCTGCTGGCACATGTGCAGCTGACCTCCTTGGTGCTGGGGGCAGCTCTGCTCCTCTGCGCTGGGAGTGGTGGTATGGCGGCCCAGAAGGTCCACCACCTCTGTCTCACCATTCTTAACTGGCACCAACACTTCCACCTCCTCACCTTTTCAGGAACTCTCCAAGTACTTAAATTGTACAGCATATAGCACTGGTTCTGATTGAGGCTGCCTCACTCAATGGTTAGATCAGTGCTCTCCCCTGTGATGTCAGTAATTGTCTGCTATAGCTCCAGTCGGATGTTCTTGTTGGCTGGGGAGAAGCGTGGAACATCCTTCATGTCAAGGGACGGTTGGTTTCTTCTCACCTCCTATACTTGCAGACACTGGACTGTGACAGGCATTTGGGTTCAGCAGTGATGGGCTTAAGTGCCAGGGAGAAACTTCCTGGGTGGTGCTGTTTAAGGCATCTTGTCGCCTGTCCTTGGTTACCACAGTTTAATTGGAGCCAGAGTGAACTGTAGTTTGGGTGTGGATTCCATTGGAAATGAGAGGTTTACATGCACCTGGGGTACTTGTCAGCTGTGCCACTTGGCTGTTGGAAGACAAGCTTTTTTCAGGTCAAGTGTGCCATTTCCTTCCTGCATCAGGTAGGTCTGTTCTGACTAGGAGCTTTCCCAGGTGCTTACTGTTAGGTGTAATTTTCTGAGATTAGTTTTTCCTTATATTTCTGTAGTGCTCGACTTACCAAAGCTCTTTGAAATCTCCTCTCCTCTGCTCCTCATATCCTGAGGCATAGAGGTTGAATGTAGGTGACACCGAGGTAATGACCAAGCCGCACACACTCATCTGAGTCAGAGTTCTTCGTGCCTCTGGGCAGGGGTAGCTCAGTGGGGAGCATTCATGTTCAAGGCCAGTGCCACACACATAGGAAGGAGTTCTGCTGTGACGAGGGCGTCGGGTTTTGGAAGAACAGAATCTTCACTCTTTTCCTCTGACACTTCTTGCTTTTTTTTTTTTTTTTTTTTTGGTACCGGGGATCAAACTCAGGTCCTTCCGCTTGCGAGGCAGGCGGTGGAACCACTGAGCTAAATCCCCGGCCCACTTCTTGCTTTCTTTAACAATGTACAAAACAAACAGGAAGACAGTGTTGGCAAAGGTTTTTAAAAGACATTTAAAGTAAAAATTCTTAGAATTAGCATTTTCTTGGAGAAAGGTGGCGGTGAATGAGTTCTTTCTGTATAATGTGTGATTCTTTCTCAGCTTGAAGAAGAGAAAAGAAGACAGAAGATTGAAATGTGGGACAGCATGCAAGAAGGCAAAAGTTACAAGCGAAATGCAAGAAAACCTCAGGTAACCAGTTTGGCTAGTGGGCATTTTCCAGTGAATGAAGATTTTTTGGGTAGAATTTTATTTTTTTCTTTCTGGTGCTGGGCACTGAAGCAGGGTCTTCCACACGATAGCCAAACACTCTAGCACTGGGTTCTACCCCCAGGCTGAAGTAAAGCATTTTAATTGATTTTTAATGCATCTGTGCCAAAGATTGGTATTTTTTGAATTTTTGCATGAAAGTCATATATATTCCTAGAAAAGGAATAAGAATTTAAGAACATTTCGTTATGTTCCATTGTTCTGGACATTCCAAAAATGGATCACTAGGCACTGAAGGGTTAAGCCTGTTTATTTTCAAAACAGGAGGACAGTCCTGGGCCTTCTACTTCATCCACCATCCCGAAGCGGAAATCTGACAAGAAGCCCTTGCGGGGAAGTGGTAAGCACCAAGTGATATCAGACATTTAGAGTCTCAGGTGAAGCACAGTGCTCTTTCTTCATTTCAGGGTAAATTGATGCGAAGTGCCACCTAGGCCCTCCTTGAGCAGTGAGGTTGACTGCACTTGGGTTGGAATATTCCCGCCTAATCTCGCCGTGGCCCATGAGCAGGAAGCTACAGAGGAGTGGCAGGCCTGGGACACTGGGTGGTGTCCCTTGTAAGGAACTCCCAAGGAGACGTGGGCAGATGTTCACCCTGAGCTTTTGCCAGGTGGGGCGACACCATGGTGCCTGTCTTCATTCTGTCCTTGAGGAGGTTCAGAGCTGCATCTGGGAAAATGGGGCTCACAGGTGAAAATCAGTTATGCTTGATGATTCTGGCAGGAAGGCCCCAGACAGGGCTGAGGAGAGATCAAACCCACCAGAACACTGTTCGCTGAGGGCTTCATTTCCTCCATGGAGGAGAGGAGCATGGTGGCGGCCTGGGTGATGTCTTAGTTTTTGCTTTTGTTTTTGTTTAGCAGTAGTGGGGACTGAGTCCTAGGCCTTCTTACCAAGCTACATCTGCAACCCTTTTTTATTACTCTTTTTTATTTTGAGACAGAGTCTCACTAAGTTGCTCAGGAGAGGCTCAAACTTGCAATCTCTGTCAGCCTCCCAGAACACAGGCATCGCAGGCGAGCACCACTGTGCCTAGCTCCGGGGTGATGTCTTGCGGGGGTGAGGGTCGGCTAGGAAGTGAGCTTGGGCAGCATGGCCACAGACGAGGCTTAGGGGCTGAGCTCTAATCCAGCACCCAAACCTGGCTGGCTGAAGGGAGTGGTGCAGCTGGTGGAAATTGCTCTTTGAGAACTTCCCATTGCTGGAAACCTATTTTCAGAACACATAGTGGCGACATCTAAGAGAGGAGTGGAAATTGGAGAAAATGGATGACACGCCCATGTACATAGCCTCTTTTGGTGTCCAGCAGTCCTGGGCTCTAGGGCCTTTGACCAACCTGTTTTTATAAATAAGGAAACTGAGGCACGAAGATATATTGCCCCATAGCTTCCACAGCAAGTAAGGAGCAAAAGCAACTCATTTAGGTCTGGCTGGCTGTAAACCCCAAGCATTCCAGCCAACGCGGAAGCTAATAGAGGAGGGAAAGTGGGAGGAAGGACATAGATGACCCATTTCTGACTGGGAAAAGTGGCAGCTTGTGCTTTGATTTTTTTAGACTCTGTTCTCTATAACTTGAACAGCCCTTATTTGAATATGTATTTCTTTTCTTATGCACTGGAGTTGGAACTTTCTGTACTTCAACCCAGTTGTCCTAAGGGTTTTGTTTGCTTGCTTGCTGTTTGTTTGAGACAGGGTCTCAGGGAAGTCCAGGCTGGCCTTGAACTCTCTGTAGCCCATGTTGGCCTTGAACTTGGTGCTCCTTCTCCTTCAGCATCCTTAGTGGTATGATTCCAGGCATGCACTCCCCTGCCCAGCTCTGAGAGGTTTGGGAGCTGCTTTTTACATGTTCTGGTGAGTTAGGAATGAGAAGCTGAATGACATCCTTCTTCCCTTCCAGAAAGTCAACTCAAACACTATAGAAAGTATTTGTATACTTTTTTGGAAGGCCAAAAAAGTTTTTTGAAAGCATCCATGAGAACAGGCTTCATATCTTCGCAGTGCTTTGCATATCAGGCTCCTGATTATAATTTTGCTTCCTTTCTGTCATCCCAGGTTACAACCCTCTGACGGGCGAAGGAGGTGGAGCCTGCTCCTGGAGACCTGGACGCAGAGGCCCGTCGTCCGGCGGGTGAGGCTAGGCCCCTTGTTAGTGTCCCTCTCGATGCTAGCAAGGTGAACCTGAACCCTCAACTCAATTGCCTTACGCACGCTTTTCACAGTAACTAGCCACGGGGAGGTGGTTTCCTCCTTAACTGTCCTTGTGTATTTATGTCCTTCAGTGAGGATGGGATTTCAGCATTGCGCCTAGGTCACACTCCGTTTAGAGATAGTGGTCACAGGCAGCGCTGGTAGACAGAGGCCTCTTGTACCCTAGAAGCCCTTGCCTGTGGGACAGTCTGTGACAAGTTGTGTTGAATGATGTCTTCCTTATAAACGGTGAGCCCACCAGTGAGGATTACTGATGCAGACAGTTGACGGGGTTTGTTTCTGTATATTTATTTTTATGTACAGAACTTTGTAAAAATGAAATTGTAAATATTAAAAACAGTGAATAACATTTTTAGCATCTTAATTAACTTTAAAGAGCTTTCTTTGTGAGCTTGACTTTGCAATTGGACATTAAACACCTTTTTATCACTCATAGCCTGCAACTATTACTACCTGTTTCTTTACTTATTATTCCTCTCCGGAAATGAGCATGGCAGAGGACAGACACCTGCAGCAGTCTTGAAAGCTAGCAGATTTCCTGGGGTTTATATACAAAATCAAGCACCTAGAATTTAGTTGCTGAATTAATAGGATAAAGAAACCTCTCACTTCAGGTGACTCATGGGCTGCAGGTTTCTGAGAGCCCTGGGGGTCCTTCTCATTGTGCCTCAACTCATGAGTTATGTTCTTTCAAGAGACCTGTTACGGCTTGTATATCCCACCAGAGCCTCCGGCACGCAGAGGAGGCTTTGGAAGGTGATGGATTATGGGGACATGCAGCTGACTTGCTGGTCGGGGTGGGCCCTGGGTGGAAGAGCCCAGTCCCTGGGCGAGAGACCTGTCAGCGTCTGTCTGCCTTCCCAGCAGCTCCCTTCACCCTCAGCTTCCCACTGGCCTGCCGTGACCAGCCGTCCTCCGGGCTGGCCCTTCCATCGTGCACATTCCACCCTGGAGCCAGCCAACTATGGGCTGAAACCTCTACAATAAATAGGAGCTAAAATAAACCTCTCCCTTAATTTGTTGGTGTTGGGCATTGAGTCCCAGCAATGAAAAAGTGACTAAGACAGAGTCCTGTTTTAGACTTTGCTGACTGTATCTGGTCTCTGTACTCTTTTGGTTTTGCTTTTTCTTTAAAGATTTTTCGCTCATGGGTTGGATTCGACCTGCATGCTGTAGGTTGTGGATTCCTGCTGTAGAGTCAGCCATGAACAAGATCAAAATTAAATTTGAGAATGGTGTGAAGTATCCGGACAAGTATTCTCGGATGTCTCCGATAAGTTAGTCAATGTTTATTGAGTGCCTGATGTAGATAGAATATTCTGTGCTTGTCTTTTGGCATGTTAAGGAAAAAACACACACAGTCTGGTAATGTGGGACTTAAAATCTCCTGGGAAGGGAAGGGGAGTTGAATCAGGACACTTAGAGAACAGTAATTGACAAATAGGGGCATAAAGGTTAAGACACTAGGGAGACTGAAGCAGGAGGACTGCCAGTTTGAGCCCAGCCTGAATAATTGAGAAACTTAGGGAGATTCTGTCTCAATAAAAAGTGGGGCTGGGGATGTGGCTCAGTCCAAAGGCCTTCAGTTCAATCCCCAGTACTTAAAAACAAATCGAAAAGATTAAGACCCCCAAACTGGAGAGATTTGAGTTCCATTAAGTGGCTGTCAACTGTACATTTGTTCATCCATTTATTCATTTATTTGTTTGTTCATTCATTCGTTTGTTTATTTATTTAGAAACAGGGTCTTGCTATGTTCCCCAAGCTGGCCTCACACTCATGGTGAACCTCTTGCCTCATCTTCCTGAGTGCTGGGATCACAGGTCTGCACCACCACACCTGGCTCAACTGTGCATTTAGAAGTAGAGGGGTTCTCTGCAGAGCACAGCAGCCCTTTGTTTTTTACGTAACCAGCCCAAGGCTCAGTCACTCTGGTCTACTTCATCCTTGTGTTTTTATCTGCCGAGGGCCTTAGATAAGGGGGGAGCATGGCCTGATTAATGAAACATTTACCACCTAGAAATGATGACGGGTCATGGCAGTAAAGTTTTTCAGAGGAGTGGACCACGGTTGCCAAGAAGGGAGATCTTGACTCAAAGAAGGAATTGGAGGCAGAAGCACAAAGGCCATCAAGTGAGTGCCTGGAAAAGAAAGGCCTGTGGCAGAGCCACAGAAACTATTTCCCACTGACACTGGAAGTCAGGATCTGTGGAATGGAAATAGTGAAATGAGGCTGCGCCAGTGCCACCACCCCATGCACAGGTGGGGCTCTTTACTGGGGGAGGAACCCCAGCTGAAGGAGCCAGTCCTGACCAGGAGAACAAACTGCTTTCCAAAGGGAGAAGCACACTTGTGTTGATTGGCTGGGGCAGGCTGACGTCTGGGAAACTGGGATGCAATTGCAGATGTTTCTTCTTATGCAAGACTTGGCCCACCAAGTGTCTGTGGTCAGCATGTCCTAGAAGCCGTTCCGTTTTTGTGTTGCTGGCACCACCATTCTGCACAGAACATCCGAGCCTTGTGCATGTAGGTGGTATAGTAGGGCTGAATGTTCTTCAGGACTTGGGTTGCTGCAACTGCTAAAGGAACACGAGTTGGGATGGGAAAAAGAGGAGACAGAAAAACTGCTTCCATACAGAGTGCAGTAGTAGCTCACCCAGAGCTTATGGGACAGCAGGGGAAACAGACACAGTATGAAGGCAGGGATGTCAAGCCTTTTATCCCATTCCAGTCACCGTCAGATTTGCAGGCCTAAGTGAAGAGTCCATGTCCTTAGCCAGGGTGGCCTTCAGGTCCTTGAGCAGTAACCTAGGCAACCGTCACCATCGTAAACCACACATCAGTTACCTGCGGCAGAATTAGTGGGAAATTGATGTTGTACTTCACAGCTGTGTGGCCTCCAAAATTAGTGATCTCTTAAGTCTGCTAAGAGCAAGTAAAGCTAGAGCTTTGATGCAGGCTTTTCCTTGCTAACAGTTCCCTCATTGTGTGTAAACATTCTGCTTCTTTGGTTTTACCTGTGTCAGATGAGCAGCCTGTTAAAAAGAGCACAAGGGTAGAGAAGCAACACAAAGGATCCCTGTACTACAAAGGATAACAGTTCTGCACCCAGGGGGTGATTTCCGGGTCCCAGCCTTGTATATCACCGAGCGGCCCGTAAATGTCTCGAAACCCAGGCTGTACTCTGCCTTGTCTGCCTGGGATCAGAACATGTCTTGGAACCGAAGTAACATGCTTGGGAGCACTTTTTTTTGAGACAGGGTCTCACTTTGTAGTTCACCCTGACCTTGAACTCACTCTGTAGCCCAGGCTGGCCTCAGACTCACGGTGATCCCCCCGCCTCCTGAATGCAGGGATTACGGGTGTGCACCACCAGGCCCAGCAGCTTGGGAGCACTTCCGTGTTAACAGTGACCACATGCCCAGTCCTACCTGATTATCGAGCAGCGTTAGTATGTTCTTGGGCAGACACACACACATCTTCAGTGGAAACAGGTAGCGATGACCTTGGCCACATGGCTTGAGTAGAAAGCCGAGAGCGGGCATGTCTGCCTTCATGCCATCTCTGCTAGCTCCTCCTCATCAGGTCCTAAAGCAGCACTGCTCCGTGTCCTGAAGTCCACAGGACCACGTTCCCACAGGCACTCCTTCCTTCTGCGGGCACTCCTTCCTGCATTGTGATCCTCGAGTTTTCTCCTTGGCACTGAGGTCCTCCTGGGCCGTTAGATGTCAACTCCAGGGGCTTTGGTCTCTTTCAGTTTGGTAGCACTTGACACATTCTATACACACACCTCCTGCAGCATCCGCCTCTCTCCTTGTAACCCTACACACCGGATTTTACTCCCCGACTGCCCACACCCCTCCCATTCTGTCTATGGTCTCCAGTCAGCTCTTGCAAAACCATTCTGCATTCTCTCCCATTTCTCCTCCTCCACCTGCTGTTGAATCCAATCCACTAAAGCTGTCCCTAAGGTCACTTGTGGGAAGTCTGATGGACTGGATGCTTACCTGGAGTCAGCATCCTTTGTAATAATGGAACACTTCCGCAGCACCGTGCCCTGCACCGTGCCTGGTTTTTTTCCTGCCTTTCTGGCCATTCCTCTGGCTGCTTTTTCCTCACCTTCTTAACTGCCAGGGTGCCCCAGAGCTCAGTCTTCAGACCTATTGTCTTCCCTGCCTCCACTCCTCATCTCACCAAGGGGCTGAGAGGATCCCCAACCCCAAGACTCTGCATCTTCAGGAAATCTGTGGGCCAGATTGGGTGACTACTGTATCTGCTCAGCACCCAGTTCTCCATCTGCTAGGAGCGTCACACTTCATTCTCATTTCTTTCCCGTCTCAAGCCTGCAATTGCACCCTGGGTACCTAGAGCTGCCTGGTACTAGGAGAGCCCCACCACCTCAGCCAGGACAGGTGAGAGGTTCCTAGTCAACACTCTACTGCCACTTGACATGTGCGTCCCACAGATGCATTGGTGCTCTTTCAGTGGGAGTGCAGGCGGGTGTTTATGGCTGGAGATAAAATGTCAGTGTGTATATCCCAGTCCAATGCTGGCTCAGAGAACTCAGGGAAGGAAAGGGTGGTGTGCTCTGGGATACAAGACTTGAGCAGGCCTGGCCCCTGCCCACCACAGGAACATGAAGGACCATGATGGAGGCATGGATGGAAGACATGGGCTGCAGTAAGAAGGGCTGGCTCGGACCTGCCTGGATTCTGTAGCCACTGGCTCTGCTTTGATAGAATGTAGTAGTTAGAAAAGTTAGGGAATATTTGAGAATGAGATAACCTCTGGCTTAGCTGCTGTAACAAAGTATGGCAGATGGGTGTCTTACAAACCACGGAAATGTGTTTCTTATGCTTCTGGAGGCCAGGAGTCCAGGGTGAAGATGTCAAGAGGTGTCGCTTCTTCCAGGGAATGGACAACTGACTTCCTTGGTTCCACACATGCAGACGGAGCTCCCTGGAGTTTTGATGAGAGTCTAATCCCCACTCAGGAGAGCTGCACCCTCATGACATCACCATCCAGCGGCCCCACTTCCTGAAGCCATCACACTGGGGGAGGGAATTTCACATAAGAACTAGGGGGTATGAGGGGGACAAACATCCGGTCCATTACAGTGGGAAACCAGGAGAATGTGGTGTTCAGTATTTGTCCCAGTTCCTGCCAGGCTCCTTCATAGCTCGGTCCTCCTTGGGGTCCACTTGGTAATGGGAAAACACGGGGAAACTAACTACTGGCCCCGTGCTGCCTTTTCGGTATCCTGAAGGCTACAAGGCCGCCTGATGTCCTTTTGGAGTAAGTTTCTGCAAATGCTGATGTAACCTACACACCTGTTCCAAACCTTAAAGTTCACTTCAGGCCCCTCCCTACCATCATAAAACTGCCTGAAAACCCTGTGATAGAAAAAGACTTGTAATCAAACTGTGCAAGAGAAGTGAGCTGCCAAAGTGACCTCTGATTTGGAAAATGTGTCCATCAGCTTCTCCGGCATCCCAGACCACTCCAAATGCTTTAAAATGACCGTTTGTCCAGACTCTGCTGGGCTTGCCTCTGTAGATCTTGGCTGCTCCTGCTCCTGCATCTGTGGTCAGGCAGCCGCTCAGCAGGAGGGCCTGGGCCCCGTGGGCTTCCCCTTGTGTGGCAGCTGGCTCTACACTGGACAGCAGGTGACATCTTCACCAGCCAACAATGGCAGCTCAGTTCCAAGAACTGTGTCAGACCTTTCCAGGTCCATGTGCTTCCCCGTTTGTCACAATTCATTGACCCATAACAATTTATTAGGCCACTCCTAATAAAGATGCCATAGGGAGAATCCCAAACTCAATGAGAGGAGCTATACAGTCCCAATTCAAGGGTGTAAATGCATGGAGCAGAGAAAACTGGTGTGGGTGGCAAAATTAGTGCAGATCCTCATGGGTGCTGTTAGGTGAACCCCTGCAGCCTGTGCAATCTCCCCACTCCTTGCTTCAGGATCATCTCCCAGATTTACAATGGGGAGGATTGCATAGCAGTGGTGCTGAGTCCTGCTTTGACTAATATGCTGCATCTCAACCCCAGAATGGCCCAAATCAGCCAGGATCCCCGAAGGACACACAGCAGACTCAAACCTGTGGCTGTAGCATTTAACAAAGGAGCTGTTTGCATGTGTGCAGGCAGAGTTTAGGCTCGGTATCATCTCGGGTTGGCTGCAACGGTGGCAAGCCATCAGCGCCCCACTAGTCGGAGAACAGTTACGAGAACACAGAGAAAGGACCGATTTGGAGAGGGCCACCTGACAGAGACAGCATGCAGTAGACAGCCACTCACAGAGACCCAGCAAGAGGGCCCAGCATGTTCAGACGTCACTGTCCTCCCACCAGTCTCCTGCAGTGCTTCCCACTGGCTGAGCCCAGCTGGAAGGTTGGAGCTTGGGGGATGTGCGAATATTTGCAAAGCGGTGTCTGTTGGGGTCAGACCCCCTTTCCCCAAAGCACATATTGAAGTTCTAACCCCCCAGTATCTGTGAACAGGGCCTTATTTGGAGATAGGCCCAGGTGAGGTCACCTGAATGGAAGTGGGCCCTCACCCGGTGTGATCAGTGTACCAGTCAGCTAGGTCTGGCCTAACAAGGTACAGCACCAGACTGGTGGCCTCAGCACCCACATCTGCTCTCAGTCTGGGGGCTGGAAGTGGAGGCGACAGTGCTGGCAGTGCTGCTTTCCTCTGAGGCCTCCTTGGCATGCTCATGGCTACTTTCAGGCTGCCTCTTCAGTGGTCTTGCCTCTACTTCTCACCCCTCTTTCTGGGGGCACAAGTGAGACTGGGTTAGGGCCCCAATGGCCAATGGCCTCTTCGTCATTTAATTTAAAGACCCTGTCACCAAGTCTGGTCACATTTGGAGGTACTGGGAGTTAAGGCTCCATCACATGAATTCGGTGTAGAGGGCAGACACAATTCTGTTCTTAACAATTAGTGTCCTTAGAAGAAAAGAGACACAGATGCTGAGAGGAAACAGCCATGTCAAGAGAGAGGTAAAGATTGGTGTGATGGGCCACCAGGAACTGCAAATCCAGGCAAGAAAGGGTGCTTCCCGGGCTGGGGATTTAGCTCAGTGGTTCCGCCACCTGCCTCAGAAGTGTAAGGTCCTAAGTTTGATCCTTGATACCAAAAAAAGGAAAGAAGGGTGTGTCCCTAAAGCATCAGAGTGAGCAAGGCCCGGCCAACACCTAATGATAGGAGATGGCCTGGAGGACATTGCTTGAGCAAAGCTTTAGAAAGGTGCTGGCAAGGGGGCATGGGCATTCCTGAGCAGCCCCGGCATCATGGCTCAGATCTTGATGTCCTCCCACGGTTCATGTGTTCAGAGCTGGGCTGGCTCTGTCTCCATCAGTGGATCACCCACTGGTGAGATCATAATTTGAGTGACAAGTTGGGATCAAGCTCTTCCATGGCCTGAGACTGTAGGAACCTCGCAGTGAGGCTGTGGGTGATCAGTGTCGAGTGGCGAGAGCTGGCCAGGTGCAGTCACTGGGAGATGTTTCTGTAGGAGGTGGCTGGTGGGAGCTGCAAGGGATCTAAAGGTTCACATTTCTCTGCAGCCCGTGGTCAGACCTGGTCTTGGCTTCAGCCATTCCTTGCTGCAGCTGCAGAGGATGGGGAGCAGCAGGACTTCAACTTTCCATTTGGGTTCTGTGGGGACCATAAGTACCTTTAACTTGTCCTTTTCTCAGCATGAACACTAGAGGGCCATCAAAAGTAGCCAGCAGGCCCCGCAGTCTCTGTAATTCCCCTCTTGTCCTTGTGCCTGTTTCTCATCCCCGAGACCACCTACTGGCTCGGTATCCTCTCACCCACCCTCCTGGGCATCGCCACGGATACTGTGGATGCCTCTGATGCCACTGCTGTGAACAATCGCCAGTATCCGTGACTCACTCCCTAAACACCCTAGGAAGCCAGTCCCCAGTCCCATTTGAAAGTGTATTTCCCAGGTCCTCGTTAGGAAAATGCAAATTAAAACCTCACTGAGACACCTACATGCTTATTGGAAACCCTAAAATTAGGAAGATGTGCCATTCCAAGTGCTGATGGAGGATGGGGAGGTGGAACCCTGACACATCCTGGCAGGAACAGAAAATGGAAAATGGTGTCACAGGCACTGCAAAGACAAAAGAGGGAGAGAGGGAGGGAAGAAAAGAAGGAAGGAATGAAAACAGTTTGGCAGTTCTTTAAAAGGTGAAATTACAGGGGCCGGGGATTTAGCTCAGTGGTTTCACCGCCTGCTGTGCAAGCGCAAGGACCCGAGTTCGATCCCCGGTACCAAAAAAAAACAAAACAACAAAGTGAAATTACAGTGTATCACCCAGCATCCCACTTACAAACATCCACCTAGTGGAAATGAAAGCGTGTGTCCACACAAAGTCTTGCATATGACATGAATGCTCATAGCAGCTGTGCCTGGAGTAGCTCAAATCAAAACCAGACAGTTGGCTGGACAACCTGGAGTACTTTGTGGCCTGAAAGCCGCTTAGCGATACAATGGATCGAACTAATGACAGGCGCCACCACGTGGATGAATTTCAGCGATTTCAGTGCTGTAGGAAAGGAGCCAGACAGAAAAGTTACATACGCGATCATCTTTTGACCCAAAACTCTGGCGCATGCGCACTAATCTGTAGTGTGGAGCACGTTAGTGTGGGCCTGACACAAACGAGGGGACGAAGTGAAGAGATACAGGCGGCGCAAGAAGACTTCTGCGGTGATGGCAAGTCCGTTATTTTGATTGTGCTACTGCTGATGTTATAGCTATATACATGTGAAAACCTAAATTCAGTATTATAAACGTGGAGTTTACTGTGTATCAGTTATATCTCAAATAATTGTGGGGGGGTGGTGGGAGGTTTTCATGTTTTGTTTTATTTGGTTTGGGGTTTTTTTGAGACAGGGTCTCACTATGTAGTTCAGGGTGGCCTTGAACTCGAGGCAGTCCTCCTGCCTCAGCCTCCCAAGTGCTGGGATTACAGGTGTCCACCATCATGCCCAGCTCTATAAAATTGTTATCAAAACTTTTTTGTTCAAGTAACCGGTGAGGCTTCTGCTCCCTGGTGGATCCATGATGAAACCCTGGTGTAGATCAGAAGTCTCTGAGTTCTTAGTCTGAGCTTTTCTCCCTTGACATCACAAAAGATGACAAAGGAGTGAAGCAGAGGAGGACTGGCCTGGAATGTGTCCCAGGCAGGTGTCACCAGCAGCTCTCCTGTCCACAGCCACGGGACCCAGCTTCTCACCCTGCAACCAGTGTTTGCCCTCTCGTAGGTGAAACCGTTGCCTTCATTACTACTAAATAGTTAAAATGAAATACACTTTGCAATGGCATTTTGTTTCTAACTTAACTAATATGAAATGACATACAAGTTCACTTTTTAACCATTTCTCATGGATTGGAACAAATTGTCATGAAATTCAGAAAAATGTGGGAAAAAACCAAGTTACCTTGTTTCAGTAAAATTCCTCCTGTAAATTCCACATGTTGAACTCTGCCAGGGAAGCTGAATGCCATGGCTAAGGCCATCTTAGGCTAAATGCAGTTGGTAGCAATGAAATCATGTTATCCTTGGAGATGACCTTCCCACCGAGTAGGAGGGAGGACGCCCATTCAGAGCACCTTCCAAATTCAGGTGTTGCTGGGGTCTGCGGCCTTTCCTGGGGAACACAGCCCCAAAAGGGAAGGGGGCGGGGGAAGGAAAGAGGAAAGTGGGAAGAAGGGAAGGGAGGAAGGAGGGAATAGTTTGGCAGATCCCCACATCACAGATAGTTCAAAGTGGCAAATTCAGAAGAAATACAAAGAAAAAGAGGTCAGTGGCCCCTTTGTGCTAATTTTCTGTTACTGAGACAGAATACCTGAAATAATCAACTTTCAAGGAAGAAAGGTTCATTTTGGCTCACAGGTTTGTAAGTGTCACTCCCCAGTCCCTTGGCCCCATGGCCTTTAGGCCTGTGGCAGCACGGAATGCCATGGTGGGGGCATGCGACAGAGGAAACTGCTCATGTCATGTCAGCCAGGAAGCAAAGGTGGCCAGGAATGTGCCAGGGTTCCTTGGAGGGGACAAAGACAGGCTCGCCGCTGTTTTGATGTTGGGGAGGCTGATGAAAGCCCCAAGGTATGGACAGTCTCTGACCTCTCCGATGGCACCTGACTCCATGCCCAGCCGGCCCCATGCAGCATTGGGATCCTCCAGGCTTGGGAAAGGCACATGTCTGATGTGGTGGGTATGATGAGCAGAGCGGGGTGTTCCCCAAAACCTCAGTGTTGTACAGCTATGTCATGCTTATTTGGAGCTTCAAAATTCCACAGTGAGGGCCTACAGACAAGCTCTCCTGCGTGAGCTCAGCACCTTGTGGTCCCTGGCAGACGCAGGAAGACAAAAACCTCTCAAGCAGTGCCTATACAATAAGTCTACACGGGCTGATATTTTGCATTCATTGCGAGGTTGTCGGCACATGAAAGAGGAGATCTGTGGCTCCCATACCAAGCTGCATATTGGGATTATTTGGGGTGCTTGCTGAACCTGCAGAGCGCCTCCAACAGTCTCAGTCAGCTTCACAAAGCAGATTCCAGCTCACAGTTCTTCGGTTTTTTTGTTCAGTTTCTCTCACTTTAAAGTATTGCCATCTAACCTGAGAAAATGCTGGGCTGGGCTATAATTAGAAATAGGCATGTCTAAGAAAAAAGGAAAGAAAGGAAGGAAGGAAGGAGGGAGGGAAGAAAGGAAGAAAAAAGAAAAGAAAGTGAGGGAGGGGAGAAAGGAAGGAAGGAAGGAGGAAGGAAGGAAAGAAAGAAAGAAAGAAAGAAAGAAAGAAAGAAAGAAAGAAAGAAAGAAAGAAAGAAAGAAAGAAAGAAAGGGAGAGAAAGAAAAAAAGAAAAGAAAAAGAAATAGGTTATGATTAAATAAAGTGACCAGGTCAAGATGAAAAATATCCTCACTTGGCAGGCACAGATGTCTACCACAAGAGGACACCACTGTCACACAGTTCTACCACGGTACTCAACCCAGCATTTCCTTATATTGTGATTTACTAAAATATCTAAGAAAATTTTTGGAAGATTGTTTCCTATATATGTCTAAGGGCTTAAAAAAAAAAAAAAAGGACATGGCACAAATCTCCGAGATTATGGAAGGCCCAAGAAGAAAGTATAAGGTGGAGCAAGTATAAACCAAGTGGAGAAACAGATTCTAAGTACAGGATGAATGACTCTTATCCAAAATGCTTGGGTTCAGAAGTGTTTCTGATTTCACATTTTAAAAATATTTCCATATAAATATATACTGAGATATTGTACAGTTGAGATTTAAATCCTTACACAGTGTATATATAACCTGAATAACTGTATACAATATTTGTCATAATTCTGTACATGAAACAATCTCATGTTCTGGAATTGTTCACACTTGGCCTTCTGTCCATGCTCAAACAGTTTCAGATTTTGGAACACTGTGAATTAGGATGCTTCACCTATATAGGCATTCTGATGATTTGAGAAACCTCTTGGTATTCCATGCTAGAAGAATACAAGGATATTTTGAGGAAACTATGAAGCAAAAGTTCAGTTCATTCTCTGAAATTTCTCTTGAATCGGTTGCTGAGGGATGAGAGATAAAGCTTGAAAGGAAATACCTTGAGGGTTCTTGCTTAGAATCTGAGATATTCTGGGCTTGGATTCTGGCTCATGGCCCACAACAGTACTCACTGTGCAACTTAGCAGTTTCCTGTCTGGAGGCACAGTTTCCACATCTGAAGACAGAAGTTGTCAGGTAGAACCTATGGTCTTAATGACCTATACTCTTTGGGGAATCTCATTCATCCCTCTTCCTTAGCTCTGCACTGCTCCCCTCCAGGTCACCCCTTTGATTTCTTGTGCATCCTTCAAGTATTGTGTTATAAAAACATTAATAACAGGGGCCAGGGATTTAGCTCAGTGGCACCTTGCCTGCCTTGCAAGCACAAGGTCCTGAGTTCGATCCCCAGTACCGGAAAAAAAAAAAAAAACACTAATAGCACTCTTATTCTTTCTGTTTTCTGGTTTTCACCACATTGAACTTCTTCCATTTCAGCATGGAGACAGCCCCCTCCGTCTTTTACAGCTGCAGAACACGGATGGCCCTGGCTTAATTGTTTGACTTCAGATTTTTGGACTTTACCATGGGACAAAAGCAGTATGCACTCAGTAGAAAATGTGCCCTGAATTTTGAATGTTGCCCTTTTCCCAAACCAGGGATCTTCGGTCCAGTTCTCTCCTCTGAAGCCTGCAAGAGCTGTGGCTACCAGGCAGTCAAATGATCACAAGGGGAAGCAGCGACGTCACAGGGCGCTGTGTGGTTGAACGGTGACCCTCAGTAGGTGAGGTTGTGTTGATGCATTTTCCACTTAGGATATTTTCAGCTGATGGTGGGTTATTCAGCTGGATCCCCTTCTAAGTGGGAGAACACCTGTATTTCACTCTCCGGTTCCTGTCCCGTTGCCTGTTCATTCTTCCCCCCTAAAAATGAACCATGCGCTAACATACACAGTGTAGCAGAGAAAAACCTCATCTGAGTGTCATTTTGTTCTGTACAGCTAGAGAGTAAATTCGCAGAAGTAGGATACCTGGGTCCGGAGCAAATAAACTTGGAATTTGTAATGTTGACAAAATTGCCCTCAAAATGAGTTATGAGACTCTGCTGTCCTACTGGCACACTGGAGGGCCTCTTTTCCCATGGACCCCATGACAGAATGTACCATCACAGCCTTATTAGTGTGAATTCCTAGACAGCCCTTTACCGCCAGGCCTGGACGATAGCCCTCATGGCCTGTCAGGTGAGTGGTAACAATATTTATGCCCTGACGCTGGCATGACAGTAGAGTGACAGAGTGTGTGCCCAGAGATGGACCAAATGGGTCACTTAGCAGCAATTTTTATGGTGTTTTTTGATCCTTATGTCTTGCTTTGGATGTTGCCAGATCTGAATGACTGCTGCTTCAGTTAGCAGCATAAACCTTTTTCTGCAGCTTGAATTTTTTTTCACAAGCAATTTTATGCTTCACTAGGCCTTGAATGAAACAGTCTGAGCTACACGTATAGAGGTCTCCCCAAGATCCCCAGCCCTGACCCCAGGTGTGGTTAACCCTGGGGGCCACACTGCAGCCAGCAGGCCAGCGCCTGGTTCTGACGCACAGGGCAGTGCTGTCCGCTCTGTGGATGGGAGCTTTGACTTCGTGCGAGCTCTCCAGCTGGGGAAGCTCTAGCACCCCTTAATGGTTAATGGCATTTCTTCAAAACCCATGGGAAAGGTGAATTGCTTTGCTACCCAGGATGGAGTCTTAGACTAGAAGCGAACTGTCCTTGGCTTCTGCAGTGAGGTTATCTCCCAAAGAACCGTTAGGTCGTTCCTAGGAGCATCCATGCTGGCGGTAGCCAGCGCCTTCTACTTAGCAAGATGATATCTCGTCCAGCCAGACACAGCCTTGCCCTGTTTCTCCTTTCTGCCCTGTCCGTGTGCTCATGTGCACCTGTGTCTGACGAAACAGAGCTGATCGACAGCCTCGACAACCGGTGTTGGATCCGCTGGCGTTTGGAAGATAGAACAGAAGCTAGCTATAGTCACTGCCCTATGCTGCCCCCGACTGGAAATGCTGCAAGTCAGGGAAACAGCGAGACAAAAATTAATACGCTTTGCTTTTTTCACTTCAGCAGCACTAATAATGAAGCAAAGTTTCCTTGGGTTAATAGAGGTTAAGTGGTGACATAAGTAAAGCGGTCATTACAGATATTCTGTGCAGGCAGCGAACAGAACCTTCTAAAAGGATGGCTTATTATAACTCCTCAGCATTCACTGTTTCTTAAAAGAGGCATTTCTAAAAGTTTTTTTTTTTTAAAAATTATGACCACTTTTTCCAAGGACCCCTGTTTAAGGCTTAAGTTCAGTTGCTGTGTCTTTAAAAGAAACCTTTACAGGGAACTGTGGGTTGTTCAGGGCTTGCTGCCAACAAACAATTGAGGTATTTACTAAAGGTTTCCAAGAAATTGCTGCAAATTATACGAAATGTTATACCTGTAACAGACATTCAATGTATTAGCAGCAGGGGAAAAAAATGTTAACGTGTGGGAACAAAGTTGCAATTTGTGAGAAAATGTTCAGTCATGTAGGTAGAGATGAATTTTAATAATGTGTCATAGAGTAACACTCCGGCAAACAGAAAGGAAATAGATGATCTGACATTTTTTTTAAAAATTCTAAATGTCAGTCTAGAACCACCATAAAAGAGCCTTTAACGGGATGGGATGGAAAGACTCATTTAGGGAGAAGGAGGCTGGCAGGCCTTGCTGGAACTCGCCCCATGTAGGACTCAGACCCCAGCCCGGGCCGTGATCCCAGACCCAGGCCAAGGACCCCTCTCAGGGGGCGTGCTCCAGTCCTCATGGAAGAAGGGCATCCTCCAGCTTTCTCAGATGATGGTTAACAGCGCTCCTTTTTTTTTTTTACAATGAGAAAAACTTTAACAGAGAACATTCCTAGTGCAACAAATTGAGAACCCAGTGACATTAAAATTCTTTCCTTAGCTTATTGTAGGGAAATGCCCGTAAAATCTAATCAACCCGCCTCCTCACACCCGCCCCCCTAGCTGGCCCCAGGTGGCGCCTCCATCAGGCATAGGGTGAGGCAGGCAACACCACTGACCTTAAAATTAAAGGACTTCTAGGAACCAAGGGATTGAGGACAGAATTTTCAGCATCTTTCAAATACTTCTTCACACACTTTTGTATTTTTCATTGAATTTTAGTTTAAAGAAGGAAATACAGACACCTCTAAAGCAGGTTAGAAGATACTGTTCTGAAATCCCTATGTCACAAAAGCGAACATCTGCCTCTTGCCAGATTTGTGCTTTATGCAAATGCTTGTGAATTATGGGACTGTTGCTGAATTGGGGGCTATGTCGTGGCTCCTCAGCGTTTGTGGTTTATGGTCTTACTGGAAGCCTTCTTGGATGGTTTTTGAGCCTGTAATTCATAGTTGTATGTTCTGTATTTTTCCCAAGACCACTGCTGGAATCCTGTATTTGCTGTATAATGAGTATTTTATTTTTAGCTGTGGGATCACCTCTTAGGGAGGGAGGCTGTGGGGAGTTGGGTAATGAACTATTTTTGACATAAATCACAAGAATCAAAGAAAGTGGTAATATCCAAAGAATAAACAAGAGACCACCATTCAGTTGCAGAGAAGGTATCTGCGACTTCCACAGCTTGGTGTTTTAAACTACGTAACATTTCAGCCATTTGGTCCTATTAGTAATGAAGGAAGATCCAAGGATAACCCCAAGCATGCTCACTTTCCGTCCCTAATTCCTGGGTTCACTTGATTAAATGAGAACCTCTCAGGCCCAAGGAAACACTTTGCTCTTAAATCGTTTCATTAGAAAACCCCAATATATTGGCGACTAAGTAACAAGGGTTACTTATATTTACAAACATATTTAATATTTACAAACATTTGTTGTGTGGGCACCTTCTCAGCTTTTGTGCCTTAGCTGAGTTTTTGTTAAGGAAACGTATAAAATTTAAAATCCAGTGTAGAAGAGCTGGTACCCCAAACTTCTCTTAGAAATCCATAGCTCTAGCTGGACAATGGGGCCCATACTTGTTATGGTTCGGTTCTGGATATTCCCCCACAGCCTCATGAGGTCATAGGTGGGTGAGTCTAGAGTGCATGATGCTAGGATTAGGGGTGTGTGATTACTAAACCACTACACGTGAGTGATTGGTTTGGCACCTGTCTAATCCTGGTAGTCTGGATAAGCTAAAAAGAGAAAGACACTGTTAAAGTCCCTTGTTACCTTTTCTACCTTGTGCACACCATGTTTCTCCTCTGCGATGCCTGTTTGCCATCCCTGCGTTGGAGCCAGCCCGTTATGGACTGAACCTCTACAAACTGTAAGCCAAATAAACCTTTTCCCTTTCAACTTTGGATGTAGGTATTTTGTCTCAGTAACGGTAAAGGCAGTATCACACGTTGGAGGCTAGCCTGGGTAAGTTAGTGAACCCTGTCTTTAAAAATACAAGACAAAACCCCCACAAATATTTATCTATCCGTGGGTTCAATTCCTAGTACTCAAAAAGACAAATTCATGTCCATTTAGAGATTGACTCTTAAAGTATTGCCAAAGCCTCACGTGAGGGCACTGGCCCACCCAGACTGTAAATACAATTAGTGCTTATCATCCGCATTAGCCTTGTAATTTAGTCGCCAATATATTAGGGTTGCCTAATGAAGCTCTTCTAGAGCAAAGTATCTGCCGGAGCCTGAGAGATTCTCGTTTGGTGAAGTGAACCCAGGAATTAGGGACAGAAAGTCAGCACGCTTGGGGCCACTTCATTATTCATCGAGATACAAATAAAATACAACAAACAGCGCGTATCATCCAGTGCGTAACATCGTGGACCACTTCTTCGCCACCCATTAAACGCTATACTGTGTGAGGAGACTGCACATCAAGCCTGCTCCCCCCTTCTTTGTGGAGACTCGAGCTGCGGGGATGCGGGTAGCTGGGCTCGCGCCCGGCGTCCGTCGAGCGCGCGGGCGCGAATGGCGGTCCCGATTCGGTCCCGGCGGGAGGGACGCGCGGCTGGTGGAGCCTGGGGCCCACGGAACCCCTTCGGCAAAGTTCGCTCCCGACACTCACGCCCGAGACACCCTTGGACCTCAGTCCCAGCGCGGGTGCCAGAGCCCAGGCAGGCGCGGGCGGCGGGGGCGTGGCCCAACGCGGATAACGGGCTGCCTGGCCCACGCCCCCTCCACCCGGCCGCCGACCGCTCAAGCAGGCGGGGCGCTTTTTTTTCCCTAGTTAAACTTTGGCCACGTGAACCGCCCCCCATTCACTTTTGCGCCAATCGCGGGGCGCGGACGGATCCTGAGAGGGGCCACGGCTCGCCGCCGCCGGGGCTGCTTCATAACGCGCTGTGCGTGACGTGAGGGGCTCCTGTTGCAATGGCGAGCTAAGCCGGAGGATGTGCGGCTGCAGCGGCGGCACCGGCCACGAAGACGACGGGGTCGGGCGCAGCGCGAGCCGAGCCGAGTCAGCCCGGGGAACGCAAGCAGGGCCGCAGGGGAGCCCGGGCTCAGCTGCCACTGCCGTCGCTGTCGCGCTGGCCCCGCGTCCCAGCGCGCGAGCAGGAGGAGCCGCGGCCGCCGCCTCGCGCTCGAGCCGCCGCCGGCGCGCGCCGGGCATGGTCCCCTCTTAAAGGCGCAGGCCGCGGCGGCGAGGCGGGCG
>NW_004624768.1:3567756-3661849 GCF_000247695.1 Heterocephalus glaber
GAGGGGCGCGGGCATGGCCGCGCGCGGCCGGCGCGCCTGGCTCAGCGTGCTGCTCGGGCTCGTGCTGGGCTTCGTGCTGGCCTCGCGCCTCGTCCTGCCCCGCGCCTCCGAGCTGAAGCGAGCGGGCCCGCGGCGCCGCGCCGGCCTCGAGGGATGCCGCTCGGCGCAGGCTGCGGCTTCCCAGGCCGGCGGGGCGCGCGGCGACGCGCGCGGGGTGCAGCCTTGGCCGCAAGGCGCGGGCCCGGATGGCGGCCAGCGCGACGGCAACTTTATCTTTGTGGGAGTCATGACCGCCCAGAAATACCTGCAGACCCGCGCCGTGGCCGCACACAGGTGAGCCCCTGCTCAGGCGCCGCCTCCCGCCTCAGCATCCAGCATCCGGGCGGCCAGCCCTACTCCTACCCCTGGCTCCCGCCTCTGCCTGCTTCCCACACCCAGGCTCCCGGGCTTCCCTTGGCGATGCCCGACCTTGGTAGCAGAAGCGAGAGGCGGGATGCTGAGCGCGGTGCTCACGAGCGCTGGCTGGGTAGATGGACTAGGCTAACTGGCACCTCTCTGGGCGTGGCTCTCGTCCTGGCCTTGAACGAGGTGTTTGAGTATTCCAGGTGCAAGCTTTCTCTTTTGTTAAAGGGGCCTCACCGAGTGGGCTGCCTCCTATGGTTGTGGGAAAACTCACAGCACAGTACTGTACCTGTGATAGTGGTTGCAGTGAGGTTACAATTTGATTTTCTAAAATGTGCACCTTTGCCGTTGCAAAGCTAGATCCCACGTAAATTAATGTGGCTAGAGCTTTTCCGTAGCATACTTTTAGGTTTTACTGTTAGAAGTACTGTATTTCTGTAAGTGAAAGAGGGTTCCCACTCTGCAGTTGACCATGCCAGTCTGTCGAAGGAAGAGAAAGGACCTTGGGGGGAAGGCAGTTCCCGTGGTGGGTTCAATGGACGACTGCATTCCGGTGTTCATTAGCTCAGTTAAAGTCATGTTAACTCAAAGTGATGAAATGTTATCCAGTAACTAGGCTCTAGTTGGCAAAATGAGTCATAAATGTGGCTGCAATCATTTTCAGGATTAACAAAAGGATTAGCCAAAGTAGTCTTAGGTGATTTTGGAATGGCAAGCATGGTTAGAATCAAATTTGTATTGGAGTAATTTTAAAGTAGGAGACGGGTGTAGACTCAGTAAAGGGACTTGGTGGACTTATGCGTGAGAAGTACAGAAACACTGTACGGATAACGTTTGGAGTTCAGCCACAGAACAAACCAGTGTCAGGAATGGTTTCAGAGCACTAATGATGTGGGAATGAACTTGTGGAGCAGTCCGTGCTGAATAGGGATTTGCTAGTTGCTGTTTTTTCTTAATGTATAAATAATACCTTTAGGACTTCAGCTTTTAAGGGCAGTGTTGGTCTAAATTTTCAGGCGCTAGGTATGACAAGGGCAGAGGCCTATACCTGTATACGTATCTCCTTCCTTTTAGGAAGGAAGTAAAGATTGAGAAGATTAAAGAGCAGTAGAAAAGGGCTGTCTGGAATAGCTTGATCCCCTTTCCTACATGTTTTCCTTAAGGCTTGTGCTTATGGCCAGAGCCCACTTCTGCCAAGAACAGTCCTGAGCCACTGAAAAGCTTAGCATGCAGGTAGTGAAGATAGAGACTAATGTAGTGATTTAGGAACCTACAGATGGATGTACACCATCACTTACCTGGGATTTTGCACTCTGTCCAGAGAAACATCCACATTAGAGGGACGATGGGCCAGGGATTTAGCTCAGTGGAACCGCTGCCTGCCTCGAAACTGCAAGGTCCTGAGTTCAATCCCCATACCAAAAAAAAGAAAGAAAGAAATGGAAGATGAGCCTGCTGAATTGTTTATGGTTTTTCAAATAAATCCACACACTGCAGTTTGGTGGGAGGCAATGTGCAATCACAGCCCTGGGAATGATTACCAAAGTAGTTTGTTCAAATAGCAGATTATGTGACTCTTTATCCCTGGCCCCCAACAAATATAGTTTCATGCTAACAAAATCATTGTATACAGATCAACAGGGGTCCTGTCACACCGGCAATAGCCACAAAATGGAATGCAAACTAAATGACTGCTGTTTTATACTAATCAGTGGTTACCCAAAGCCCATGCTTGATGTTCTGAATTCTGATTTCCTTTCTTATCTCTGGCTACCTCTCTTCTTAGAGGCAGGGAGATGTGTGAAGACTTTATCTCATTGTTTGTTTGTTTGTTTGTTTTTAGGTGACTGGGGAAAGTAGAAACACACAGTTTTGTCTTCTGGCCTGGGTTCTTCCTTATTTCTAATACCTCTATCTTTCTGAGAGATGAAAACCTCTTCAGGGAGATGCTGCATCCTGTCTAGTCAATTCTTCAGCTTTCTCTTCTTTATCGCTCTGATCTGAAGTGGCCCAAGAGCCTAGAGCCTGAAGGTGGTCTTATTCTTGCAGGTTAGGGTCCCTGCTTCTAAGCCTGCCTCCTGAGCTTAAATCTGCTATGGAGCTGGCACGAGATGAGAACTTTTAGGGAAGGCTTGAATCAGGATGGAGGTTATACAGTGTAGTTTATGATAACAGTTTGCTCCACTTTGCAGCCTTGGCCAAAAGTCCACACAACTGAGCTCTGAAATTGGAAATTCTGTGCTCAGTTTTGTATGGAAAGTAGGCTTGACTCTTGAATCTTCTAGCACAGGAGGAACCTTAGTTTGGAGCTGAATATGCTCAGCTTTACATTTCTCCTAAAAAGAAAACTAATTCTTTATCTTAAGAGAAAATTCTTTTGTTTTACACAAAACTATTGTTTTGTTTGTAGAATTATGAGATAACATCACTTTCAGCATAAGTGCATTGTGGTATAATGCTGAAAATGTCAGAATTCAGGTCTAGGGACTAGTAACTAGCAAGCCGTTCTGGCCAGGGGCTGTCTGAGACCTAGAAGGGAAGCTAAAAAGCCCTTGAAAAATCCGAGAAGATATGCCTGTCTGGACTAAAGTTATTGCGTTTTAATGATCGAGCAGCCCAATCTTTGTGTACTTTTACCTTCTTGACTTGACATATCTTGGAATTGGGATAGGGACCACCAAGAGGTGGCAGAGCTGTGACAGCTAATAGCAGACAGGAGCCATTTCACACTGCAGGCACGTACCGGAAAAACCTAGAAGTGTAGCAGATCAGAAACCAGCCAAATCTAACTTCTGTAGATCCCAAGGAGGCACGGAGCTGTTAGGTTCATCGGACTGATCCTGATTCATGGAAACCTTCAGACGTGCTTAGGATTTATCCCTTTATAAAGCAGATCCGTTCAGGGCCCCTGTGGCTTCAGACCCTAAGTCTTGGGGACACAGCATTACAGATGGAAGGGACAGGTGCTAGTGCCCAACTAGTGATGGGCACTGTGTGTGGAGAAAATAAAGCTGGGTAAGGGCAGGGCAGTACCCTATTAGGTGGGGAAGGTGACATGGGTCTGATAAGAAACCAGTTGTGTGAATGTGATTGATAAGCAGGCAAGACGGGGAGGAGGTATAAGTCCCAAGGCCGGAGCCAGCTTGGAAAGGACACCCAGAAGGCAGTAAAAGAAAGGTGCTTGGGCCTGACAGTATTTCTAGGGGGATTTTATTCTAAGTGGATGAAAAAGCCATTGAGTGTTAAAGCAGGAAAGGGAGATGGGCATCAGGGTTCTCCGGATGAATATAGAAGATAATTAGACTCATCTGCAAAGTTATTGTATTCTAGGTAATTTCGCTTTACAATGATATCAGGACTCCTGAGAACTAATTTATTATGCTCATTATCAACAGGCTGTGGGAACCCTAGTTCCTGTGTCTTGAGTTAAATAACTATAATTCATATTTTCTTCATATTTGTGGTTTTTTCTTAGTTCTTTGATATACAGAGTTTACATGTTCATGTAATACATAATCTATCCCTTTCTGATTTTAGATCCTTAAACTCAGAAAGTTACTGCCCTGGGGAGATTTTTTAAAAATACATTTTATTTTATTTTATCCTGCCCCCCCCAGCCTCCTCCCCTGGGGAGATTTTTAAAGGCAACATTTTTTCTGATTCTAGAAAGGGTAGGTCATTGCAGGCTCACTTTTCTCTCCAAAAACTACATTGTCTCAGCGCTGTGTGTTAAATTATCTCTCATTTCCCTACCAATTTAAAATGCCATCCTTACCATACTCAGAATTCCAGGCTGTGTTTTTGGACT
The DNA here is from genome assembly GCF_000247695.1 of Heterocephalus glaber. The sequence goes on from NW_004624768.1 coordinate 3,571,967, forward strand.
TCCTATTTTGTTCCATTGATTTTTCTCTTTGTTCTTTTGCCAGTACCACCCTTTGAAGTTATTGGAGGTTGAATAATATTTTAATATTCTTTGGACAGGGTCCCCTTTGTCATCTGTTTCAAACATTTCTTGGCTGCACTTATGGGCTTTTGCTGGAAGAGTTTTGATATGATTTAGATTTTTTTAAAGTCACCATTTTGATAAAGAGAAAATGCATACACATTTAGCTTTTTAGTACATTTTAATGCCCAGAACACTGAGCTAATCCAGTACTTCTTATTTGTCTTCCTTTTTACCTCCCCAGGATTGAAGATGGAGAATGGCTTTATTCTTTCTCTCCTTTTCGAGGAGGCCTGGTTAGTTTCCCTCTGTTGCTCCGGGGTGATCAAGAGTACATATAAAGATTAGTGTCTGTCTGTAGGAGACGGTGGGAAGAAAGGGTGAGGACACTAGCCATAGACACAGGAATCCTCTTTCAGGATACTGCTGTATCAGTCAGTGACCTCTCACTAATGTGTTGAATGACGGCAGACTTCCTTTTACTAGCCTTAATGAGCTCCTCTCTATTGCTCGGAGTTCACTTCCTTCTTAAGCTAAGTAAACCATGTTTATCTTGAAATAGTTCAGAGCAGTACTTTTCTTAAGTGCAATTCACTTTGGCACATTTATGTGGAAGGCTTTTACATTGAAAATCCAAACAACCTGTAAGTGAACTTTGAGCGCAGCCTTCTTCAGGTTATAGATTACTTATGGAAAACTAGAGAAAAATGTGACCCTGAAAATGAGTATAGCTTTATACATTATGGTTCAAGATCTTGAAGCCCTGCAGCAGATGGTTGCAGGGCTGGACGTGGTTGTCCATGGGGGCTTATACGCGGGTGTATTCTCATTGCATTTCCCTGTCCATTAGTGAAGCTGCTGGTTACTTGAAAGTCAGTTACTAATACTGGGCTTCATCTGCAGGGTTTGGTCTGTGGAAAGGAATAAATGATAGTGCAAAAGAGAGGCTCACACGCCAGCTGGAGGGGACCAAGGGTGTTTCGCCCACACTCCCACTCTTTTCCCTGCCGAGTCTTGGAGGACGAGTAGAAGTTTTTGAGTCAGGCAGTAGCAGATTTCCTAAAATGTGAACTAGTAGGAGATAGTGATGAAGGTGGCTCCTTAGGGCTGCGCTGTACTGTGAGCTGTGGGCGGTGGAGGTGCAGGCAGGGACGCACAGGGCCAGGCCGAGGGAAGGCACTTGGCTGCCAGGTCTGGGAATTTGGGTCTTGTGTTATGGGTATCTAGGGCTGATGGTGGCATTTTGGCAGGCAAGTAGCTTGATATGATTTGTGTGTCTGTAGATCACTTGGCATCCTTACTATTGAGAGGGTGGCTGGAGTAGGACTCAAGGGCAAATTGGTACCTGCTGAGAGATGCATTGGCAGTACTTATCAAGAACTTTAAAATGCAGCTCTCCTGAGTTCTAACAGTTTCTCTAGAAATTTTCCAAAGCAATTTAAAAGTGTGGGGGGAAATCTGTGTATGAAGTAGGTAATTCAAGTATCTTCGTGTCCTTCGTTAGAGGGTATGGAGCATGACTGAACTGATTCACCTGTACCGTGATCTCCACTCTAGCCTTTAAAAGCGATGGGGAGGTGGGGGTGTAGCTCAGTGGTAGCACACATACCTGGCATGCACAAAGCCCTGGGTTCAATCCCCTGCACTGAAAAGAAAAGAGTGCCTGAAATACTTCTCTTGAAATGAAGACATTCAGAATTGAGACTAAGTTGTGAAATAATGTGGCAAGTATGAGTCCCTTTTTCCATCAGATTAAGCAAAATAAACTTATACATCGTGCTGCTGAATGATTTTTTAAAATTTTCTTAGCACTTTTCTATATATTCTAGTTTTTCTACAATGAACAGTTATTTTATAATAAAGCTGTATTGACACCCCCCCCCCAAAAGATGACAGCTCTTGGGAAGAACTTTAGTTAGGTTTTGATGGCATTAAACTGAAGTCGTGGGGTCCCACTGGGCAGAGCTGACCAGTTGTCTTCTTGCTCCCAGGGTCTCAAGCTGCAGGGCCATAGCAGTGGTAGTGAACCTATGGCACAAGTGCTGCAGCAGGCTCTTTGTGTCATTGAAAGCTCTAAAAGGTTCGCCATCCCTGGATCATGGGTGTGCTTCTTCTTGTTTCAGTGAGTTATAGTAGTTAATCCTGTCCTGCAGTGTAGAGTAAACATGGTTATTTGATTATTGCAAGTGTATATTCTTCAGTTATTGTAACTGCCTGCTTCTGAGTGATGTTTGGGAGAAGCAGGTGACAGCATTTATCTGTCTGCCATCTCACCATAATTCATTGTCATTTCTGAAGCATTGATAGCCACAGGATTTATTCTGTTCACAAATACATTTGTTTATAGATAGTTAAAAATAAGGGGCATTCTGGGTTGGGGATTTAGCTCAGTGATGCTACCAGCTGCCTCGCAAGCGCAAGGTCCTGAGTTCAATCCCCGGTACCAAAAAACGGTGAGGAGGGGCATTCTGCTCTGAGTTGATGTGAGGTTGGTGCTTAAGAACCTAAACCTGAGGATTATTGAAAATGTAGCCAGTAATGCCATGAAATTGTAAATTGACCCTAGGTGCAAAGACTGATTGTGTATTAAGTGTCTTTGTGTATGTTTCTGATGATAGTGTCCACAAATGAGTGGGCGGGGTTTTGAGTAGTAAACAAGATTGTCACAGAAGGAAGGTTTTAGAAGGTAGCCTTGGAGTCAGGTTTTGTGGTTTAGAGTTACATCTAACCCAGCACAGGCGCTGTCCCTGACCAGCAGACAGGTTTTGTTCTCTTGAAAAGCAGGGCAGAAGCGATTGAAGTGTGTGCTCTCCTTATCCCTGATGACTGTTTCCTCAGCCTTATCAGCAGCAAGATAGAAAAGAAATACGAGTGCTAACCCTGGAGACATGTGTGTGCCATGAAAAGCTAATAGGCTGGCCTTGGACACTGTAGAGCCAGGGCTGTGTGCATTCTGCCCTCCATGCTTATTAGCTTTATGACCTTGGGCAAGTTACTCACTTGGCCCTGAGCCTGTTTCCTATGGATAATGACACTCCACACATTTCTGAGAGTCCTCTAAGATTGAGTGAGTCTGATGTACTCTGGACATACTCTTAGTAAGGGTGACTGTTGGTTAGCGGGCCGATTTCAGGCAGTACCTCAATACAAGGAGACACTAATTTGCAAAGACCAGAGTGAGTTCAAGGTGGTTTTATTATTTGCATTAAACTTTATTTTTTTTTCTTAAATTTGAAAATTTAGATTTTGTTCTTTTTTTGTGTGGTGGTGGTGGTGGTGCTGAAGATTGAACCTGCAGCCTTGGCATGCTAGGCAGGTGCTGTACCACTGAGCCTTTTTATTTGGAGCTAATTAGAAACCCAGCAAAACATAGATTCAGGCAGGCCTGAAAATGTGCTCCCTGTTTATTTCTATCCCTTCGAGTTATTTGCATGATTACACTTTTAAAAGTACAGCAACAATATGCAAATTAAGCAGAACAGCTCTGCAGTAAAGTTTGGAAATGTATCTGGAGGTCAGAATTTATCTTCTGTCATTTACACTCTGAGTTTGAATTCTTTTTTTTTTTTGAGTTTGAATTCTTAAATTTCAAAAAGTATATTTGTGGTCCCTATACATGACTATTCCCATTGTATGTTGTGAACCTAGATTCAAAGGGCAGGTTAGTCTTAGCTCTTAATACCTTAGAAATGCTTTCTGGGCCGGTGGCCAGGCCATTGTTGAAGTGGGAAGTTGTAATCCACACTGCCAACAGCTTAATTGAGAAGAAAAATACTCTTTAATGCTAGCTTTCCCTGTAAGTCTTATTTTTTAGGATCAACACCAGAGAGTTTAATTTGACATGTTTTTAAAAACAATTTCCCCACTATTTGTGATCTGTTAGATTTCCCCACATATTCCAGAAAGGATTTGAGATTAGTCACATCTTAAGGACGGTGAGTCAGTTAAAGATTTTAAAAGAGGAAGCCACATACCTGGAAACCACATGTGCTCAGAAAGGTGAAACTCTAAGTACATCAGATTCAGAGCGCCCTATGCTGAGGCGGAGGACAGAGATAGCGAACCAACTAATGCTAGGCAGCCTTGGGGGCCTCTGAATTTTCACCACGTCCATGCCTGATCTGCCTACCATTGGGGAACAGCACCTCCATGCGCTTTGGGGAGGATAAACTCATAGACTGCTGCTCCATCAGACTGTGTTCCTACAAAATACTGCATTTGTCCTGCTTTCTCACGGTGGGCCTGGGGAGGAATCGCCCGTGGTCTAAGTGTCTGAAGTCGACCTTCTACTTACGTCTGAACAACAGGACAGCCTCGCAACTTCCGGTAGCCCCCAGCAGCAGGTATCTGAATGAATGTGGACCTACCATTACCACATGTGCCCGTCACGTGATGGCACAGAAGCTCCGCGCACGATCTCTCCTGGTCGAGTGGACGTCTCCTAAGAGTCCTGCTCTGACTGGCCAGGGTTTGCCCTGGGCATAGACCTGGGTGGGGCGGCCTCTGCCAGTATTGTGCCATTCGTGCCTTGCTCTGGGTTTCGTGCTCTTTTTTTTCCTAGGGCTCATTGTCTTCCTGTCTCCCATGCTCATCTCTCTTTGCCATCATTTGCTTGCTCATCCTGGTTGTCTTAAACCCTTGCTGTAAGAGGGAAGAAGATACCTACTTGCAGTTCCTAACATCCATTCATTGAGCAAAGGAAAGCCTGTAGCCTCCCTTTTTCTTTGAATCTAGCTTGAGTTGATTTTATGCTTCATTTTAGCCAAAAGGCCCGAGAAGCCACAACTGAGGTGATTTTATTGTGAGCCCTTTCAAATTTAGCACTCTGAGTAGCAATGTATGTCATAGTGGTTTGGGGGAACTTAGAGAAAATCTCCCCACCTTTTTAATGATAAAAATTAATATAACAAAATGAAACTTTAAAAAAAGGAACTCAGTCATACTCCATTTTTCCTTCGGTTTTTGTCAGAGATGTTTTTGTTACAAAAGTAAAACTCTGTTGTCAAATACTTTGATTTCTTTGTGTGCTTGTTAGCTGAAAGCTTTCTTCCAGTTAAATTTTTCTCTAATTCCTCCATATATATGCATATTATATATATAGTATATATTATATATATCGAAATTTAGAAAGTCAAGGAAATACACAAAAAATTCTTCAAATTCTTTATGAAGAAATAACCACAATGAGTGCTTTGGAGTACAGGTAATTTTATTTTTGTGTGTCTACCTTTGTTCTTTTTTTTTTTTTTTTTGCATCAGGGATTGAACTTGGGTCCTTACGCTTGCGAGGCAGGCAGCAGAACCACTGAGCTAAATCCCCAGCCCCTTTGTTCTTTTAATAAGCATGTCACAAGCTTATATTGTTACTTTTCAAACTGACCATATATTATGACTGTGATTGTGTTGTGGCACAGTGATTGTGCTATCAAGTTTTGGACAAAAATGAGTTTAACATAGTGTTCCTCAAAATGACACTGAAGAGGGGCCGGGGATTTAGCTCAGTGGTTCCGCCGCCTGCCTCGCAAGCGCAAGGTCCTGAGTTCGATCCCCGGTACCCCCCCCCAAAAAAAAGACACTGAAAAGAAATGGACACTACAATACCAAGGCCTGACATAACATTAGGCATTCCTTCGCTAAGCTAGTATCAATCTAGCTGCATTACTTAACATGCTCTAACTTGGTACAGGGATAGTGTTTAAGAATCTAGAGGAATGGAAGATTTGCTTGGCACTTTCAGATTTCAGCTACCTTATCTAGGCTCTAGAAAGAGTTGGGTATCAGTCCATTGGAAATTGAGCTTTCTGGCAAGGGCCTCTAAGGTACTCTGTTGTTTCCGTTAAGAGCTCCGCTGACATGTGTTGATGGCCAAGTTGACATTTGCTTATGAAAATTCTGGAACTTGACCTGTTTCTATCACAGAAGGAGGGCCAGCTTGTTCAGCAACATTTCCTTCAATTCTTTGAAATTATTAATGTATCCCTGCTCTTCCTCCCCCAGGATGGTGTATTAAGTTACGTTCTAGAAGTTGTTCACTTTGTGGGGTTTAAGCTAATTGAAAAGATCATAATTTCTTAAGATTAGAGGGTGTACAAAGACTTCATGTTGGGAGAGTTCCCGCAAACCACCAGGCATTTAGAACAGAAAAGGACATGTGGTTTTTCCTTGGTTACCAAAAAAGGAACAGATAATAGTTGGGTGGAGTTACTGTGAAACTGCAGAGGCGCTTTTAAGGATGAATTTTAGGTTAGATTGTCTGTTTTAAAAATTAATTACTTTCTCTTCTTGGACAGATTGTGCCACTTGAAGTCACAGCTGAGGCAGTAACTGCATCTGTGACGGCCCTGTCACTAGTGCTTCCGGTTCCGTGTGTGTTCTGGGGCACATGAGAAGTAGGGCCCCAGTGAAATGAATTTTGATTCTTGGTCTAGTATGAAAGAAGTTTGATCCTCAGTCTAATATGAGTCTGGTGTTTTAAGTAAAAACACTTATAAAATGGAGTCTTTTTAGATTTGTACTGTGTAACATTCTGACTGGGACTGATAATAAAACAGAATTCTGATATACAAAGTTCATATCTTTAGGTTTGAGTTTTTAGCCAGAAATGTGAGAAGCATTTTCCACAATACTTACACTCCAGTGTGCAGTCTTGAAACTAACTACTCCACATTTGGCTCACACTTTCCTGTCTCCCTCACTTTTCCTTTTACTACCTTACTTTATTTGCAAACTCCTATCTTCCCTAATAAGAAGTCATACTGATATAGTGCCAGGCAAACTTCTAAGCACTTATACTAATTCATTTAACTCTTGGGTACTATTGTTATCCTTTAAGGCAGATACAAATATTGATTGATTGATTGATTGATTGATTGATTGACAGATTGGCCGAGTCTTGGTATGTAGTTCAGGCTGACCTTCAAGTCACTATGTAGCCCAGGGTGGCCTCGAACTTAACAGTGATCTCCTGCCTCAGCTTCGCAAGTGCTGGGATCACAGGCATGCACCACCATGCATGGTGGCAGATATGCTATTGTTACCTTCAGATTACAGATAAGGAAACCCAAGGATAACTTGGCCCAAAAATAACTTGGCCAAAGTAGTCAGGATTCTCGCTCTAGTGGCCCGATTCCAGAACCTATGCCCTGTAGATTATTGCCTCTTTAATAGGTTGTCCCATTGGTGGCAGGAATTAGCAACTTCATCTCCGAAATAATACTGTGGAGCATTAGTGTTTTCTTGGCTTCTGGGGTTGACTGCTTTAGGTACTCATTTAACTTGGTTTGTTTTCAAAGTCATTTTAGTTCACTGGCATGGCATGGCATGGCATGTATTAATAAGTTGCTTTTATTCATTATGTTTTGAAGTCCGTCATAAGATAATATAAACTACTTAGAATTAAATTTCAGAAGTACCATGAATAGAAATACACTTGAACTCCAGCAAGCTTGTGCTCCCCATGAGTTAGTGTTCTCTTGTTTCCTTTGAGTGTGTCCATTTTGTACAGGTGGGGATTGTAAGAAAGATGGCTGTGGCTGATGGGAAGTGATGGGAAGTTCATCTGGAAATGTTTTCTTTAAGTGACATCTTTAAGTCACTTGCTGTAGGAGTGGGCAGTATTCAGTCCACACATTTACTGACTTTTATTATGTGTCAGCCATTGAAATCATTTACATTTTCAAAGAATTATTGTGACTTCCAAACAAAATCATTTCTGCATAAGGAGAGGGGAATCAGACTCCGTGACTTGCATGGGAGTCAGGTTAGTGTTGTCATCACTGACTTCTGAGTTGGAGTAGGGCTGGGGAATCATTTCCCCTCTGTGTGTGACCACGTTACAGAGTCTATGACCACGTAACACATTCTATGTGTGATGCAGTTCATTCACATTTGTAAAAGACTTGTCCTTTTATAAGTAGGTTTTGTTTTTCTTTACACTAATTGCCTCATTCCTACTGTATTTACTTTACTATTTTTTAAAAGGAGTATTCCTTTGTAAAAATGAAATACAGTGTTTGATATAGTATTGGTAATACCATAGAGTTCTATGGGTGCCACATTTGTTCTTGGTTCTTTGTTAAACACTTAAGTGGCATAGAATATATAATTTTAAATCCTTAGGCATTACAGGAAAACACTAATACCATAGTGATTTATTCTTTTTTTTTGGTACCGGGGATCGAACTCGGGTCCTTACACCTGCACAACAGGCGGTGAAACCACTGAGCTAAATCCCTGGCCCATGATTTATCCATTTTAAGATGTACTTTTTTAACATCTCTGAAATTAGAATGGAGTTTACAGTTGTGGCATAATGGGACGATAATCAGCAGTGTTTTTCTTGGTTATTGGTGGATGAGGTAATGGTACACCTTATGATTAACATCCTAGATTTAAGGAAAAACAGTGTAGTTACTCCTTGGACTTTTTGAGGGGCATGTTTGGTAGAAAGTTGAATCTTTGGATTTTTCTTCTGTTTGAATGAGAAAAGTTTGAAGTCATTTTTGTATTTCTTACTTTTTGTTAAAGAAATGAAAGCCAGTCATTTGTTTTCCAAGTACTTCATTGTAAATTATTTTTAAGATTACGGAAGTAATACCATGATTGAGAATTTAAGTTTTGCAAGATGAAAAAATTTCTGGAGTTGAACGATGGTAATGGTTGCGCGCAATGTGGATTACTTAAAGCCACCGAGCTACAAGTGGTAAATTTGATGTATATCGTATCACAGATTTTTCTCCAAGATAACTAATGTGATTAACTTATAAAAATTTCCCTTGATATCGAGTTGCACAAAGAGTGAAAGTTATCTGTCTCTACTCCCCTATGCCCTCCCAGCGTCCCAACTTCTCTGTACCTCCTCCCCAGTTTTGACATATCTTTTCGGGTAATCACCTAAGTCTTCCCATTAATGACATGTATGTTTGTGTTTAACTGATCTGTCAAGTCACTTTTTCACTGTGTAAATACAGTTCTAACAGTTAAGTAAAGTAAAACTTACTAAGGAGAACGTCATTTGGAATCTGCTTTTTAAATTTTTCTTAAAATTAAATTTACTGCAAGTTGAACATACCTAACCTGGAAATCTGCTGTGCTCTGAAATACAGTGAAACTTTGAGTGCAATGCTCAAATCTGCCAGTGTCAGATTTCAGTATTTTGAATTTTTAGATAAGGGGTGCTCTGCTAATAAAGTCTATGCACATATTTTAAAATTAAAAAAAAAAATTTCAAACACTTCTGATCCCAGGCATTTTGGATAAGGGACACTCAGTCTGTATTTTATTTTTTCTCCATTATGTATTTTTCTTGGAAAGTAGTCTGTAAATAAATTATTGTGGGTGGAAACTACTTCAGAAGTATAAGGAAAAAGGCAAACACTATAGCCTCAATTTAGTTGTACAGCTGAAGGATGCCCTGTTTCCTTCAGATTGACCATTAATCTTCCTTCTTTCCATGGGTGAACAGCTCCCTTGCAGACACTGGGCTGCTTCTGTAGTTTAACTGATCTTCCTGCATCTGTTCAGGCTTCCTTCAATCTTTGCTGCGCTCTGGACATTTCAGCATGCATATCGTTCATCTCATCTCTTCTGCTCTGTTTGCTTTGGTGGCTTCTGTAGCATAAAGGCCCTCAATTTCCACTGGACTTTGCCAGGCCTTTCAGAGTCCTTCCGGCTCTCCACTTGACAGGCCTTCCCCCTAGTACTCTGCATTCTGGGTTTGCCTTGTCATTGGTGTTCACCCCATCTCAGGGAAGCATTTATATTCTCTCTCTCTCTCTCTCTCTCTCTCTAGCTGATTTTCTCTGTTGTATTTGTCCTGTCCACAGTGACAGAGCAGTTTTATTTTATATACATTTGATTTAGCAGCATGCATCTTAGTCTGTAATATTATATGATGAAAATAAAGGTATTTATTTGCCCAACATGAACATTGAATGTTTGGCATGCACTTTAACAGTTTAAAGCTATATAAATTGAAAGTTTTAGATGTAGCTCACAAATCTATTTTTGCATTTAGTTTTACTGCCTTACATATAACAATTGAAGACTTAGTGCTTCTTAATTAGTTTTATTGATTATCGTCACCTCTTTCATACAGTTGCCTCCCTATTCTTTAGTTATTTTTACTTTATGTTCTCTGGTGGCTGTAGTAAATCTGGGAAGCATCCTCTATTCTGCAGGTCTCCTTTACCTGTCATACTGCTTTCTTACAGCCTGTATTTTAGTTCAGGATAGTGTGACTGTCCTGATGAATGCCTGTCTCCCCAGTGTCAGCTCTGTGAGTCAGAATGCTGTTTTTGTTCACCATTGCATCCCTCTTGTTTAGCATGTCCTTGGCAGTTGTTGAGCATTCAGAGAAAATTTGTTGAGTGAACAGTTTGATTTGTTTGTTTTATAGAGCTGAGTTCTTTGTTAGTAGGGGTTGGTAGTATCAGAAAATTAACCCAACTACCTTGATGCCCCAGCAGTTTGGTTTTCAGGCATAACTAAAATTTAGTGACTATTTTAACAGGCTATCCTTCATTTGGGGTGGGGTTTGTTTAAAAATGAATTTGGACTTTGTAGTACTGTACCTGGTAGCCTGGGCTTTGACCAGAGGAAGCAAGCAGCCCAGGTAGGTAAAGCCATTACACATGGTGATTCAAAATAAGCAGGTGTGTGAATTTCTGAAAATAAGTTTGGGACAAACTGTTCTCTAATTGATGTTTATTTTAATTCCAGAACGTGGTCCAAGACAATTCCTGGGAAAGTTGAATTCTTCTCTAGTGAGGGTTCAGATACATCTATACCAATTCCGATAGTGCCACTACGGGGCGTAGATGACTCCTACCCACCCCAGAAGAAGTCTTTTATGATGCTCAAGTACATGCATGACCACTACTTGGACAAGTATGAATGGTTTATGAGAGCAGATGATGATGTTTACATCAAAGGAGATCGTCTGGAGAGTTTTCTGAGGAGTTTGAATAGCAGTGAACCCCTCTTTCTTGGGCAGACAGGACTGGGCACAACAGAAGAAATGGGGAAACTGGCCCTTGAGCCCGGTGAGAACTTCTGCATGGGGGGCCCTGGTGTGATCATGAGCCGAGAGGTGCTTCGGAGGACGGCCCCACACATTGGCAAGTGTCTCCGGGAGATGTACACCACCCACGAGGACGTGGAGGTGGGAAGATGTGTCCGGAGGTTCGCCGGTGTGCAGTGTGTCTGGTCTTATGAGGTAAGCGAAGTTCTTTACTGTGGGAAAAGCTGTTAATTTGGTCACTAGTTCTAAACCAGTCACAGGAAGCTGGGCTTGGCTTTTAGAGCATGCCTTCCATGCTTGTGTCTTAATACTTGGGTTAATAAATGACAACTGGGCTTACTGAAAACCTATGGTTTGCTGATAGTCATAGTGACATTTTCAAGATTATCCAGAAAATCATCTTACCTGATTTCTGCTGACCTCACAGATACAATTCTTTTTTTTTCCTTGTCTAATTTTGCTTAATTAAAAAAATTTTATTGGTGTATATTTGCCATATGTAGTGCTCACATTCATCTTAGGGAATTTGTGCCTGTACATAATATATCTTAATTCTTCTTTTTTTCTCATTCTCCTCCCCTCCCATCAAACCTTCTTCCCCTCCCCATTTACAGAAGCTTTGTTTCCCTTTTTTCCCCTTCCATTCTTTGTTTTTTTTAAATTCCTTTTCCCTTCCTTCCTTTCCCTTCCCCCTCCCTTATTCCCCTTCCCATTTGAATATGTTCTTCTGACTTTTCAATATCTGTCTTCCATTTTGGTCCTTATTTAATTACCTTTAGGGTTTTTTCACACAAGAGAAATAATGTGATTTAAACTTGTGTGTCTTATTTAAGGTGCATCCGTTTACCTACAAATGACTCAAGTTTATCCTTCTTTCTTTTTTTTTTTTCTTCCAGTAATGGGGATTGGACTCAGGATCTTGTGCTTGCGAGGGAGGCATGGCACCACTGAGCTAAATCCCCAGCCTGAGTTTATACTTCTTTATGACAGAGTAGTACTTTATTGTATATAAATACCACATTTTCTTTATCCATTCATCTGTTGATGGATATATGGGCTGTTTCCAAGATTTAGTTGTTATAAATTGTACTGCTATAAACGCAGTGTGTATTTATTGCGGTATGATGCTTTTAACTATTTGGGGAAGATGCCTAGAAGGGGAATAGCTGGGTCAAATGGAACCTCTAGTTTTAGTTTTTTGAAGAATCTCCATGCCAATTTCCACAGTGGTTGCTCCAGCCTACACTCCCACCAGCAATGGAGAAGGGTTCCTTTTTCCCCACAGCCTTTCTAGCATTTGTTATTGGTTGATTTTTTTTTTTCTTGCAGTACCAGAGCTCAAACTCAGGACCTTTGGCGGTGCCGCTGAGCTAAATCCCTGGCCCCTATTGTTTGTTTTCTTGATAGCCATTCTTTCTGGAGTGAGAAGAAATTTCAGTGTTATTTTGCATTTCTTGAATGACCAGTGATGTTGAGCATTTTTTCATGTATTTATTTGCTGTTTGTACTTCTTCATCTGAGAAGTGTCTGTTCATTTCAGATGCCCATTTTTGGATTTGGTCTTTAAATTTGGAGGGTCTGATGTTTTGGAGCAGTAGCTGGTAAAAGATTTTTTTCATTCTCTAAGTTGTCTCTTCACTCTGTTAGTGATTTCTTTGGCTGTGCAGAAGCTTTTTAATTGGATGTGATCCCGGTTGATTCTTTATAATGTTGCCTGTGTGATTGGGGTTTTGTTCATAAAGTCCTTGCCGACACCTCTTTCTTCTAGAGTTTTACCTATTCTGTCCAGCATATTGTTTCTCTTTTTATATTTAGATCGTTGATCAATTTCTATTTTAGTTTAGTGCATGGTAAGTGATATCAGTCTAGCTTTAATTTTCAGCATGTGGAAAGCCAGTTTTCCCAGCACCATTTATGAAAGAGGCTGTCTTTCTTCTGATGAAGGTGTTTGGCTCCTTTGTCAAAGATGAGGTGGCTGAGTGTGCTTGGAATTGTTTCCGGATCTTCTATTCTGTTCCATTTGTCCATTGCCAGTTCTGTTCATCGCCAGTATGATGCTTTTTTCTTTTTTAAATCACAGTAGCTTGGTAGCATGCACAGATGTAATTCTAAGGGTTTGGGATACTTTCCTGTCCCTGGTACCCCACAGACCTGACCACTCTCATCAGGTCATGGTGACCAACACAGAAACTTACATATTATGAATTTATAAAATAATTAGTGAGGTGAAAATGGCTTTGCATTTATTTTGAATCTTGTGGACTTAGGGGTGTAGCTCAGTGGTAGAACATCTACTTAGCATGTGTGAGGCCTTTGGTTTAATCTGTTGCACCATAAATAAAAAACTTTATGAACTTTGACCTTCTAGATAGTTACTACAATTTGTGATTTACAGTACAGTGGTTCCTTTCAGTCTCCGTGGTAGGCAGTTTCTGAGTTGTCTTGACACATGCGTGAAGCCTTTTAAAGAAAGTCTACTTTCAATGTTTTCGCTTTCACACTTCCAGAGGATATGAGTTAGCTTTTGACTTTTGTCTGCTTTTATGCTGGCAGGCGTGCATCTCTTATGTCCAGTCTCAGGATCCAGTGACAGAGGGAAGAAAATTCTTTAGGTTGTGTTTAGATTGATAAACTACTCAAGTTGCAAAGAGCAGAGTGAATTATTGGGGCTTCTGCCCAAGAGAAAGAATGCACTTTCTGCTTTGAACTGCTAACTCTTTTCACTGAGTTAATTTTCCGGAGTATTTGGATGAGGAAACAGTATTCTTGTCTATACTTGCCTTCCCACCAGGCTTTTAAATGTTTTCAAATCATTCTATTTCTTTTGTTTGAGTTTTCAGGGACATGGCATTTTCAAGTACATAAGGAATTGCCTTCATGTAATTTTAATTATAAATTCACAGAGATAGTTGTTAAATCCTAAATGTGATCTGAGTAAAACATTTAATTTCTGTGCACCTTGCACTCCTTTCCCCCCCCCCCCCCCCCCCCATTTATAGTGATTTCATTTCCATTTTTTTTTTCTTTTCTCATAGGTTTTCCTTTCCCCCCCCCCCCACCCTGCCCAGTGTGTAAGCGATTGCTTGCTGAGCCTACGGGTTCTCTCTTGTCATGGAGGTTTGCACCAAGGAAAACCAGTTCAGAATTTCATGCCATGTTAAGCAAAATACATTTGGCAGTATTTCTGCATTTTCTCCATGCTTAATTAAGTAGTTACAACCTTAACAAATTTCATTGTGGCCAAAATATGTAATGGTTTGTGTATTTTGGAATACTTTTTCCTGACCTCAATCACTGAAAAGCAAACTTTGTTACTGGAATTGTAGAGGACAAGCCTACTTTTGAGTGAGAAGTTAAAAAAAATGTGCCCTGGTATAGTCATTAATATCTGATACCAGAAGAGCCAGAATCATGAGTTAGATCAAGACCTTTAACCTCCTGTCAGTGACATGATGCAGTTGGAAACCTAGTGCTGGGGGTGTTGGGAGACTGTTTGGGGCTAGTTTTCTGGTTGGGCTGCAACGTAACAATGGTTTCTAATACCCTAGGCAGAGTGCTCTTTGAAATCATCCTGTCTGGATGCTTTGGAGCAGCCTCCTTTAAACCTGATGCTCTTTGTAAATGGCCTGGTTAGCTAAGGAGACCTGGTTGGTAAAGGAGCCCCTCCCTGCGTATTTCCCTGCCTCCTGCCTTGGGAGCTGGGTTAGGGATAGCAGCAGGCAGGAGGATTTCCCTAGACATGTGTGCAGTCAGTCAGGGCATCCCTGCTGCTTTGCAGTTCTTAAATGCCTTATGATGACACAGTTTTTTAACAAACCCTGCTGGCTTGCTTTCCCCTGGTCTTGTGCCAGGTGTCCTCCCACCAGCAATCTGAGAGGTTTTTTTTTTTCTATCTTCCATGAGTCCCCTGTTCATGTTCTTGGCTCATTTTACTTTTGGAATATTGGCTGTCTCAGGGTTTTATTGGAATACTTTTTCAATACTCTGGACAGAGTTTCTTCTCCTAGACTATGGCTTGTGTTTTAATCTTCATTGTGGATTTTTTATTGTAGACAAATTGTGAGTTTAAGTCTATCTTATGATTCTTTTCCTTGATGGTGTGTACTCTTTAGTATCTTAAGACATTCTTCCCTTCCTTGAGTCACAAAGATTTCTCCTACGTTTCCGTATGTTTAAAATTTTCCTTTTACATGTAGTTCTTCATTATCACTTTTAAGGGATTATACACATTTTATTCAACCTTTGACACCCCCCACCCCCTTGGTAAACCTTTAAGAGCTTCTAACCTGTTAGGATTTATCGTGTATTCACCACTCAGATGAGGTTAATCCTGTGGATGAGGAACTTCCTGTAAATCTAGTTTCTCCATTAAGGCTCACCTTATGAGAGATAATTGAAGTAGAGTCATTGGTAAAGACAATTAAGCTAAGCTTTGGGTCTTGGAAGGTACTTATTTTGCTTTATTGAAAACCTAGCCAGAAGGTGTGGGGTTTTTTTCCTTTGCAAATAGAAAAAATGCCTTGGTTAATATCCATATAATTACAATGACTCAGGAGCAGCCATCACAATCAAAACCCAGATTTATTTCTGAGCTTGTTTTGATTATTACTGATGATTATTTATTAATAAATGGCTTTTAAAACTATTCGAAAATAATTTTAAATTCTCAAAATTTACAGAAGAGTGATAGTAGGGCCTGGCAGCCGTTCATTACACTGTGCTGCAGAAAGTGAGAGGAGCTAGTCAGGCCTGGTTCTCCCCTGTCATGTAGAGAGGCAGACTTGGCGTTATTAAGTTGGTTGAGACTTTCTTGAGAAAGATTAAAAAATTTGAAAATGTTAGGTGAATATATAAAATACACTGTTCTTTTAATGAGTGAAAGTCACCCATTCATTTTATTTTTTACTTGACATATATACTGTATCTATGGAAAAATGCATAGATTGTAAGTGTAGAACTTTGAATTTTCACAAACTGAACAATTGAGTAACAGCGCCCAAATCTTTGTTATTTTGACACCTCCTTTGCCTAGTAACAAAGGCATCTTGGGTAGAATATAATATTACTTAATGAAGTTGAAGATGGGCAAAGATGGATTTAACAAGTTTTAAAAAGCCAACATCTTTAATAGTTAATGCTGTCACAAGATTTAAAATTCTGAAGTGCCAAGGGCCTACAGGGATAAGGCCCTCCGCCTCTATCTAGCTTCTGGATTCCCCAGAAGTCAATCACCGTAGTGCAACAGAGTGTCATGGGGTGTATCATATAATATACAAGATGTAAAGTTTTATAGAACAGTAGCGTATTATGCATAGTCTACATCTTGGTGCTTTTCACTTAAAGTTTTGGGAAGATTTTCCATTTGGTGCATAAAAAGCTTTATCTTTTGTATGGGCATTAGGCTATTTTCAGTTCTTTTCAGCAGTTTTCCTAATCAATCACTTTAACACCTCCCAACCTTTTTTTTTTTTTTTTTTTACATCATGGCACTTAACGTACGCTGAGCAGACTGCTTCCAGAGGCTCCTGCTACCCCAACCCCTAACTGCTGCTCCCCATCCTCAGCCTGGAGGGGTGACTGTCTGGGCAATACCCTTGCATACCAGGATACACAATTGTGAAGCTCTGGCAGTAACTAGCAATAGTAAATGAGGACCCATTAATGGCCCAAACTGCCCTCTGAACTGGTAGGAAAATTGCAAAAGAAGATTGAAAGACCTTTTTCTCCCTCAAGGACTTTGGTCTTGTTGAGGAAACAGTGACATATGCTCACAAAACAGTTGAAAGTGTGAGGCCCAGTGATGATGATTTTCAGTAAAAAAACAGCAAGATGAATTGATTTTTTTATGGACGGGATATGATCAAAGGAAATTGTAGTTTACAGCAAAATATGTGAAAGAGTCCTCCTTATTGATCTGCCTGGCTTATAAAGGAATGTGAGACATCCTTGCATCAGAAGCCTGGGGCATTGTTTTCTTTGTTCTAGTAGAAGAAATAATGTCTCCTACTGTTGGTTGTCATGGAGATGATTCATCTTCTAGTGATGCTTTCCTTGCTCATTTAGGCTGTCCATTCACCTCACTTTCAGAGCACCAGCAAGCAAGCCCCTAGGGGCTGGGACACATGGTCCAGAGACTGCACCAATGCTATGTGCTGCTGCTTCAAGGCAGGACCCTCACCACTCAGTCCAGGTTTATACTGGGCCTTATTTTTTTGTTCTTCAAGTGTAACGCTTCAGTTTCTCAGCGTCTAATGGGTTAGAAGTGGCAAATTAGCACCCAGAAAGGGGGACTGCTATATGAGACTGTGTTAGCAGTGAGTAGGGAAGGCACAAAGGGAAAGTGAGAAGCTAGAGAAAGTGAGTCCATGAGCAGCACAGCTGTCTAAGACCAACTGTTGTGCTATGGAGTTCTAACTTCATTCCATTATAACTGTAGGATATGTTCTGTGTGGTTGTTGTTATTTTAATTTACTGAGACTCTTCATGCCTAATATGTGGTCTGTCCTGGAGAATGTTCCATGTGCTCTTCAGGGAGTGCTGCTTTTGAATGGATATCTGTCAGGTCTAGAAAGTTTATTATGTTGATCAAATCTTCTCTTTTCTTGGTGATTGTTTTTTCTTTTTTGGCCTAATGTTCTGTCCAGTGTTGAAAATGCGTATTGAAGTCTCCAATATTGTTGAATTATCTGTTTCCCCCTTCAGCTCTATCAGCCTTTTTCCTTCATTTATTTTGGGGCTACGCTTTCCAGTTCATATATATTTATAATCACTGTATGTTCCTGATGGTTGGATCCTTTTATCACTGTAAAATTCCTTGTGTCTGGTACTAATAAAACCACTCCAGCTCTCTTTTGGTATCATTTACATGGTAGATCTTTTTCTGTTCTTTTATTTGTAAAATAAATTTTCACCCTCAGTTCTGGGGATGGAATCCAGGGCCTCACACATGCTAGGCAAGCATTCTACCACTGAGCTTTTCCCCAGCACTTTTCATTTTGAGACAAGGTCTTGTTAAGTTGCCCAGCCTGGCCTCACACTTGCCATCCTCCTGCCTATGGGTAGCTAGGATTACAGGCATATATCATTATATCAGGCTTTGTCTTTTTACTTTTAAATTTATTTGTTTTTATTCTTGATAAGTCTCTTAAACTGCCGAGGCTGTGCTTGAACTTTGAATCCTCCTGCCTCAGCCTCCCAAAGTGCTGGGGTTGTACCTACCCATGCCTACCATACCTACCCATTTTGACTGCTTTTCCCACCTGTGTATGAGCCATACTTTCTTGTTTCTTTGCATGTCTCATAATTTTTTTTGTCGGAAACTGGACATTTATTATTTTAAAATATGGTAACTCTAGAAACCATATTCGGTCTTTTCCCCCTTGTTAGTGTTTGCTTAGTGACTTTCAGAACTAATTCCATAGTCTGTGTATTCTTTTTTGTGTGCCACTGAAGTTCCACTTAGAGCTTTAGTGCTTAGTGCTCAGCTAATGATTGGGTAGAGATCTCCTTTGATGCCTAGAAATAACAAGTCCGCCACTTCGCTGAGGGGCTCTGCTACCTTTTGTCTTGCCCTCAAGACTCATCGGGCAGTTGACAGTGCCACAGCCTTAGCCTTAATTCCCCGCTTGTGCATAGCCCCAGGTCAGAAAGAGATGAGCACTTAGGGCTTTCACAGGCCTTTTGTAGGCCGCACACGGCCCCACACATGAGCATGGCCTCTGCATTCCCAGTACAGAAGGGATGGGAACGGAGAGCTCCAAGTCCGGTCAGTGAAGACCGCCCTGCGAGTGAGGTCTCCCAGGGAACCTGTCAGGCAGGTCAGGCAATGATAGTTCTCTTCGAATGGGCATGGAAGGAAGCCAGGCCCTCTCTGATCCCTCCAGTGACTTCCAGGCTGCTATTTTCCCTGTTAAGTGTGGACTTTTGGTTTTCGAAGCTGGGAAAGATCTGGGAAACGTGGGTTGAAAGTAAGGTAAATTAAAAGCCACAAAGCTCAGTGTTGTTTTTGGTTTGTGTTTTGAGGCAGGGTCTCAATGTGTAGCTCAGGCTGGCCCTGAACTCAAACTGGCCTCAAACATGTGGTGATCCTCCTGCCTCAGCCTCCTGAGTGCTGGGATTACAGGCATGCGCCATCACATCCAGCTAAGTTTTGTTTTTGTTTGTTTTTAGTAAGTGTTCTCTGCTGTCTTGTATTCTGGTGGAGCTAGGCTGCGGTGAGAAGAGGCAGCAAAGAAGAGCGTGGTGTCCTGAGATGTAGCAGGGTGACTGGTGTGAGGAGTGGGGTATAAGGTGGAGGACAGTGAAAGAGGAAGCCAGTGCCACACGTGTTGGGCAGCCTGGAGGTGTGAAGGCATGTGTTTGGGGACAAGCAGGCCTGGGCTTCAAGCTTCGCTCCTCACTAGCTGTGTGGTCTTGGCAGCAAGTTACCTGACTCTCCTGGGACAGGGGTGGTTTCAAGGACTAATTGAGATAATGTGTATTGTATTATCATAGCTAGAGCAGGGCAGAGTGTTTCTGAAATGTGAGTGCCATTGGGGTGCACTTGAATATTGGAAACACAGAGCCACTCAGAACTCATTCCCTGACAGTATAGACTCTGACCAGTGTGCACACATACTTCACGGTGCTTTGTAGTAACATTGTGGTCTTGAAATCCCTGCTCTTATGTTACAGTTTAGAGAAGGCTATTTTGACAGAACAAATCAAAGTTTACCAAAAATGGAAATGTTATTTGCTTTGGATCTGTAATTAATTTGCTGGCAAAATAAAACCTTAGAGAAGTAAACATCTCTGAAATTGGATCACCATTTAGTATATCAGTGTTTTGTGGTTGTAAGAGAGGCAAACTGGTATGTCTTCATAATGTTCAAGATCAGTACAAACTTGTTAAAGGTATTCTAGGCTTTATTTATTAATCATCTGTGTTACTGAAAGATCATCTCTAGGAACTTTTAACCTATCTGTTATGTTCAGTTGACAAGAAAAAGCCTCTTAAGCACATTATCAGGAGGTAGGAATTGATACATTAATTTTTTTTTTTTTTTTTGGTGCTGGGGATCAAACTCAGAACCTTGCATTTGCGAGGCAGGCACCTGAACCACTGAGCTAAATCCCCGGCCCAGTACATTAATTTTTAAATCTTACAGCCTAGTAGCATTTCCTGTGTACTTGAAAAGGCTGAGATTACAGATACCATCATCCTAATTATTTTTTTTCTTTCTTTTTTTTTGAGGGGAGTTGAGACAGGGTCTCACCATGTAGTCCAGGCTGGTCTTGAACTCACTGTGTAGCCCAGGCTGCCCTCAAAGTCGGGGTGATCCTCCTGCCTCAGCCTCCCAAGTGCTACCATGCGTGGCTCCATCATCCTAATTCTTGTAATAGAAATGAAAACTCCACCTTTAAAAATGTACGTCAGTACTTATTGCCTCGTTAATAAACCAACAATAACCAGAGCAAAGTATTGTGAGCTAGCCAGGAAGGGTAGGAGGGCCGTGGGACAGCCACAGTGGGCTGGGTGAATTAGCGGGACAGTGTAGAGGGGCTTTGATGGCTGAGGTCATCCCCTTCTCCAAAGTAGCTGGATTTCTAGACTGTTCCACACAAAATCATGATAGTATCTTTTCACATTTTCAAGAGGTCTGGGGATAACAACAGCAGGGCTTTTTGAAGTTTTTAGTCCCGGTGTTTAAGTGAGGAAATGAAAGCGAGTGTGACCCTGATGGCAGTGGTATTGTTGGCAAAGGTGTGTTGCCAGATCAGGAATGAGGGGTGAAGTTGCGTAAAGTATGGCGTAAGGTGGTGTTTCTGAAACTTGGGTGACACAGGGACTTGTTCTCAGTGGGAAAATTGTGCACACGTGAGTTTCAGCAATTAGCAGTGCTCATGAGTTGGAGTTACTCATGGATTGGGGTTTCTCAGAGGCAAAACATTTGCAAGAGAAACCCTTGAATTGCTTTCTAAGGAGCAAATTCTCCATTCCCAAACCCAGACCCAGACTTCAAGGTTGGAGTCTCCTGATGCGCACTGCGGGCAGACATCTCTGATGATTCCTATACCTGCTAATGTTAGAGAACCATCATTGCCATTTACACATTTTTACGATTTTTTGGTACTGTGTAGAAGTTACCTATGTGTTAACTGACATGCAGTTAGCCCCCATCTTGGGCAGCCTAGAAGAGCAGCAAAGGAGCTTGGGCTTGGGCTTTGCAGTGAGTCTCTTTGTAATTGGGGGGAGCCTGTGTTGGCTCCCCAGCATGTTTGACAGGGTTAATTGTACAGTCTCTTTTCGCCCCTCTTCTTAAGTCGTGTTAATGACTGTGAGCGTGTAACCAAGTAACAGTGAGTAAGGGTGAGGGGTCAGCAGTAACCAATGAGTAACAACATGGGAAGACGCTGAGTCAGACGAGATGACTGAAACAGAAATTTTGGCTAGAAATTAAAATGACACCCTAACGCTAAAACTAAATGATATTTTAAAATATACTTTTGTTTCTGTAGTTGATGATTTTGCAAATGTCTGTTTATGTGGTCTAGTTGTAAATCCTCAAGACTCAGCTTTTGAGGTTCACCATGAGTTGGACCCACAGTTTTATTTATCAAACCAATTACAGTTTTTTAAAAAATAGTTACTGTAGTCCTCTGTGTAACTGGCCCAAATTCTTCGATAATTTTCCCTCTGAAGTTGGAGTTAAATTTCTCTTTCGTGCCTGAGGGCAGGTGTTAGTGACTCACTGCCCCAGAGAGGGAATGTGTGGGAAGCCTGCCATCACCACCCAGGGCGTCCCCTCCTGTGCTCCGCAGGGTGGTGCATGGGGTGAGAAGAACACTTAGTGGTTGTCCAAGCTCCAGGCTAATCAGGAGAAAACTTGAAACAAACCCAGTGTGAGGGGCCAGTGTTCTCCCCAAATGTCAGGGTCGTGAAAAGCGAGGGGAGACTGAGGAACTCAGCACGGAGGAGACGAGACACAGTGGCTTCAAGCACGTGGGCCTGGGTGGGAAGAGAAAAGGGGCCTGAGTGGGAAAACTGCCGACGAGGGAGTAAAGTCCGCAGTTTGCGGATGGTGCCGTGCAAGTGGTAGTTTGTTTCAGGATGTGTTCAGTAGTTAGGTAAGAGGGTAACAGGAGAGGAAAAGTGGGTGGAACAGCACATGTGTGGGTTATCTTTAGTGTGTTTACAACTCTTCCGTGAATCTAAATTTTTTCAAAGTAAAAATCAGTTAGAATCCAAAGCTGATCTAGTTGGACATGAGAGGGATGTTGCCTTGCCTGTCCCTGGGGGCTGTTCCGTGCCCTGGGAAAGTGGGCAGAGCGGCGGAAGACTGGATCCTCTGTGACTCTGAGTGGATATTGTGCAGGATGTGATTTGTAGCTTGTTGACTTCTAGGAAATCTAAAACAGAAAGGTCTTTGTTTGAGAGGCCTGCAGATTTCTAACCCCATTCATAAAGAGCTTATCATTTGAGCAATTTTTGTACCATGTTATGACTAAAAAATTTGTAATGGTACAATTACAGCAAACTCTCCCTGGCCAGCAAGAGTCTTGGAGCCTTCACTCAGCAATTTAACACCAGCACGCTTGCTGACATCGCCAGGGTTAACCCTGTGGTGCTTGGTTTTTTCTCATACTCCCCTGTGGGGATAAATCATACAGTTGTTTTCTTGGATGTCAGGCACTTATTTTCAAACAGTTTTCTTTCTTCTTTTAAAATCTTCCTGTTGCAGGTACTGCTTTTCCTTTCATACTTGTCAGGATGTCTGTCATTTTTTTTCCTGTGACAGGAATGCTGATTATAAAGATGTAAGATTTAGTTTTATTTTTAATATCGAGGTTTGTTAAAGACAACAAGATGAATGCCATTCTACTCCCACTACCTAAGGGATGCCTGTTGGCTTTTTAAGTGTTTATAAATGGATACTGTGATAACTTAGATTTCTGGTTGTTTATTAGAATAAGATAAACTTTAATATTGACACATCCCAGCTAATGCGGACAAATTTAGATATTTTTAATGGTTAATGTACTAAAAACACACCCTGCCTGCTGTGTGCCGTGCCTGCCCTGGACACGGGCTGTGGCAGTGAGAGCAGCAAAGTTCTGTTCTTACCCTGCTGCCATCACGCATTCACCTGTCTGTGGAGATGCTGGCCTGTGGCATGCAGTCCTGCAAAGAAACACAAACATGAGAAAGCGGGTAGAGTCATGGAGGAGCAGGGCTGTCTGGTCCAGCTGAGAGAGAAGTGAGCACTTTGTATCAGGAGAAGGACTGTTTTGGGTAGCATGGGCAGAGGAAATGGGCTGTGCGAAGGCCCTGGAGCTAGGGACTGTGTGCCTGATCTGGGCCGGGAAGCTGGGTGGCTGGAGCGCATGGGTGAGGGGCTGGGTCCTGTGAAGCTGTCCGTGATGGGGCATTGCTTAGTACTGATGGGGGCTGGGAGATGGCAGGGGAGCGTAGGGAACCCCGCTGGCTGGTGTATGGGGAAGACGCCGCAGAGAGCCTGAGTGGGACAGATGAGTGGTGAGAAGTGGTGAGGCTGTGGGTGAATTTCGCTGGTACAGATGATGGGATGTGGGGAGAGAAAAGTTTCCCAAGCAGTTGGAGGAACGAAGTTCCCAGGGAAGGGGAAAACTGGAGAAAGAAGTTCAGGATACAGGTGCAAACGTGAATCATTTGTACCAGCTGTAGGGCCAGAGATAAGTGACTCCACATAGGGCATTATGGAGGCGGTGGGAGGAACAGCCCTAACCTTGAGTGGGAATTTTCAGGGGTCAGAGGCAGGAGGTGAGAGGGAGACTGAGCACGGAAGGTCAGTGTGATAGGAGGACACTGTGTCTTTATTTCCATTTGCTTAGTTTGAGCTTGCAGTGTTTGAACATTCATCAGCTGGGTACTTGTAGTTGGCTTGGAAGGTGGTGATGTGGGAAGATTGTTTCAAAGTGAACATGATCTTTTAAAAGAGGATCCCTGGATGTGGGTAGCCAGGATGGAAAGTGTTCGGTGCGACTGGTGTGTGGGACACTCTGAGGACTACAGGTGGCTGGTGGCCAGCACCTGGGGCAGAGGCTAATTGTTGTGGATTTGGAGTTGTAAGATGTGGCACTGGGGTCATGGGAGTTTTATTTGTTGCGGTATTTTTTTCATTTTGGGAGGTGGGGCCTATCTTTGTTTCTCAATCTGACCTCGAATTCCTGGCCTCGAGAGATCCTCTTTCCTTAGCTGGCCAAGAACAGGTGCATGCCACTGTGCTATTTATCATAAGTCTGATGGTTTATCTTTAGAAAAATGTACCACTCTTCCCCATAGACTGTGCATCCCTGAAGAGCTTCTTTGCACACCGTTTTCTAATTGCTGTAGAAATGTTCCAGGGGCTCAGCCTTTCTTTTCTTTTTATTTTTTTTTTTGTACTGGGGATTGCCTGCAAGGCAGGCGACGGAACCACTGAGCTAAATTCCCAGCCCTCAGCCTTTCTTTTCTGTCTTTGGTCCATAAAACTGCCTAATAGACTGAAGACTTACCAACCACCAGATGATCTAAGTCCTATAACAGTTACTGTAGATCAGTGGAATTTCTAAGTGGATCTTAGCTAGGAAGGCAGAAATAATCATCACATTCGGGAGATGGTTATAACTGAACAGTTGATTCAATTAAGCCTTTGTAGTAAAGATTTTTTTTAGTAGGTGAATGAGGTTTAAAGGATGTCTTAGGCTTTTGTTACCTGTGTTCTCCTAATCCTATTTTGTCTTCTTTAAAACAGGGTTAATGTGTCCAAGAGAGATTTAGACAGGAAGTCACTATGTGCAGCCCACACTTAAGGGTTGGGAAGTTGCGCTTCATCCCTCTGAGGTTGGAACAGCTACATAATTTAGAATTCTTCTATACAGGAGATTTGTCTTTTCTCCTGTATTTATTGTATATGTGTGTTTATACATATTTATTTGTATACACACCTATAAAATATATACACACATTTTTATATAATGTATATATTTACTTTATGTGTATATATATGTATATATGTACCCCAAATATAAGTATATATCAGTACTGACTAATGGATATTTATTTTATATTCTTGCTTATGTAGTACTTTATTTTATTGCTAAAATTATTCCAGGTTTGGGATTTGGGAGCTCTTTCAGCTTTCTAACACTTTCTTGCTTTCTGATATTTAAGATGTTCCAGGTTCATCTTGTATAGTTCCTGCTGATCCTTCTCTAGGAAGAATCAGCAATTTCTTAAAGAAGCCCAGCCTTTTTCTATTGGAGGGTTCCATTAGAAATCAAGATATGAATGGTGAGTGTGCTTGTTGTTATTGGTATACTGTTTGCTTCTGGCCCCTCAGAGGACAGAGCAAGGAAGTATGTGCTTGTACTAACCCATGTATATATGCATGTGGCCATCTGTGGCAGTTTTAGGTAAACATAAATGGATACTCCTGTCTCTAGCTAATCTTTACCACGTGGGTCATTCTAGCCTCCTCCTTTTGCTTAATTGCCAACTTCCCATCTCAGCAGTAAGAAGCCTGGCTTTCATCATCTGTGGACCATCTGTATGATTCCTTGATTCCATTATATATGTTTAGTGGTTTTGGAGTTGTTACCATGTATCCCTGTGGGAAACAACTTCATCACCCTGGGTCAGGTGCTGTGTACAGTTTCATTTGCCTTTAGTCTTGCAGTTTCTGCTCATTTACAGAGTTAGTTACGTCAGCAACCTTCTTCCCTACTTCCTTTGGTGAGGCTGTTCCTTACATTTGTGATTACTGAGATTGCTTTATTAAAGTCTGCATTCTATCCTGGGATCCCCTGACCACTTAAATGACTTTTTAAAAGTTTGTGTACATTAAAGTTTACCTAGTACTATACAGTTTTATGGGTTTTGACAAATCCATGGTCGAGTATCTACCATTAATGCCTTCATACAGAACAGTTTCACTGTCATAAAAGTCCCTGCATTCAGTGCTCCCCCACAACCCCTTACCAAAAAGCACTTACTGGAAAGCACTGCGTGTTTTACTGTCTCCACCGTTAGACCTTTTTCTAGAGTACCATATTCTGGGAATCATACAGTCTGTAGCCTTTTCAGACTGGTTTCTGTCACTTAGGAATATGCATTTGATTTGTCCATGCCTTTTTGTAGTTTGATATCCCATTTCTTTTTATAACTGAGTAATATTCCATGATGGGGATGCCTCATATTTGATCTGTTTACCGATTCGGAGACATCTTGGTTGCTTCCAGTTTTTGACCTATATTTAAACAGCTCCTGTAAACATTCCCGTGCATGTTTTTATGTGGATGCAAGTCTTTAAAGCCCCTGAGTAGATCCGCAGAAGTGCGATGGTGGATAGTAGTAAGATTAGCTGAGAAACTGCCAAACAGTCGTCTGCGTGACTGGACCCTTGTGTTCCCAGCAGCCTTGAGAGCGCCACTTGGCCTTCGTCGTCTCCAGGAGTGGGTGTTGGCAGTGTTTTGGATTCGAGCCACTTGCATAGTTGTATAATGCTCTCTCAGTTTTTCTTAGGAAAAGTTTTTTTAAATGTCCTATGTTTATGTTTAATCTAGGCAGAGGCACTTTCATTTGGTATATAAGTGTGTATAATGTGCACAAGTGGCTGTTTCCATGTTTGTATTTTCATAATATTAACCTTGGATGTATTCATGCCTAACCATAATGAGGATATGGAGAATTGCTGAACTCATCTTCTTGGAGGCTGGGGTGGATCCCCCCATTGTTTTTATGGTAGTTCATGTACCCTAGGCATCTAGAATATTGATACAGAGTGAGTGTTTAACCTTGATGGTAATGGCAGAGTTTTTTAAACAAGTCTGAACAGCTTATAGGAGATGATCACATCCATGTTTCATACCTAGATGAATCAACCTGAAAAGGGCTTTGAAGAGATGTACACAAACTGTTCATTCGTTTGTTGCTCAGCAGGTAATGATTACGTGGCTGCTATGTGATAAAGGTACTGAGTGACAGGAGCCCTGAGTACACATATACCCATCCTTGCCGTGGTGGGATTTATCTAAGGGAGAGATGGGGAGAGAGAGGAGAGAGAGAGAGAACCCAGTACCTGCAAAGTCAACATTCAGCAGATATTTGCGTGCCTCTTCTGTAGTGCACTGGGGGGTGGGGGTCAGCGGTGAGCCGCAGACAGGCCTCCGCCTCTGTGGTGCTCCTGCCCCTCCACCAGGAGGCTCCTGCAGGAGTGGCAGTGGTGCTCCCAGGGAGGTGAAAGGCGGGGGCTGCCTGAGTGAGCATGGCGCCCTGGGGAGGGCCTGAGGTGGGGGCTGGTGCGCACTAACATACGCCTCTCCTCTTCTTCCTCCATTCTCCTCCTCCTCCTCTCTCTGAGGTTTTTTTTCTCTTTTTTTTTGCTGAGAATTAGATCCATGACCTCATGTATGCCACACTCCCAGCTTCTTGCAGTCCTCTTAGTTATCATATTTTTATCACAGCTTAGTTTTCCTTGACTCAGAAACTAGTTCTGATTTTAAAACTCAAGAATATCGGATTTGTGATTCAAAGTAGTACTTTACCAGTGTCCATTTAGGTGTCTGTATCACTTCTAGAATGTTGCATTTTTATTAAATGTTTTTGCAATGATAGAGATGGTGGTCTCATGCTGACGTTTAAAATGTTGGTGAAGCCTTCAACATCTTTTACTGCTCCCCAGTTTTGCTTGAGTGTTGTATAAAAATATGGCTAGCATATACCTAACTCCCTGAGGCCAAGTGTTTAGAAAACTTGACCAATAAAATATACTGGCTGATTGCATACTCTTTAGAGTAATCACAATCAAATCTTGTACAAGGTTTTAAAAAATTCTTTTTTGTAAGCTTTATTTTTTTCCTTACCATGCTTTTGACCAAGAAGTAGTCAGAGTTTTACTAGGGTTTGCCAGTAGGTTGGAAGAGAAATAATGACATTAGTTGAGGACAAGTCTTGAGAAACTTGTTCAGTATTTTAACAGTGGTAACTTGTAATAATCTTAACAGGTCTTAATTACAAAGTTTAACATTTTGTTTATGCTTTCTATGTTGAACTTGCCATTTAAATTATTCTTTAGAGCAGATCGATCACATGCCCATGAAGTTGTTAACTTTTAACACTGATAGTTTATATCACCTCCCTCCTCTGACCAGTATATGAAGAGTGGTACTGTGTGTGTTCTAAGGTAATACCTAGCTCTTGGCTCAGTTTCTGATTGGATTATAACCTATTCTGGGAACTAAATATAGAAAGCATGGGAAAATGCATTTTTACTGCCTTTTCTCCTCCTCTGTTGAATTCATGACATGTCTTTTTGTTGCATAGCAGATGATCTTGTATTTGTTATTTTTGTTTAGCAGTTTTGTTTTTCCTATAGAACATTGAATTTGTATAAAAATTTTTAGTCTCTTAAGCATAAATGATGAAGTTTTTAGCACTTTTTCTTTAGAAAAGGCCTCATGAGATAAGGTAGATATCTCTTAACTTTTCTATAAATGTGTATAAGTTAAAGTTCTATTAAAATGGGTGGAATTTTAAATGCTTATGTCTCTTTAGTAACTTTCAATCTAAAACAAATCCTCTGATTCAGATTTTAGGACCTTGACACTTGGAGATTATATGCCAGTGGAACATTCATCAATTTGCTCTGTTCCACAGTTGGTGGTGTCAGCCAGGTTTGTCCACTGTAAAGTCACTCTCTATAATTAATAAGTACCTTTGGGGAGAGCTACTGTGAGACTATATAATGTCCTCTTCCTCATCAAACTCACCCCCACTGGTCTCAGCATCTATTGATGTTTCTTGGCCAAATAAATTAGTCAGTGTTTGCCATGTGGTGTTTTTGTAATCCATTCGTTCCGTCTACTTTTACTAGTTGAAAGGAAAACTTGTTCCTATTTATTTATTCATGTATGTGTTTTTATGACTATAGGCTCTTCTATTCCTGTTTGTTTAATGGATTATAATTTCTTACTATTGGTGTATTTTCTTAATAAATCATCCTAGATTTGTCCAGTGACAGCTGGCTTTTGTGTCTTTCTAGTAGTCATTCTTTGAGCAGTTTCTTGCCTTCTGGTGTGGTAAGATATGCCAGACTGGTGTGTTTTTCCTGCCCTAGCCCCACAATTGCCATTTCTCTTAAGAGACCCTTGTTCCTTTTACTAGAAAATATTTAGAAGCCGAGGTCTGGGCTCTAGGTGTGCTCATTGCCATTGGGGTGTTACTGTTGGCAGACCTGTTCAGTGGACAGAATGAGGCAGAGTGTGAGTGCACACGTGTGCGAGTGTGTATGTGGTTTGTGTCCATAGGTTCACACTGATAGCCTAAATTCCATTTCATCACTCATGAGCTTTTTTCTTATCTCTCCATGTTTGTAACTCTTTTCTCTGACAGTTGAGAAACCCAGCTTCCGTTTTCCTCAGATAGCTTCCTGTTGCATCAATTTCTGTGGTATGTGAGCATCTCCTGTTGCTACCAGATTCCCCACAGTGGGCACTTTCCTGCTGACTCCACGTGGCTGTTAATGGCCTACGCTGGGCCACTCCCACTGCCACTCCTCACTGCCACTTGAAGGAGCACGTATGCAGCCTTTTTCAGGCTGTTCAGGATCTGACACACCACTACCTGGCCCCATGAGGCTGTTGTGCGTCTCCCCCAACCTTGTTTGATGCCACTAGTGCCTTTTTACTTTAGGAAGGTTGGGGTAGGTAGGCAAGAAGCCTAAATCCATTTTGAAATAGGCTTTTAGTCAAAGGTTTCAAACTCTTATGGTTTGTATCCTGATGTCCCCCTGAGGCCTTATGTGATCGTAGCCAGGACATTTGGAAAGTGATTGAGTTGTAGGGGTTTGTGGCTAACTGGCTGCTAGGAAGTGGGGTCTGGTCACTGTGGGTGACAGGGAAGATACCCCACCCCTGTCCTCCCTTGACTCTCTGCTTCCTGTTTGCCATGAGGCGAGCAGCTGCTCTGTCTGGTGCCATGCCATCCTGCTGTGGACTGAAATGTGAGCCGAAGTAAACCTCTCCTCCTTTCAGTTGTAGGCATTGGGTATTGTGTCTCAGTGATGAGAAAGTGACCAAGACCCAGACAGAGGGCTTCCTCAATACTAAGCATGCACTCCGCCTCGTAAGCCACATTCCCAGCCTTGTAAAGTGGCCTTTTAATTTTAGTTATGTGCTCCCAAGTAATACCTGTCTGTGTCATATGTTGATATAGCCCTTATTTTAAGTATTTTTTGAAAACTTCTTGGTAAATTTCACAAAATAGCTTGTCCCTATTTTGATAATACATTCTTTTTTCTTTTTTGATACTGGAAATCAAACTCAGGGCCTCTTGCTTGGAAGGCAGGCATTGTGCCACTGAGCTACCTCCCCTGCCCTTGATGATATATTCTTTGAAGACCTTTTTCCTTTGGGCAGTTCTTTGTGTCAGACATTCAACTTTGTCTTTTTCCTAGTAGGTTGCATCTTGTCTGGATCATTTTGGTGTTCCTCTTTGAGGTTAATATAGTAGGCACTTGATGTTTGCTAAGTTAACAAGGTAGAGGATGTGATACAGTACACCTGATTTTTAAGGAGAATGTTCTGCTAATGTTGAAATGAAATGCTATATAAAGTACTAGTGTTATTGTTGAAAGCTAGCAGCAGGATGAACTGTTCTCTGAACATTCAAATGAACAGTTTTTTTGTTTTTTTGTTTTTTTGTATTAAATTCTTTTATTGGTACATTGTAGGTATACAACACAATTACATTTCTCATTAGGAATTGTACCTTTACATAATGCATCTTGGTTCTTATTTTTTCCCCATTCCTAGCCCTCCCTTCACACCCTCCACCCTTCCCTATTTACAAAGACTTTATTTCCATTTTTTCCATTTCTCATCATTTTTCCTTTCCCTTCTTTCCTTTCCCCTGCCCCTCCCACTACCCCTACCCCTTTGGACCTTTTCTTCCTATTTTACATTATCGATTATTCCGAATGAACAGTTTTTAAAATACTACCCTTGTTAGCTGGCTAAGTTGAGACGGTCGTGGCAGTACTAATTTCTCCCATTCTAAAGATTCATATGGGTGTAACTCTTTCCTTTTCTTTCAGCCAAAGATTTTATTTCTAAAAATGAAGCATAGAAAAAAGAAGCCTTTCACTCCCATTTTAGGTAATGAGTAATTCTTTTTTCTTTTTTACTCTAAGCACTGTGTTAATACAGAAAACATTTGTCAGGAGTGGACTCTTAGAAACTTTGTCTTTCTGAGAAAATTTAAACTGTCTGATTAAGATCCACACCCCTTAGATGCTGTTTCTTTTTTGTTTGGTTTGATCTTGTTTCTCAAATGAAATTTTAGTTTAGAACCAAGTTTCTCCAGAGTATGTGCGGCTCTGCCATGGTGTAGCTAAGTGGCTGGCAGATAAGCATGGCCTGCATTCCTAGAATGTTAATTTTACCCGATGTTTGGGAGAGGAACAGATATTTTTGTAGTGAGATACATATGGATAGCATAGACCAGTAGTGGCGAACCATGGCACGTGTGCCACAGCCAGTTGTTACTGAAAGCTCTAAAGGTTCACCATCACTGGCACAGAGTGTCACGGAGAGTTGTGTGAATCTTTATGAGTAGAAATGTGAAAAGGACTTTGTGTTTATTGGAGGAGCACTTGAGACCTGTCCTTAAGTTGTGGGAACATTTACTCCCTCCTCTCTGCCATCAAGGGTGAAGCTGAGTGAACCACTGCCTTAGCTGCCGCTGTTAGTGGGTCATGTGCATCTTGGGAGAGAAGAACATGGCAATTTGTGCTCCTGCTGATTGGACACCTGTTTGGTTTTCCTTGTCTGTCTGATCTCACACTTTGGGCCTTAGGCCATCTCTGCCTCTATGGCCTCAGTTTGATTTCCTAAATCTTCCCTGGGGGTTCAGAGCTTGCTCCAAAGGGAGAGAGAGGGGATTAGATTTGGATTTGGATTTGAAATGAAACGTCTCAATAATGCAAACATAATGTGATATACATCAAAAATAACTATTAAGGATGGAGCATATTACTAGTCATGGGTACTGTGCTGGAAATAGAGAACAGTACCATATTAAGAGCATGGCAGGTAAAGCAAGTTTACTGAACCATCTCCAAAATTAAAGTTTTTTACTTTGAGCAGAAGAAACATTGATGGGTTTGTGTACTTAAATGTCGGAATGCTAATAGTCATTAACAGAAATGTCAGACTTGCTACAGTTTTGTTACTACAGTACCCTTCACTTTCCAGTATGAGTCTTCCAACAAGTAGCTGTAAAAATCCATGAGAGCTGTATGTTTTCTCTAATTGTCAGGAAGCTCTGCACAGTTGATGTAGACTGCTAACTACAATCTGGTATGTTTATATTAAAGGGGAAGTGAAAGCACCAGATTTTTCGTCAACAGCTGAGTTTACTGGTGTTACCGTATCCTATTTTTTCCTCTGAGTCATCAGCATGTAATGGTGGTAATTTAGCAACTAGGAAGTACTGTAAATTATTGGTTATAATAAATTGATGTCATGCCCATAGTACAGCAACCAAAGAGAATGAATTAGGTACAGAAATAGTAATAGTTTTCTGTCCAGAAAAACTCACAGCATATAATGAAGTATTGCCATGTTAGGTTGAAACAAGATTCAGAAGACAAAATATAGAAACTTTGGGCGTGATAAAACAGATTATAGATCAAAACCTTCTTACTTTGTACTCCTGAAGCTATCTTTAAGAAGTCTCTTAGCATAATTTCATGATTTATTTGTTGATGAATGAAGTATGTAATTACTATGATGTTTTCCAAATGTGGTATTTGTAACTTCTCCAGATGGTCATTTTTAACAACTCTTTTCTCCTCAGTACTGGGGATTGAGTTTAGGCCCTTCACACTGAGCTATATCCCCAACCCATCTTTAATTTTTTTTTTTTTTTGAGACAGAGCCTTAAATTGGTAATTTGCCCAGGTTGGGCTCAAACTTTCAGTCCTCCCGCCTCAGCTTCCCAGTGTGTACTTCTATACCTGGTGGTGCTGCTGCCTTCTCCTCCTTTTCCTCTTTTGTAAATTTTTTAAAAATCTTGAAATCATTTTAAACTTAGCAAAAAATAACTCCTCAGTGCTTCACTCAGCTTTGCTGTTGCTGGGACAAAATACTTGACACCCTCAACGTAAAGGGGGAGGGGTTTATTTCTGGCGCAGTTTCGCATTTTCATTTCATCTTTGGCTGGCTCCAATACAGCATCACGGCAGAGGGGCATAGTGGAGCAGAGAACAGGGGAAGAGTGCCAGCAAGAGATTTGCCCTCCAAAGAAAGGCTCGCCCCCAAGGACCCACCACCTCCCAACTGGGCTGCAACTCCCAAATAGCACACTCAGCTGGATTAATCCACTGTCAGCTACATTACCCCTATGATCCAGTCAGATCTCCGGGAGTCTCTCAGTCCAGTCAGGTTGACATTTAAGATTAACTGTCACACCCAGGCTGTTGACACTTGACCACGTCAGCTTTATTCTGTCTCTTTATATTTTCCTGAACCACATGAGAGTAAGTTACAGATACAATGCCCCTAATTATTAATATGTTTTTTCATAAGAACAAAGGCATTCACATATAAACACCATACAGTAATTAAAATCAAGGAATTGACATTGATATAATACTGTTATCTAATTACAAACTTTAGTCACCGTGCTAGTTAGCTTTTCATCACTGTGACAAAATACAGTATCTGAGAAAAATAACTGAAAGATGTGTCTCAGCTCACGGTTGCTTAGGGTTCAGTCCATGGTCTGCTGGCTCTGTGGTTTCTGGGCCCATGGTGAAGTAAAACATCATGGCAGAAGGGTGTAGTGGACCAAAGCTGCTTACAATGCCCAGAAGCAGAGAGGAGAGGAGAGAAGGTTGAGGGAGAAAATATACCCTTCACAAACTTCAACCAGGGACCTCACTTCCTTCCAAGGCTCCGCCTCCTGAAGTTTCCATCACCTCCCCATAGAACATTTAGCCACAGACCCATTGGTGAGGTAATCCATTGACAGGATCAGAGTCTTCTTGATCCAGTCACCTCCTCCTACCTCTCAACACTGCTGCTGGAGGCCAAGCCTTCAACACATGAGCTTTTGGGGGACATTCTAGGTCCAAAATGTAATATCAGTTATATTTCATCTGTTATCCCACGAATGTCTTTATAGTAAAAAGCCAAAAACAAAAGATTTCTAGGGTGCCTCCAGGATCCCATACAATAATTAGTTGGTGTCTGTGTGTGTGTGTGTCTCTTTCTCTGTCTCTCTCTGTCTGTCTGTCTCTCTCTCTGTCTCTCTCTCTCTCTGTCTCTCTCTCTCTCTCTGTCTCTCTCTCTCTCCCTCTCCCCACCCCCTCCAGTGCCTTTACACTGAGCTACATTCCCAGCCCTTAAATTTTTTTTTTTTTTTAAATTTCAAGACAGGGTCCTGCTAAATCACCTAGGCAGGACTCAAACTTGTGATTCTCCTGGCTCAGACTCCCAGGGTGTGGGATTGTAGGTGTGCATCACCAGTACCCAGCTTTGTGTGTCTCTTAAGTATTCTAAATTTTGACCTTGTTTTTGCAGTGACCTGGTGTTGTTAAAAAGTTACCTTGCAGAATGACCCTCGACTTGAGTTTGTCTCGTGTTTGCCCAGGCTGAGTGATGTTATGTCCCTCTTAGCACAGCACAGCAAGAGAATGTGGTTTCAGTATTATCTGTTAGCTCTGACCCCTTGCCAGGGCTGTACATTATAAGATGATTGTTTTTCCCTTTGTAATTAATAAATATCTTATAGGAAGACACTTTGAGTCCATTGGATATCTTATTCCTCCTTTAACCATCATCCTCTACATGGATAATCTGTACCTGAATATGATGATGTTTGCCAAATGGTGAATTCTTAACTCTACTAATGGTGATTTTTATACTTGGCAGCTTTTGGTAATTGTTTACTTTCTTACAAGTAGCATAAATGATTGTAAACCTGCAAAGCCCTTGCACTAAAGTTGAGCTGTGTCTCTCTTGTCCTTCATCATCTGTACACATGGACATATGGCCTCAGCTTGTGGAAAGGGCAACCCAGAAGGAGAAGGTATAGCAGGAGACAGGGCCTGCCAAGTGCGCCCTGGGTGCCTGCTCTACCGTTACACACTCTGCAGCTCTTACACCCTACTTTTGGGCTGGTGACTTCTGGAACCTAGCATATTTCTACTTTAAAGCTTGGTTTTTAGGTATAAACATTGGTTACTAAAACTGATCTGTGCTTGGTGGCCCATGCCTGTAATCCCAGTACTTGGTAGGCTGAGGCAGGAGGATCACTGTGAGTTCGAGGCCAGCCTAGGCTGCACAGAGAATTCAAGGCCAGTCTGAACTGCATAATGAGACCCTGTCCCCCACTAAAAAAAAAGCTAGAAGAGAGGATTTTTAATGTTTTCACCATGAAGAAATGAAAAGTGATAGAGATATGTTTAACCTGATTTAAGTATTATACAGTGTATGTATCAAAACATCATATAGTATGCCATAAAGATGTAGTTTTTACCTATCAATTTATTTATATGTATGCATAGTCACATATTATAGCATTTCCCTCCAAATTATGGCTGCTTCATGATAGTTTTTTTTAAAGCTTTCTAAAATACAGAAACAATGTATGTCTTCAATACTGTTTTTCCTTGCTTGACTTCCATTTAACAGGGCCTTTAAAATTACTGGTTTTGATTTTTATAGTTTTTATCAGTTAGTCTTAACCACCCCTCCAAAATCCCTAGACATATAAACTGCTATTTATGTTAACTTTTGCAGTGTTTAAACCCTAAGTTGGACTCACTCACTACTCCATGTGTGCTTCCAGGGATTGAGAATAGCCTGGGCCCCGCATCAGCCTTGCTTCCTGTCCCACCACACCTTCCAGGCCTGCCGCTTCCTCTCTGCCTGCAGCACTGGGCACCCCAGCCTCTCGATTGCTGAGGCTCGCAGTGTGCCTCTGCCTCTGCCTGAGCTCAGATCAAAAGCTGATGTGTGTCCAGAGGCCTGCGGTGCTCTCCAGTTGGGCACCAGGCCTTTCCCGGGCTGATTTTTCCCCTAGTTCGAGGGCAGGGAGCAGCCTCCTGTCCCCTCTGGGGCACATTCAGGAAAGATGGCAGGCGATGGACAGTCTTCCTTCCCATCTAGTTTGCCTGGCCTCTAAGAATGCATCAGCTGGAGTAGAAAGAGAGGGGCAGCCCCTGCCAGCCGGGCCCACCAAGGCTGCCAGGGAACACCTGTCTGTATTTTTTTGCTGCTGCTGGCTCCGCTACCTTCTTGTCATCTCTCCATCCACTGACTCAGACAGCTGCACCCCTCACTAAGAGAGCTCCTCTGGCTTAGCACCTTCTTGCCTGCCCTCCCCACTTGCCCTGCAGCGGTGCTGGAAAAGGAGCCGAGCCTGTCTACCCATCATGTGGGTCAGATTAGCCCCGAAAAGGCACGAAAGAGGCCTGGGCTGCCCATCAACCTCCTACCTCCTAAGGCATCTTAGGCATTTTTTTATTTTTTGAGACGAAGTTTTTCTGTGTTGCCCAGACTGGCCTCCAACACCTGGGTTCCTGTGATCATTCTGCCTCAGCCTCCTGAGGAGCTCGGACTCCAGACATGTGCCACTGTCCCCAGCTCGTGCATTCTTTATGCTCTCCTTTGACCTCCGCCTTGATCTACAGGGTTTGAGATAATTCCTCCTGGCAGAGTGCCTTCACGTTGATATTCACAGAAGGCTGGAGAGCGAGGGAGTAATAGACAACCCATTTTCTAACCACCAGCCTTGTATTCTTTATATAGTGGGTTTTGTCAGGGATTTGCATCAGAATCACAGGTGATTTTTGCCATCATGCCCCTCATAGAGAACCTGCAAGAAGAATTAGAGGCAATCGAGCTACCTCTGGTCACCCCCCCTTCCCTCCACATCCTCGTGGGCACACTGGCCTATGGTGTGACAGAGGTGTCCAGACCCCGGCTGAGACAGGGAAGCCACTGGGAGAACCTGCTGGCCCAGCCCCAGAGCTGCCACAGTATTGGGCCTGGTGGAGAGATTCGAAGTGGCTAGAAAGGAAGGAAACCCAGAGCTTGTACCCAGCAATTGGATAGGTTAAATTACTCCCAGCAGGCAAACAGCCTGGCCGGAGTTCTGCATTGAAGGACCACCCTTACCAGGTTCAGAGAAGGCCAAGGGTCGGACAGGGAAGACGGATTGGATTCTTGCAGCAGCCAGGTGAGAAACGAGGAAGGTCAAGCTAAGAGCCTTGCTGGGCCTGCAGGAGAAGGGGTCCATGGAGAAGACTCAGCAGCTGCATTTGTAAAAGTGTGGTCCCTAACTGCTCTAGGGGTAAGGTTGGTGGCAGGACCAGCCAGGTCTCCTGTCAAAGCCTGTTTCCTGCACTCCAGAGCAGTCTTCACACAGACCTCCTAATCTTGTGGATATTAATAACGCCCAGAATTATAACTGGAAGAGAACTGAGGCCCGACCGCTCAGCAGAGCTGCTCAGGAGCACAGTGCGTGAGGGGCAGAGCTGGCTGCGGCTCCTGGGTCTGTGCTGTTCACCGGTCCTGTCAGGAGCCACAGCATTGCAAACCCAACTGCTTTTGTTACGCTTTGAATTTTTGTGTAAAGACTTCTCATTTTTTTTCTTGATACTCATAAAAATGAAAAGAAAGAATGCTTCTAGAAGTAAACTGGCATACAGTGACATTTTGTCATTATCTTCAACGTAGATTGTCACTTCGGTGCCGGATTGATTGTGAGCATTTGGAATTTTAGAAATACTGACTTCATGTGCGGAGCGTTGCTTAACTGAGGCCTCGCCTGGCCTGAGGTGGCTGTCCCCAGAGCGTTTGCTGTGGAAGTGTATTGCAGGAAAGAAGTCACTTTTTCTTATGCCTTATGCGGAATGATGCCTCCAGGAGCTTTGTGACTCACACTCACAAGCAGTTGCTGAGGCAGCTGTAA
Source organism: Heterocephalus glaber (assembly GCF_000247695.1). The sequence continues at coordinate 3,610,024 of NW_004624768.1, forward strand.
TGCTGGTTAGGAACAGATAGAAGGTGAACACATCCAGCTGTTCGTGGTCTTTGAGGGTTCTATTTTAAGGAGCACTGTGCCTGTTTTTAGTCTCTCGAAATTGACTTTTGTGCACAAAATTGAAGTAAAATGAATGTGTATGCCACAAAGTAAGGCCATGTGGAACTAACTCAGTGTACCATGTTTTGCTTCTAGTGTTGCTACTCTCAGGCTTTTTATTTAACTAGAATCAAATATATTCTTTAGAGAATTTATGTAAAATTTTAAATTTTGAAATTACCTTTTAAAAATTTTAATTGTGATAAAATATACATAGCATTTATTATTGTAACCATCTTTAAGTGTATCGTTCAGTATTGTTAAGTATATTCATATTATTTTGTAATTAATTTCCAAACTTTCTTTTTCCTGGAAAAAATAGTTTTAGAAGACATTGTGTGAATTGAAAAGCCAAGAAACAAAGGTGTAACATCCACACAGCCAGCAAGGTGTGTTGGCTTCAGGGAGACACTGCCAGCCGTATGGTGCCTGGCACCGGGGAGAGAGAAGCAGCAGCTCACCCTGGTGGGAAGGTGAACTGTGAGGGGAGAACCACATTCAGGAACCAAAGTCTAGGTCTGCCCAAAGGCTCTAGATCCGGGATGAGCGGATGCTTTCTTTGCCTTTCTTTTGTCTTGATTTGCCCCCTCCCTTTTGGTTTAGACAGGGTCTCACTATTCCAGGTTGGCCTCAAACTCATTGTGTGGTTTAGGCTGGCCTGGAACTCCCAGTAATCCTCCTGCCTCAGCCTCCTGAGTGCTGGGATTACAAGCATGTGCCAACACATCCAGCAGCAAGCCTTTTCTGTGAAGGACCATGATTCTATAAATCATGATGTCCCAGTCCCAGCTACCTAGCTCAGCCTGATAGTGCAGAAGCAGCTATTTGGCAATAACTGAATGAGCATGATGATCCAGGAGATGGTTGGTACTTAGTATGTCCCCTACTGTAGGTGACATGCTGTTTTTGATCTGTCTGCAGCTACTGTCAAGTTTCGCAGTTTCTCAGAGCTTTTTATTTCTGTAAAATGGAAACAATAACTGTAGTACCTTGAGCTAGCACAGGTTTACATGAAATATGTAAAATGATGCTGCTCAGAATGTAGAAGTTACCACTAATGCATTTTTGTGAAGTGGTATTAGAATCATAGATGGTTCATAGATTCCTGTGTTTAATACAGTGACAAATTTATACCTTATATGACTCACAAAAGGGCTGAACCACAACAACAGACACCTGACAAGTCTGGTGGAGCTAGATGTAATTTCTCTGTTTCATGACAGGTACTCCGGGCAGTGGGAAGTGTTCCTCACAGTTATTGGGGGAATCTGAGCTCCTCTTTGCTTCTCTGCTTTCATGGTCACTGTGCTCTGACTATAGCACTGGAGTGGGTGAGGGTCTGGGGAAACCAGACAGGCGGGGGACACATCATTTCCCACACTCTCCTGGGGAGGACCTGGGCATGTTTCACTCCTCCCTGGACAGAAGACCAAGTGGCTGGAGTCTGTCACCACAGGGGAAGGAGAACAGATGTGGGCTCTGAGGTCCCAGTCTGTGTATGTCCCCTGGCGAATCTCGAACAGCTTTTCCTCTCCTTTGTAGTTTGAGTTGTTGTCGGTTTGCAAGTGTAAATCATCTGAGTATCACTTTGGTACTCATGGCAGTGTACCAAGATGAGATGAGTTGTACAGTATAATCTAATTGATTTTTAGTTAAAAAGCTCCTAATTTGAGATCAGAATAGACTTTTAACGAATATTTACATTGGCAAGAGTCCTTGATTGTTAGAAACTGGTCATCAGTATATTCTATTTGTAGTTGTAGTTTTATGTTTGTGGTATTATAACTTAACCTCATGTAAATGCCATAATTTGGCATATCCTCAGATACTTGACCTAAATTTTTCTCTCTTGGAAAATAATTCTGGCTGTAAGAATATGCATAGCAACTTGGCAATACTCTCGAATTACAGTGCTCTCAAAGTGTAAACTAGCAGATCCGGCTAGATGGGAAAGTTGCTTTTAGAGTATCTCCCTTTACATTGGCTTTAAGCTTTACTCTGCAAAAACACTGATTTGAGGAATGCATTCGTGACTAAACTTGTATTTGGGGGCATGGAAAGTACTTACTGTTAGTTATCAAAAATTAACCTCTAAAATAGGAACATAGTTAATGAGCTTGCATTAATAATTTGAGGGAAAATCTCAAATCATATAATGCCACCTTTGGGAAAAATGGAGCAAAATGTGTGACTAGTGAATGTTTGAATATGTGCATACTTGTGTGATGTAAAACAAAAGATTGAAATAATGACAACTAAACATTCTTTGTGCACTTTTATCCTAGGAATATGTCTATAGTTTATTGTGAATTGCTGGTTCACATACAGCCAGTGTGGTGTATTGTGTGTTTGACAAAGGCATTCGAAAAGAGACAAAGACATTCACATTCAAAGTAGGGCCTTGTTGAGAAGTAGAATTATTACCTTGATACGATTTATAAGTGTATTTATAAGTGTATATGCTTTGTATAGTTCACAGAATATAATTAGTTTTCTTATATGTGTATTAGAATGAATATTTTTTAAATGTCAGGATTTTGAGTGGTTCTTCCCCTTTGCATATTTATAATGACTATATTAGCTTTCTGTTACTGAAACAAAATACCTGAGATAATCAACTCAATACGGGAAAAGGTTTATTTTGGTGCATAGATTCAGAGTTTTCAGTCCATGGTCGCTGTTAGTTTGGGCCTGTGGCAGCAGCATGGTAGGCAGCTTGTGAGGAAGGAGGCCTGTTCAGCCCACGGTCCCAATTTCTCCTCAAGGAGGCGGCCCAGTGGGGCCACCTTCTTAAAATTCCACTGCCTCCCTGTAGTTCATGGGCTGGGCTCAAGCCTTGGGCTGGGGGATATTCCAGATCCAAATCGTAGCAGTGTATATCGCTTTGTGATGATAAAAAGATTTAAAAAGAGTTCTCATAATTGATGTAACTCTTTCTGTGAGATGGCAGTTTAAGAATCACATGGTTTATAGGTGGAGGCTTAGGAAAGACTGTACTTTGTTCATGAAATCCCCTTTTATTTCCTTGTAACCAGTCTTTCTTAGATCATCTAGGGGAAGCTGTTGAAACTTGTAAAGAAGTACTGAGATCTTATCTTTTTGGCCTTCTTTCCTGAAGTGTATTCTTGAAAATAGAATTTGGACTTTTTAAGACACCAGTGTCTGAGCTCCCACCCTCCACGGCTCTGTCACCCCTGCTACGCACAGTCAGGATTTGTGATTTAAGTTAGAATTGGAGCCAAGGTTAGAACGTGGGATTATGCAGGGACTTGGAGGTGATGAGTATGTCCTTGGGTCTCCTCCAGGGAGGAGCAGGAAGTGGAGTGGCTGTGGTGGATTAAGTACCCTGCTTTTGATGTTTAGAAGCAGCTCTCCCATTCGCTTCCTTTCAGCACTGGATTATTATATAACTTTAATAATGCAGACAAGCAAATGGGAAACAAGCAATATAAGGGCAAAATTGGTGGATAACTAGTTCTTATGGCTACATAGTTCAGAGCTAAAATTAATTTAAAAGTTCGAGTTTAAATTGGAGTAGTAAGCTATCATTTTGAGATTCGTTAAAGTGTTGCCTAGCATGCTGTGCTGTTTCTTAGCTGAGGCACCCATGTAGAAAAAATTGTGGGTACATGTGGACAAGATTAGAATCAGAGGAATAGCTACATTTAATTTGTTGAGATGTGTTTACCTCAAATGAACTATTTTATTGTTTCCTTTCAGTTTAGAGTAATTAGATTATTAATATCAACAATAATATGTAAGTTGCCCATTATTTTTCTAACTCAAAGATTCCTTAACTATACATCTGGTAATGACTTCCCCTGTGGAAGACTCAGTGACCACATGCAGAGAGCACTGGGAAAGTTGCTCAGTGTTCACTCCCACTTTAACAAGACACTGGGCGGCCTCTGGATCCCTCTCGGTTCTGGTGCTGGGCCAAGGCAGGGCAGCTGACTGCCCGTAAGCATGAGGAGGAAGGAAATGGGAAGCCAGGGAGGTGTGGGAATGCTTTAGGGTGGTCCTTCCTTTCCTGGCACCTTCCACTGCGGAGCCTCCATGCCTGCCTGCTCACAAAGCAGAAATGATGCAGTGAGGTCTCCACCACCAGAGAGGGTTTTCTTAGGAAAAGAAAGTTCCTGGAAGGAACCCATGAGGGAGGCGAGGCCATCAGAGGACTTTTTCACCTCTTCTCTTTGCTCTTATGCTTTATCTGATGCAATTTTGGTTCCATCGAGTTCACATACTTGTTTAGAAAGTTTTGAGTAGTCATTTCTAGCATTTAAACCTCTTTTCCAGGTTATACCACAAAAATACACCCTAGAGCCTCTTCATGAGCCCGTGTAGAGAGATTACTACAGGGCTGGGATTTCAGAAGTAGGATCCAGTGCCATTGGAGAGTAAGGAGTTTCCACCTACTCCCAGGTACAGACATGGTCAGACTGGTGGCCTTCCTATAGGACCTCCAGATGATACAGGGGAAATAATACAACTCCCAACCTGCTAGACATCCCATACGCCAAGTTCATGTTCCCAGAACAAAGAATGAATTCTGAGGAACAACAGAGGTTAAGAGTAGGAAATATTTATTGAGGGGAAAGACACAGAGACAGGAGAGGACCTGAAGAGATTACTGCAGACCCCACTTCACAGGGGAAGTTTTATAGAGCAAAATCACAAGGCGAGTACAATGTGAGACAAAACTATGATCAACCAGTAAGATTACAAGTATTGCCGCTTAGGTAATATTGTGACAATGGGGAAGCAAGCCAAGTAGCAAGTATACATGGAAAGAACAAAGAACTTTTTTAGGAAAGGATGGATCCAGAGGTCTTGGTCACCCACTGGGGTGACTGATAACTGTCCAGACTTTATTTTATCGGGCCTGGTGTTACCACTCATCTTACCCCTTGGGGAAGCATGTAGGCCTGGTCATTTCACCTTTATCTTGAGGCGTGGTCTCCAACAGATGTGTCTCCAGCCACAGTTGTAATGTTTTTATCTTTTGCACTGACTCCTGCAAGAGCCCAGTCCTGACTGCCTGTAATATTTGTACCTAACTTAGCTATCTGTAATAGCCTGACCGTTGTGCCTGCTGCCTGCTCCTGGGAGTGCTCCTTGTGCAGAGAAAGGTGGTCCTATCTGGTACAGGTATGAATGTTCTAGAGAGAATGCAGCATATTCTTTAGCTTCCTCTGGGACACCCCCTTTATCCTCTGACTGACTGCCGCTCTCTGCTCAGATTTCCCCCTCCCAGAGAGTCCTCCCCTGACCCATGGGTGTGATCCCCTCTTACCTCCAACCCTGATCTAGCTGCTGTCCTACCTATTTTGTGTTTGCCCAAAGCTCTAGTGACCATCGGACACGTTCCTTATGGTCTGAGTTCCAGGAGAGCAGGCAGCTGCTTGTTCCTGTCTTCTGGGTAGACCCAAGGCTGGGGCTGGGCCAGCCAGGCAGGCACCTCTGGTTGTCAAGAACCTAGCCCAAGACAGAACTGAGGGCCAGTAGGACTCAGACATCCAGTGACCTCAGGGCATGGGCAGATGGCTATAAACAGTGCAGACTCTGGCCCTGTGTGTAAACTAGGACCGTCATTGAAATACTTCATATGATTTTCTTAGCGCATGCATGGTAAGTTCATGCAGCTTCCAAGAGATGTTAAATCATGTAAATTGTTTAATATCAGCTAGGGATGGAGGGGTGGTAATAAGCTTTATTTTCTTTCTTTTTTAAAATCTGATACTTCTAAAGGGTTAAAGGGCCAGCTGTCAGGTCAAAGAAGTTGACTAATGTGTACCTAATGGAGTGGTTATGTTGAATGATGGTGCAGGAAAAATAGGTTATTTTGGATAGGATGATTATTTAGTATACTAAAATTCTCAGTTATTAACATTTCTCCTTTGCTAAATATTTATAAAGGGAGCCTATTACACGCCAGGTTCTGCTCCATGCTGTGGCTACACCCTATGTGAGACCTAAAAACCTTCAGGAAACCTCAGCTTAGTGGAGCAGATGGAGAGGGGTAGTTGATATAATTTCTGAGAATTTAGAGGATCCTCTTTCAAGGATGTTTTTCCCCTCTCTCTGAGGATATTGCTTCTCCATATTTGAACATCCTGTTCTCTTAGTTCTTGTTCCCACATTTGTGAGTGAGGGGATAGGACCAGGGTTGGCAGGGTGCATCTCTGTTGCCTTTGGCTGGTCTGTCTCCTGGGCCCCTGTAGGGCAACGGGGAATCTGGGTGGTGTGCTGTGGTAACCTCTCTGTTGGGTGCAGTGCTTTGCTTTTATCGGGACATTAAATTTTGATGGGAGACACTTTTTGTTATCTGTGATGAGTCTTTCTGTCCTCTTCAGTAAAGGGATATCCATTTATTTAGCAGGTACTTGTTGGGCAGTTAGTGTGCTAAGCACTTGGAACAAAAGGTGGTTTGCCTATAAAGAGTTAACATTGTAAGGGCTAAATGTGTGTGTTGAAAGGGAGAGAGAGGCAAGGTATCTTATGGTACTTATGGGAAGGCTCAAAAATTACAAGAAGTATTTTTTGCTTCCCCCCTCCCCCCACACTCTCCCTCCCCTGCCCTCCTCTCCTCTCCTTGTTTGAGGCAAGGTCTCACTGTATTGCCCAGCCTGGCCTTGAACTTCTGGACTCGAGTGATCTTCCCACCTAAATCCCCTGAGTAGCTGGGACTATGGGGGTGCACAACTTACACGTGGCTTTCCTTTTTTTTTAATATAGGGCTTGTTAGTTTAGATTACTATCTTAGAAAACAATATATTACCCATTGTGAATTCTTACTTGCATTTTGTTTCCACTTACCTCTTTCCACGAAGGAATTATATATGCATTCCAAATTTATTTTCCAGCAGACAGATACATTTCCAAAATTTATTTTCAGCAAGTGCAGTTACAGGAAGGGGTTTCTCTATAGCTCACACATTCACAAGGTGTTCTTAGCTTAACAGCGAGAAAGCCACTGGTGTGTCCACATAACAATAACCACTCCACAGTGTAAACATGCACCATTATTGTGTTCTCTTATAATTCTAGAAGGAAAGGTACAACTTGGCAAAAAGACTTTTTTAGTTTGTAAAGTCAGGTGCAATAACTAAGAGGAAAACTTCCAGTATCAATCTTGATCCTCATTTCAGTCAGGGTCTTCACAGTGGAAAAGACTTCTCTACCCAGAAATCGCATCTTTCTATCTCTTTCCTCATACTGCCAGAGCAACGTTTTATCATCATTACTCAGTATGATTACGTGTACAAAGGGGGATTTAAAAAAAGAAATCATGAAGACGTCTTGAACATGTAGCTTTTCTCACCAGTATTTCAACTCTTAGGTTTAAGATGGGGCCTAGGAATACTTCAGTGGTTGGAAAATAGGGACTATGGCTACAAAAAGAAAAACTAAATGAGGTAGTTAAAGTAAAGCTTTCACACCCAGGGCTTTCCTGTTCCAACTTCATATTGCCTGTTCCCTCCTTGCAGTACTCGGGCAGTGATCATTATTACTTGGCTTAAGTTGCACCAAGAAAATTAAAAAGAGAAAAAGAGCATGTGAAGTTGTGTCCTCTTCCACAGTTCTTCAATAGTGCAGGCCCTGGCACACTCCAAGTCACCTGTGAATTCCCGCTCGGGTGCGCACCTCTCCTGTGCCTAGGAGGATGAAGGATCTGGCAGTTGTGGGGAGCAGCTGGCACTCGGGCTCCAGACAGCAGCACACACACTGGCTCCCTAAGAACCAAGTAAATCCATGCGAGGGCATCTACTTGTGGTCCTAAGATTTGAAGGAATTTTGTTAATTCTGCAACCTTGGTTTTCTGATGTTTTGTTGTTGTTGTTGTTGTTGTTGTTTTCTTTTATTTTGTTTTTTCCTTGTAGGTACATTGAAACAAAACAAAAGATGGGTATAGGATCGGGGGAGCCATATCAAACGGGTCCCTAAATAGATGACAGCCCTTTGTCCACTTACCCATATATAGTTGCCTTGCAAGTACACAATACCTCACTGTCACAATTAGGCTAAGTAGTTGTCTTTTCCACTGTGGGTCACCTTGACACAGGTGAGTCTTTGGAAAGAGTCACTTTAGGTTATAGGAAGCTGCTACGTATAGTTTGTTGCAAGTAATAAAGCTACTTCTAAGACGTGCTTCTTTCTAAATTTAAATCTGTTTTGGTCTGAATTGAATGCCCAAGGTTGGGTCACAACCTTGAACATCATTTGCATATTAATAAGAAAAAGAAAACCGGAGGAGATGGATTCTTTAAGCAAACCAAAATAAAGCACAGATTCTAGAGGCCTCGCTCCATCTTCATTCTCCTTCCACAAGACTTCTTGAACTTAGCTGACAGCAATCTTGTTTTCTTCCAGCAAGTGAGGCAGTTGGTTCTTGGCAACACTGTCAGTAACACCTGGGTTTTTTTTGCATCAGCCCTGACACCTGCCTGGAGTCATCCATCGTGGAGACAGTGGTGTCACTCACCACGGAGCTAGTCCTCAGGGACACAGGAAGAGTGGTAATGCTGCCGCTCTGGGTCTCCCAGGCGTCACTGGTCTGCATGGTCAGGCCGCCATAGAGCATGCTGACTGCTTCACACCACCGGGTCCATGCGGACCGAGGGGCACAGGATTTCCTTGGAAGCATTCCTGAGACTCTTTCTATCCATAGGTACCAGAGAGCCACTGTGTTCTCAATGGCCAGCTTCCTCCCATGGTGACCCAAGTTACTGTTGGTCCCGTGTGTCATGTAGTGGACCTTCAGGTTGCCTTTGATGGTAATGAAACACAGAAGCCTCCCGAATTTACATGTCCTCCTTGTACAGGGCCATGTAATCTTCTCTGTATCATTACAGTTTTAGTGTGTGTTACACAGAAGCAAGCACGTGTTTGTTAGATCGAAGTCAGGCCCTTGTGCTTGCGAGGCAGGCGCAGCGCCATGAGCTAAATCCCCGGCCCACGTATTTGTATTTTTATAAAGGTTTTGTTTTGCTTAAAGCAGTGAGTGGATGGATGGACCACAGCAAAAGGCTTAATAATTTTTCCTCTAGAGTCTACTTAACATGAATAATTTGACAGGTTTTTTTCTTTCTAATTGGTTTCCTTATTTAAATTAAAAAACTTTAATTTTTGGAGCAGTTTTAAATTCACAACAAAAGTAAGCAAAATGTACAGAAAGTTCCCAAATACCCCGTCCCCACATGCACAGTCTTCCCCAGTATAGGCAACACTGAACCCCAGTGGGATGTTTCTTACAAGCACTGAACCTACCCTGGTACATCATTATCACCCTGAGTTCGTAGTTTACATGGGCGTTCACTCATGGTCTTACACATCCTTTGAATTTAGAAAAATTTCCGGTGTCATGTCATGCAGAACATCTCTGTGCTCTGCCTTTTCTTCTCTTCCCTTTTTAATCCTTGCAAGATACTGATCTTTTTATTGTCTCCAAGGTTTGACCTTTCCTGTAACATCATACAGTGGGAATTATATAGTACGTAGCCTTTTCAGATTGCTTCTTACACTTAGTAATGTATGCACTTAGGTTCCCTCCATTTTTTTTTGTGGTTTGATAACTCATTTCTTTTTAATGCTTAATAATACTCCATCATCTGAATGAACACATTCTTGTTTCTTTTGGTGTTGTTGTTGTTTTGTTTTGAGACAGCATCTCACTGTGTGGCTCATGCTGGCCTCTGGCCTCACCGTCTTCCTTTGCCCCAGCCTGTGAAAGCTAGGGTCAAAGGAGATGCACCACAGTTTATCCGTTTGCCTCGGAGAGTTGCTTCTGAGTTTTGGCAGTTACAAATAAAGCTGCTGTACATATCTCTATGCAGGTTTTTGTATGGTCATAAGTTTTTTGGGTTTTTTTGGTACCAGGATCAAACTCAGGACCTTGCGCTTGCAAGGTCACTGAGCTAAATCCCCGGCCCCACAGCTCCTTTGAGTACATAGTAAGGAGCCAAGCCAGTTTGTGGACTACATAGTGCAGAGTATGTTTAGTTTTGTAAGAAACTGCCAAAGTCTTTCAAAGTGTCTGTCATTTTGCATTCGCACCAGCAGCAAATGAGAGTCCCTGTTGCCTCACATCCTGTCTAGCATTTAGGGACTCATGTTCTGGATGTAGATCATTTTATGTGTGTGTCACGGTACCTCATTATTTTGGTTTGCATTTCCTTGGTGATAGAGGATGTCTTTTCATTGTTTGTCATCCATATATCTTCTTTGGTGGTAGGTCTGCTAAGGACTTTGCCACTTTTTAATTGAGTTGTTTTCTCATTGAGTTTTTAAAGTTCTTTGTGTATTTTGTATAAAGTGTTTATGAGAGCTCAAGTGACTGCTCAGAGGTGAGGCATTTCTAAGGAGCAGAGATGGAAACTTTCTTTGCAGTTTTCTGACTGCAGATAAGGGTTCTACGCTTGTTGCTATTGATTATTCAAACCTCAAAGTGTCCATTTAAAAAATCTTCTGTTTCATCACTGTATTTATTGTCTTATGCAGAAGCGTTAAATTACTGCTTGCAGTTCTTATTTAACATTCCCAAGCTCAATTTTCAATTACTTTGTAATGGGCCTGGCTTCTCTGACAGGTGTTTAGATTTCGGAATTGGGCACTAATTGTTCAAGTCTCATTCATATAGTTATCATTTTTTTGCCACTAGTCTCCCAGTTTAATTCCCATGAAAAATTCAGTTTTCTGAATGGTGTCTTTAAAATACAAAGTGCTTCCTCCTTGAACTTAATTGGATGAAAATTGGCAAATCCTATGAAAAACTAAGCAAGACCTAATAGGGGTGTGTAGAGTAACCGTATGTCCCAAGAGCCTGGGACAGCCCTGTTTAAGCTGGTGGTCTTGGCCCAGTTATTAAAGACTCCTTCTTTCATCTTAAGTTCATGCTTTGACAGTAAATTATCTGGAACCCCTACCTTGTAGGCATATGAAAATGTTAACTTAAATATTTAAAAATTTGTGGCTCTGGCTATTGAAACTACCACAAGTTATGATCTCTCAACATTTAGGCAACCCACATATTCTTTGAACCAGTTTCCAAGACAAAAGGATAAGGAAAACAAATTCTCTGTAGTGAATGAAGCATTGCATACATACAATAAGAACTTGTTCATCTAGAGCAGTGATAGTCTGTTGATGTGGCCGAGCTGTGTATTAAATGAAGGGCAGGAATGTGAACAGTTAATGGGAGGAACCAGGGCCTAATGAGAATGTTGGCATTCACTGCAGAGGATAAAAAGGACATTTGCTGATAGAGACTGTGGAAGGTATTTGTTAAGGAAGATGAACTGTAGGTCATTGAAGGCTATTCCCAGCTGGCCTAGAAGTCCTGGGAATAGCATGACCTAGGGAAATAGTCCCCCTCAGATTTACCATGGAAGGACACTGTCCTGAAACATCTCACAGTGGGAGAGATGGCTTTGCTAGAATCACAGATTATGAAGGTGCTTTTTTGGAACAAAGATTAAAGGCTGTTTGGGGCCTATAATTGGAAATTAAACCATCAGTGTTACTATATGCAACTTAGAAGGGTTTCTTCAATTGGTTTTTTTTTTAAACAAGGAATAACCTTGTTATTAGTAAATAGCCTATTTGCACTATGTTGTGTCTTCTGTTAACTTTCATAATATTCTTCTAAATAATACGCCAAAGTATAGATCATTGAAGTGTCTATGATAAAATTATCTTCAATTCTAAATTTGATACTCTGCAAAATATTTTTTAAAAATACCTTTCTAGCCCGGGATTTAGCTCAGTGGCCCTGTGCCTGGCTTACAAGCCCAAGCCCCAAGTTCGATCCCCGGTACCAAAAAAAAAAAAAATCTTTCTAATGAAAAAGTCCAGCATTGTTTTTGTTGGTGACAAGCTCTGTGTTTCTTTGTTTTGTCTCCATCTTTCCCATTGGAACCCATTTTCAGCTGCCTGACCCTTGATCCTCTTACGGGTGAAGCATTGAAAAGCTGCCTGGGGGTTCTGTACCTGAGTTTTTAAAAACAAGTATATTCGAGAGTGTCCAACATTTTGGTTGACTTTTTGTGGAGGACTCTGGGTCTACGGGTCTGATTGATCCAGAAAAGACCCTTCCAGGTTCCTGTTCTGGAGGAGGAGTGACAATATGTGTGCTGGCGGCAGCGGGGAGATGAGGCCCGGGGTCCTGCTAAAGTCTGCAGAGATTTTCCTTCCTTCAGTTGTCATTCTTGTTCCATTCCTACTTAGGTACTTGTGTTTAATTTCTGGAGAACTGACCTTCAGTGTTATGTGCTAACTACAGAGGAGTGGGGGAAATAACTCGTAGACAGTTGTATTCAGAAATAACTACTGTAAATGATGAAACCTTTCATTTTTCTTACTCGCCAGTTTCTGATTTAGTTACAGTTAGTGGACAGTCCCCCGTGCATTTGACAAAGGCTCCACCGTCTCCGTGGCAGAATAACTCGCAACTTGCCTTTAAGATGCTGAGTGTCGCCATCCCTGTGATGGCTGTGGCTGTGGGGAGAGGACCTTGGGGCTCTACTTACTGCCCCTACTTCCAGCTCCTCCAGTGTCTGTATTCAGCAGTGGGCCTTCCTCTGGTTCTCACATCTCACACGCGGTCATCTGTCTTGGGCCCTCACAGCCCATTGGCTTTCCTCTCTCTCCACCTTTCTTCCTTCACTCTCCTCACCGGGATTTGGGGGCATCTCCTATGTGCTGTCTCTTCTTGGTCCATTCTCTTGGCCTTTGTGGGTTTATTGCTGTCATTATATTTTGTCATTGTTTAGAGATAATTTGGGAAGAGAAAATCATGTGACTTCTGCTCACCCCTAGCTTAGCCATAAGTCTCCAGTTTATATTCTCAGGATGCCATTTTTTGCTACTGCTTCAAGAATGAAGACTTGAGTGGGCCCAGAGGGAAGAGGAGTCTAGGATTCATAACCAGATGGGATTGGCAGCATGAGCCATACGTGGGGCAGGGTGGGAAATGGCACCTGCTTGACCTGCCTGCGGTCATTTGGAAAACCATTCTTGGAAAGTGGGTGAGGGGCTTTAAAAAATTTTATAGTTCTTCACATTCATTGTCAAAAATTGGAAATTAGAAGCAGATGAAATGGAAATAAAATTATGCGCACATACCCATCTCCAGTTTCCCATCATAAGACTACACATGGCCTAGTTACTAGGCCCCAGGCGTGGACATGTAGGGTAGTGCTGACCTCTGCACGGAGCTGCCTCGTGCAGGTAGTGCCTCTGCTGGAGGCAGCACAGCTTCCAGTGGCTCCCACAAGTGTTTCCTGAGAAACAGAAGACTGGCTTCCCAGAGTCTGGGAGTGAGTTTATAAGCTCCTTGTTAATATCTGTATTCACAGGATGTGAAAGGTCTGTACTTGTTTCATAGCTTTAACATCTGCAGAGAACTTTTTAAAGCCATTCTTCGTGTTTTTTGAATCAGTTGCCACTTGGACATGTACCCATCAGCCAGCCCAGTTGGAAAGGAGCAGAAAACATGCTTGGGGCAAGTAGTTCATTCAGCACCTTTCCTGTGATCCATTAGGAACAAAGTTCAGAGTGTGATGGCCATCTAAACTACGGCAGGACATTTATCTTGGTGTTTTTGTCAGTTACCTTCAGGCACCAACCTCCCAGGGCCTGAAGGAGCCCTGCCCCAGCAGTGCCTCCCTCCCCCGGCAGGCCCTGGTGGCTGCTTAGCTTTAGTCTTGAAAGCAAAGTCCGAAGTTTTGCTTCTCTGTAGTCAACAGTAGGTAGCGAAGGCGTACAAGGAATTTCTCATAACAATGGCCCACTGTGAGCTATATTCCATGATTTCCTTTAAAAAAAAAAAAAAAAAGACACCACCTTTTGTGATTAAGTGTAAAATTTGACATGATTTCAGTGGATTAGTGCAAGTGTGTACTCACATAAGGATTGTAAATGATGTGGGAAGCCAAGCCAGAAATGATGGCGCACTTTGGAGGGCATTGCAGTGCAGTCTTACTGCGTGCGCACCCGGCTTGATGGGCACTGGAGGTCAGCAAAGGTGCCTGGAGCCAGCACACAACTGGACAGCATTCATGCTCTTCTTTCTTTTAAGCCATTCTTTGGAAGAATTCCTTTTCCTTCGTGTACTGTTTTTTATCTATTGGTAGTTTACAGTATTGCATAGAAAATGAAAATGAGATATAATAGGGCCGGGGATTTAGCTCAGTGGTTCTGCTGCCTGCCTTGCACAAGTGCAAGGTCCTGAGTTTGATCCCTGGTACCCAAAAAAAGAAAATAGGATATAATAATCTATATTTTTGTAATTATGATAATAGCAGTGCCTCGGGGGGAAGAAGTAAACAGATGGCTCTTCAGAGGCAAATAAACGAGTCCCCCAATCCATATGACTCTTATTCAGAGTATTTAACAATATGAGTAAAAAATGAAACTGTGAACCACAAAGAAAAAAGAAAAAAAGGACTAACTTACCTGATACCAACCTCAATTGTTATTTTCAGTGGATTTTTTTCAAAATTGTATTCTCCATTCCAGAAAGCAGTGTAAATATTCATCTCCTTAACTGAGTGTCACGAAGAATTAAACCTCTTCCCTTCCTAACTGAAGGGACACAGATGCTTACACTCCCTCAAATCTGTGAATGAGGACTGAGGAAAGAGTTGGGTAGGGTCACGGGTCCCCTGTGTCAGTGCCCTTCCAGTTCGCTAGCATTTTGTGAGCCTGCAGGCCCCAGGCCCCATCTGGGTCCTGGAGCGCCCCTGCTGAGCAAGCAGGCACAGATAGAGCGAGTGTTCGAGTTGCGCTCACTTCCAGAGGCCCTCACACTTCGTTTCACTTCGAAGGCAACACCCGCACACCCCAGACCCCAGACCCCAGACCCTGGCCTCCGACAGGCATTTTCTGAGCTCTGGGAGACTTGGGCAACCTGAGGAAGTTCATTCCTGTGGACTCTGGTGTTGGACCCTTGATGCTCAGGCCATTCATAGAGCCCGGAAGTGTTATTGTTTTTCAGCATGCTCACCTGGTACACTGTGATCTCAAGTTTATGCCTCTTGTTTTTAGGAAAACTTTTTCATAGTTTTGCTTACAGAATTTTATTGGCCAACTCTGGTGCTTGATGGAGTCGGGTTTCTTTAAGAGGTTTAGGTCTGTTAACTTTTAATCCCATTGGGCCACTGTTGGTTGTGCTTTATCTAGAGCTTTTGTGTGCTGTGGCCCATCTAGAAAGATTTCTAATATTTAGATTTTGTCTTTAGAGTTAGTAGATGTATAAGGAACAGTAAGAATGGGGGAACACTCAGTCACATGGTATTTAAATAGTAATGTTAGTAATATTTTTCCTTTACAGATGCAGCAGCTTTTTTATGAGAATTATGAACAGAACAAGAAGGGGTACATTAGAGATCTCCACAACAGTAAAATTCACCGAGCTATCACATTACATCCCAACAAAAACCCTCCCTACCAATACAGACTGCACAGCTACATGCTCAGTCGCAAAATCGCTGAGCTGAGGCATCGCACAATCCAGCTCCACCGAGAAATCGTCCTGATGAGCAAATATAGCAGCACAGAGATCCACAAGGAAGACCTCCAGTTGGGCATCCCCCCTTCCTTTATGCGCTTTCAGGCCCGCCAGCGGGAGGAGATTCTGGAGTGGGAGTTTCTGACTGGAAAGTACTTGTATTCGGCTGCCGACGGCCAGCCCCCCCGAAGAGGAATGGACTCTGCGCAGAGGGAAGCCTTGGACGACATCGTCATGCAGGTGATGGAGATGATCAATGCCAATGCCAAGACCCGAGGCCGCATCATCGACTTCAAGGAGATCCAGTATGGCTACCGGCGCGTGAACCCCCTGTACGGGGCGGAGTACATCCTGGACCTGCTGCTCCTGTACAAGAAGCACAAAGGGAAGAAGATGACGGTGCCCGTGAGGAGGCACGCATACCTGCAGCAGACCTTCAGCAAGATACAGTTCAGGGAACACGAGGAGCTGGATGCGCAGGAGCTGGCCGACAGGATCAATCAGGACTCGGGCTCCCTGTCCTTCCTCTCCAATTCCCTGAAGAAGCTTGTTCCCTTCCAGCTCCCCGGGTCCAAGAACGAGCGCAAAGAGCCCAAAGATAAGAAGATAAACATCCTGATTCCTTTGTCTGGACGTTTTGACATGTTTGTGAGATTTATGGGAAACTTTGAGAAGACGTGTCTCATTCCTAGTCAGAATGTCAAGCTAGTCGTTCTACTTTTCAATTCCGACTCCAACCCTGACAAGGCCAAGCAAGTTGAACTGATGAGAGATTACCGTGTCAAGTATCCAAAAGCGGACATGCAGATTTTGCCTGTGTCTGGAGAGTTTTCAAGAGCTCTGGCCCTTGAAGTAGGATCTTCTCAGTTTAATAATGAGTCTCTACTCTTCTTCTGTGATGTTGACCTGGTGTTTACTACGGAATTCCTGCAACGATGTCGAGCAAATACAGTTCTGGGCCAACAGATATATTTCCCCATCATCTTTAGCCAGTATGATCCAAAGATTGTCTATAGCGGGAAAGTTCCCAGTGACAACCATTTTGCCTTTACTCAGAAAACTGGCTTCTGGAGAAACTATGGGTTCGGCATCACTTGTATTTATAAAGGAGACCTTGTCCGCGTGGGTGGCTTTGATGTTTCCATCCAGGGGTGGGGGCTGGAGGACGTGGACCTCTTCAACAAGGTTGTCCAGGCGGGTCTGAAGACGTTCAGGAGCCAAGAAGTGGGAGTAGTCCACGTCCATCACCCGGTGTTCTGTGACCCCAATCTGGACCCCAAACAGTACAAAATGTGCTTGGGTTCCAAAGCATCAACATATGGGTCTACGCAGCAGTTGGCTGAAATGTGGCTAGAAAAAAACAATCCAGGTTACAGTAAAAGCAGCAATAATAATGGCTCCATGAGGACAGCCTGATGTCCAGCTCTGCTGGAAAAGACATTTTTAATTATCTAATTTATTTTTCAAAAATTTTTTGTATGATCAGTTTTTGAAGTCCATACAAGGATATATTTTCCAAGTGGTTTTCTTACATAAGACTCCTTTAAGATTGAGCTTTTTGAACAAAAAATGTGATCAGTGTTTGCCTTTGAACACATCTTCTTGCTGAACATTATGTAGCAGATCTGTTAAAGCCTGACTTGAAACGTACCTGATGAACAGAACTTTTATGTTTTTTACATTTTTTCCAGACCCCTTCTCTGCAGTCCTATGCAGAAAACGTAAACAACATTCCTACGAAGCATCATTGTGATGGAAACACTGTAACTCTGGTAAATGCTCTTTTGTGCCGGTTAGCCTTGCAGATTCTACCTTTGATTTGGTTTGGTTTGGTTTTAACAACAACTTTTTCTTTAAAAAGCCAATATGTGTTCCACTTGTAAAAAAGGAAACATGATAAGAGTTGTATCATTGTCCTCTGATTCTTTCCCCTAAACCGCACTCGACGGGTCAAGGCCAAGTAGGCGCCTGTAAGCGAGGGCTGGAGGAAGCCACAGCAGGCTCAGTGGTGGCTCTTCCTGCAGTTCCTTTGGCCCAGATGGACCTGGTGTGAATTCCAAGAAGGGATGGGCTTCTCCCTCTCTTCCTGACCCTTCTCTTTAGAGGGCAAATATTAATATTTAGAATGGCAAAGAAGAGTTATTGTAATAATCCTAATGTATGCAAGCTACACAAATGAAAACACCCTCCTGAAAACACTAGGGAGAAACCGTTGGTTTGCTGCCTTCGTCCTGTCTGTGCTGAGCTGGTGGAGATAGTTACTTCATCCTTTAGTTGCTGTTGTTTTATCCTTTGTATCTGAAATCCCTTTAATTTATTGAATATCCTGGGTTTAGAGCGCTGCCATTGCCGAGTACCTGTTACTGGTATTTTTGTGCACCAGGAGTGTGGTTAGTATATTTTACTTGCAGTACACCAGTCTCCAAAGATTTCCTTTTGAAAATACCTTTCCCCTCCTTAATTTTCACATTCCTGTTTTACTAAAATATTCAGTGTTCTTCCACAGTTTTGGTGCTCATGTGTTTTGGGGACAAAAATGAATCTGTCATTACACCAGAATGTTTGTTTTCAACTCACAGATCAAATGTGCCTTAATAAAATTTGTTTTTGTTTAGATTTCAAACAGTTGATAGACTTGCCATTTTAATACACATCATTGGAGATCAACTTATTTGTAAATAGCCTGTTGCTCATTTGGAAAAATAAACCAGTGGACAATATTTTTCTATTGTACTTTGCAGAACCATTTTGTCTCATTATTCCTATTTTATCAGGAGAATTATGTTACCTTTACAGAGTAAAACTTAGACTCAAAGTTTTTCAAGTTCTTTGGGTGAAACATTTTTGTGGACTGCAGTTTGAGAGTGAAACAAAACTGACTTTGAAATGCCTCTTCCTCTATGTTTTCCTTGAGTAAAGTTGTCTTTTGTTTGTTCTCCATCAGCTTGCAGACTCCAGTTCTTGAAAACAGGTCTCCAAGCCAGTCCAGGCCCTTCTCTGGCTTCTCGGTACAAATTCTCCTTCCTGGCCTGAGATCTGTACTTGGCTCGTGTCCCATGTGATGCTCTGTGTAAAAACGTTCTCAGGGTTTCACTACACGATCCAAAAGCAAAAAAAAAAAAAAAAAAATTTTTTTTAATTAATTTTTTAAAAGTAGTGTGATCTCTGATGCCAAGGGCAGCAAGCCTTTGTGAATGAGAATTACACTCCTGGGAGAGGTATTTACAGTGTAATGACAGTTAGGTCCAAGCATAATAACATCGTGCTCACAGAAAGAATTGCTGTAATTCTGCCTAACTGCCATATACTCTGCGGGATTGTTTAGTTTTCTTGGAAAAAAGCAGACATTTTATTCTCTAGTAAGGAAGAGCATAATCCACATCGGATGACAGTGTCATGTAAATTCTCTTATTTATCCTAACAGTGGACTGTAGGGATTTGCAAGGACAGGTTGCATACAGCAGCCCTACTGAGCTGAATGTCCATCCAGCATGTTGGCAACTCTTGCTTAAACTCACCATTTCCTTCCCTAATCCTCTTCCGGATGTCGGTGCTGATGTCTGTGCATTGAATGCTGCCTCCCCTGGAGCTCTTGGGCTCCTCTCCCAGCTCCTCCCCAGCATTGCTTAGACGCTGCCCGCTGGCCTCCCATCACTCCAGAGCCGTCCTGCCGGAGTGTGGACTCTAGTTCTCCTGGCACCCAGGCCCTCCTCAGCCTGGCCACCACCCCTGTGTCCTTCCCCCTGCTCCGCAGGACCCTTGCTCCAGCCAGACTCGCTCCCCATTGTGGGGCTTTTGTCTCTGCTGCTCAAGCACCTGCTTTACCGCAGTGCTGTAACTCCGGAGCCAGAACTCCCATCGTCTACTCTGATGCCACCTTGGACCCCTGCTGTGATTATTGGACGGAGTCCTGTGCTTGTACAGTGACTTCTCGCTCACTAGACCCCTGGAGGGCAGGCCTGGGTCTCTTGTTCTGGTAGTCCCCTCTGAGCTTGGGCATTGTGGCACCTCTTCTCCCTTCCCCACCTGCTCAGCCTCCCACTGAGTGCTCCCATCCGGCCTCCCCGTAGTCTGCCATCAACCAATGGGCTGGGACCTGGGGCCCTCACCATGGGCCCAGAAATCAGCCCTCCCCGCCTTGAAAGCTTTCTGTTTATATCCCTGTCTCATCTGTTTCTTCCTGCTTTGTCTTAGCACACACATAGAGCCTCAGGTTTATTTGTGACCTTGCAGGGAAGTAGATGTGTGTCGGTACGAATTGTGTATAGATAGCATTTTTTAAATTTATGGACACAAATGAGGGAACTCTTCAGGCTTAGGTGTGCACTCCCTGGCGGAGCCCCTGACAGCCTCTTCAGCTGCAAGGCAGAAGGAGCTGCGGCTCTGTTGGCTCTGAGGAGGTGTGTGGGGAGGGCAGGGCCAGCCAGCTTCCTGAGCATTACTAGATGCAGGAACCTTGCCCGGGGGAGCCAGGACAGCCTTGTCTTGTGGGGCCGACGGTGCTGGCAGACACTGCTAGCCTACACCTGGCCGGCACTGGTGTTCTGCGCCAGGATGAAACCAGAGCAAGGACATGGGCCTTAGCACCCCAAGACCCTCATGTTTGTAGCCGAGGGCCAGGCATCAAACAGCACAGGTCATGAGGCAACCTCAGTGCTGACCCTGACAGTGAGGGCGGGGTGTCCCCTTTGCTGGGTTTTCGAACAGGAAGGGGAAGTGGAAGCCCCTTCATGGGCCACCGATCAAGTCCCGGAGCCCTGTGGGCACAGTGTGTCTGGACCTCCTTCCTGCCCAGCCCTCTGCCACATCCTGCTTTACAGAGGTCTCCAAGTCTGGGCCTGACTCATTCAAGGGTACATGTGTGTTTTCTCCAGACTGCAGGTGTAAGGGCCACGCTTGGTACACACTTTACTCACCCACCATTTGTCACCATGTTTGACGCAAGGTAAATGACAGTCACGTTTTGTCTCCTTTCTGTGCCCTTGAGGGATAACTCAGAGGGCTGGATTTTCTTTGGAACTATCTCCACTGAGTAATCTCAGTGTGTTCATGGAGTCAAACGTGTGCGAGTGAGTCGCAGTCGCCGTACCCTGTCTCTTACACTAAGGGAGCCAGCGTGCTTTCAGAGGCATCACGCGTGTTGCTGGGGTCTTCCTTTCCAGACCCTTTCTCCAGGAAGGGGACACTGCAGGGCTCCTGTGCACTGGACACTTAGCTGTAGCTAAGGGGCTCTGCCTAAACACCCAATAACTAAGATCTCTGTGTTTGTTGTCAGTGTGGGAACCACGGTACTGGCCTCCTGGGCCGCACAAACGCCTGCCCTGGGGATTAGGCCGAATCACTGCTGTACAAAGTACTGTAATCTGCTGCAAAGGAGCTTAAGTGCCACACGACCAGGGGACCGGGTAGGTGTCTCTCAATGACTGCACCCCGCCTCCACTCACCTAGGTAGGCCCCACGTTACTTCGAGAGCCCTTGAAACAGATGTTTCTTCTGTGTCGCTTGAAAGGCAAAAGCTTGTAATGGATCAAGTGACAGCAATTTATTCTGTTAGGACTTCCAGTGGGAAGAAAAGTACTTGGTGGTGGCACCCGGCACTCTGGTAGGCTGAAGCAGGAGGATTACAAGTTCAAACCCAGGCAATTTAGCAAGACCCTGCCTCAAAATTTTAAAAAGCGAGGAGGTGGCTGGGGATACAGTTCAGTGTATAATGCCCAGTACCGAACAAAAGAGAAAGAGAAAATTCTTGCATTAGTTTTCCCATGCTTCAAGTTTTGTTTAGGCTTTTATAGGGAAGTAGGTGAGCAGGTGGGTCAGTCAGACTAGGGGCTGGCTTGTCACTGATGCAGTTAAGCCACGTCAGTATCTGTTGTCAGGTATTCTTAAGTGCATTTAGTTTACCATTAATTACACTCTTGAGTGTCTTCGTGTCTTACTGATCCAGACAAGTTTTGTCGTTTAAAAAACACTTTAAAAAAATTCTACTTACACATTCTTTAAAGTAGTAAGTGGTCAGTTATGCCTGACTGCTTTTTAATGAGAAAATGTAATAGGAAATTGATCAAATCATTTAATAGTGCCAGTTAGGGAAGCTATGGAATCTGCTTCAATGAGGGTGGTGTTACCTGCGAGGAGTTTCCGTGCGACAAGGGCGAAGTTAAGGCCCCTGGGCTGCCTCCTCCTCGCTCCACTCAGTGATTCATCCCAAGCCCTCACACTGAAGCCACTGCTCTGGGCAAGCTGGCTTGCTGCTCTATGTACATTCCCGTGGAGAGAAAAAACCCCTTCTAGCCTGCCTTCAAAGTGACCATTGGAGACATTAATTCTGAATTAAATTTAGGTCTTTCTTGAGGCAAAAGCTTACTTCTCGTCATGCAAGTAAAGAGGAGTCTTGTTCGTGTGCTCCAAAAGCCGTCTGCTACCCTGCAGTCTGAAGCTAGAAATGAACTCTTTCTGAAAATGCACCTTGATTGATCCCATTGGTATTGAGAAGGAAGCATTTTGGATGTTTAAATGAATTGTTTTCTCCATTATAAGTAACAATGTAACCACAATATATGGGAAAGTGTATATAGCTGGCCCGTATCTAAGAGTTCTGCATCCACAAATTCAACCAATCTTGATTGAAAGTGTTTAGGGGGAAAGTTGCATCTGTACTATGTACTGGCCCTTTTCCTTATTATTCCCTGAAGGATACAATGTAACAACTACTCACAGAGCATTTACATCATATCAGTTGTATGTCATCTAGAGATGATTTAGAACATAAGGGAGGATGTGCGTAGGCTGTACACAAATGCTGCACCATTTTAGTTAAGGGACTTGAGCAGCCATGGATTTTGATATTGGGGTCCTGGAAGCAATCTCCCATGATTTTTTTTTTTTTTTTTGAGACAGGGTCTCACCGTGTAGTTCAGGCAGGCCTTGAACTCGTGGCAATTCTCCTGCCTCAGCCTCCTGAGTGCTGGACTCACAGGCATGTGTCACCACACCTGGCTCTCTCCCGTGGATTTTGAGGGACAGCAGTATACATGGGGAAGGAAGGGACCATAGTCTCTAACAAGCCCATTCCCACTCTGGCACATTCTTTGGGGGGATTTTGTATGTACATAGTGTAATAGTACACAATGTAGCACCCTGTTCTTTTTCCCTCCACAATACACAATGTCTAAAGGCTGCCTTCTTCCTAGAGTGAGGGTTCCCCTACAATGTGGCCTCTCCAGTACTCTGTTTTCTCATCTTGAATAGCCCCTCAGAGTATCTTTTGTACACAGCCCTTTTCATATTTCGGGTCACTGATAGATTTCCAGACGTGGTTCATCAGCTACCAGGGCTGAGTGACTTGGTGTCGGGACCCGATGGGTAATGGGGCCCTGGATGGGTTTCCAGTTTCTCATGGACAATAAAGAATCGGACGTGGCGTGGTGCTGAGAGTGAGCGGGCTTGTGCAGTGGGAAGGAAAATGACACAAGTGCTTGAGGGTATTGGGTTTAAGGATTTAAAATGTTGGGCCGGGGATTTAGCTCAGTGGTTCCAGCGCCTGCCTTGCAAGCACACGAACCTAAGTTTGATCCTCGGTACCAAAAAAAAAAAAAAGAATTTAAAATGTTGGGGTGGGTCTAGGGTGCCTCCCGTTGGGCCTTCCAGAATGTGACTGACAGGGTGCTTGACAGGGTGCTGAATCGTGTCAGCTATGTCTATGTCAGTAAGATAATACAGTTGGGGCTGTGATGCCACTCGACACCCCAGGGCCAAGGGGCACCCCCCCACCACCACCCGCCGTCCTAAGGCCTACTGCCTGGATAGCTGGCCTTGGAAAATGGCGTCTTTCCCATAGTTCACTGTGATACTTGGGTGTGTGAGGCACAGTCTATGTGCACGAACCTTCAGTGAGCTCTGAGGGAAGAAAGAAGATTAGGTGCACATGGGTCCTGCTTTGGGACTTGGGAACTTTCCAGGTGGGCTCAGGGGTGTTTGATTTTCTTATCTCTGCCTCTGGGTACCAGGCCTTAGGACCCAGTGGGGTCGGCTGGCCTGGGGTGCTGAGTGGAGGGGAGTGGTCTCATAGCCCCAGTTGTACTGTCTATTACTGACAGAACCCTAAGTCATCCAGTGTTTTATTTGGTCATTGTTGACATTCATCCCTTCTTGCATTTCTAATAAAACCTTTTAAAAGTAAACTCGAACAATGAGATGACCTTGAAGAAATACTATGAGAATATTGCACACAATACCCTGGTGACATTGCCCTGGGGAAATGTCAAGGCCACGCCACAAACCCAGCTCTGTGGCTGCAAAACTTGAGTCATGACAAAGTGAGAAAGAAGGCAGACATACAGCAATGATTCAAGGAGTGAGAAAAGGCAAGTTCTGACATAAGGCCTCTGGGAATGAAGAGCATCCGGTTCCAGGCCACTGACACCTCCTGGGAGATGATGGGAAGAGGTGCAGGACAGAAGTGGCTAGCTGAAGATAAGGGTGGCTCTTTCCAAACGGCACAGGGGCAGGGAGGCTGGGCAAGGCGTAGGGGTGACTAGAGTCACTCGATTCCCCCGGGAAACCAGAAGTAATTTCTGGTGGGAAAAGTACATTTGCAAACAGATGGCAGAGGACTTTGATACTCAAAGATGAAACTGCTAACCCGTGTTCCCTGCCAGTTTTGAAGATTGTTGATGTATTTTATAGAAAGTCACTATATTTGGCTTTGTGCTAAGGCATAGGATGTTCTAAGATAGCTAAGGAGTGTTTTGGCCCTGCATAGGTTAGGAGTCACAGGCATTGGCAGTTCCACCATGATCACTTCTATAGGAGAGGCAGGTGATGAAGGGAAGATAAAGCACACCCATGCCTGAAAAGGACAATGCCCCCCAGCACCAGTGAGCTGGGGATCTGAGACAGGCCCTGGTTCCCGGGAAGCCACTGTTAATAACCGCACCTTAGCCACTTTCCAAGGCCTAGAGGAGCCCGAAGGTCTGAAGTCACTTGGTAATGACCGGTTTGCATTATGATTCACAGCCCTTCTTTAAAATTAGATTGGGGACGAGCCTTTCTCCCAAGAGGAGGTGCCTTCCAACAAACACCCGCAGGCCCAGTTGCTCGGAGGTGGGTTGCCAGTGCAGTGACCGGGCCACGTCCTCAGGAGGATGTGACTTGTATGTTCCACCAGTGTGGCAGGATCAGAAGGCCCTGTCCAGCCCCAGCTGGTTTCCTGTAGGTCCGCCAGCAGTTGCTGGGCAGCCTTGGCCTCTCTGTCTGGCCAGAAGTTGGGTCTCTGCTGCCAGGTCTCCCCTGGAGCAAAGAGGATGCTTGGCTCCGCTTCCCAGCTGATTCAGGGGCCCTCCCATTAGCCCGTGGCCCTGGGTTAATGGCTTGCAGAGCCATCTCACCCCACTACCCTCTAGCCCAGGGCTGGGTGCTGTGGCCTTTCCCTCCAAGTCCCCCTGGCCTCAGCCAACTGTGGCCTAGTTCGGGGGCAGATGGGTTTGTCACAGGTTGCTCCATTTCGTGCCACAGGGGTGCTCTCATTTTCCAGCTCTGTGTGTCCCCTTTCCTCTGCCTTCCCCGGCCATTCCAAATTAGGAGGGACATACCCACAAGCTGCCAGACTTGGGAGAAATTGTGGCACACATATTTTCACAGGTCTGGTACTGAAACACTGCAGGTTGTCTTAAAAGGAACTGACCGAGAAAACATGAGGCACCAGCTCTGAAGATGGGTGCTGTGCAAATTGCATCTGTGTGCAGATAGTGACATCAGAAACACAATTCCTGCTCGGGACAAGAAGTCATTGTTCCGACTCTGAATGTGAGCAGGTATCTGTTACTGCTAATCTAGGAATTTTGCCAGTCTGCATGCTGCAGTGTTCCTGCAGCACTCAGTTCAACATCGCTCTGTACGGGCTGTGGGCTTCAACATGGCTCCAGATGCATTAGCTGTGTGGGAAATTCCAGAATAGCAGGGCCCAGGTTTGACAGAATGCGGCTGGAGACTGCAGTACTGTGAGGCGTTTCCCTGTTTCTCATTCTATAGGCCTGTGAGGTTTTGGGGAGAAGGTGGTGAATAAAGACACTGGGTCGATAGGATGTTGTTTGAGTTGGCTCTGGAGAAGGAGGCAGAGCCTCGGAACCAGCCCAGCCTGGGTTTGAATCAGTGGCAGGCCGGAGCTGGCTGGGACTGGACCGAAGCTGATTCCCCACTCGGCCCTCAGTGACATCACTCTGGAGCCCGAAAGGAGCTGGGGCGGAGTACTTTTATTTACGCTGCAGGAAATGGCAAATGCTTCAAGCTTCAAAGCAAGTTTTTCTTTTTTTAAAATTGGATTTACCACACAGTATTGGTTTGGATCAGCTCCCCAGATGCTGGGCCAGGTCCTCTGCTGATCTGCCTGCTCACAGCTGTGTGACATCAGACAGATTTCATGTGCCAGAGCTCGGTTTCCTCCTCTGTAAAATGGACACAGTTATCCATCATCCCCGGAGCCTGCAGAGGACTGATGGGACCTGGCTGTCCTCCTGTGACTTCGTGTCGGGTACAGCACTGCTCTCTGCACTGTCTCCCCACCCCCTGAAAGTCAGATGCTTGAGACTCTGTCCAGACCCACATCGAGTGACTCATCAAATCTCATGAATCCCTCCTGGGTAACGTCACCAGAGTGGCGCCTCTCTGAGCCTATCATCGCCTGACAAAGCTGCACCAACAGACATGCCAGGCCCATTTTCTTTTATCGAGTCCAGCATTTTCCTTAATAGGGCAAAAAAATCAGATCCTACCTGATTGACCTGCTCAGACACTCCCTGCCCAGACTTCTTGGCCTGACTGCCTGGAGCTCTGCTGCAGTGGTTCTCCCGACATTGCCAACCACTCTGTGCCAGCCACACCTCCACCCCATCACCATACCCCGCCACCCTCCCCTGCTGAAGCGGAAACCAGGGCATGCTCAGGACCTGAGTTTGGCCTGCCTGGCATCCTTGCGTGGAATGCCCATCTCCTCAATCCTGAGACCTTCCAGGTTCTGGGAAATCCCACTCTCTCAGTCCTGACTTTCTGGGACGCTCAGGCGGTTTTGGTTGTGCCTCTTCCTATGATACCTCAGGGCCCCTTCCCACCTGCTGTAGTAGGTTCTAGTCTTTAGCTAGGGACTTTACATCTCCGTCGGCTAGTTGCCTGGTTGCCACACCCCACTGGTCAAGACCAAGGCTCTCTCATCTTTGGGATCCACCAGGGATCTGGTAGGTCATGGTTGGCAGCCAGTGTTATCTTTACACTGCATGGGATATTTTCCAGAGGATCATACGACCTAAAATTAAATATTTCTCCAACAGCTAGGACTTACAGTTTTTAGGTAAAAGCAATCAAACAGATCTCAGCAAAGAACAAGAACCTCGCTGGTGGTCCCAGCTACTCAGGGGGTCTGGGGCAGGAGAGTCACAAGTTTGAGCCCAGCCTGGGCAGCTTAGTGATTTAGAAAAGCCTGTCTCAAAAAACAGAAAGGGCTGGGAATCAGTTCAGTGAGAAAGCCCTGGTTCAATCCTCAGATTCCCAGAACCTAGCCAGGTGTGGTGTCACGTGTCTGTGATTCCAGAACTGGGAGGGCTTAGGCAGGAGGACTGTGAATTCGGGGACAGCATGAGCTACTTAGTGAGACCCTGTTTCCTAAAGCAAGCAGAAAAAGGACTTTACTTCATAGACAGGGAATGCTTTCCCCCTGGAACCCTAAAGTCAGCGTTTTTATGGAACAGTTACTAAGTGTGAGGCACTTGATAGATGTCACCTCATTTACCACTCTCTCGATCCCTGTGAGATCACTATTTTTTTCTCAGTTGCAGTTGAAGACTGAAATCCCAAAGAGTTTAGGCAACATGGCCAAGGTCACAGGGCTAATACATGGCAGATGCAGTGTCGACACCCCATCTTGTTACAAATAGTTTATCTTGTTTATTTTTCTTTGCCTTTTTAATTATTTTTATTAATACATTTTATAATGCATAATGTTTATATTCCTTGGGTGGAGCTGGTACATGTACCTAATATATCTTAATTCCTTTTTTCTTCCTCTTTCCTGTCTCTCCCTCTCTCTCCCTCCATTCTTTTCTTTTTTTTTTTTTTGGTACTGGGGATCGAACTTGGGACCTTGCACTTGTGCGGCAGCACCAGAACCACTGAGCTAAATCCCCGGCCCCTCTCCCTCCATTCTTGGTTCTCTGCCCATGTGAGAAAGGTCTATGTCCCTACTTCCTGTTATCTATTTTTATTTAGCTCTTTATAATTTGGGTTTCTCATATAGGAGAAAGCATATGATATTTAAGCTTGTCTATCTGATTGATTTCTTTCACTTAACATTATGGTCTCAAGGTGCATCAGTTTTCCTACAAATGACTCAAGTTTCTCTTTCCTTACGGCAGAGTAGTAGTGGTGTGTAAACACCACTTTTTTTTGATCCATTCATCTGTTGATGGACATATAGACTGCTTCCAAGATTTAGCTGTTATGAGTTGTGTTGCTATAAACATGAGTTTGCATGTATCACTGTAATATAATGTCTTAACTCTTTGGGGAAGATCCTGGCAGGGAAATATTTGGGTCAAATCAAATTTCTATTTTCAGTTTTGTAAGGAATCTCCACACTGATTTCCATAGTAGTTGCACTGGTTTATATTCCTACCAACAATGTGGAAGCATTCTTTTTTTTTTTTTGGTACCGGGGATCGAACTTGGGTCCTTGAACTTGCGCAGCAGGCAGTGAAACCACTGAGCTAAATCCCCAGCCCTGGAAGCATTCTTTTTTCCCTGAAGCCTCTCCAGCATTTGTTATTATTCAACTTCCTGATGTGGCCATTCTTTCTGGGGTAAGATAGGATCTCAGTGTTGTTTTAATTTGCATTTCTTTAATGGCCAGCAATGCTGAACATTTCTTTGTGTATTTCTTGGGCATTTGTACTTCTTCTTTGAAGTGTCTTTTCATTTTACTTCCACATTTTTTGATTGGGTCTTTTATTTTGTAGGGTCTCATTTTTTTTTTTTTTGGTACTGGGGATCAAACTCGGGACCTTGCACTTGTGAGGCAGGTGGCGGTGGGTCTCATTTTTTGAGCTTCTTATCCTAGATATTAGTTCTCTGTCTGAGGAATAGCTGGCAAAATTTACTTCTGATTCTGTAGGTTTTTTCATTCTATTGGCTCTTTTGCTGTACAGAAGCTTTTGAATTTGATATGATCCCATGTGTTGATTCTTGGTACCATTTCCTGTGTGACTGAGGTTCTGTTCAAAAAGTCTGCCTACACCTATGACTTCAACAGTTTTACTATTTAAACTTTCAGCAGGTTAAGTGTTTTTGTTTTAACATTTAGTTCTTTGAACCATTTTGATTTTAGTTTAGTACATTGTGAGAGATCTGGGTCTAGATTCTATCTTCTAAATGTGGATAGCCAGATTTCCCCACCACATTTATTAAAGATGCTAGCTTTCCAGCAGTGTATATTTTTGGTCCCTTTGTCAAAGATCCAGTGGTTGAATGTGCTTAAGGTTGTTTTTGCATTCTCTATTCTGTTTCATTGATCTTCATTTCTGTGTTTGTGTCAATACCGTGTTGTTTTGTATCACTGTAGCTTTGCAATATAATTTCAAATTCAGTATAGTGATGCCTCTTGCTTTACTTTTTTTTTTTTTGGTACCAAGGATGGAACTCAGAACCTCATGCCTGTCAGGCAGGCGCTATGCCACTGAGCTAAATCCCCAGCCCACTTGCTTTACTCTTGTTACTCAGGATTGCTTTTGTTATTCTGAGTCTCTTCTGGTTCCGTATGAATGTTAGGATTATTTTCTCCAGTTCTGTGAAGAATGCTTTTGGTATTTTGACTGGAATTGTGTTAAATCTGTATATCAGTTTTGGAAAGTATGGCCATTTTAACTATGTTGGTTCTGCCTACTCAGGAACAGGGGATATCTTTCCATTTTCTGATGTATTCTTTAACTTCCTTTTTCAGAGTGCTATCATTTTCTTTGAAGAGGTCTTTTATTTTCTTAAGTTAATTCCTAAGTATTTAATTTTTCTTAGTGCTATTGTGAATGGTATTTTTTCTAATTTCTTTCTCAGTGGGTTCATTGTTCATGTACAGGAATGCTATTGATTTTTGTGTGTTGCTTTTGTATCCTGCTGAATTTGGTTATTAATTCTAGGTGTCTTTTGGTGAATTTTTCGGGGTCTTCTATGTAGAGGATCATGTCATCTGCAAATAATGATAATTGGACTTCTTCCATATCCCTCTTGTTTCTTTTCCTTGACTGATTGCTCTGGGTAATGTTTCAAGGACTATGTTGAACAGGAGTGGTGACAGTGGACATCCTTGTCTTGTTCCAGATTTTAGAGGGAAATCTTTCAGTTTTTCCTCATTTAATATGATGTCAGCCATTGGTTTGTCATAAATGGCTTTTATATGATTGAGATAAGATCCTTCCATGCCTGTCTTCTTCAACATTTTTATTATGAATGGACATTGCATTTCATCAGAGGATTTTTCAGCATCTATTGAGATGATCATGTGTTTTTGGTCCTTGCTTCTATGTATTATGTTCATTGATTTGTGTGTGTTGAACCATACTTGCACCCCTGGGATGAAGCCTACTAGGTCATGATGTATGATCTTTTTGATGATTTGTTGCATTCTATTTGCCAGTATCTTGTTGAGGATTTTTGCATCTATGTTCATGAAAGCGATTGGTTGATAGTTTTCTTTTTTGGCTGGATCCTTCTCTGGTTTTAGAATCAGAATAATGGTAGCTTCCAGGAATGACTTGGGAATACTCCTTCCCTTTCAGTTTCATTAAAGAGCTTGAGGGGTATTGGTGTTAGATCTTCCCTAAAGTTGTTGTAGAATTTGGCAGTGAATCCATCTGGACGGGGCTTTTCTTAGTTGGTAGGTTTTTCTTCTTTAATTACTGCTTCAATTTCATTGCCTGTTATTGGATTATTCAGAGTTTTTAAATCTTCTTGGTTCTGGTTTGTAATTCATAGGTACCTTGGAATCTATCCATTTCTTCTGAATTCTCCAATTTATTGACATACAGGTTTGTGAAATACTGTAATTCCTAATAACCTTTTTTATTTCAGCAATATCTATTGTGATTTCATCTTTTTCATTTCTAATTGCATTGATTTGGGCCTTTCTCCTCCTTTTTTGGTTAAATTGGCTGACAGCTTGTCTATTTTGTTATTCTTTCAAAGAACTAACTCTTCTATTGGGCGATTCTTTGTATTTTCGAAGGGGTTCTCAATTTCATTGAATTTTGCTCTGATCTTTATAATTGCCTTCCTTGTACTAGCTTTGGGTTTGAATTGTTCTTGTTTTTCTAGGACCTTGACGTATATCATTAGGTTATTTATTTGAGCTCATTCTCTTTTTGTGATGTGTGCATTCACAACTATCAACTTCCCTCATAGGACTGTTTCTGTTGTGTTCCATAAGCTCTACTGTGTTGTACTGGTATCATCATTTGGTTCTAGAAACTGTCTTATTTCTTTGATTTTTTTCTGTAATTCATTGTTAATTTAAGAGTGTATTGCCAAGCATAGAACCGCTTTCCTGTAATCCCAATACTTGGGAGACTTAAGTAGGATGATTGCCATCAGTTGAGGCCATCCTGGCCTACATAGTGAGGTCAAGTCCAGCCTGCACTACAAAGTGAGACTCTGTCTCAAAAAATCAAAATAAGAAAGACTGAATTGTTTAGTTTCCATGCATTTGCATAATTTCTGTATTTTCTTTTGTCATTAATTTCTAGTTTCATTGCACTATGATCTGATAACATGCATGGTATAATTTCAGTTCTTTTACATTTACTTAAGCTTGCTTTATTGGCTAGTATGTGGTCTGTTTTGGAGAAAGTTCCATGTCCTGCTGAGAAAAATGTGCATTCTGTTGTTGTTGGATGGAACGCTGTAGATATCTATTAAATCCACTCATTTGAAGGTTTTGTCCAACTCTAATATTTCTTTGTTGATTTTTTTGGTCTATTTAATCTATTCGTGATAGTGGGGTATTGAGGTCCTTCACTGTAATTGTGTTGTTTATCTGATCTTTTATGCCCAATAGTACTTGTTTTATGAAGTTGATGCGCTGTTGTTCGGAGCATAAATGTTAATAATTGTTATCTCTGCCCATTGGATTGTTCCCTTAACCAATATGTAGTGACCTTCTTTGCCTGCTTTGATCAGTTTTGGCTTGAAGTTCATTTTGACTGAATATAGGATAGCTGCACTATTTTTTTTCTGGATTCCCATTGTGTGGAATATTGTTTTTCATCCTCTAATTTTTAGCCTATGAGTTTCTTTTTGGGTTAAATGTGTTTCTTGTATGCAGCATACTGCTAGATTTTATTTCTTGATCCATTCTGCCAATCTGTCTTCTGATTGGGGAATCAAGACCACTCATCTTGAGAGTTATCACTGATAGGTACTGGCTTATTCCTATCATTGCCTTCTTTTCCTCTTGCTGATTTCCTATCTTTCCATTCTATTAACTGCTCACCCCACCTGGTATATTCATTTTACTAGGCCTTTTGTCATTGTTAGCTTCATTGTCTCTTTGTCAGGCCTGTGGTTTCTCCTGTAAGGTCTACATGGGGCAGGGGTTCAAGTGGACTGTTGGACTTAATGTTGACACTCACAGGGTCTGCTTGCTCTCCACAGAGAGCAGGGCCTGTGTCCTTCCTGGCCTGAACTTACACTTCTCAGGGAGTTTGTGTCTGGTGCATTCTTTCCCTGTGGTAGTCTCCTGTAGTTCTCTCTCACCCAGTCACTTTGGGAGGATAACACTGAAGTTCCTGAAGTTGCTGGCCAGGTCCATACTTTCTCCCAGGGTCTTCTGGCTTTCTGGGCTTACCTTCTCTCCCTGGGCATTGTCTTCATTCAGGATCAGGTTAGTTGGTTAGTCCATGCCTCTTCTGCCCTGTGCCAAGGGGAAGCAAAATGTAGAGCCAGTTTATTTTCGGTGGCACCTTGCACTGGGGGGATGCTGTGCAGCTGGCACAGGTCTGTTTACCTGTATCTTCTTCTCCTTGTAAAGAGCTGAATTTTAAAAACTATGTCTTGATCTATTTGGCATTGCCGTAACAAAGCACCTGAGGCCAGGTAACTTACAAAGAATAGAAGTTTATTTGGCTTACAGTTCTGGAAACCAGAAGTCCAAGACCAAGGCGACACAATCTGGTGAGGGTTTCCCACTCCATCAAAACATGACGGAGAGCACCGCAGAGGGTGAGCCAGAGCAGCACGCTATCTCTGGTCTCCCTTCTCTTAGAAAGCCAGTAATGCCATCGTGGGGATTTATTCTTGTGACCTCATCTAATTGGAGCCCAAAGACTTTACTTTCAAATAGCATCAATATATGAATTTGTGAATTAATTTTCCAACCTAGTAAAATAATTTTTTAAAAAATAGAGAAGACTTCTGAGAAGATAGCAGAATGGTAAGCAGCAACAAATTAAACTCTCCAAGATGTGGAATCCAGATACTTAAGAACTTGGGAAAGAAAAGAAAGAAGGAGGGGGATCCCTGGGACCCAGGAAGGATCTGAAAGGAAAAGTGGAGCCCACAGGGCAAGTGAAGAGACAGACCTCAATGCAGAAAGAGGAGGGGCAATCTGCACTTTCTCCCTGACTCCTAGCTTGTGTCATGAGAGAGAATCAAATCTACAGAGACACAGTGAATAGGGTAATTCCAGAGGCCTCCAGGGAGAAATGTACCAGTAGAACAGAGCAATAGATGCTGTACAGTACCACAGCTGGTGAGTGACTCCAGTCCAAGAGACTTCCATGTCCCCTGGAGAACATGCTTGGTCTGATGTCAGTTTAGGAAGAGGCCACCTGACCCCAGAACTCAGAGCAGCCATGGGTTGGCTTCATCTCAGAGCTCCCAGTGTTGAACTCCCGTAGTGACTGGGTGAAGGACAACTGCAGGAGATGCCCAGGGTCAGGGAATCAAGGTCAGGCCAGCAAGAGACACCCAGAGTGTTGTAGGCTGAGTAACTCAGGCCTCAACCCCACAACCAGAGGACAGGATCAGGCTGAACTTTTGTAGATTTGAAAGTACCAGAATCGGCACTCTGCCCTAATCCTGCTGCAGGCATGCTGGGATTATCCAGCGTAGATCTGGCTTCCTTTGTCTGTCAGCAAGAGCAGAGTCACACCCTGACCTGGACACTACCACAAAACTATGGACCC
This sequence comes from Heterocephalus glaber, assembly GCF_000247695.1. The sequence goes on from NW_004624768.1 coordinate 3,643,843, forward strand.
AGAAGATAACCAAAGGCTTGAAATCAGAGGCATTTCTCTTTTTTTTTTCCTTTGCTTTTGATTTTGTTGTTATTCATTTGGTTTTCTTAGTTTTTGATTGTTTTTGTTTTTCCATGAGTGTCAACATTGTTTTTTAGTTTTTTTGTTTTGTTCTTGTTTTTGTTTTTCCATTTTTCTTTCCCTCTTGTCTCCTTTACCAGTTTCCTGAGGCTTGAGTAATCTTCCTTTATCCTTCAGCTTTGATTCTAATCTCTTTCTCTTCTTTTATTTCTCAATATTTTTCCTCTTATTCCTTCAAAATCTTCTCTTAGGGTAGAATTGTTCTATTGAGTGGATATTTACTGTATATAATTGTCTGATTTGTCTTAGATCTTGTTATATAACTATAAATCTTATACCTATGGTTAAAGTTGGCAAATTATTAGTTATCACAGTTTGTCATTTTCTAGTCTGTGCTTGATGCTATTGTTAGTACTGATTGTACTATTTTAGCAAAGGTGACATAGTTGTAATCAATTGATCTTCCTTGCATGCCTATACCTAGATTGTCTCAGGGTCATAAACAGTACTATAGTCCAGTGCCAAAGAACTGGATGCTAGGCCAAACAGACGGCAACCTTTCACCCCTAATAAATTGGGACAGACTCAAAAGCCAAAAGCCAAAAGCCAGCTACACCTAGAAGACATCTCTGAAAAAGTTATCATTTCCTCAAGAGGTCTCAATACTAGTAATAAAGCCACTTACCTACTTGTCAATAAGAAAACTACTACCGGCCCATGGGAATGGGCCAAAGTTTTGAACAAGTATTCGGTCACAACAGAAGCCTACATGGCTAATAAATGTGAAAAGATACCCAATTTCATTAGTAAGCAGGACTGTACAAATTAAAGCCACAGTTAGATGCATTATACATCATAGAACTGGTACAGATTTAAAGTATGATTGGGTTGGGGATTTAGCTCAGTGCTTCCGCTGCCTGCCTTGCAACCGCAAGGACTTGAGTTTGATCCCTGGTACCAAAATAAATAAATAAATAAAGTATGATGATCCCTGGTGGTGTTACTGAGGATGTAGAGGAAAGGGAACTCATTTAGTCCTGGCAGAAGTGTGTGCTGGTATAAATACTTGAGAAACCAGTTTGGCACTGTCTGATCAAGTGACAGCACATACACTCCACAATTTAGCAATTCCACTCTGAAGCTTTTACCCAACAGCAATGCAGGGCACGTGCACTTAGCTTCACATGCAAGAATATTCATAACAGGGCTGAGCATGTAGCTCAGTGGTAGGGCTTAAAAAGCCCTGGGTTCAATCCCCAGCACTCCCCCCCCAAAGGTACACAAACAGTAAAAGTGGATGAATAAATTAAGGTATATTATATGTTGTATATAACACATATACTTATACATTTATATATTTACGCAAAGAAATGCTATTTAGCAATGAAAACTAACAAACTTGCTGCACTTAGCAATAGATGAATCCCGCAGACAAATGAGCAAAGGAAGCCAGCATAAGAAAGTTACTGTCTGCTTTCATTTACGTAAGATCCAAAGAACAGTCCAACTACATATCATCTAGAGATGAATGAGAGGATAGTGAGACTAAGAAAAGCAAAGAAAGAATGGCATCACATTAGTACAGTGATTGAATCCTGAAGGGCAGGCTATTGGGGTGCAGCAAATATTTCTTTATCTGATGTTCACATTATTTAAACTGGGTATATGTTAATGACCTCTTTTATATTCAATAACTGTCTCACAAAAGCAATGAATTAAAACAAAAAATGGGCCTCAGTAAGTAGCTCAGTAATAGAGAGCTTACCTAGCTGGGTTTGATCTCCAGTAATGAAAGAAACAAATAAAAAATTGACTTCAAAACTGACCTCCTGAAGACAACTCTACACTATGGGAAAATGTTCACTTAGAACTGAGAATAAAAAGCAAGCTATAAAATTATACACAGTGTGACCTCAGTGTAGAAGAAAGAGAACGTGCATATCCACAGAAAATGTCTAAGTGGAAAGACCTCAAAAATGTGAAGGGTTATACTTTCCTTTTGTGTACTCTCCAAATTTTCTGCATTAAACAGATGTTAATTTTGTTGTTCTAAATAGGGAGGGAGTAAATGTTATTTAAATTCTATGTGCATAAGTCTGAAATAAGGCTTACCAACTTATTTCCATCAATTAGAATTCCAAGTGGGAAATGGAAACCACTCCAGCATTTCCAGCATTAAGGCATTTAATAGAGAAGCTGGGGGTGCTGAACAAAAAGTACTGTGAACCGAGCGACTTGAGCAGCACAGAGTTAGTGTCTCACAGCTCTGGAGGCTGGAAGTCTGAGAGTGTCAGCAGGGTTGTTCCTTCTGAGGATAGGAGGGGAGAGTGGTTCTGGGCCTCGCTCCTCGGCTTGTGCGCGGCTGTCTCCTCTCCGTGTCTCTGTGTCCATATCTCTCCTTTTATTAGGAATCCTGCCATATTGCATCAGAGCCCACTCTACTCCAGCATGGCTTCAGATCGGCTAATTACATCTGTCGTGTCCCTGGCTCTAAATAAGGTCACATTCTAAAGGACTAACAGTTAAGGCTTCCAACATGGGAATTTGGAAGGGAGGCAGGCACAATTTAATTCTTAACTGTGTTGTTTAGGGTTTTCCAAAAAGTGTGTCTATAATGAGGGGGAGGGGGAGATCTGAGATTCCCTGCAGATAAGTTACAGAGACCTTGGGGGCTGCTGTGTTGGCCCTCGGGAGGCAGGGACACACAGGATGTGGGTAAACTGTCACAGACCGGTTCTGAGAATATTCTCGCAAGCGATCCCTTTGTTGACAGCAGGCTCCGCAGCCCACATAAAACCCTTTCCTCTCCCCAACCCTGCCACCAGGGACTCTTCTATGGGGCAGAGGCAGGCCCCCTGCGCTGTCCCCTCCCCTGTTACCCTTCTTTTGCTGAGTCCAGCTGCCACTTGGCAGGAGCTGGTCCCTGGGGCTGGGGGTTCCCGTGCCTCTTTATCATTGTGGATAGAGCTGGTTTGAGCCTTGGAAAGCATTCGGACAGCAGAGAGGCCCCAAGGGAAACTGATCTCTTTATCTTGACCAGTAAAGGGTTGGCCTCAGAGCTGGGACACATGTCTGTCTTCCTCCCACAGATGCGGCGGTATCCCCAGACAAGAATGGGGCCTCGCCACACAGGAAATGGCTCTGAAGAGGCCAGCCTCAGGAGGACCCGGCCCTGCTTCTCCCTGCTGGGACTGTCCCTGTGAATGATAAGCAGTCATCCCTGGCCAGGCGTCTGGGAGCAGAGCCACATGGTTCCCAGGGAGGGTTTCTGGTTTCCCTCCAGGCAGGTGTTGGCAGGGATAATGAAGAAGCCTTTGTCCCCGCTGGTCATTCCAGAGCTTGGATTCTGTGGCTGGCCAGGTCCCAGAGATGCCGGCTGCTTTCCTCTGGCAGAAGAAGCTGCTCTTTTCATGTGCAGATGGTCCCGCTGCAGGACACCTCCGTCATGGGGAGAGTGAGCTGGCAGGAGAGTTCCCCTTCCCAGAGCAGGACAGTGGCTGGATAGAAATGGCCTTGAGGTCACCGTGTTTCAGCTCCACACTGGAGACTGTCCCCTGTGGTGGAGATCCTTCACCATCTCTTTCATCATTTGTTCCTCTCTCTTCTTTCCTTTCCTCCTCAAAGCGATGTGAGGACAAGATGGCTCTGGAACCCTTTCTCTACACTGCTGCTTAACCTTCCCTTGCATCCTGCCATACTCTGCTCAAAACCTCCCCTGGGTTCCTAATGCCAAGGGTGCTTCTCCAACCATGGTGCTCAAGCCTGCCTGCAGTCAAGAGTGATTGGGACCTTCCTGGTTCCACCACAAGGGCAGAAATCAGATCATGGTGCTGGAATGCATGGACCTGAATCTTACCCTGCAGGGGATCTTGTTTTTACGTGTGTGCGGGCGTGTGCATGTGCGTGTGATCCATCCCATATATAATTGTAGTAAAGTATACATAATTTAAAATATACCATCTTAACCTTTTTTATTAGGGATTGAATTCGGGGCCTTCCCATTGAGCTATATCCCCAGTCCCCTTTTTATTTTTTTATATTTGCTTTTTATACCGGGGATCCAACTGAGGACCTTGTGCCTTTAAGGTAGGTGTGGTGCCACTGAGCTAAATCCCCGGCGCTTATTTTTTTACTTTGCAACAGTGTCTTATTAAGTAGCTAAGTTGCCCAGGGTAGGCTCAAAGTCATGATCCTCCTGCCTCAGTCTCTCCCAGAGCCCTGGGATTAAAGGCGTGTGCCACCATGCTGGGCTTAACTAATTTTTCAGTGTACAGGTCACGGACATTAAGGGTTGCCACAGGCTGAGTGTTTGTGTTCCTCTAAAATCCACACTCCTGGTGCGATGCTATCAGGAGGAGGTGGGGGGAGCTTTGGGAAGTGATCAGGGTTTGACAAGGTGGTAGGGATGAAGCCCAGTGAATTAGAGCCCCTCAAGGAGAGGAAGTGAGAGGTCTCTTTCCTTCCTTGGGCAGGCACTAAGGAAAGGTCTCGGGAACACACAAGAAAGGCCCTTGCAAGTCAGGGAAAGAGCTCTTGCCAGAGCCGCACCAGATTTGGACTTCCAGCCCCCAGAACTATGAGAAAATAGAGGTTTTAGGGGCCGTGTCGTCTAAGGGATCTGGTTCCAGCAGCAGAACTGACTCAGCTCTGTTCCCATGGCCGTGCTGCCACTGCCACCATCCGCCCACAGAAACTGTTCAGTTTGCAGAATGGACACTGTGCGCTCATCAAATCATAGCTCTTCATTTGCCCTCCTCCCAGCCCCTCGAAACCACCATTCTGCTTTCTCTACAGACCTGACAACTCTTGGTGCCTTGCGTAAGTGGAATTAATTGGTGTTCGTCTTTTTCTTACTGGCTTGTGACACTCAGCATCATGTCCTCAGTGTGAGGTCAGATGGGAAGAATGAGGCCTAACTGGCCTCCTTGGTGACACTGAGGAGGAAGAGGGCCTGCAAGCGTGCTGACACGCTGCCGGGAAAAGTTAAAATGCCTGGGGTTAAGTTGTTTACCCAGAGAAGTAGCATGGGGGTGGGAGACAGAGGAGTCCTGTGGAGCTCTAATTGCCCGAGCCCCTGTCTGAGTGAAGAAAGCCAAGGTCCACCAATCACTCGGGGCTCGATGTCGAAGGGAGACGTGAGCCCCTGGCCACCCAGATTTTACCTTGTTTCTGTGTCTATTTTTCATCTTTGTCACACCTCGGTCAGGTTCAAGCTCAACACCTAGGCTGGTTCCTACAGGGGCGTCCGAACAGGGCCCTGGTCAAGGAAGTCCCCCCGAGGAGGGAAGCCTGGAGAATCAGTGCCGGGGACTGCCGCAGCCGACAAACGGCACAAAGAGAGTGAAAGGTATAATAGATAATGTGAAACAGGAAGAAAAGGTCCAAAGGGGAAGGGGAAGTGGGGAGGCGGTGGGGGAAAGGAAAGAAGGGAAAGAAAAAATATGAGAAAAGAAGGAAAAAATGGAAACAAAGCTTTTGTAAATAGGGAGGGGTGGAGGGATGGGAGGGAGGGCAGGGGAAAGGGGAAAAAACAAGAACCAAGATAGAGCATATACAGATTCAATCATATCGTATACATCTCATATACAAATTCCCAATGATGAATGTGATCATAATGTACCTAAAATGCACCAATAAAGTTAATAAAAAATGAGAGAAAAGGAACATGAGTGCTCGTGGTGTCTCCTTATCAAAGATTGCTTAGACAGGCTGGGCTTAACGGAGAGCCTTTTGGGACACACGCATTTCCAATTACTATTCATCCTGACCCTGACAATCCACAACAAAGTGTTCACAAGCACAGACTTTTACAGTATAAGTGGCTTAAAGAATTAAAATCCAGAGACATGAACAATGGGGTTCAAGGACCTTTCACGATAGGCATATGGAGTCTGGACTAGGAGCTGTTCGCTCACCTCCTTTAGATATTAAGCATTTCGCTAAGACCTGCCTCTCTGCAGGGCAATGCTTAACTTTTCATGTTAACTGTCAAGAGTTAGCAGCTGAGCAAGCTCGACAGAATCGGGCAGGCACTGGAGATTACGGAAGAAATGCTGCTGGGAGTAAGTCGTACTCAGATCTGATCATATCTCAACTACGCCCCTCTTCAGCAGGAAGTAGAGTGGTCTGCACCCGTTACCCTCTCGGCAGTTAAGGGGTACCTCTCCAGAGAAGGGGACAGCTAAGTTAGTCATAGTATGTGTCAGATAAGGCTAGGTCCTTGAAAAGAGCCAGTGCAGATTCATTAGGAATGTGGGTGGAGGTACAGTCCTTATTGACACTTATATACTTCACCTAGGGATAAAACAGCAGCGATTAATGTTCAGACTGCTGTTATTATAAAACAAAAAGGGGGAGATGTTTAGATCAGATGGGAAGAATGAGGCCTAATTGGCCTCCTCTGAGCACTGAGGAGAAAGAGGGTAGGCACTCACAGTCCACCCATGTGATAATATGTGTCAAAATTCCCTTCCTTGTAGTTAAAGACTGGATAATATTCCACTGCCTGAATGTTTGATTGTCCATTCATCCATGATGGGCACTTGGGTTGCTCTCACCTGTTGGCTGGAGTGAATGATGCTGCTATGAATGAGTGAGCAAGCATCTCTTTGAGTCCCTGCTTTCAATTTTTTGGTGGAATCGCTGCACTATAAGGTGTTTCTATGGACACACCAAACTGTTTCCACAGTGGCTGCATGCTTTACATTCCCACCAACAGTGCAGAGCGTTCCAGTTGTTCCACATCCATGTCAACACTTGTTATACTGTTTTTTCTTAAAATCTCAGTCATTGTAATGGGTGTGCAGTGGTATCTCAGGTGCTTTCAATTTCCACTTCCTTAATGATTAATGATTTTGAGCATTGTTTCTTGCCCATTTATAAATCTTGGGGTTTTTGTTTGAGAGAAGAAAATGCTTTTATTAATCACAGCATGAATCTGACGTACAGTCCTATTAGACGTGAACCAGGATAACTAATGCTGTTATAAAGTTTACACTTCTCAATTGACTTCAGAAGAAAATGTTATGTACTAAGGCTCTTCTTAGTGTTATAGGCTGATTTCAGTAATTTTTTAAAAATGATAAATAGCAATTAACATATATTCTCAAAATGTCCTAAGACAGAAAGGCAACTGACAAAATCCATGATGATAAAAACCAGCAGATGAGGACTATTCTGTCAAACTTTAAGAACCACATTTCTATTCTAGCTGTTGGATTGGTGCACTTTTTCATTGACAAGGCAAGTACTTGCTGTACACACCACATGATTAGCAAATTTCTGCTTGAGTAACAAATACTTGATTGATCAGACCTCTAGATGACTTTTCCCCCCAATTTTGCTCTTTTGAAACAGAAACAGGTAACTATCTTTCGTATACAAAGAGGCAAATATATCTTTTTTTGAGAAATGTCTCTTCCAGTTCTTTGCCCATGTTTGAACTGAGATGCTTGGTTTTTGTTGTTGAGCTGATGTGCAGGTGATTTTGATGGAAAGCAAAATGAAAGACTATTGGATCGAGGAGATGCCCTCTGTGGGGTATCCAGGGCCCTCGGTGGGCCTTCTCATTTCCTGCTTTCCCAGTGGGTGTTTGGCTGTAGCTGGCTGCTTCCCCCTCCTCGCCCTTTGTTTGTACCATACCAAGCCTGGACTGCTGCAGTAGAAAGACGGCTTGTTCTTTGCCCAAGACCAGCCTCCACTGTCTCCAGAAATAGTGTGATGGGCCTCTGGGGTATGGCATCCCTCCCTGTTCTGGGTGCATTAATAGCACGTGACCCAGGCCTGCCCAGTGTTAGTGCTTCCAACACCCTGGAATCAGGGGTTGGCCTCAGGACCGGGCCTGTGATCCAAACCTATCAGGGCTTTAAGGGACTGTTAGAGAAAGATCTCTGCTTGGCTTCACAAGCGAGGATGATGTAATCCTGGGCTCCTGGTAGCCTCTTCTGGACAGCATAACCCCTCTGCAAGAGGAAATAAAAGGTTCACACACAAATGAAAAGTAAGTCAAGGAAAGAGAAGAAAGGATGTGAACCCATGTATCATTGCTTGTGTGCCTGCATCCAGCTGTACCTGAAACCAGCCCACCCCCGGATATTTCAGGCGAATAAGCTAATAGATTCCTAACCCCCTTATACTGGTTTGAATTGGGTTTATGTCATTGGTAACAAAGAAAATTCCTAATATAGATCCCGCTTGCTATGCTTTCATCCGTCCTTCCACATGTCCACCTGTCTGCCCTTCCGCACTGCATCCCCACCCAGCTCAGAGCTCCCCTCTTTTCTTGCATGTCAGGCCTGAAGAGCTGCTGTCTCTAGGGATCTCCAGTAGCAATGGGGTGGGGAGACAGCTCCCCCGTCTTCCAATTCCCAACCCCTGCTCACCTTGCCCCTTAACCACTTGCTATCTTGAATGGCGGGGTATCCCTAAGAGAAAAATTACACTGCAGCAGCTGGCATGAACTGACCAGGGAGACATCCCACATCCCTCACCAAGGCCCCTGGGGTACCTGACAGAACATCCTCTGCCACACCTCTGGGGTAGCCTTGGGCAGGGGCCCAGCCTGGAGCAGGAGCTTGGGAGTACCCAGGGGCCCTAAGGTGAGTGAGTCTGGAACAAATGGTCTGGTGTCTGTGGCTGGTTTTGGGTGTGTGGCTGTTTTCTTGTGCAGCTGTGTTCTCCCTAGAGTTTCCACCCCCGGGCCAGGAAGGGGAAGCTGCCTCCGGGTGTCAGAAAGGGCTGAGCCATCCCATGGGAGCCCCTGGTGAGTCAGTCCCTGGTGCAGCAGCGGATGGAGGTGTTCTGGGGGAGGATAGAGGGGAGCAGTTTTGGAGTCTTGCTCGGGAGGTCAGTGGGGGAGTGCAGCCCCTGCAGTTTGGGGATAGCAAGTGGGTGTACATGATGTGGAGGCTGAATCCCGGGGGTGGGGACCACAATGGATAGAGACCTAGACCCTGTCTGAAGTGTACAAAAGGAATCAGCCCCTGGCTCCTGGATGACCCTAAACCTGACCCACCAGCATTGACCTCCCTTGCAGTGGGGTCTCGGGGAGGGCCGCAAGTTCCCACACTTGTGCAGAGCTGGGTTGCAGGGTGGGGATGCATTCCAGCCTTACTGCTAAGCCAAAGACAATGCTTTGGAAGTTTAGAAATTGTTATTTGCAAAACAAAGAAGTGTTTCTTGCACTGAGGTATCAAGGAAGTTGTGTGGTACACAGTAATTATTGTGTCACTTGTCTTCGCCTGCATGTGTGTCGTTCCTCCGAGCCTCAGTTTCCCCATCTGTGAAGTGGAAAGACTTATACTTCACAGCTGAGAGGAATGGTTGAGGTCTTTAGGGGAGAGAGCCTCACATCTGGGGCCAGATCAATGTCACATCTTCAGTCTGGGCCAGGTCAGAGCCTTCCTCTGCCTCGCTGGTGGGGAATAAGATCAGAAGGCCTGGGGCCCTCGGCCTCAGCCCTTGCTGTGTGCGAGACTGGGCTGTGCATGACACTGGAGATTGCCCATGCCTCGGGGACCTGGGGCCAGGGTCCCCATCCATGCTGCTGTCACCAGCATAGCCAGCTCCCTCCAGTCCCACCCCTGCCCCAAGCACAGCACTGGGGAACATCGAGGGAGAAGGCCCAGCTGCTGTCCTCAGGCTCATGGAGACCCCAGGATACACAGTCAGAGGCCACACAACGTGGAGGTGCCCAGGCGCTGGGGAATCACAGCAGAGAGGACATAGAATGCCCCTCCGCCCCTCCTCTGAGCTAAGAGATGGGCTGCAGGGAAGATGTTCATGACAGTGCTGAGGTTGAATCAGCATCAGCACCGTCTTTGGAGGTCTCTGATGCTACACACAGTGCTCAAAGCTGGGGCTAAGGCGGAGCCCATAGGAAGCAAGAAGGAGGCTTGCTTTTCAGGGAATAGCCACTATACGGTTTGCTTTTTTTTTTTTTTTAAGCCAGTGGTGGTAAGATTTAATCTTTTCAAAAGTTAATATTGAAGTTGGGCATAGTGGTGCTTGCCTATGGTAATCCCAGCACCCTGGGAGGCAGAGATAGGAGGATTGCCAGTTCAAGCCCAGCTGGGACAAGTTAGCAACTTAGAGACACTGTCTGAAAAACAAAAACCAAAACACCCTGAGGATGTAGCTCAGTGCAAAGGCCCTGGTTTCAATCCCCAGTACTGCAAAAAGAGAAACAGAAATAAAAACTTAATATTGAGAATGATCCCAATTTTGTTACCCCAGCAGAGGCTGTGGGCCCTTATTTGTCTTGCCCTGCACAGCATGCTGAGCCGCACCCCCCAGGCTGTGGATTTACCCCCACCTTGTCCCTGCCGGCGGCTCCTGTCATAATGATGAGGTAATCTAAGTAAATGCGCTACAAACCCACGAGAGGCGAGGGTAACAAGAACCAGCAGTTGTTTCTGCTATGTGTGAGTTGGATGCTTTGGAAATAGCTGATGAAGGTGAGTCCTCTTACAAAAGTCACTGTGGGATCGGACTCGGGCAGGACAGCTGTGAGTGTCTGCCGAAACCCGGTCCCCTAGGACCTTCGGTCTCTTGCTTCACCCAAATCTTGAACTTCTGGCTCCAATTTAAAGGGAAACAAGTTGGAAATCCTAGCTATGCAACATGGATATGATTTATGCAAAAAGGGGCTGATCTGGAATCCCACTCAGTGGCTCTTAAACATTAGATCTGGAGCCTACATCAAAAGTGTAGTCATTGAGTGCATTTTCAGTTTAAAGCTTTACATTCTCAGAGTGATTTTCTGTCTTCGTTCATTTTACGTTGCTAGAACAGAATACAAGGGATGGGCAGTTTATAATGAGCTGAGATTTATGTGGCTTATAGTTCCCCAGGTGGGGGGGGAGGTCCGAGATCAAGGGCCACATCTGCCACAGGCCTTTGTGCTGCACCTTCTGTGACAGAAAGTGGGACAGCAAGGGAGGTAGGGAGGGAGGGAGAGAGAGAGAGAGAGAGAGAGCCAGACTCATCTTTATGGGCACTCATTTCTTTACTCATTCATGAGGTCAGAGTCCCAAGGAGCTGTTTAGCTTGGCTCTGGGTTGGATGACAAAGATAATGGTGGTGGTATTTTGTGGTCCACAGACCCGAGAGAAGAGAGAGGCTTTGGAGATGAGGAGGCCTAGGAGAGGGTGCAGTGCATTTCCCCACTCTCTGGTGCCCATCTGTGACTCTCTGCCCTGTGTCTAAGGACAGGCAAAGTTCCCAATAGCCTCGGGTTAAGGAAGGAAGCGAGAGAAGGAAAAGGAAGAAAAGCAAGAGGGAAGGAAGAATTTAAAAAGAGAGAGTGAGAGAGGGGGAAAATAGGGCCAGAAGGAGAGAAGGCCATCTGTACTCCCAACAGGCCAGGCCTGTGCATGGCCTCCTTCTGGTCACATGCAGGCACATTTCATGTCAGGGCACAGGCCACTTCGTTTCCCTTTGTTACTTACATTTTTAAAACCTGTACTGGACCCCATCGAGGGGACAGCCATGTACTAATGGGGCCATCCTTCTGGTTTTTGTGGGTGTTTTTGGTACTGGGGATCAAACTCGGGACCTTCCACTTGTGAGGTAGGCAGCGGCGGAACCATTGAGCTAAATCCCTGGCCCCATCTTTCTGTTTGTTGACGTGGGATCAAACCCAGGGTCAGGTTAGATGTTCTATAAAAATCTGGCTGGAGTAGCTTTGACTATTACTTCTTTCTTGCCTTTTAATCATTTCAGCTACACTATCAGAAATGGGGACTCTGAAAACCAGATAAGGTATCTGTGTGGTGTTTAAAAAGATAGTTGGCAAATTTGTTTTCAGAGAAACTGTGCTCATTTGCAAAACCCAGAAAAAATTTCTTGTGACCTTTAAAGGTCGAGGGGGCAAGAGAATCTTCCAGTCCTTGGAAGGCGCCAGCCTTACTGTTTCTGGAAAGCTCTAATCAGCAGCTCTGTGTCCATGGGGCCAGGCTGGAGCCACAGGAAGACCCAGTGATTGTGTAACTGATAGGTTATCAGGGGACCTGTCTGCTGGCGGAAGTGCTGTGGTGCAGCTCAGTCTGAGGATGTGGCAGAAGTGTGTGTGTGTTCATGTGTGCGTGTGCATGTGTGTCTGCCGGCTCAGAGCTTGCACTTCAGTGGAGATCAACTGCTGTGGTGGCTCCCCAGGGTCAGGGGCCTCAAGTCTCCAGGGACCTTGCTGTGGCCTCTTAGGAGGTGCAGGCTGTGGTCAGGCTGAGGAAGCCCCAAGGAGGTGGGGGTCTCCAAGCAGGCTAGCAGCCCAGCCAGAAGGCCCTGGGGGAGAGCTGTGTGGGGCCCTCTGGGAACCTTAGGTGGGCTTTGTCCCCAGAACTTTTTCTGCCCTCTTTCAGGGACAGATGGGCCCAGGATTGGTTGTTGGGGTGGGGGGTGTTCCCAGCACGGCAGGCCCAGAAGCCCATGCTGTCCCACAGAGAAGCCAGCCTTCCTGTGGACTTGGCCTGGACCCTGGCCTCTTCCTCTGACCCCTCAGAGGGAGGCCCAGGGCACAGTTTTGCTTCCCCTCAGGGGCAGGGTGGGAGGCTATGTGGGGACAAGAAAGAGCCTGAGAGGCCTGTGTGAAATTGCTGGGAACCACGTCAGGCCAAACCAAAACCACTTCCCGAGGTGGTGCCCAGGACGTCAGAGAGCAGCTCGCTATCCAGCAATGCTAAGGGGGCTGGTGGCTTCTCTGGTGAGCAGAGCGCCGGCCCTGTGCCAGGACTGCACCCACAGCTCCCTATCAACATCATCCAGGACACACAAATGGCATAGCAACAGCTCATGCTCACTGGTTAGTCGGTTTATATCACCGGGACAAAATACCCGGGAAGGTCACCCTGAAGGAGGAAAGGTTTATTTTGGTTCCTGGTTTCAGAACCAAATGGTTGGCTGCTCCATGGCTTTAGGCCTGAGGTGAGGCAGAGACATCATGGCACAGGGGACATGAGGAGGAGGAGAGCTACGCATCTCATGACAGCCAGGAAGCTGACAGAGCCAGACAGGAAGGGCCGGGCACCAAATCTACCCTTCGAAGCCACGCCCGGTAATCTGCCTCAGCCAATCAGGCCCCACCTGCCACTAAGCACATTAATCCATGGATGAAGGCAGAACCCTGGTGACCATTGGCTGGCAATCAAACCTTCACTACAGCCAGCCCTTGGGATGCATCCTTGATCCCAGACATAACACTTACATAGGACTTTTCAGGACTGTGTGGTAGACACTGCTCTCATTACAGATCCTGCTCACTGTACAGGTGAGGAAACTCACCCCAGGCCACAGAGCCAGTGAGTATGGCGATTGGGAATCAAACCAAGGCAGTCTGGCTCCAGGGCGCAGGAGCTGAGTCACCACAGGGCATGGACTTTCGGCGTGGCACAGTGACAGATGGCCACACATGTACCCGCCTGAAGGCGCTCACAGGGGCCAGCACCTGGAGCAGGGCCTCTGAAGCCACCAGCCTGGAAGTGCATCCCTGCACTGTCGCTTCCCAGCCAGGCACCTTGGTCAGTCACGCTGCTGCTGTCAGCCTCCAATACTTCATCTGTGAAATGGGAGTGTAGACCCTGTGGGACTGAGGGTCACAGTCACACTCGGGAGTGTGCCGCCCACCGCTAGCTCCTGGGCCTCCTTGCTGGCCAGACGGGAATGGGAGTGCCCATCCCCAGTCCCCTGTCCTCTCACGGGCTCAGCAAGGGCCATAACACCCCGGGCATTGCAACCCAGCGATGACTACGCATCCTGCCTCACAGGCTCTTGGAAGCCACACGTGGATCCTGAAGTCTTCACTCCGCCACATGAGGCCCGCACTCTGTGCAGGAGCTCTTGGGGATGAAGCTGGGGGTGGAGAACAGTGCCTTTCCAGCCCACTCCAGCCCGCAGGGCTCTGTGATTGCGCTGCCTGGTGCTCTGATCTTGCTTCGGTAATTTTGTCAGTTGACCCCAATACTGTCCCGGTTCCATGTTGTGGTTCCCATTTATTCAGGGGAAGTACATTTCAGGACCTGCAGTAGATGCCTGAAACCACAGATACTGCTGAGCCCCATGTGTGGACTACTATGTTTTTCCTGTCCTTATGATACAGATAATGATACCAGACACAAAATATGAAATATTGTATCTCCCAGCTTTTTAGATATCTCATACACCCAGCTTGTGTTCTTAAAAATTGAGGAATGAATTCTAGGATCAATGAAGGTAAAGAGTAGGAAGATATTATTGATACTGACAGGTCCTGAGAGGCAGGAGGGGTCCTGGAGGGGTAGCCAGGGACCCCACTCTACAGGGGAGTTTTATAGAGCGAAACCACGTGGGTACAACATGGGCCAAAGCCACAATCAACCAATAAGGTTACAGGTACAATAGTGTCCAGTTGGGAAACAAGTCACGTAACAAGTGTGCATGGAAAGATCAAAGACTTCTCCTAGGAAATGGTGAGTCCAGAGGTCCTGCTCCCCCACCAAGGTGGCTGATGTCTACCTAGACTTCATTAGGCCCGGTGCTGTCCTCTGAGGAAGTGTGCAGGCCTGGTCAGCTGGTCTTTATCTCGAGGCCGGCCTCCAACAGATGTGTCTCTGGCCGCAGGTGTGGAGTGCTTCACCTTTGTCCTGTCTCTCCCGAGGACCTAGCCTTATCTGATGCCTACACTCCTACCTGCCTCAGCTGTCTATAATACTTACATTTCCTATGATAAAGTCTAAAATATATGTTAGGGACAGTAAGAGGGTAACAGCCATACTGACAGAGCAATCCTAACCATATATGGTGATAAAAGTTATTTGCAGTATATGAATTGTTGATTTCTGAAATTTCCCATTTAATATTTTCTGGCTGCAGTTGATGGAGGGAAACTGAAAGCATGAAAGTGAGCGAGCTACTGTAATCAGCTTCCCCCTCTGGACTCAGCTGTGGGTTCCCTGAGGAGGTGTCTGGGACCTGTGTTGTCTTTGTGATGTCCTTGTGCCCCGGGGAAAACAGCCACCCGGCCAGAGCAATGGTGCTGTGTTTACTGTGCATACAGACATAATGCCGATTTCGATTTCAGGGTTAGGTTTTGGCCCCACTTAGATGATTGGGAGAATTGCTGGTGTGTGGCACCATGACGACCAGTGTTGATGGTTTTCCTGTTTCAGTAATGGATGGCATCAGAAAATGCCTGGGAAGGCTGTCAGCTCACTGGGATGTGCTCTCCAGAAAAGGAATTTCCTTCTGCCTTCTCCACCATCCTTCCTTGTTCCCCTAGTGCTGCATGTCCCTTTCTCTGATTGTCTTGCCTTAGTTCCCTGAATGCAGGGCCTTGGCTGAGTCTCTGGTGCACTCGCTCTCCTTGCCCAGTGTCTCACACCTCTCTTCCTGTGTCTAACCGCCCACCTCCTTCCAGCTCCCTCCTTCACACCCCTCGGTCACACCCCTCAGTCACAAGATGGCTGCTCCATCTTCAGCATCACGTCTCCTTTCCAAACAGGAAGAAGAGAAAAGAGATAGGCAAACAAAGGCAGTCTTTCTTCCAGTAAAGCTTTGACTTTTTACTTAGATAAGATTATTTTCCACAGAGCCTGCACTTAATGCTTCATTTGCCAGACTAGGGCCATAAGGCCACCTCTACCTGAGAAAACGAATATTTCACAGTGGTATGCGATTTCACTCCCACCCACATCAGGGATATTAGTAAGGAAGTGTCTTACTTCCTTACTTTTCTCTCGTTGCTGAGACAAAATACCCAACACGCAAAGTTAAAAGAGGAAAAGTTTATTGAGCTCACAGTCTGTAGGAGTTTCAGTCCATAATCAGCTGGCTCCGAGCAGCACATGGCAGAGGGGCTTTGCAGAGGAGAAACAGTTCATTGCATGCAGGAGACAGAAAAGGCAACAAAGGACCTTAACAGTGGCTTTCTGCTGCTTTTATCTTATCCCGGCACTGCACCACGGATCAATCCCAGCATCACACACCCTAGATCCAGCCTCCTCTGAAGAAGCCATGAGGCTTTGGGGGGACGTCTAGACACGGCCATCACAGGAAGAGAGAAGGAAGACAGCTAGCAGGCACTGCCAGATGGCACTCACACCTCCCTCTCATGGATCACAAGTGTCTCAGCCGGGCCTAGAGGAATACCAGCAGTCAGAGAGGCTGAGGCAGGAGGACCGAAGTTCAAACTCAGCTGATACAGTTGAGTGACTTAGCAAGACTCTGTCTCAAAAAGAAAGAAAGTTAAGGAAGGGGGCGGAGAGAGAAGAAAGAGGAATGGAGGGAGGGAAGGACAGAGGGTGGGGGAGGGGACGTAGCTCAGTGAAAAAGTCCTGGGTTCAATCCCCAGAACTGAAAAAAAAAGAAAAGAAAAAGCAAACACTAATGTCTCCCCAGGCAGGCAGCCAAAGTCCCCTCCTGCTCCCTGTGAGTCAGACTCTACATCAGGCCCAGGTGGGGCATCCTGAGCTCCTGCCACCTTGCCCTTGGGGCTGAATGACCAGTGATCTGTTTAGCACACGCCAGTGGCTGGTCAGAAATGGGAAACTGCAGCAACAGCCTCTGATCAGAGAGAAAGGACAGGGTGAGGGTGGCCCCTGCAGGCACCACGCTGAAGGCTGGCAACAGGGATCCCGTCTGGCACCTGCTCTGCTCTTGGGAGGGTCTGCGCAGCCATTGCCCTCTGGGGACTTGGTTCGCCCTCTGGGGGGTCCTCCCAGGGCCCACATGAAGTATGGGTCACACACCTTGTTGAAGTGAGTCTGGCTTCCTGGAGGTTGCTTGGAGAATTAGCTGTTTGTTAATCACCTAAATTGGGTTATTTTGGTTAATACATCTGCTCAAAAACATGGTTGGCTTCCAGTCTTTCATTTTTATGTTTTATTTCTTAAGAGTAACCAAAGGTAAAGGTCTCTTCTAGCCTAAGCATTACACATGACCATATATATATATATATATATATATATATATATATATATATTTAAATCTACTGGGCTCGCTGCCTTTGGCCTGGTTTTGCGTTTAATGTTTACTACATTAGGGCAGTAGTTCAAAAACAATGGCCTTGATGGGAGACAACCCCTTTTCCTGCCCTGTTCTAGGGGGCCCCTCTGTTAGATGCAATCCCTAAGAGAAAGTTCTAGAGAAATGCCTACACCCAGCTGTGTCTCCTACTATGGCTCTGATATGTGGGCGAGAATTTGCATAAAGCTGGAGTTTAGAAGCAGTGTGTGTGCACAGGAAGTCTAGGGCCCGCCCAGCAACACAGAGGTACTAGTACTAGGGAATTCATGTCCTTCCTTTCTTTCTGCTCTGCTGTTCTTCCAAGTTGGGGATGATTCTTAGTTGGTGCAGTGGATGCTGAGTCAGGATAATTAAAGCAGAAATTTATTAAAAATAAGTTTGGAGAAGGCTAAGGTGGTAGACCAAAATAAGCCCCAAGGACCAATGCCCTGAACTACAAACTGCATAAAGAGGTACATAGAGAGTCACTGTCACCCTAGAGATCATCATGTGCCACAGGGTGTCTGCTGCCTGGAGCTAGACATTAACACCACTGCCAGCACTAGCATCATTTTGGTGGTTGGAGGTCAACTTGTGACCACTTCTACCCTCTGGAGCCTTATTCCAGATTAACATTTCATGAGACTGAATCTGATTGGTGGAGCCAGGTCACATGCTTGTGCCTAGTTGCAAAGGAGTCTGGGAAAGAAGTTTTCTCAGTTCTACCTCAGGAACTTCACAGGATTGTGAAGATGAGAAATGGCCCCCAACAGAGCCAGAGTGTTTGAAAGATATGGGGCATCCAGAAAACATGGCAGGGTCACCCCACATGCTGCTTCTACTTTCTTTTTTTTTTTTTTCCCATTAAGTTTATTGTTACATTTTCAGTATAAAATACAGTTACATTCATCATTGGGATCTTGTACCTTTACATGAGTATCTTGGTTCTTATTTTTTCCCCCTTCCCTTGCCCTCC
>NW_004624768.1:3664799-3766029 GCF_000247695.1 Heterocephalus glaber
ATTTCATTTTTCCCAGATCCTCTTTTGTTGCCAGTTCAGAGAGTCCAGGTGGTTGAGTATCAGATTGTTCCATCTCATTTCCCTTTGGGGTTGATGTTGGTGATCCAGAAGTCTGTTTTTGAGACTTGTTTACGTGTCTTCTCATTTCCACGGGAGGGGTTGCTTCTGGCATCCACGCAGCTCACCTTCTCTGCCCTAGGAGCCTGGGATGCAGGCAGGGAGCTTCCTTCTGGGTGCTGGGACCAGCTGAGCTTCTCTGCCCTAGGAGCCTGGGATGGAGGCGGGGGAGCTTCTTTCTGCTTCTACTTTCTCACTTCTTCACTCTGCACATTACTCCTATTTGCCTTCTATCCCACAGCCTTAGTGGCACAGCTCTAGTTAGTCACCAGACTGCCAAATCCTTGGCAGGTCTCTGTGCCCATCTAACCTCAGCATATGTGCCTTGCCAGCCTCCTGGAGGCACTTCTCTCTTGCCTTCCTCTGTACCACTCTCAATTTTCCTCCCACTTCTTGCTGTTCCTTCTCCATGCTTTTAGGTCACTCTTTGTCTTCCTCCTAAACCCAAATGAATGACCTCATTTCCAGTTCCAGGGCAGAGTTCTCTTCTGAGTTCCTGATGCTCTCAGGTCATTTGACATTTGATTGCTCCACAGGCATCTCCCACTTCACATGTCCAGTGCAGAAGTCCCAATTTCCCTTCTTAATCTGTCTACCTTCAGTGTACCCCATTTCTGCAAATGCTGCTTCCATTTTCAACCTATCAGTATACAAGTTACCCTTAATTTTCCTTTCCTTCCCAGCTATAAGCAACAAGTTACATTGCATTCTGTCTCCTAAATGTAGATGGTTCCCTCTTATTCACAGTTTCACTTTTTGTACTTTGAATTACCTGCAGTCAAATGTGGTCTAAAAATATTAAGGAAATTTTCAAAGTAAATAATTCAAAGTTTTAAATTATGTGCCAGTCCTAGTAGTGTGATGAAATCTTTTGCTACCCCACTCTGTCCTGCCCAAGATGTGATTCATCCTTTTATCCTGCGTACCTGTGCTGTATATGCTACCCACTTGTTAGGCACTGAGTTATCAGGCCAACTAGTACCACATTACAATGCTTGTGTTTAAATAATCTTTACTTTACTTAATAGTGGCCCCAAACTGCTAAAGTAGTGATGCTAGCAATTTGGATATGCCAAAGGAAAGCCATAAAGTGTTTATTTCCTTTAAGTAAAAAGGTGAAAGTTCATCATGGGTCTGTAAATCTAGGTAAAAATAGAGTATATTATTATTATATTATTATTACATAGTATATTAGGGCTCTATATTGTCTGCAGTTTCAGGTATCCACTTGGGGTCTTGTAATATAACCTCTGCTGATAAGGGGACAATGCCATATCTCAGCTCTCCCCACTTCTCTCTCCTTCTTCTACCACCACTGCCATTCAAGTAGCCATCAGTTTGCACTACAGTTGTTCCCAAGGACTCCTCCCAGGACTCCACTTTCGTCTTTTGTTCCTTCTCCCTGTTCTCCAAACAGCCACAGGAGAATGCTACTCCTCAAGTATACAATGGGGCACATGGCTCCTTTGCTTCAGCTCTTCCCAGGGCCTCCCATTTAATGAAAAATAAAATCTATACCCTCTATTGGAGCTCACTTGGCCCACACTATCTGCTCCCAGTTCTCTCACTGTGCTCCAGCTGGTTTAATCTTGCAGAGGACTGAGCTCAACACTTCTCTCTTGCTTCAGGCCATTTGCACATACTACTTTCCTATGTGTAATATTTTTCCTTCTTTTTTCCCTTTTAATTACTGGCTCATTCTCCATTTCTGAATATCAATTTTAACGTCACATTGTCAAAGAGGTCTTGGATCACCCATGTTCTTACCCTCTCAGTCCCTTGCTTATTTTCTTTATAACATTTAACATTACCCGATTCACAATCACTTGTCTGTTTCCTTATCTGCTCCCCGACTTCAGCACCAGACGCATGAGGGCAGGGAGCCCCCTGTCTCATTCACTGACTAGAAAAAGTAGACACTCCTTAAAGAAATGCTGTTTCCATGATTTGACTCTTTGTCCCTTAAACATATCCTAGCACCTGGTGCTCCAAAACATCTTTGTTGCCTTACCTGGCCTGAATACTTGAGCAACTGTTGCCTGTAGGATGTTTTTTATAGAGGAGAGTTGGTTGTGCAAACCCCATGGCCCACTCTGCTCTCAGGCTGCATTTACAGTTAACTGATCTGGTCTTAAATCTTTTCATAACTAGCAGTGAAACGCAGCCAACCAGCTTGCCGTTAGGTGTGCACAGCCCTGCCTACCACGCAGCGAGTCCGTGCTCTATGGCCGCTCATGTGCTTGTAAGACAGCTCCCCCCAGGCCCCAGACCTCCGGCTGTCTGGCATGGTGATCTGTGTCATAAAACTCTCCAAAGAGCCAGGTGAAGTGTGTGGGGAGTGGGTCTCCCAGGCAGGTCAAAGGTAGTTTGATTTATGATGTGTTGCCCTTTCCCTTTGAGTACAAGCTGGAGCCCATGTACATAATGATTTTGTTCAGGCTTGTCAAGTTATGAGAAGGATCCTTTGCACCTCAAATGGCTAGTTTATAGTGAGAAAGGAGCCCTTCACACATTGTAACTATGTGGAGCATTTATTAGGCACCAGCTGTGTGCCAGTGCCATCTCCCAGGTATTTATTGATACAGTCTTCAATCCACACAACTCTCCAAGTGAATGGGTCTGGGTTTGACAAGTGAGGCCCTCTGTAGCTCAGAGTGGAAAACCCTGGGCCTGTAGCCAAGCCCCCTGCTCCTGCAGCATCCTTCCACCTCAACTAGAAAGAAGCTGGGCCTGGGAAGGCAGCCTTTGCCAGGGTCCTCTACAGGTGAGCTCATGCCTTGAGGGTTCCTGAGTTTGTCTGTGTTATAGAGATGGAGAACTGGCACCCTGGAAACTGGGACCACAGGGAGGTGGATGCCTGAGTGATTGAGCCAGCGCAGGTCCTGGGGCATCTCTGGGCCTCCCACAAGTTTCCCTCAGGAGATCTGAGCCACACCCAAGATTTGGATTGACAGTCGCAGCCCACCTTGGGTAGCAAAGACTCTTAGAGAAGGGGGGACCTGGAAGGACTCCTCAGCACTTGCCAGTATTTACCATTTACTCTGTCTCTGAGAGGCAGTCACTCCACATCTGTCAGGACTGTGGCTCATTTGGTTTTATTTTTTGTTTTTTTTTAATCTGCAATGCTTGCAAGACAGAGGCATGGAGCAGATGATTAGGTAGATGAATGGATGGATAGGTAAGTAGGTAGGAAGATGGAAGGATGGGTTGGTGGATGGGAGGATGGGTACATAGGTAGATGAGTAGATGGGTAGATCAGTGAGTGGATGGATGGGTCGGTGTATTGATGTGTAGATGGATAGAGGGTGGATGGAGGAAGGAAGGAAGGAAGGAAGGAAGGAAGGAAGGAAGGAAGGATGCATGGATGTATGGGTACACTGATAGATGGGTGGATAGACAGATGGGTGAACGGAAGCTTGGGTCCATGGATAGATAAGTAGATGGGTAGATGGGTGACTGGGTAGTTGGATAGAAGGGTGGATGGATAGATGGGTGATGGGTGGTGGGGAGATGGATGGGTGCCTGAGTACATAGGTAGAAGGGTCGATGGATAGGTGAGTGGAATGATGTATGAGTGGATGGCTAGGCAGGCAGCAGAACCACTGAGCTAAATCCCCAGCCCTTAGATAGCTAGATGGGAGGGTAGAAGGGTGGATGGATAGAAAGATGGGTTGGGGAGGTGGTACATGGGTGTGTGGATAGATGAGTGGATGGATCAGTGTGTGGATGAATGGATGCACAAGTGAATGCATGGATGGATAGATGGGTGCGTTGATGCATGGGTGAATAAACAGATGAGAGGGCTGGTGGATGGGTGAGTGGATGAGGAAATTGAAGGGAGGGAAGAGATTTGCCTCCAGTTGCCCAGTCAGCTATCATAGAGGCCAATGTCACTCTAAAGTCAAGGACTTTGATCTCTCACAAAGCCAGGCTTTTTCAGTTAAGCCTTGGATCTTAATGTCATTTCTCTTCCCAGAGTCTCAGTGTCCTCTTGTGAAAGTCCAAGTGTACAAGTGCATGCTCTGTTTGCCACTGTATTGTCCCCACCAGCAGGACAGCAAATCTAAAAAACTGCCCCACCTGAGTGGCTTAACTGATGGGGTAGCATAAAGTATGAAAAAATCTCTCAAACTGAAAGCAAAGCACTTTTTAATATGTCAAAGTACAGTAGTCCCCTCTTATCTCCGAGTGATACGTTCCACGGGCCCCTGTGGTTCTGAAGCCACATCTAGCATCAAAGCTTATATATACTGCACTTTCTATATATATATATACCTGTGATAAAGCTTAATTTATAAATCAGAAGAAGCAAGAGATTAACAAAAATAACTACTGATAAAATGGGACAATTTTAAATGATACACTGTAGTGAAATTGCTAGCATCACTACTTTCTCACTTGGGGGATGTTATTAAGTAAAATAAAGGTCACTTCAACACAAACACTCAGCTGCTGCAACAGTTAAGCTGGTGGTTGAGGTGGCCACAAGGTCCCTAACAGGTGGGTAATGTATACAGCATGGAAACTCTGAACAAGGGTGATTCATATTCCAGAAGGGACAGAGTGGGGCAGTGTGAGATTTTATCATGCTAATTGAGAATGACATGCAAATTTAAAACATATGAATTGTTTATTTCCAGAATTTTCCATTTCATATTTTCAGACTGAGATGAATCACAGGTAACTGAATCCTCAGAAAGTGAAACCTTGGATGAGGAGGGGGTTCAAACAGAAAAGCTCCCTGTGGGTTGATAGGTTCTTGGCCTGAAAGGCACTGGATTCCATGGAGACAGGAGGGAAGGACGGAATAGAACGATGTGATGAGCCAGTCTGAAACCCCTACTGAAAACTTTTGGGGTCCACCCATCAAGGCAGATGCCAGCTCAAGTCAGGCCCCCCAAAATACCAACACACTCTGCCTCCTACCACTTTTGGCTGGTTTGACATTTTCCATCCATACCTCTCAACTCTGTAAAAGCATAGCATTTTCATTTGTGCCTTTTGGGGTCTGGAGACCATGGGGCTAAAGGGGAAAAGGGAACACATGCTTTTCCTCACTGACTATCACGAGGGCTGCCATATTTCAGTCATAGAAGGCCTCTGTGTCCCTCCAGAAGCAGGAGTCCCAGGGGTCTGGAGGCACAGGGGGTGATGTAATTTTTCCTGGAGTGGTGGGTGGGCAAAGCCTGTCCATGTCCCTAGGCTCTTCCTTAATTCAAGGTGGTCCCTCCCTCTGCTCATAAGGCCCAGGGACCTCCTGGGCTTCTGTCCTTGACATCAGTGGTGGCTGTTCTGGGGAACACCGGTGAACTTGTGAAGTGGGATCTTCAGAGAAGTTGTATTTGAACTGGGACCTAACTCTGTGTGCTTAGGAAGGAGTGGTGGGATTTTAGGCATCAGCTAGTGGGTGGGCAGTTCTGTGTCTGCACCTGCTTCTCCCAGAACCCCACGTTACTCATCCTCTGGGTTTAAGACCAGGACCGTGGGGTTGGGCCAAGTGTATGAAAGGAGCACTGGTGCAGCCTCCCCTTGGCTAGAGGGGATCAACTTAGAGATGCTCCCGACTCTGACAGCCGGAGCAGAGGCAGGAGCCACACCACCAGCCCTAGACTCTGCCTGGGCATTGCGTCTTTCTCTATCAGGCGAGCGCGTGGAGGACACAGGGCTCCTTGGAGCACTGGCTGGTTCTGGGTGTGGACAGCAGTGACAGTTCAAGGTGGGCCTGAGACTGTTTGTGCTGGAAGACAAAGTGCTCAGAGATTTCTAGAGCAATTGGACCACACCTGTAATCCCAGCTACTTGGTAGGCTGAGGCAGGAGGATTGCAAGTTTGAGCCTACCTGGACAATTTAGTGACCACTTTGTCTCACAAAGGGGTGGTAGTGGCTGGGGATATAGCCCAGCAGGAAGTAAGAAGAGCCTGGGATCAATTCACAATACCGAGGGAAAAAAGATACACCATGGCTTTTACTGAGTTAGGGTATGTGGATGAACCTATTGTGATAAGAAAGAAAAGTCAAAGAAAGAAACAGAGAGAGAAGCCCGAGTGTGCCATCTTGTCAGGGGGAGCACTTGTCCACCCCAGGAGCGGGGCAGCTCTTTACAGAAGAATGTCAGCTAATGCAGAAGGCAGCGGAGCAGCGGACATGGCCTGCAGCCTTCTGGGAACAGCTGATTCAGGGAGGCTGGGCCACCGAGCAGGAGGTCGGGAGTGCCTGCAAAGTGGAATCGCCCTGTGTGGAGGAGACCTACTTACTGTTCGCGGGGTGGACCCCTCACCACTTCAGGGCCCGAGTCTCCCTGGCAGGCAGCTCCCCACCACCTTCCCTTCCCATGAAGAGCCGCCTGGAGAGGGCCCAGCTTCTGGGCATCTCTGCTGGTCCCTAGAGCAGAAGGCAGAAGATCAGGTTACCCAGGCAGCCAGGGAGCAGGAGCAGCCCAGGCGCTGAGGGCCCCCTTCCTCTGAGCAAGAGGATTCCTTCCAGGGCAGCAGGCAGGGCTCGGGCCGAAGTTCGAGGTGCCATGAGCAGACGTTCTGCTGCAAAGGAGGCTTCCCTCCCATCGGTGGCCTCAGCCTACTTCCCACCTCTCAGGCGCCTCACCTGGAAAATCGGGGGACAGCCCTGCACAGTTTAGGAAATAACCACACTGCACAGGTCTTGCTACTGTTGCTCCTCAGCCTCTCTGCCTTGAATCAAGTCTGAGAAGACCCGAGCAGCTCTTGACAACCGAGTGGCTCTGCAATTTGGCACCGCCCACCGGTGACATCCAGGCAGCTGATAGGAGCCAGACCCGAAAGTCCTGCTGCTAAGGGGAAAAGCAAGTCGAAACCACTCACACATGCACACAACATGCACACACACACACAATGCGGACAGGCACACACATGCACGACACAGCCCAGGCAGGGTGCTGAGCACATGTGTTCTAAGCATGGGGAATGGCAGGGAGGGCCGAACCCGCTCAGCTCCTGGGAGTGGGATGGGAACAGAGTGGGGGTGTGCGCAAGGCTTGGTCTGTCCTCGCACTGGAGAGTCTGGCAGTCAGCGGTGTGTGTGTGCGTGTGTGTGTGTGTGTGTGCGTGTGTGTGTGTGTAGGGGAGGTGCCCCCGAACACAGATGCATGAAGAAGCCACGGGAATGTTAGCTACCCCTGCCTGCAATGCCCCTCACATCCTGCTCAGTGAGTCGCACTGTCCCGTCAGTGCCACCGAGTTCCCTCCCATCCCGCCCCCCCCCCCGCTGTGCAAATGCAGAGACACTGTGTTCCTGGTGTGGGCAGCAGGTCCCCCCCTCGGGGGACCAGGAGGCAGGCTGGGCCATTTCAGGGCAAAGAACCACCCCAGAGAGCTCCGAGACCTGTCCAAAGTCACATGGCTCAGAGTCCCCTCCCTGGAACCCACGATTTTTCCAGGTCCCGGCCGCCCCTACTCAGCCCCTGCAGGGCTCCCAGCTCCCTGACCACATCGCCTCTTATTCTTAGCCTTCGGTGCCTCCCCATGGACCCAGATGAACCCAAGTCCCCTGTGTGGCAGCCCAGCCCTTTCCACTGGGCTGGCTCCTCTCTTCCCAGTGCATTCCCGTGGCACTGCCTGGTGCCAGCTCCCTGGATGCCGACTTTGGGCTCTGCTCCCACTGTCAGTGCCCACAGTCACCACTGAGGACGCTGGCCACTGGGGCTCAGAGGAATTAGAGTGACGGTGACCTCTCCCTGGAGGAAGTGGCCCTGAGGAGAAGTGATCGTGGTGGAGAGACAGGAGGCACGGGGCCAGGTTGCATTGCCTGCCTTGCCTGCATCTCTAGCTTGCGGGCTGTTTCCTGGCCTTGACAGCAAGTTCCTGATTGAAGAGCGTTGTTTCCACTTCTGAATTACTAGATTATAGTAGAGTGATAACAGCTGATGCGTATGAGCACTTACTGTGTGCTGGGCACTGGCTCTTCTACATACATCCCCTAATTAGCTTACAGGTGCTGTCCGTTGACCCTTTCCCTTTACAGGTACTGTGCCATTATTCTACCCAAGGGCATCCACCATGTGCTCAGCTGTCTTCTCCCCCAGGTCCCCATGGGAGTGGCCCACCAGAAGGGCAGGGCGGGGCAGGGCATGGGCTGGCTATGGCCCAAGGCAGTGCCTCCCTTGGCTGCCCTGTGTGTCTCATATCAATGCAGCCTGTGCACTGAGGCTGGGGGTCAGAAGAGAACAGTGCCTGTGGGCATCATAGCCGAGAACTGAGGGCCCTCTGCTGAATAAATACCTTCCCTGGCCAGGGCTCAGATCTGCGTGTGGGACATGAGTGCCACCTCCCCCGGTGCTAGGATGCCCTTTCCAAGCAACCCCAAGCCGTTTAGAAAAAGGGACAGGGCAAAAAATATGAGCAGACCGTTCATCAAAGGAATGAGATCCTGAAAAAGATGCTCAGCATCAACAATCTTTAGGGAAAGGTGAATCAAATCTATGAAAAGGTGCCCCATATACTTATTAGAATGGTGACAATTAAAAAAGACCAATGACACTAAATGCTGGCAAGGATGTGGAAGAAATGGAAGTCCTGTCTATGGCAATGGGAATGAAAAATGGTACAACCACTTCAGGAAACTTTGCGGCTGTTTCTGTAAGTTAAATACACACGCTGATCCCATTCCTAGGGATTTACCCGAGAGCAATGAAAATATATATCCACGCGGAAACTTGTACGCAAATGTTCATAGGAGCACTATTCACCATAGCTGAGAAACGAAAACAACCCAGATGCCCATCAGTTCACAAAAGGATAAGAGACTGCCCAGGCTGGGTCAGACCCAGATCCTGGAACACTTGGGTCCTGATGTGGGACCTTGTGGTTGGGGTGGATGAGGCTCAGAGACCAGGAAGTGTTGTGGTTTAGATCGGAAATGTCCCCTAAAGTCTCATGTATTTGGAGGCGGGGCCTGGTTGGAGGAAGTGGGTTACTAGGATGTGTGCTGTGTGCTTGTGTCTCTCTCTCCGCGTCTCTGTCTCTCTCTCTGTGTGTCTCTGTCTCTGTCCGCCCCCCCCCCCTTCTGCTTCCTGGCTACCACAGGATGAGCATTTGTCTTCTACAATGCTGTTTATGCTTTGCAGCCGGAATACTATGGACTGGATCCACTAAAACTGTAAGCCAAAATAAATCCCTCCTCCTTTAATTTGCAGGTGTTTTGTTTCAGTGATAGAAAAGTGATTAATGTGGGAGGGGAAAGGTTGGTAAGGAAGGAAACATTTTCAAGAGCAAACGGAACTCATTTCATGCATCAGTGAAACACTGTTGCTGCCAACCAGGCCCTCCCTGGTGCTGGGGACAGAGTCAGGGACTGGATGGCCACCTCACTCAGCACTGTAGGGCTGGCCCAGCAGGATGGGGCCCATGGGGCTGGCCAGAGCCTTTCTCTGGGTGAGAGCGACTAGGTTGGGCCTCGCCGGGATGTGGATGGTCAGAGTCTGTGGGGCTGACACTGGCCCTTGAGCCTCACTTTCCTTATCCTTCAGCTCAGGGATGCTGTGAGTACAGAGAGGTAAGCTGAGGCAGGGGCTGACACAGGTTGGGAGGAAGGAAGGGACTCCCCCGACTCCTGCTGATGGGGTGGGGAGGCCCACCCCAGCCAGACCGGGAGCTGTGCCCCATGCCCCTGCTCCCATCTCAGGGCGAGGGCTGCTCAGAGGACAGAGGCTGGGGTTCCTGGGCCCAGCTTCTCAGACCTGTTTCCTTGCCGGGCAATGGACAGCACGAGTGCCCCCTAAGACGTGTGGCAGGCCATACGGCCCAGTGAAGGCAGGAAAGGCCCAGCCGGCAGTGCCAGTGCTGGAAGTCCCATCCCTCCTGCTCCTGGGACTCTCAGCCCCTTCCCTCCGCAGGGGTTGGAGTGCAGGGAGGGAAGAGGAGCTTTGGCTGGGGGAGGCTCCATCTCAGGGCCCAGCAGAGCCGGAGGGCATCCGTATACCTTCTCCGACGGGTCCCTGCTCACTTTTGGCTGCGAGGCCCCATGCTCCTCTGAAGAAGCCTTTAGGAAGGACATTTCAGTCATCCCATGCCCTAAACAGTGTTCAGCTTACAAGTCTGTCTGCGTGGCCCCAAGCAGCTAGTCCATAGGCCACAGCGGTCTCCATGGCCTTGCTAAGTGGACTGGGCTTGTCCTCTAAGCCAGAGTTAGACCAGATGCAAGCCAGGCGTGTCTGCCACCACTCTTACACCACTTGGTACCCTGGCCCCCTTACTCCCCAGTGGTTTTGAACGAGGTTGTTAGTTCTTTGTTGTTATTGAGTTTTAGAAGTTCCCCACAGATTCTGTATATTAATCCTTTATCAGATATGTGATTTACAAATACTGCCTCCCATTCTGTGGGCTGCCTCTACCCCAACCACGTCCCCACTGATGAATCCTTAGTGTGTGTATTAGTCAGCCCCAGCTGTCATAACAAATACCACAGACTTGGTGGCTTAAACACAGACTTTATCATCTCACAATTCTCGAGTTAGCTGTTCAAGACCAAGCTGGTGGCAGGGCTGGTTGCTGGTGAGAGTTCGCTTCTTTATGGATGGCTGCCTTATCCCTGTGTCCTCACAAGGCAGAGAGAGAAACCTCTGGCATCTCTTCCTCTTCCATAAGGACACCAGCACCACGGGACCTGGACTCTACCTTAACGTCTTCATCTGATCTTAATTTACCCCCTGAAGGCCCTACCTTCAAATGCAGTGACTCTGGGGGTGGCGCTTCAACATATGGACTTGGGAGAAGGGACACAGTACAGTGTACAGCAGCTTGTTTTCATATTGAGTTACTGTCAGCTAAACAAGACATAGATAGGTTAAGTGACCCTCAGGCTCAGTGGCTTTGAGCCAGAAGCTTGAGCACATGAGAGGGCTGACGAGGCTCTGGATTTGTGATGCACTGCTATGACCTTCACTTGACTTGCTGGCTGCCTCCGAGCCACTGGGCTCTCATCCAGCTCTGCTGGGGCATGAAACTGTGTAGCTTTGTCTGTCTAATTAACAGTCACAGATGTAGCATGTCTTGGATATGTTTCTTATTATTTCTGGAGAATGGCTGGCCTTTCCAGAAACCGTCTCCAAGACTGCTGTCTCATTCCAGCCGGCGGAGAAATGATGCGTTAGTGGTCATGCTCAGTGTGACCGTTATCTTCACTTTATTAGCTGCCTCTTTTCTTAATTAGCTGCTTATGCAAGCATCCCTCCCCCCACCCCTGTAGATACCAATCAATAATCTCCAGCCCAGTTTTTTTAGCCAATCTCCTATTTTGTCACCTCGCCAGTTCCCTGACTAGAAGGTTAATAATTTTTGACATGTGTTCAAGAGTAACTGCCGTTAAGCAATGTTCCTTCCACGCAATTACTCACAGTCTGCAGCGTCTTCAGGCAGCCATCATTTCACATGAGAGCAGCTGCCTGGAGGATGCATTCCTGGAAGTGTGCACAGTGAGGATGGCTTGGCAGTGAGCACTCTTCCCGCCCTCCTTTTTGTGTTTCTTCAAAAATCCGGAAGGTGAGCAATTACATTTCCTGCCTCCCTTGCTGCTAGAGTTCTAGATGGGAACTGAGTTCTGCCCAGTGGTGCGCTTAACAACCAGCTCTGGCAAATGAAATGAAAAAGGAAAGTGCCCTTGCATGCAGTGCTTGCTGATTTCTTTGATGGAAATACTTCCACCACGGGCAGTTTCAATGGTGCTGGTCATGTCGTATGTATATCACGATATGGAGTCAGAACTGTCTTGCACACTGGCTCTTGCTGGGCTGAGCTGGCTGCAGCCCAGCCTTGGTTCTGCCAATTCATTGCTTGCCAACTTCAGTTCAAGGACAAGAGTCTCCTCCTGCTGCTTTTGGCTATTGCTGCTGGTAAGTGCAGTTTTGAGGTTGTTTTTCCTGTGGCAGCATTCCAGTGTCCACTCAGTCAGTTCGTGGGGTCAGGAGCCAGGAGGGGAGGCAGCTCTGGTCTCCTCTAGACCCTCAGGGCTGGGCTGGGAGACCAGGGCTCAGGTAACAGCACCCGGCCAGCTGGTCCCCAGGCCTTGTTCTAGGCATCATGCCAATAGGCCCTGCCTTTGTCTACTCCTCCAGCCTGCTCAATAAAATGGTAAGCCCCTCATTTCCTGTCAAAACCCCTGCTTGCTTAAAATGGTTAGAGTGGTTTCTGTTTCCTGTAACTAAATCCTGACTGATATAAAGTGGAACCTGAAACCACATCTTTGTTGTTGTTAAAGCAGCTCCGGCCAGACCTCCAACCTGTCTGTGCAGAGGATTTTAATGACTTGTGAGGTCTGCAAGGCCAATGATGAGAACATTGGCACCTACTGAGCTTGGTGACTCCCAGGACTCTAGAGACAGCGTCAGCAGGGGCTGAGAAGGACAAGCCTGCTGCCGGGACATTATGGCTTCTCAGGGTTCCTTCTCCCAGGCTGTGGAAGGCTGTCTGCCTTCACACAGCAGAGGCTAAATTCTAGGATACTAGTACCGGTGAGAAGCTGGATTTTCTTAGTCCCACACAACCAGGCACAAGTTATGAGACTGTGCCACTTCATTGATGACTCCAAGTACATTTGGAAGCTGCACTGACTCTGGTAGGCCTCATTTTTGGGCAGCAAAATGCTCCAGAAGGGCTGTGGGTCCTATGATCCCAGCAACCCTGACACTGCACCCACAGAGGCATTCTTTTAGATGGTTAAGGAGCGCCCCTTTGTTACATGCAGATACCTCTGGGAGGAGGAGGAGGCTGTTAGCGGCTCTCAGCACCTTAGTGTGAATGAATTTCCAGGTTCTTCCCAAGGTGGGAGCAGGTACTGGGTGGAGGGCTCAGTTGCCCGGAAATCAGGCACAGCCAAAGTGAGTCTGACAGCCAACAGCAACCAGCAGGTACTGGGAAAAGGGTTGGTTTGCATGGGACCCCCAGAGGTGGAGCCTGGGCTCTGGGACACAGTGCTGAGAACTGAGGTTTGGCCAGAGTGGCTCTGGGCAGCTCTGTCCCTTCCTGCTAACCCTTGAACCAACCTCTCTCCTCTCAGGGCCTCTGTCCTGTTTGTGAAACGAAGCTGGTACTGCTTGACCTCAGTAAGGCTCTCCTGAGGAAGGGATACGATGAACAGTGTTAGGCGGGCAGGCACGAGGGAAACAGAGTAAAGGGAATGGGATAGGAGTCGTCTCTCAGGTTCAGGCAATAAGGAGATGCCCTGGGTAGGAATCCAACAATAGTGCAGTGACCAAGACGGACCACCGGGGATTTTCGTTTTGTTTTGTTTTTTGTTACCAGGCATGATGAAACTCCTCCCATAGAAAATAGACTGCTGGTCTCCATTTCAAGCAATTGCCAGGGTTACCGCGAGTATATCGAAACCACAAATTCATATAATTTTATTTTATCCCTTAGCAAACTCTGTCTTCTACATGAAATTTAATTTGGAGAACTTCTGGATATACAGTTAGTCCAGAAATGTGCTCTTCCAAAGCATGTTGTGAGAGATCCGAAGCCATTGAGGGTGTGTTTCATGACAGAACAACAGTAGCACAGGGACTGCAGAGGAGAAGCTTCAAGTCACTTCAGTTCGGTCATTCTGTGTGACCACGGGAATTTTTGTGTTTAAAATTTAAAACAGGATAAGAGTGCAAACTACAAGATGAGTGCAAATTTTAGTTCATATAGGAAATATTTTATTAAGTTGGAACAATGTCCTTAAAAATGAAATGCGTTCTTTTAAAACTTTTTTTGTTTTTGAGCTTGCCGGACAGGTACAGTGCCACTGAGCTACATCCCTGGCCCCTTAAATTATTAATTAAAAGCTAAAGAATGTATCAAGAAAGGCAAATATTACAGAAATTATAATAACTGCTTAATCTTTACCTTTTGCAGATGTTTTAATTTTTTACTGAAATATAATCCATATTCCATTAAATTAATCATTTTCAAACACAACCACTAGAAGTAATTCTAGAACATTTTTATCACCTGAAAAATGAATCTCATACCATTAGTAGTCATTTCCCACACCCTCTAGCTCCAGCCACCCACTAAACTATGTGTTTGCTTATTCCAGGAATTTAATATAAATGGAATCATGCAATGTGAGATTGTTTTGTATCTAGTTTCTTTAACATAATGTTTTCAGGGTTCTGCCATATTGTGTCATGTCAGAATTCATTTTTATGACTGGACAATGTTCCTCTATGTGAATACATCACATTTTGTTTACCCGATCATAAGCTGATAGGCATTTATTTGGTTATTTCCCATTTTTATCTATTGTGAATACTGCTTCTGTGGAGATTCATGTATAAGATTTTGTGTAAAATAAATATTTTCCTTTTTCTGGGTTATATACCTAGAAACAGAATTTCTGGTTTTATGGGAACTCTGTGTAACTTTTTGAAGTATCACCAAACTATTTTTCTAAGTGGCTGTACCACTTAATATCCCAACACCAGTGGGTGAGGATTTCAGTTTCTCTACATTTTCACCAGTACTTATTAGTTGCCTTTAAAAAAGCCATTTGAGTAGCTGCAGAGTGATTCCTTATTGTGGTTTTGCTTTACCTTTCCCTGATGGTCTGTCATGTGGTATTTGGCCATTTGTAATTTTCTTTGAATACCTGTCATAGTCACTTTTCTCATTTCTGAGACAAAATGCTCAGCATCCACAATTTAAAGGAGGAGAGGTTTATTTTGGCCTCATACTTAGCCTATGGTTGGCTGGCTCCAGGCCAGGAATGGCATGGCAGGGAGGAGGACAGGAGAACGCTGCTCACACTGTAGTGACAGGAAAGCAGAGAGAGCTTAGGAAAGAGTCAAGGAGAGAGACGCGCCTTCCAGGCCATGTCCCAGTGGCCACCTTTGCTGATGAGGCCTCACCTCCCTGTATCAAGCCCTGATAACCCAGTTACTTTCCACCAGCCCTCACCAGTGAGCATGGGGCTTTGCAGGGGCATCCAGGTATAAACCATAACAATATTTATTCAGGCCTTTGGCCATTTTTAAATGGAGTTTTTTTATTATTCAGTTTTGAGAATTCTTTATATATTCTAGAAACAAATTTCTTGTCAGATTTGGAAGTATTTTTATCCCATTTTGAATTATCCATTCACATTCTTGGTGATGTCCTTAAAGCACAAGAGTGGTTTTTTTTTTGTTGTTATTTAAACATGTGTGTCTGATTTATTTCACTTAAGAGTATGGCCTCAAAGTCCATCCATTTAGCTATCAATGTCTGAAGCTCATCCTTCTTTATGGCAGAGTAGTACTCCATTGTATAAAAAACCCCACATCTTCTTTATCCACTCATCAGTTGATACCCATTTGGGCTGTTTCCAAGCTTTAGCTATTACAAATTGTGTTACTATAAACATGGGTGCACATATATCGCTGTGGCATATGATGCTTTTAATTCTTTGGAGAAGATTCCCAGTAGGGGAATAGCTGGGTCAAATGGGACCTCTAGTCCTAGTTCTTTGAGGTATCTCCATACTGATTTCCACAGTGGTTGCACCAAATCTACACTCCCACCAACAATGGAGAAGGGATCCTTTCTCCCCACAGCCCCACCAGCATTTGTTATTGGTTGATTTCTTGATAGCAGCCATTCTTCCTGGAGTGAGCTGGAATCTCAGCAGTTTTAATTTGCATAGGTGTTTAATTTTGATGATATCTATTGATGTTTTATTTTGCTTATGCTATCATATTTAGGAAAACATTGTGTATTGGTCAGCTTTCTTGTCTCTGAGACAAAATACCTGACACTCTCAAAGTGAAGAAGTTTATTTGGCTCACAGTTTCAGAGGGTCCAGTCCGTGATCAGCTGGCTCAAGGTGGGTCATGTGCACAGCGACTCACTTCTCCCGGCCAGGCCCCGCCTCCTCACAGCACCTTCAGCTGGGACCTGATCAGTGGATCAATCCACTGATGACTACAGTGACCCCGCGATCCAGTCACCTACCAAAGCTGGGCCCACTCTTCCTTTTCTCTCCCCAAGCACAGTCTCTCTTCTTTTTCCCGCTCCTCTCCCCCTCACCCTTTCTATCTCTTGTTTTTTCTTTCTGTCTCTCCTCTGTGACTGATTCTTCTGTCTCTCTCTGTCTCTCTCTCTCTGTCTCTCTCTCTCTCACATATCTCTGTCTCTCTCTCTTCTCTTTCTCTTTCTCTTTCTCTCCCCAGATGCCCAGGATAGAGCCTTCCCTGTACTCAGCTTCCTAAGGATAAAGGCTGTGTTTGGAAATCTCCAGGTTGGGGAATAGCAGAGAGGCGCTTGCCGAGTGAGGACTCTTCACTGCAGTCTGGCTCTCTCCCAGCTGCCACATGTGGTCTGACCTTGGGCCTGGCCATGTTGGTGGTTTCTGGTGTCCTGCTGGAGCCAGCCATACACTGGACGGTCAAGGGTTCTCTTCCAGGTCTGCTCACCCTCCCATGGGGAACCCTCTCTGGAGAAGCGTTTTCTTTCTTGGCCTTCTGTTCTTCATCACTAGCCAGTTGCCCTTTTCTACAGACTCTGGGAAAGGGGTGTGCATGGACATGAGGGTTGTCCTCTTACTGGGCCAAGGCTGTGTCCCCTAGCGCTGGGGCCTTGAAAGTGTCATTGTCCCTGCCAGCTGAGGAAGACAGCAGACCTCTAAGGTGCAGCCCAGCCTGGCTCAGCTGCACAAATGTGGTATTTAAATGTTTATTTTTAGTGGCTGCTGGTTAAATAGCAGCCTTCACTTTGGTGGAGGCAGTCCTGAAAAGTAAAAATAAATCAGATCTTCGCCTTGTCAGTTAATCCTACCAGACCCTGCTGTGTGGACTCTGGGCCCAGTGCCCCCATGTCGCGGGTGAACGGTGGGCCATGGTTGGAGGGGCCACACCGGGGGCCAGGCTGCTGGTGCTCACAGCTGCTCTCTGAGAAGCCCACAGCCCTGCCCTCCGGCCTCGAAGTCTGCCCTTGGCAGCTCACCCACCTCCCACTGGGCTCCTCCAGCTGGCAGGGACTGGAGGACCTTGACTCCTGTGGGTGCTCACTGGCCACCCTGACCTCAGCGCAGGTCAGCAGGCGCTGGCCTCAGTGAGGAGCACAGAACCCTCCAGCTGGGTGCTTTGCATTCTGTCTGTACTTCCTGCCAGCCCCAGGTCCACACTTGGAGGTCACCCTTCTGCTTGCCCCAGCCAGAGCCTGGCCCCGGAAGTGAGGAGCTAGTGGCTCCCTTTGTGCTGACGTTGGAGGGTGAGTGGTCTGAGTCCACCCTTTGGGGGCTCCTTTCCCTGCAGCAGCATGGACAGCTGGCCCTGGAGGGTCTTGAGGTGCAGTGACCCAAACCAGGACTTCTCTCCAGCTGGCACAGGGCCTGGCATCCCCACTGAGTGAAGCAGGCCTGGCTTGGGGTGGGGCGCCTGGAGGGCAGAGGCCACCCGGTGCCTCCTGGGCTGC
This sequence comes from Heterocephalus glaber, assembly GCF_000247695.1. The sequence goes on from NW_004624768.1 coordinate 3,682,320, forward strand.
AGCCTTGTGCCATACCAACAACCTTCAGAGTGACAGTGGCCCCCGAGGGGGGACCACAGCTCCCTTCCTTTTCAGATTTGAAAACCAAATCCTTTCCCAGCTCAGAGGTCACAAAGGGACATGGCTCAAACTTGGAGTTGTGCTGGGCACAGTGGCACATGTCTGTAACCTCAGCCTCTCTGGAGGCTGAGGCAGGAGTATCCCCAGTTCAACACCAGCCTGGGCAACTTAGCAAACTCCTGTTTCAAAAGAAAAAATTTATAAAAAGGACTTGGATGTGAAGGTCTTGGGTTCAAGCCTCAGTACTGGGGGAAGAAAAGAAAAAGAAATGGAAGGATTGGAGGCCCAGCTCAGTGGCAGAGCATTTGCCTGGCACGTGTGAGGCCCTGGACCCATACCCAGCACAGAGCTGTCTGCCTGTTCAGACCTCTTGGCCATCTTCTTGTTAAGGTGCTTATGATTGGCTACTGACACCTCCAAAGCGCTGATTACTTATCATCCTAGTGTCCCGCAAACCCAGATGGCAGAATGGCCTCTCCGCTCCCATTTTAGAGGGAGAGATTCCCTTGGTGCCCACTTAAATCACCTTTCTTATATTGTTACTTAGATACATGAAACTGAAATCAGGCCCAACCCCCACGCTCACGGCTTCCACAGACCCAGGCCACCAGGACCCATTTGCAATCTAAATGCAAACAAAGTGGAAAGAGGAATGAAATTCAAGCGAAGGGCAAGTTCACACCCCAGGTGATGTGGTTTGCTGCAGGACGATTTCCGCCTCGGTGCACTCCCTGGACTCAGGCCTCTGCACCTGCAGTGTCCCCTGCATTGTCGGTGCTTGGACTCAGGACTGTCTGCACAGAGCTTGCATAGGGTACCAGCCTACGTACCCACTCGGACCTGAGCCACAGGATGGGGACCTCGGCAGAGCTCCAGACATGGGCCCTGGCCAGGGAAGGAAAGGGAGGGGTGGGACTGGGGTGAGGGACCTCGGGACAGCAGGGACTGGGGAGTTATGGGCTTAGAGCAGGGAGAGGCCCAGAGGCACAGGTGAGGAAACCATTTTTGCCCAGGGTGAATGTGACAGGAAAACCTGTAGCCTCTAACCTGGGGCCACATACAAGCTGGGAAATCAGAATGACATTCTAGTCCTCCATCCCAAGAGTGGACGTTTGCCCTGGGAAGGGCAGCCCCCACCCCCCGCCCCAGGTCCTACTACAGCCTGCTGCCTGGCCGGGCCCCTCAAAGCCTGGACCAGATGTGCCACTGGCTGCTCCAGGCCTGGGGGTCCTGCGGTCTTCGCTGTTCCTGACCCCCCTTGGTCCCCTAAGAGTGAAGGGATAGGGCAGCTGGGCCTGTTCCAAGCCAGGGTGGCCACACAGGAAGGGCCACATCTGTTATGGTTGTGACCTGAAATGCCCCTCAAAGGCTCATTGTGTTGAAGGCTTGGGTGCCACTGATAGGTATTTGGTGGTAATTGGATCATGAGGGCTCTAACTTCCTCAAGTGGGTTAGTGGGCTAATTAGGAGGTGGGATCTAATTGGATGAAACTGGTCATGGGGGCCACGGCTTTGAGAGTGGATTTTGGCCCTGGCCCTCTCATCTCTGTTCTTAATCATCTCTCTTTCTCTCTCCCTCCCCCTCTCCCTCCCCCTCTCCCTCTCCTCCCTCTCTTTCTCCACTTGTCCCCCCACCCTCATTCCTGGCTACCATGACAGGAGCAGCTTTCTGTCTCCTTGCCCTTCCACCATGACGCTTCTGCCTTACCATGGGCCAAAGAGTAATGGAGCCAGCTACCTGTAGACTGAAATCTCTGAGACTGAGACCAAACAAACCTTTCCTCATTCAGTTGTGTATCTCAGGTATTTCTCACCGAAGGGCAGCCTGCCCGCTCCATGACTGACAGGATGGGGTGGCCCCGCCCCCCGGGCTGACTGATGGATCCGACTCCGTCCCCCCATCCAGCCCAGACTCGGGTCCAGCACAGTGAATGGGGCCCTGAAGTGCAGTGTGCAGCTCGGGGTCTCAGGCCTCCCGTTCAGAGCCTCTCCACCCACTGGCCGACTGACCTTGGTTTTGCCCCCTGCTATGGTCAGAGTCCCCCAAACCTCTAAGTTGAAGCTGAAGGCCGAGGTGATGGTGTCAGGAGGGGCAGCCCTCGGGAGGCCGTCAGGTCACAGGGCAGAGGTCTCACGGAAGAGATTAGTGCCCTTACAATGGGCTCGAGGGAGGGGCAGTGCCCCTTGCTTCTCTTCTGGCATGTGAGGACACAGTTTGTCCTCTCCGGAGGAGGCAGAGACTGGGCCCTCAGCAGACTGGAGTCATCTTGGTCTTGTACTTCCTGCCTCCAGAGCTGTGAGGAAACGAATTTCCCTTCTTTTTAAAGTAACCAGCTTAAGGTATTTTTTTCCAGCGATCTAAAGGGACTGAGACATTGTCTGGACTGGGGTTTCCTGTCTAGAAGATGGGTCTGTTGTGGATTCCATGAGGTCATATGGATCTTCTGCATTTGGTTCTAGCTAAGTAAGTGTGATCATAGGTAAATTCAGGTCTGTGTGTGTAGATCTATGTCTGTGTGTACAGCTACCTATAAAGTTTTATTAGCAAGCTAGAACGACAGCAACATGGCACCATGAGCCTCTCCCTGGGGCTGGGGCACCTGATTTGCCTGCCTCACTGCAAGGCTGTGCCCACATGACGCCTGGGGCAGAAGATGTGCTCCCAGCAGCACTTGCATCCTGATGGTTCTGACCCTCACCTGAAACAGCAAGAAATCCAGCTTCAGGCGGTGAGTCTTGGTTCAGGTGTTGATGGTACAGCACGGTCAGGAGGCCTTGCTTGCTGGGGGGGCTTCCCCAGTCACGAGGTCCCCTGGCCCCAACCCCCACTGTGAGCACACTGTGGAAGCCAAGCTCTGTGAAAGCTCCCTGGAAGTGGATGATGTATGGTATTAATAAAGGAGATGTGAAATATTCTATCAGGATGTTCATGCCAGAACCATGCTGGGAAGCACTGTGACCTCCCCTTCAGGTCTCTGCTGCATAAGAGTTGCCAAAGGGTTTACTTCCCCACGAAAGATCCTGCATTCAGACCCCCAGACTGGGTGGGGGCCCAAGAATTTGCCTTGCCAAGCTGTGGGGGCAGAGGGGCTGTTCAACAGGATTGCTAAGCTGGTAGGAGGTATCTCTTTAGCTTCTCTTGTGGGAGGCCTGCCTGTGATAAGGCTGAGAGAGACAGAGAAAGGGAGGGGAGGGAGGGAGAGGGGAGGGGAGAGAGGAGAAGAGGGGGAGAAGAAGGAGAAGGGGAAAGGCGAGAGGGAGAGAGAGAGGGAGGGAGAGAGAGAGAGAGCATGCCTGGATCAAGCCATAGCTGAAGCCATCAATTCAGGTATCTCAGAAATACGAACCTGTAAGCCCCAGTACATTCCCTCATTTTTCTTACAGCAGATGGATTGCGGTTGTAAGAGTCTTGAACGCCACAGGGATCATTACCTAAGAGGTAGAGAAATAAGGAGCATGTGAACCTGCTCATCTGTCTGCCCCAGGCTGCTGCTGTGCGGGCCCTGGGTCCAGTGCTGGGGGACAAGGGCGAATTATGTCCTCTGTCACAGATGTTGCTGTGAGGGTAAACATGAGACCAAGACACTGCCCTGTGCTGAGTGCCGGGGGAAGGGCTTCCCAGAGGAGGCGACACAGAGCTTGTCGCAGGAGAGAGAGAGTGGGCACGGCCATCAGTGAGTTGGGTGGCCAGTTTCGCTATGCTGGGGCTGGGCAGGGCAGTGGGCAGATAGCTGCAGTCCCCAGGGCTCTGGCAGGGCCCCAGGGCTGGCCCTTCTGCAGGGAGCGCTGGCAGGAAGAGGGTGGAGGGAAACTCAGGAGGACACGCGCGGCTGCGAACAGCAGAGAAGGAGGGAGAAAGTCCATTTTATAGCCCCAAATGGTAAAACTGTGTCCCTTTTCTTACGCAGTTGGACTTCTGGCAACTGAGCTCAAGACTGATGCACGCTGTGTCTTAGGGTGCTCTCCTGGGCTGAGCAGGGCCTGGAGCAGGCAGATGTGCTCACAGCTGCCCGGTGCCGGGATACCACAGCCACTGTCCTGCTCAGTCCAGCCCTGGGCTTTGGTGTCCAGGCGGGAGAAACTTGGCTCTGTTGAGCTTTTCAAAATAAAGTGGTTTTTATTTCATATTCACGAGAGAGGTTGCAAAAGAGACTCAGGGTCGCTGCTTTTCATATTATTTATGCATTTGCCCCCCCATCTCTCTTCCCAAAAGCAAGTCACAAAAGGGCCTTTGTTCTCCACAAGTTCAAAGCCAGCTCCTCCAAGGGGAGACTTCTGGGCGATCACACGGGAGGCTGCTGTTCCAACGGCTGGCTGTCAGAGCAGAAATACGGTCCGAGTCAGGGTTCCGGCAGTTTGCACGCTGCAGGAGCCGCCTGAATGGTTTCCAGTGTGACCTGGGCTGAGGGGCCAGGCTGGGGCAGGGGGAGCAGCCTGAATCCGCCTTGGCACACCTCGCCTCCATGGCTTCGGTTTCCTCATCAGCAGAACCGAGCGTGTGTACGCTGGACTCCATCAGAGGGTTCCATGGGGCGCCTGGGGTCGTCTTAGAAACAGGTGGGCTCGGGGGTACCCTGCCCTCTTCTGCCCTTCTGAAGGCTTGAGGGGTTGAGTGTGCAGGTCAGATTTTGTTTCAGGCAAACTTACTTTAAATAAAAGTTTGCAAAGAGCAGGCCCAGATCACGGTGAGGTCCTGGGAGATGCAGGGTCCGGGGTAGTGGGAGGGTCAGAGACTCAGGGCCTGGGAGCCTGTGCAGCCTTTAGCAGGTCCCTGGCTGCCTGGGGCTCCCCTGTCCTTCTGGAACCTGCAGTCCTGGCTGCCCGATAGGAGCCATGCCCAGGCGGGGACTGTAGTGCCCAGAGGTGCAGAGGGGGTCAGCCCCTGCCTGGTGGAGCCAGCAGAGCTTGGACAGGGGGACGTTTGCCTGTTAGACCTGGAGCTCTTGGTCCCTGTCCCCTGAGGAGGTATGTCAGGAACTCAGCACGGGGCACTCCAGCATCCCAGAGGAAATGGAGCAGGCAGCGCCTTTGGCCTCAGTCAAGTGTGGTCTCTGGTCTCCATGGTGGCCCTGAGCTGGGAGAACCCGTGGTGATGTCAGTTGCGAGCCTCATCTGGGAGGTCCAGGACACAGCAGACCCGCCGGGACCCTCGGTGAGGACACCCAGCTTCCTTGGCCACACAGCTATCCCTGGCAGGATCCAGGCCTGGATGGGGGCGTCCTGGGCTCTCCTGTCCCTGGGTGCAGCCCCTGCAGGCCTGGCCACTAGGCCCAGGGCCCATGAGCTCTCAGCGTTCAGGTCGGCTCCTTCCCAAGGCACCTGGAGTCTCCACCACCTGTCCTGCCTTTGTGGCTCTTGTTCATCCATGCACAGCAGGCTGCTAGCGAGAGTGTGGGGTGCCTGTCCTTCCCTGTGGGAGGGCAGAGAGGCGTTTCTCCGGGTCCAGGATGGTGCGGGAGAAGGCTGAGAGTGGGAGTGGGAGGTGCTGCAGGAAAACCAAACCTTCCCTGTCCCAGTACCTGCCCCGGAGATACAGCTCTTCCTGGTGAGGGCCCTGGTGGGAGGGAGCGGGGGGCAGGGGGGGGGGAGGTGGCTCCCACGTGAGCTGCTGGAAGCCCAAGCGGGAGCATCTGTGAGGTCCTCCCCACTAGGCCCAGGGCCCAGCTCTTCCTGGAGCATTGAGCTCGGCCTGCAGAGCCGGAGCCCGCCCCAGAGGGAGGCTGACAGTGAGGCCCCAGCCGGGCTTCTCAGGCATGGACTTCCTGTGACTGCCAGACTGCATCGAGTCCTGGGGACCCAGACCTTGCCTTTCTTGCTGGCCTCCCAACAGTTGCTGGCCGTTGAGACCTCTGATAAATATCGGCTCCGGGAGTTGAGACACAGGGCCCTGGAGCAGTTCAGTGTGGGCAAGGGACACTGTAGGAAAACCACAGCTCAGGGGTGGCCCGTCCGCTCACACCGTTTCTGTGAAAGCAGCTATTTCGACAGTAACGGCTTCCCCACCCAGAAAGGCCACCATGGGGTGCAGGTCATCTCTGAGAGCCCGGGCTGTCCATCCCCACTGCAGTGCCCCGTGGGAGGCCTGAGGCCCCTGGTTCACCTGGGGGCCCCGAGCAGCTGCGGTTGTCCACTGCCCGAGGACAGCTTGCAGTGCTCCCTGTTTTACCCCCAGGAAAACCAAGGTTAGGATCAGGGCTGCTGATCATGCCAGGGTCCCTGCCTCTCTGCCTGGACTCTCTTTACTACACGGTGCTGGCGAGGGGAGGACTCACATTTAACTGAGTCATAGGGAGCAGGCTGCGAGCTACCCACTTTCCCTGGGTTCCCATGGTGCCAAGTCCAGCCAGTGAGTAGCAGCCCATTTTGCAGGATGGAGGTCGCAGCCCAGAGAGGCTAAGAAACTCCTAAGCAAGGGTCACAACTCAGGCCTGCTTCACCCCAAGAGCCCATCCTGTGGGCTCTGCTGCCTTCCTGCACAGCTTCCCCTACTACTTTGCCTGGCTGCCCAGAGGCAGCCCCTGGGGAGTTTAAGAAAAGGCTCAGGACTGGACCCAGATCCACTAGCTGGAGTGCAGTGGGTGACGGGGCATCAGGGCTGCTCAGAGGTCCCCAGGGCTTTCTCAGCAGCCTGGTTGAAAATCACAGCTCAAAGAGGAGCCCCATCCACCTCCTCCTCCTGTGCCATGCAGGGTCAGCGAGGAGGGAGCTTGGCAAACACCCCCTCCAGCTTCCTGACCCCCCAGTCTGACAGGGGATGACTCGTCCCTGTGGGCCCAAGGAGCTGCCTCTGCCTGTCGTGGTCTGGCACAGCCTTGCTCATTTAACCCCGTTAATCATCCCCCCTGAGGAGCTCTCTGTGGGGAGGAACCATCTGTGGCACGGTGGTGTCCCTTGGTGAGTCTAGGACGGCACCGGGAGGCTCATCATCCAAGAGGGTAGAGCAAGCGAATGAACAGGGGGACCCATCATCAGCGTAGAGATGTCCTTTCTCAATTGATAAAAGCCCTCCTTCCAGCCTCCCTGGGAATGGGAGGGGCAGCAGTCCCAAACTAGTGCCCAGGTCAGCCAGGACTAGCCCGGGGATCCAGAGATCTGGGAAACATTGAGCAACTTGTCCCCTAAACTGCCCGAGGGCGGGTTAAGCCTTTGGTGCACTCCTCCTCGGTGGAGAAGCAGAAACCACCCAATGCGAACAGTTTGCAGGATTTGCAAATCCTGCCCTGCGGGTGCCCCTGTAACCCTGCTTTCCTGCCCAGCAGCTGCACACCTCCATTCTGAGGGGGCAGCCACCTCCGAGGGGGAGCTGCCTGCCTGCCTGCGATGGGTAACTGAGCTCGCTCCTCCCTCTGAAGCCCGAGGCTGCCACTAAACGCCTCCCGTCTCAGGCTCCAGGCAGGTACAGGGCTGGCTGGGCAAGAGGCCTCCGGAGCTCGGGCCTCCCAGGAGTCCCCAAACTTGCACGAGGTCCTCCCTGAGCTGTTCACAGCCCCAGTGCCCAGGCCCCCACCAATCCACCCCATACTGTGGGGTGGCCCCACCACTGAGATGCTGGATTGAGCTTCTGGCTGCTTTTTGTTAAGGGTCAGAAAGGGCAGTTTGATGACATGGAGGGACACCAGGATGGAGGTTTTAAGGTGCCGATGGCCCCAGGAAGGTCAAGGTGTCTGGTGGCCCCTGATAACAGTGAAGGCTATGAGTAGGGTCGGAGGGTCCTACGAGGGGGCCCAGCTGGATGTGGGTGCTCAGGAAGCGGGGATGGGTTTGACTGAGCTGGCAGTGAGCAGACTCTGGAAGGGAAGAGGAGAGGGCTGCAGGGAAGGGGTCCCAGGCCGCTGGCGAGTCCCCAGACAAACACCAGGGGAGGCCAGTTGAGCTGACATGCTGACAGAAGGCACACCTTAGGGAGCTGGAATTTCAGGCTGCAGGTAAAGGACACCAGGAGCAACTTTTGTCCACAGGTCACCTTCCTCTGAGTCCTGTGGGCTAGGTGCTGGCTGCCCTCCGCCAGTGCCCATGGGAGCGACAGGCCCCAAGAGCAGCCGCTGCTGAGCCCTGGTGCGTCCCTTGCAGCCCTGGGCGTTTCCAAGCTGCTACTGGAGCCTGGCTGTTGCCCAGTGAACTCCGCCAGGGCAGAAGCTAAACTGGCCACCAAATAAGATTCCCCGGGGCCCCAGCACCTGGCCAGCCTGGGGGACAAGGCCATGGCTCTCGGGTCTTTGTTCAGACTCTGCGCCTGGCCAAGGAGAAGCCAGCGCCTCAAAGTCGGGCCCGCTGGGCCGGGCTGAAAGGGCTGCTTCATGAATTGTGCACGAGGTCATTCAGAGAGGGACCATGCGGTTGCTGCTCTGGCTAGAGATAAGGCCCTCACACCCAGCCTCACTTTCCAAGATTCTCAGTGATATGATGGGTGGTGTTTGTGAAAGGAGTTTGAAAATTTCAGGGCATAAATAAATCAGCAGATAAAGACAGGCCCTCTCTCCGGGCCTGGCGTCTCCTGGTGTGTTTTCACTGAGCTGGCTCTTCCTGGGACATCAGTGAGCCATCTGGGTCCTTGTTGACATCAGTACTGTTTTCTGGATTGTGGCAACTGGCGCCTTAGCCCCTCCTTTACATTGTGGGTTTCAGACATGTCTCAGTGACAAGAAAGGTGACTGAGGCACACACACACACACATACACACACACACTTACATGTGTTCAGTGTGACCAATTATGTCATGTGCTGCAGATAACATGAGTGACTGACAGACCACATGTGAGACAGGGGTCCAGTAAAATTATAATGGAACTGAGAAATTCCAATTTCTTTGTGATGTCATTACATCTTTCTGCAAAGTACTAGTCATAGTTTGTGGTGGTGAAAGTATAGCTCACACAATTACGCACAGGGTCTAATGCTTGATAATGACAATAAACAACTGTTGCTGATTTGTATATCAACTATACTATACCTTTTTTTCTTTAAATTCAAGGTCTCGCTTTGTAGTTCAGGCTGGCCTCGAACTCAGGGCGATCCTAGTGCCTCCCGAGTGCTGGGAATACAGATGTGCACCACATGCCTGGCATACACTTTTAATGTTACTTAAAAGTATCCTCCAACTAATATTAAACAAGAGCGGACTGTGAATAGTGCTGTGTTATGCCGACAGCAGCTTCCTCCAGTTTGTGTTTCAAGTCCTGTGCTGGCATCCAGAGCCCAAGAGGAGTGACTGACCTAGACCAGTGGTGGTGAACCTACAGCATGTGTGCCACAGCCGGCTGTTTGTTATCACTGAAAGCCCTAAAAGGTTTGCCACCACTGACCTAGACCATGGCGTTTGGCCTGAGTCTGCTCTGTGTTGGTAGCACAATGATGAAATTGTCTAACAATGCACTTCTTACAACTTATTCTGTGGTTTAGAGCCGACTGCTTGTGCTTCTACATCGGAGCCCACATCATGTTGACTCATGTTGCTAGTTACCTTAATTTAGTGCAAGTCTTAGGAGCAAAGCCTTTGCCAGCTCTAGCTCAAAGTTCTTAACTGTTAACCATTTGCAACTAATCATCTGTGTGAGTCAGAGTTTCCTTAATATGCTCTAACTAGAAAAAATACAAAAGTAAATAGGAAAACAAGGCCAATATAAATCCATGAACCAAACTCAAATTTTTAATTGCATCCCTGGTCTGGTCCAGGCTCAAATACATCTCAATCTTAAAGAAACACTAACCAGGTAAAAATTTTCACATTTATTTACATCTTCTTGAAACATTTAAGTATTTGGCCTATCGAAGGTTTTACTAAAATCTCCATGCACATCCTCATTTTTTAATCCTCTGAAATCCCAGGGAAATGCCCACATTCCTAGCTTATTATTCCCCATCTCAGTGCCTCCCTCACTGGCTCCTCCTCCCTGGATTTGCTACTTGTTCTCCATCCTCACTGTTCAATTTTTCTTTTCTGATAATCCCCTCCCTTGACCTTTGTTCTCTGACTGAGAGCTAAGGTGAGTGAAGGATGAGCAACCTCCCAAGTTAATGATTTGTATGCTGTTCCATTACGGTTACACAGTTGAACACATAAAATCCACGTATACCTGTAAACTTCTGCTTCTTTCTGCTTATATGTTACCAATCTGTATTCTGTTTCATTTTTAAACACACAATTAAAGGAGTAAAGCATGGAAGGAAGAAGCCCAGGGAGGGAGTGGTTGTCTGGATTTGTCCCTCAATCCAGGAAGACGATGTCCAACTGGGGCTCCAAACTTCGTGGGGCTCCACCCTGGTCCAGAGCAGACCCCCTCCGATTTCCCACCCTCTGAGTTCCCATATGATACTCACCTGGTGCCATCCCGATGACTTGGCTTTCTGGAAATTCCAGCCACAATCCTCCTGAGGAATCAATGTCTCAGCCCCTTGAGAAGAGCACCCTAAAGGTCAATGAATGAACTGTAAGTTCTGTTTTAAAATCTGAGTCTGCTGTGAGTTTAATTGCCCGACTCAGTTTCCCCTCCCTCACCATCCTCCTCTTGTGACTCGGGGACAGGACCCAAGGCTAGCCAGGAACCACAGATGTTGCTGATGGAATGACACCCTGGGGCTTCCAGGTGAAAACCCAGATCATCTCCTTGTCCACTTTCTTCACAGTGGAATCAGATAAGGACAATGCCTGAACCATCATTCACTTGTGACGAGTGGGAGTCCCTGGCCCAAGGCATTCAGCTTCACCACCAGGGTGTGCCCGTGGAGGGTGAGAGTAGCCAGTTCACATCCGGAAAGAGCTTCTCTAGTGAGGACTGATGGTGGACGCATTGGACTTCAAGGGCTCATGTGGTGCCAGACACCAGACATGAGGAACTCCGCGTACAGGGAAACGTCCCTCATGACTAGGTCTGAATGCCAGGGCTCCTTCCTGGATGCTTGGCTGCCCCCTTGGGATGTCCATTTGATGTGAAGGGTTCTTTCTGGAGCAGCTGGACCTCGAAGTGGTTTGCCTGTCCAGATGTCTGAGGAGGGGTCCTGTTGCAGCTGACCCTGGGTACTCTCATCTCTAGCCTGGCTCTGCTATGGAGCACGTTCCGTTCCACTCTGGAGAGTGTGCGTCCCTCGGTTTGGGGTGGTCAAGGGAATGAGTCCTATGATAACATACAAGGCTGTTCTGCAGGCAGCAATTTTGCAAATGAAGCAGAGTACAGATGGCGACTCAGAGCCCCCCAGCTTCCCAAACATGACCCAGAAAATGTGCTTCAGAGAGACTGGAATATCTGCACATTCTCGTCTATTTCTATGGAAAGTGCAGTGTTTACTGCCCAAACCCTGGAAGCAGCGTTAGCCCCATGAGTGTGGCAGCCCTGGGTGTTCCATGGGGCAGGGCAACCACCATGTTGCTGCTTGCTCATTTGGTTTTGAGTTCATTGTCAACTCCAAAATGTGTCTGAGAGGGACGGTGCTTTTAATTTAGAAGTGCTGCATGGTGCCTACTCAGTTCCCATTCACTCACGGAGCCTTACAGAAAACTAAAGCACTCCGTAACACGGCAGGAAATCAAGATTCTATTTAGTATTCAAAGTCAGTAGCCATTTCCAAGGCAAAACTTTCTGTCTTGGTGTAATGAGCCTAGATTTCCCTCCCTTCCCTTCCTTTCCCTTCCCTCGCCTTTTCGTTTCTTTTTCTTTTCTTCCCTCCTTCCCCTCCTTCCTTCTTTTTCTTCCTGTCAGTATGGAGGATTGAGCCCAGGGCCTTAGCACTGAGTTACATCCCAGCTCTCTATTTATTCATTTAATTTTAATTTTAACAGAGTCCCCACAAGTTGCTCAGTTGCCCTGACTGGGTTAGAACTTTCCATCCTCCTTCCTCAGCATCTCAGAGTACTGTGATCACAGGGATGGGGCACTATGCCTGGCTTGGCCTGGATTTTCTATTTTAATGCTATTTTTAGTGAGTATTAACAATACATGCTTCAGATTTATCAGAGGATCTTTCAAATACGTCAAACACAATCTGTGGGGATGATGAATATTGCTCTGGGGTCTGGTTGCTCTGCAACCTATGAGGGAGAATATTCTGGGTTTTCTGGTTCACAGATCATGGTTCTAGGTGTGGGAATCTGTGTGCTTCCTTCCAGCGCCATGCCTGTGTCAGACATCACCAATCCATCACAGTATGTCTACCCTGGTTCACAAACCTTCCCAATAGCTGGCTGCGGACAGTGTTTTCAGTGAACCTCTTGGCCTGTTTTCCTCTTGAAGTATAAATAGTATCCAACAATTATTGAGTGAGTGCCAGGCACTGAAGTAGATGCTGGGAATCGATGGTGAACACAAGAGAAAACATCTCTGCTTTGGTGCCGTTTGCTATTTCAGTGGGGCTGCACAGGAAGGGCCCACGGGAACAAATGCACCATTTCGCCAGTGGTGGACAGAGGCTGGAGCCAGGAGGCTTTGTCCTGGGGATGTTTAGAAAAGTGGCATTTGGGACCTGGAGGGCAGGTGGGGGATGCAGGACCTGGGAAAGGGCGTGTTGAGGGCATGGAAGACCAGTTTGGCAGTGTAGCATCAGCGAATCACAAGACAGAATGACAACAAATTCAGCTTAGAGATCTTAACTGGCTTTTATTTGTGGTTCTAAAATAGAATGAGTGCTCCCATGGATGACCGAGCAGGGAAGTCTGTCTGTGTAGACAAATGGGCTCCAGAAAGCAGAAACAAAACCCAAAGCGGATTGGCTGCTTTCAAGCTGCTTCCTCATAGGGTAAAAACAGAAAAGTCCTCAGCCTGCCGGCCCAGATCCACTGGGGCCCTTTTGATTAGTTGCTGCCAATCTCCTGGTTTTGTTTGGAAGTCAGCCTGGTTTGGAGTTCAGTTTGGTTACATGGCACTTAGCATGAGGGACTCCATTCTGGCTTGGTCCACTGAGGCCTAGTACAGAGGGTTGGTTCAGAACAACGGGCTCCTGTGCACTTCATGGGGCAGGGCGGTGAGTCTGGACAAGCAAGAGGAGAGACCAGACAGGGCCTTGCAGGCCACACTGAGGACTGCTGTCATCACTGAGGAAAAGGAAAGCAGCCCCTGGGCCTCGAGCTGGGCCTAGTACTGTTGGGGCTGCCTGGCGCTCCCCCCGCACCTGGTGTCCTGTGGGCACTAACAGTCTCACAGAGAACCAACCCGGGCGAGGTCCTCCTCGACGTGAGTATGACAGGGCGAGGCCTCTCAAGACTGTGCCTAAGCACTGACAGGAACCAGGTCACTGCACAACCCAGAGGCCGGCAGTCATCGCCTTCCAGGTGGAATGAGCGAGGTGGCATCCTTACCTCCCCCCGGCTGCCTCCCTGCAGAGGAGGTATGTGGGGACACCACTCACAGCGCTCTCCCTCCCTGCGTCCTGCCTTCCCCAAAGGCACTCGTGTGAGCCAAGCCCTCAGAGTCTTCTGCCCTGTTCGGTGGGACCCGTGGCCGCCCAGGGTGTGGGTGTCCTCCCTGCGACATTGAAGATGCACGCGCCTGTTTCCCTGTGGCGGCTTTCAGTGGCGTCCGCAGGAACCGTGGGCGGGGAAGGGGAGATGGAAGCATCTTCTCTTCTTCTTCCGCCTCCGCCTCCACCTCCACCTCCACCTCCTCCTCTCACTCCAGTTCTGACCCCATCCTCACCGGGAGAAGAGGGGAAGATGGCAGGGCAGCTGTCATCTAATCACCATTGTCCTTGTGGCCTGGTGTGGGCAGCCTTCTTTTCCGGGCACGAGTTCCCCTGGGGATGCCTCATGCCACTGTCCCCAGGGCAGGCCGTGCTGAGTGCCCTAACTGGGTGGACTCATTTCCCCGTGGGCTGGCACCTCTGGCCTCACCAGCTGCCCAGCACTATGGCCCCATCTCTCTTTTTTTTTTTTTGGTACCAGGGATAGAACTCCGGTCCTTGTGGTTGTGCAGCAGGCAGGGAAACCACTGGGCTAAATCCCCAGCCCCAGTGGGCCCATCTCTTCTGGTCTGACCCTGGAGGTGCAGTCTGACTTGGCCCCTGCCCTGCTGTCAGAGTAGGGTGCCGGCCCAGTGTATGTTCTTAGATTTCCTGGGTTATGGGGTCCTCCACCCACCGTATGTCCAACTCTGCACAGAAAACATAGCAGGAGTCTGTGGGTTCCTTTTGAGCCCTGGTCATGTGATTGAAGGCGAAAAGGAACACATTCTCTATTCTCCTCTGCTTTGCAGGGTGAAGGTGGGACTCATACCATAACTTCTCGCTTAATTCCAGTTCTCACCTCCAAAGCCCCTGGAGCTGCAGAGCCTCAGTGTGGGACTCCAGGGTCCTCATTTGGCGTGGGGAACTGCTTGTGCTGCTCTATGGAGGAGACTTCTGCAGTGATTCATGTGCTGGGCTCTTGACCTCTCCACCACAGGCTGTTCTGTCCTGAGCAGGTCAGTTCCAGGCAGGCTGGGCAGGAGCCCTTCCTGTCCTCCCTTTTGCCCTGGCCCCTTGGCAGGACCTGCAGCCTCCACGTCTCAGAGCAGGCCCAGAATGAATGAGCTCCTGTCCTGCCTTCAGCTCATGCTTGTCTCTGGCCTCAGGCCTGAGAACCAGAGGGTTTGCATCTGTCCCACTTCCCCTGGCACCGGGGACCCCAGCTGTCACCATGGAGCAGACCTCCAGAGCCAGCCTTGTTTGTGGGACCTGGCCAAGGAAGGAGCTACAGTGCCCATGACAGATGGCTTCTGATGGTGAGGAGCAGCTGTGACAGCCACCAACATTCTGGGAGCCAGTGTTGTCCTTGCTGAAGGCAAGTAGACTCTGGCTATCCTCCTGAGAAGCATGACCATTTGGTCTGAGGGGACAGTGGCATCTCAGTTTCCCTAGCAGTGGCTAAGCAGGCTTCCAATTCCCCAGCTGCCCACTCTGCCCAGCAGGGAAAGCCATGCCAGGGCTCATCTGCAGACAGCCTGCAGTGTCCCCTGCCATACTTAGAAAGGGTGAGTATATAACCAGGGACTGGCACAAGCAGGAGAGGCCAGTTGTCTTCTGGGGTCTTCCAGCCAAATCAGGCTGTCAAAGCACCTCGCTGAATCCCAACAGAGAGACCCTTTGCCTTCAGCTGGGAATATGGGTTCCTGATCTGGTGTGGATTCTCTTCCAGTGGCATTTGGAGAGAGGCCTGGGCCCTTGGAGCCTGCCACCCATTGTGTGATCCCAGTCACCCCACTGCTCTGAGCATCAGGTGTTTTATTGGCAAAATAGGCAACAGGTAAATAATGCGTACTCAGCAGCTTCTCGATTGGCACCATTTCTGCAGCCTCCTACCTCTGGCATTTGACTGTCCTGAGCACTGTCACCGCCACACCCATGGTGACTATGCCAGGGCCACTGGCCAGCCCCATGAGTGAGTTTTTAGTTGGCTGCAAAACCCCCAGGCCCTCGGCTGCATACATGGCTCCTCTCCTGCCTTCTTGGGGTTTGGCTCTGTGGCAGGTTCTTGATTAGATGTGGCACAGATAGATGTAATCGGAGGAGAGTTCACTCCTGGATTTTACATCTGAAATTGAATTTGCATGAACTTCTGCAACCAACGAGAGGAAATAACTAACATTTTATTGAAAACTTCCTTGGGCCAGGTGATTTACACACATTTTCTTATTGGATCTTCACAGCAGTCCTGTAAGACAGAGTTTGAGAATAGCTGAAAAGCCCCAAATCTGAAACTTTCTGAGCACTGCCACAGTATCACAACTGGACAGTTCCACAGCATGACTCTTATTTCATGGAGAGAATTACTTACAATATTTTATAGAATTATCTTTAGGCTATACATATAAAGCATACATGAAACATAAATGAATTTAGTCACATTCCCACAATATCTCAATGTAAATGCTATGTAAATAGTCATATTATATTGTTTAGGGAATAACAAAAATGAAAAAGTATACATATTCAGTATAGATGCATTTCCCCCCAATACTTTTGATTCACAGGCACAGAGGGCAAACTGTACCTTAGAATCTTTGCATCCATGACCATGTGTAGTCTTCCAGTTTTGGTATTAAGTTCTGTTCTTCTTGGAAAATGTGTTGGCTTATTTTATATTTTGTTGTATGCTCTGAAATAGTTTACCTCAGATGGTAATTGCTTCCTAAAGGTTAGGTAGAGAGTGCATATAAAAATGAGTGGGTCTGGGTACTTTATTAAAAATAGGTGAATCATTCATTTCTACCCAAAACTGTTTCTATTGATCTATCCATGTTTTCAGTATCTTCTTAAGCCTTTTGGGAACAAGTTTCAATAAATTTTTCTTCTACTGTTTCTTTTTGTGTTTTTCTGACTCACTCTTCTTAGGGACCTTGTATTAGATAGTTTTTAACTCCTGCATCTATCTATCCTCCATCCCTCTCCACATTTCCTTCATACATCTCATGTCTTTGTCTTTTTGTATGATATTCTGAAGGCTGCTTTGTCCTTAATTTTAAGAACTATTCTTCAGGGTTGTCCATCTCTATTTTGATAATCAAATGTCTAGTTTTGAAGAGCTTTCATTGGCTCTCTTTTTTATAGCAGCCTGATCTTTTTCTAAATATATTTATTATGCTTTAAAACCTTCATCTCTTTGTCTCAATACCTTACTTTTAAAAAGTATTTTCTTGGTTGGGATTCTTACCTCTATGTTGTAGTGGGTTTTTCTCAGTTATTTAGAATGTTTTCATGAAGTGCCCATCTTAGACTCTGGGATTTCCTGTTGGTGCCTTTGTTAAGTGGTTTATCCATTTCCTGCAGCTATTGTGGGTGAGAAGCAGGAATGTGTTGCCTGGTGAGGAGGGCCACTGAATGGTCTTCTGAATGGAGACACCCTAAGACAGAGTTGGGGCTCTGTCTGTCCCCTGTACCTGTCCTGGATAAACTAGAAGCACTCTAAAGCTGTTCCCTCAATTTCTAGAATTTGAGGCTTTGTTTTCCTCTTCAGTCTGATCCCAAGTTTTTAGACCTCTGGTCCACTTTGCATCTGTGCTCTGGTTGACTATTGCTATTGCTATATTATTATTGCTGAGCAGCAGATCATTCTAAATTACAGTGGCTGTGGTAACAGTCATTTGTATTGTTCTCTCATGGCCATGCGAGTTGATTAGGTTCATCTAGGTAGCTCTTGCTCAGAGGCTTCCATAGGATCGCAGTGAGTTGGTGGCTGGGGCCCAACTCCTCTAGGGTGTGAGAAGGAACATCATCTCCATGAGTCTTGAGCTTTCTCACAGCATGGAGTCTCACAAGCACGGTCAGAAGTCCAGGCAGAAATGGAATCAGATTTTATGAACCATGGCTTCACTTCCGCTGCAGTCATGTCACAGTTCCACTAAGGCTCCAGGAGAAGAAACAGAGACCCCAGTGATGGATGGGAAGTGTCAGAGTCTCTTGTAAGAAAAGCATGTGTAATGAAACATATTCTTATAGCCATCTTGGAAAATACAGCCAGTTACAACTCCCTTTTCCCTAGCAGTGCCAGGAATTAATTTATTCTCCTAAACACCTTTTTTGTATGTTTTAGAATTTAGGGGAGAAGCAGGAGGACAAATATTGTTCATCAGTCACCTTGATGCAATCTCCCCACATCATTCATTCATTCCTGGGTTTTCTGGCTACTGTTCTAACTTATTGTTTATAGCATCTCATCTTCTTGGTGCTACCTACACCCAACCCCTGGGACAGTTGGTTGTACAGGCTTGAGGTGGAGGCTTGTTCTGTTCTCCTGACCTCATCCAGCAGGAACCAGAAGTGGGCCCAGTCCCAGGGACAAGCCACAAATCTCAGAGCTCGTCACCAGCTCTGCTGACCCCCACCACCTCAGATCTCTTCTAGACCACCATGATCTCCCAGTTGGGGTTGCTCTGGGGCATTCTCACTTGTGGTCATCCATACAGGAGAGCCACAGCCACCTAGGAGCTGATGGACAGTATTTCTGGTAGGAATGGCTTGACCCACTTTGAATTCTTTCTCTTGTGTCTTGCTCTTGATGCGTCCAGTAAGCAGAAAGGGCACCTGGAAGTACACCCCCACGCTTGGCTGCTCTCTCTCCCTTCTCTGGCTCAGTCCTGCAGATGGAGGCTGGCGAGCTGCCACATCACCACTCAGCCATAGGGGCGCCTCAGGGGAGGGGCAGCATGGTGGGCCTGAGGAGGGTACTGAAGCCCCATCAGGCTAGAATTAGGGTCTGGGAGCTAACGGCCTATGCTGGGCACCATGGTGGCAGCTCAGAATTGAGAAGGTGTCACCCTGCTCAGCTCAGCAGGGCTCTGAGCTTGTCTAAATGATGGAAGGAGCCTCCAGTCCAGAGCCCAGGCAGAGAAGGCACCTCCTAAAGATGGATTTGCTTTCTGTGAAAGAAGGGAAACCCTAACTCTGTAATAATGATTTTCATTCTATCTTGATCTCTTCTCACCAACAGGCCTGGATTAGTGCTGCTGTTTGGTCCGATGTGACAATGAACTGAACTTGTGTGGCAACGTGAAATAATGACAAATAACCTCCTTCGTGTTAAATTTCCTACCTTCTCTCAGAAGAGAAATATGGCCCCTGCACCAGATCTCGGGCAAAATCTGTGGTCTTCTGACTTCATTCCTACATGAAAGCTTCCACTGGAACAAGATGGGCACATGCAAGGCTGGCCCTGTGGTCTCAGGCACACACAGGACAAAGTGCGTGTCGGGAGGCAGGAGCAGTGCACAGCTATTTTGAAATCTGTGAGCATTTCTCTTTGAATGCTGTCCACTGCACTCTCCCAAGATCTCTCCCTTCAGGCCATCTGCGAAAGGCACAGTGCCCTGGAGCAGCATTTTAAAAAGCTGATTTGGTCTAGGCTTTAAAAAAGAAAATCAAAAGAAAACAAACACCCACCCCCCACAGTGAACAACAACTTTTTCCCAGGCTGGTCAGCACTGTGGCCAGGTTGCTCCGGCAACAACACATTTTGGGGGGGCAGCTTCGCTGGGCCTTTGTTTCCCAGGTGCATTGCGGGGATGGGAGAAGGTCAAGGGTGTTTCCGGCTCCACATCCTGTGAGGCCAAACCCGCACCTCGGAGCTCTCTCCCGCTCGAGTCCCGGCTGGCCTCTCAGCAGGGAGAATAACAGCATCTGTGTGGCAGCTTCTCGGGGCTCCTGCCTGCAGACAGTCTGGTGGCCAGCAAAGGCAGCTGCTGACTTCCTGTGGCCCCGGCTGCTGTTGGTCAGTTGGGCCCTGGAGCTGGGAGCTTTGGTCAGGCTCCCAGCCCCCTGGCAAACCCACCTAATAGCCACAGCCACCTGCTTGCCGTCCTTTCTCCTTTCCTACAAACTTCTGTCCTTTCTGCTCCTGAGGGTTCACAGTGGCCAATGACAGAAGGATCCCAGCAGCAGTCTGGGCCAGAAACAAATGGCAAATACAAGGTGTGTTTCCTGTCCAAGTTTGCCACCCCACAGCCGCAGTAGTTTGCTTTTGGCACTCTGGAGGCATTGGTTGCTATCGTAGCCCATGACTCTTGAGCCCTCATTCAACCATCTGGCCCAGAAACATTGAGCCAGCGTGAGCGGCCAGTCCTTGGTCACCAGCCTCTTTCTCAGGCCTGAAGGGCTGCTGACTGGTTCCCTGGGCCTGGAGCCATGGCAGCTCATGGTGAAGCTGTGCCCTGAGAGACAGCACTCAGGTCCCTGAGGAAGGGTCATTAATCTGCCGAGGAAGGGTCGGCTCTCCAATCACCCTTGGCCTCTTGGGTCCCAACAGCATTTGGAGTAAGAAGGTTGATTGCTGCAGCTTTCTGACCCTCTTTCTTGGCCACTTGTTCCAGTCACTGCTGTGTGGTAATAAACCATCCCAAAACTTAGTAGTATATGACAGTGTCTTCCCACAATATGGTCCTGTGGGTCTGGAATTTGGAGAGAGCACAGCAGGGACATTTGTCTTTACCCTGTAATGTCTGAGGCCTCAACTTCAAAGATTCCATGGTTGAGGAGGATGAAACGTCTAGAACCATCTGAAGGTGTCTTCTCCAGTGATGACCTTTGTGCAGCTTGGGCTCCCTCACAGCATGGCGGCCTCATCTGGTGGCTCAGGGCTTCAGAAGTGAGTGCCCACACTCACTACCTTTTTTGACTGAGTTTTGGAAGTCAGGCCGCTTCATCTCTACCCCGTTCTATTGTTTAGAAAAAGTCATAGACCCTCATGATTCAAGGAGGGAAGGACAAAGATGCCACCTCTGAATGGGACAGATGAGGGATGTGAGATCTGCTGTGGTCATCTGACACAGTCCCCCTGGCTTGCCTTTCTGCTCAGCCCACCCACAATCCAGCTGCACAGACAGGCGTAACAGCTGCTGGGCAGTTCCTCACAGGCCCAGGAGGGAGCTGGGCCCCAGAGCATGGGGGGACCTCTTTCTCTTTCCTCACAGCTGGGCAAGTTCAGGGTTAACAGGAGCCCAAGGGCCACTGGATTTAGTGAATTATCCTGGCCTGCCTGGGCCTGGCCAGCCTCCCTCAAAATCTGTGGCTGCTCCTGTGGCTTTGGGTCTTGTGTTTCTTGGCTCTCGATTTGTGGTGCTGGAAGGAGGGCTGCCCAGCAGAGCCTCACCCTGGAGCCAACCAGGGTGGGGGCTGGAGGGTCCCCCAGAGACCCAGAGCTTCCTGCCGACAGCCTCCCTCTGTAGCTGAGGGTGAGGGGCCTTGGGACTGCACCTTTTTCCATCCCTTGCCCTGGCTGTGTAAGGGACAGGCTCTGCTTTGCAGAATAATTTCTGTGATGGTAGCGGAGTTCTGAGGAGTACTGAGGTCAGGGCAAGGATTGGTAGGTCCCAGCTGTGAACATCCGGGGTCTTTGTAGTTCTAGAAGCTATTTTTGTCCAGAGGCTGTTACAGGAACAATTATTTTTTTCCTCCAGCTTCCTGACTCCTCCTCCATTATCTCCTCTGTTCCTTTGTGTCATGACACTCAGGTCACCCAAGGCCCCCAGAGTGGACCCAGGGCCCTGCCTGGCCATGTGCCTGGCCATTAGGCTGCATGTGAGAGGGACTGAATCGTGTGTGTGCACAGCATACGACGTGCACACTGGAAAGCACACACATGCGCACACATCACGTGCTTGTCACAGAGAGCAGATTTAACAAGCTTGTGATAGAAGTGCAGAGAAGCCAAATTACAGTTTTACAACTTTCTTGCACAAGGAATGCAAGCCGTCCATGAGAAAGTTTCCAGAAGAGCCCCTTTCCCGCCCCCAGGCACACAGGGCTCCTGTGGGCCTCCGGCCGCGGCTGTGCTGCCGCGGGGGTTGGTGTTTGCTCATGTCCACACGCGGCCACAAGGGTTCCTTCTCTCCCAGGTGGGGTCATACTCGGGAACACTTGGTAAAGTAAGCTCATCACGCCCACAAACTCTTCTCAGAAGGCCCAGGAGCCCAGGGGCATCCATTTCTCTGCCAGCCCAGCCCAGGGCTGGTGGGAACTCAGGACAGCGCTGCTCTGCACGGGGCGCCCCCTGGCGGCGACGGTGAGAACTGCACCCGAGAGTGGAATGTTGGTAAGGGGTGCAGAAGCTGAAAGACTTCCCTCTTCCTGGGGCGCCGGCGAAGGGACAGGAGTTCTTATATTTTGGCAAACAGCGGCTCTTCTTGGCCAGGCCCCCAGCTGCTGGTTACCATGGTTGGCTGAGCTCTTCCATGGCAGTTGGAGAGGCAGGGTCCTGCCATCACAGGCTCTGGGGAGCAAAACGTGTCACCTGCGCGGAGACCCCACGGAAGTCTCTGCACCCAGCCCCCAGGCGCCACTCTGAATCAACCCTCCTGTCTCCCCGAAAGTCCTCACAGTCCGGGCCTGACCTTCATGCAGCTCCTTCCGGGGAGGGGGAGGAGGCGGTGGCGCGGTTTTGTCTGGCCAGGGTGGGAGTCTCTCTGAAGGGGCTTGCTGCCTGAGTACGGGTGGCAGGGACAGCCTTGGGCAGTGGCTGAGGACGGGAATGGTCATGGCCAAGCGCTGACTCTGGGTGTCCTCCATGACTTGAGCAGTGGACAGGAGGCGGAGACAATGCTTGCTCTGGATACGCAAAGGCTGCCAGGGTGAGAGAGTGTGCGCATGAGTGTGAGTGACACGGGTCTTCGGCTGCAGTCTGTGGATGTTCCCAGGAAGTGCTGACGGGAAAGGCTCAGGGGCCTCCTTCCTGCACCAGGGTGGCAGCTGGTGATCCCCTGGTCAGCCAAGAGACACTGCCCCCGAGGGACGTGACGCCCACAGGACCCTCTCAGTGGAGGTCTCTGGTGCCCACACCCTTACTGCCGAGTCCTCACTGTGTGCCCCACTGTGTGCAATAGCTAGCTCAGCCCTGTCACTTTCCTGCTTTGTCAAGCAGGGAACAGGGGTGTCAGAGGCCGAGACATTTGTCCTGGGTTTGGGTGGGCAATGGCAGAGGCAAGATTGGAACCTGGGTCTGTGTCTCCAAACCCTGCCCGTCCACCATATTGAGGAACAGCCTTTGGGCTGGGTTCCAGCAAATCCTTTGGTCCTTGGTGCAACCCCAAGGGGGAGGTTTGGGATAAACGGGGCGCTGGGCTTTGGGGTGACAGGGCCAAGCAGAGGCCCCTGTGCTCAGCTGTCCCTCCCTGTGCTCAGGGGTCCCGGGCTCCTCTCTTGTGATGGAGGGTGGCAGTTTGCCAAGTGCATGCTACTGGTTCCCCTTTCACGGGGACAACTCTGCACATGTCACCAGCAATGTGAAGGCTGCTCCAGTCTTTCATGCGCTCCCCAGGTCCACTGAGGAGCAGATACATTTCCGTGAGGGCAGCACACACCTCAGTGTACTTTAGATCAAATGTAAATGATTTTTATAAATAAAATCTAGACAGTGAGTCCATTTGCTTTCACTTCTCCAGCCACCTCTGAGTTGAGGCGTTCGGGCCCGAGGCGGCTCTTGCAGAGGTGGGGGTGGTTTCTGGTTCCAACCATCCCACCTCTTGTCTCCTCCTCTAGTCTCCTCTGCAGCCCCCGGGCGGAGGCTGCGCTGTGCAAGCAGAAGGGTGTCAGAGCAGGCCTTGGCTGCACTTGGCGGAGGGCCATTCCGGCCAGTGGGATGGGTGTCGCTTCACCCTGCAAGGTACACACCACTTCTCAGAGGAGGACGTGCAGAGGCTGGCTCTGCCCTGTGCTGTGGACACCAGGGCCACATGCAGCGCTGTCTAGGGTCCTCTTCTGGGACTGGTGTGGGCTTGGAAGGCAGGGGTCAGACATAGCAGAAAGTGCCTCCTGGAAAGTCAATCATACCCGGCCTGCCAGGACTAGGAGAAGCACTGTGAAGTTCCAGATGACGCCAGAGAGGGCGCTGAACCTGAGTCCAGGAGGGACACACTGGGAGTCCCAAATCCCATCTGCAGCCAGAGTTCAAAGATACAAATTTCGTGCTGGCCCCAGCTGAGAAACGCCAGACCTTCTTGCTGGCTTTGGGCTTTGGTTTCCTTAGGAATGTGGTGAAGAGCTGAGTGGAGCCAGGTAATGTGGTGCTTGCGAGCCCAGGAACATGCATCCGAGGCTCATGAAACCAAGGAAATGGATCACTGATGTTGAGGGCTGGATGAGCTGCACATTTGTTGCTCTTGCTGTGCCCCACTGCGCCGAGTCACATGGAGTTCTGTCCCTGGAAGCCTCCCACGTGTAGGCCAGGACGCCAAGGCCCTGCTGTGCTTTGGTGTCTCTCAAGGTCCCTGTGTTAAGGTGGGGCTGCTGGGAGGTGGAGCTGGTGGGAAGTGCTTGGGTCACAGGAGATGTGCCCTTGAGGGGCCTTAGGGACCCTGGTACTTCCAGTCTTTTTCTTTGCTTCCTGGGTCTGAGGTGAATTTCTGCCCCACTGTGTGCTCACCACCACTGTCATCGGGCACCCCCACCCTCTCCCCAGTCTGGGGCTGCAACCCCTGGAACAGTGAGCTAAGTCAGCCTTTTGTCTTGTAGGGTAGTTATCTCAGGCATTTCATTTCTAGTGATGGGAAGCTGATTAATGCAGGCCAGGGAGCTACCAAGTGGTGGGCCGTGGCCACTGGGGTGGAGAATATGGCGACTCCCCTAGAGGAGAGTGGCCATGAGGCCCCAGGCCTTGGCCACCGTGGGCATGCATTGATCTAGCTGAAGAAAGAACCTGGCCATCACCAGTGAGGGGCACAGAGAGGGGCACTGATGGAACATTGGTGGCATGGGCTGGGAGCGCCCTGGTCCCACCGAGCGCTCTGAGGGACCACGGCTCTTGGGAGCAGCCCATGGAGGGCTAGTGTATCCCAGAACCAATGGAGCCTTGGGCCAAGGGTCTGAGCTAGCCTAGACGCGGAAGTAGGGATCTGAGGAGCATGTGGGGACAGGTGTCCAGAGGGAGCTGGATGACAGCCATAAATCCAGGCAGTGGAAATAGCAGAACACACTGGGCCACCAGCATTTACCAAGCACCTCCTGAGAGAGCTCCACGGAGAAGGAGGCCACCCACAAGAGAGGGAGAGGTGGTCATGTGAGTCTGGGCCCTGGGCCTTAGTCCTTGTAAATGGCAGGCAGGGAAGTGGGGTCTGGATGGCGGCGATCTGAAAGTCCTCCAATATGCAGCGCGCAGCTGGAAGCCTGGCCCTGGAGGCTGACAGAAGCCGCTGCCAGCTCTGTGGGGTCTATGCTGGGTGGGCACTGCCCGGTGCATGCCATCCATGCTTGTGGGAGGTGTGGTGTCTGTGGCAGCTGCCCTCTCTCTCATTCGGAAACTTGGACCCAGGAGGTGGGTTTGGAGGGTGTGCAAATCCCCTTCCAGGTATCCCAGTGCCCCTGGGTCTGACCAGACTCTCCTGAGGCCTGGCACCTATGCCACTGGCATTCAAGGGTCAACATTCACGAGGGCTGGGATTGGATGGGCCAGCAGCAGCCCCCACCCAAGGCAGAAGTGTTGGCTCCAGGAAATGGCTTCTGTGTCTCACCATGAGGGTTTCATCCTCTGCACCGCAGAATGTGCCTCATACAGCCTCTCCTGGGAGAAATAAGATTCCTGTTCAGCCTTACAGGAACAAGATGACTGGCTATCACTTGAATAGTGGATTATTTCTGGATTCTGGAAGCTGGATCTCCAACAAAAGTACTCTTTTGTCTGCTAGAATGCTCAGAGTCCCAAAGCGGACTAATCGCAGCAAGATTGTGCACTCGTTGGTCCAGTAGTAACTCTATAGTTATGAAAAGTGAATATTTTTACAGCTGATTTTTTTTCTTTTTACAAAATAAATAATTGGGACAAGCCAGAAGAAAAAGAATAAAAATGAGCACTAATCTCACGTCAGAAATTACCATTAGTAACAGTCTGGTCTATGTCTTTCTTGCCTTTTCATCTATATCTATACGTTGATAAATAAAAAATATTCTGAACAATTTCTTATTAACATGAATCCCAAGGCTTCCCTGCTTCACTTACTATATTGTAAGCGCATTTTCTTTTCTTTAAACGGCTGGTTGTTATATTGCATAGGTGCCACCATAGCGCCTTTGGAATGAGGAGGGTATTTTGGACTGAACTGTGACCCTTGAAAATGCATATCCTAAACTCCCGACCCCTTGTTCTTCAGAATGTGACTTCACTACTTCCTGTAGGTAAGAGAGGACATCTGAGCAATGATGTCAGAAACAGCTTTCCTGCACCCTGCCTTTCCCCCCAGAAAGGCTCAAGACCTCAGGGGCCACGGTGCCCAACTGTGGGCTCCTGATTGGGTCTGCATTCTCCAGTCACTAGGTAGGGAGAAGAGGCCTAGGTGTCCAGGCGGGGTAGTGGCGGGCTGTCCCAGCCTCTCAGAGGTGGCTGATTCGTCCCACACCTTGTAGCCTCACTCTGCAGAGTCGCACAGGTACGTGCCTGGCACGGCACCTGTCTGTCTGTCTTTCATCACTCACATCTCTTCGGGGACCTCTGGGCTCCTAGGGTGCAGGGGAGGGGGCCGTCCAGCCTGGGAGAGAGGTGACTGTGCTTTGTGGGGAGGGTGGTACAGGACGCCTCATCCTCTGGATCTTCCGGCCTCTAGCTCTGAGGTGAGGGCATTCCAGCAAAGCCGAAGCGACTCCGTCCTGTCTACTTCTGACTGACAGATGTGAGCACACCTGGATGCCCGCTGGGTGCTGCTGGATCGTGTCACTGTCTGCATGCTGTGAGCCTCCCGACTGTCTGTACTAAACATGAGCTAACCCGTCTAAATGCTAACACGCTGCTTCTACATTGAACACGTCACTTTGGTTTGGGGCGCTAAGGGGGATTGGATGCAGGGCTATGCAGGGCTTTATCAGTGAGCTAACATCCTCGGCCCTTTCTACTTATTAATTTTTGTTTTGAGTCAAGGCCTTGCTCTATTGCCTAGACTCACCTTGAACTTGTGACCTTCCTGCCTCAGTCTCCCCAGTAGGTGGGGTTACAGGCATGATGAGCCACTGTGCCTGACTTGAATACATAACACTCGAGTCCTGATAATTTCTCCAATTAAACACTGATTTTAAATTCTTACTAAATCCCACTTGTAAACATTTAATTAAAATCAAAGTCTAAAATATCAGGCCAACTTCACACCTTAAGAAAGAGACAAACATCTAAAATATTATATTGGTCACACAGCAAATGCAATTGTCTCTTGGTATCCACAGAGAAGTGGTTCTAGGACCACCTGTGGGCATCAAAGGCTGCAGATGCTAAGTCCCTGAAATAAAATGGTGCAGTATTTGCATAGAACATACACAGTCTTCCCAAATACTTTAAATCACCTCTAGATTGCTTATAATACCCCATACAAAGCAAATGCTACGTACATAGCTGGAATACAGCATCATTTAGGGAAGAATGCCAAGAGCCGATGTATGTTTGGTACAGACACCTGTTTGTTTTTATTCCAAGATGAAATGTTTATCCCTCAGAGTTTTAGGCCCCACAGAGTTTCAGGCCCCACAGATGCGGAGAGACCACTGTGCTCTAAAGCTACCCATGCTGAGGTCGTAAGTTCCTTCTTTCCTCCTTACCCCATACCAACTTCTCACTGGTGTTCATAGCTCTTCCCAGGGTGTCCAAGCCTTCCTAGGCCTGCAGTAACCTCTGCCGAGCCCAGGAGGAGAGGCCAGGCCTCAGTGTGGCTGGATAAGGATGCGGACACAGTTCTCTCTGGGCAGGGGCTGGAACCCGAGCCCAGGCATCAGCCTGAGTGTCTTTTCCTCACAAAGAGCTCAGTGGTCTCAGCTGTGGACTGCCAGAAACTCTGGCATTTCCCAAACCTTTGTGTGTTTGCAGGCTGATATCCCCCGGGTAAAACGTCTCAAAGATACATTGATCTGCTTCGCTAGCTTCATGGAAAACACATCTTGCTAGCATCTGAATAGGCCAAGTCCAGGTTCCTTCCTCAGGCGTGTGCTGAGAGGGGGTGGGGATCTCATTCTCAGGACTGTCTGGGGACAGCCGGCTCTCTGCATCCTCCGGCCATCACTGCTGGCCACCCCCTTTCTAGCTAGTGGTCAGGGTGGCCACTGAGCAGCGAGACCTGCTCCTTCCAAGAGCATGTTCCTCAGGTTCACTTTTTCTTCTTACCCACACAGGAGCCATGTTTTACAAGGTAACCTTACACATGGGCTGGAAGGAGACACCACTTGTTTATAGGCACACGCCTCTAGCCTTCAGAGCCATCGCAGAGCACACTTGTGCTGAGAGATCTAACTTCCTTATACATTACAACTATCATTTATGTGCTTTGTAATAACTTGTCTTTTGTGCGCCACTGCCTTTCATTGGATATCATTGCATTGTGTTATTTCAATAATGAGTTAACAGTCGTCACAGCTGGGCCAGAGTGAGCTCCTTTTCAGACAACTCCTTTGGCTTTTGACTACTGCCCTAAAAGCCTTTGAATATCTGGGCTGTTCCAGGCCCGTTGTAAATTTTTTGTGTGTACATACGCATGTATAGTACAGGTGTGTGGGTATGGTATGGTGTGTGCATATGTATTTGTGCGATGTGTATATGTGTGTAGTGCATACATGTGCTGAATGTATCTGTATATGTGCATATGTGTATATATGCATGCCTTGTGTGTGCAGTGGGTCTCTGTACCTCTGTGTATGCTGTGCTACGTGTGTGTGTGTGGTCTTGCTCCACAGTCGCAGGTTCCAGACCTAGAAGAGTGTACAAGTTTTGGTGATGTACGAAAGTGCTACTCTTTAGGTCACTCTTAATGATGGAGCTAGAAAATATCTTTGATGACCATAGGCATCTACTTCCTTTTTAAATAAGCTGTGCGCTTGACAACAAGAGTCCATCCCAGAGGTCCGAGTCCCTCCCCGCCTGGGTCTGGTCTTCTTGAAGCTCCTGTGATGTTTCCACCTGCCCACACCTTTCTTTTACGGTGGAACTTCTCTGCCAGTGGAGACTTCACCTCTCTGCCCCTTCCCTTCAGGTGCTGCCTGTCTCGGGGAGCCGGAGCCAGTGGTGCTGGTACGGAAGGCTGGGGGCATCAGAGCCACAAACCCATCAGGACAGGCTGAGTGAGCTGTGTTAACAGAGCCCCCAGGTCCCGGTTCCCAGTTCCCAGCTTTACCCTTTGCATCCATGTGGGTCGTCTGAGAGCTGCAGGATGAAGCTGCATTTCCTTAGAACGAAGGCAGATTGAGAGCTCCTCAGCTCATGCTTTGGATTTCAGGGCAGTGGAATGGGGCACGTGGGAAGCTCGCATAAACAGTGCAGGTGACAGATGTCCCTTCTCAGCACTGGCTTGCCATCCCTAGTCACAGGGCCTCTCCCTACCCACTAACCGACCGCTGTGGACTACGAAATGCAGCCTGATGAGCCTTGGTGACAGCCTGCCAGCGGCCAGGCGGAAATTTATCTTATTTTATTCTTATTTCATTTTTCCAAACATGTTCCCCAAAATGAGGCTCCTAAATATTGCTATCATCTTATACATGAATCAGTCTATTTTTGTGTGTGCACCTTAACTCAATCATCAAACAAAGGTGTTAGTAAAAGTTTGGCCAATATTTCAGAAAGCACAAATTTATTCTGACAGGCGGGCTATTTCACAGCCACAGAACCAGGCCTGCTTCTCAGGGAAGATTTCACAGAAGGTCTTGGGCTGGTGGGGAGCTGGGCCAGGGCAGTAGCACATGGTCTCCCCTGGTCCCCAGCCCATCCTGATGGAGGAACAGTCATGGCTGTTTCACTGAGAAGAAACCAGGGCCACAGAGGCGGGCAACTTACGAAAGGTGAGGCTTCAACTCCACATCAAAGCCATCAAACCCTAAATTTGGGCCTTTGGGGGCTGAGGCTGAGTCCCAGGCCCCTTTGCAGCCGTGTTTTGGTACAAAATGACTGCTTACTGCCCCGGGGAACGCTCACAGATCACACCCTGCTCTCGTGACTGCAGAAGTCAGTGCTGGGGCCTGTGCAGCCACACTGCGTAGCCCTGCCTGAACACGCACAGGTGTGTGTGAGCGCCGGCCTACCTGCGAACTTGCAGTCTTCCGGGAGGGCCAATGGAAAATGTATCTGAACACTGAGGAATTGGATTTGCCTGTAGCCATTGGGAACTGAAAGATGCAGGCATAACGAGGAAGTGTTTTTTTAAAATCTCATGATGTCATGAGAAGCCGTTGGTCTGCAGCCAGGGCTGGGGCAGAGAGCTGCCTCCCATCACCATCCCAGGGGCCTCCCAGCACCCCAAGGAGGAGCCCCGTCTTGTTGTTCTTACAAGGTACAGGGAGGCACCGGTGGGGCCGAAAGGGCTCTTCTCGATTCAGCCCCTCACCATCATGTCCACATTGCCCTGGATGGAGCTCAGCCCAGGGCCAGTTCTGCCTGCAAAGGTGCCTGGGAAACTAAGTGCCAGAACAGTCAAGGTCTGCCATTGAGCAGAAGTGGTGCAGCTACAAATTCTGCCACAGTGCTTGTCAAAGTGCTACTATCGCTAATGCACTCCCCCACGTCCCCCTAGATTTGGCTTGACTTGGCTTTGGATGGGAACTATCATTAGGCGTTTAGAGGTGCAGGGAGTGTCAGGCCCAGGCCCTGGCATGCTGGAAGATGTGCTCCTTCCAGGGCTGCAGCACGCTCACATCTGGGAGTTCATGCTTGCAGGTTTTCCTGAGCCTTGGGGGAGTCTGTTTCATGACATTGCCTCTGAGGCTGCCCAAATGCTTCCTGCGTGAGGAATGACCTGCATAGCAGCATGCACTCTGGCCCTGGAGGACAGAGAAGTAGGGTCTGCTACGCCTCCAGGTAGGGTCATTGCCAAAATCCTGCAGGTTCCAGCATCTGTAGTCAGGGAAGGTGGTGCCAGCCCAGCCAGCAAGCAGTGCATCCAACAGGTTGCTGCTTTCTGGCATGCAGCACAGTGGATGGGAGGCCTGAGTGTTGTCTGCTAGGCAGGGAAGGCATTGACCCTGTTCCTGGGCTGCGTGCTCTCCTGATGGCAGGACGAGGGGACACCAGGGTCAGAACTCACTGATCTTGGCTGGCTGACCCTAGCCCCTCACACCCGTCCGGTCCTGTGCACATCCACCTTGCCTGGGGCTGTTCCTGCATCTCAAAGACAGCTAGGGTGGTTACAGGTCAGCCTGACCTTGGAGGCGAGGCGGACAGGACAGGGTTGCTGCGGGGCTGGCCTTGCCTGGGATGGACCTGACACCCCCCACAGGTTCCGACGGACTCAGGGTGAGGCGCTTCCTTCCTGGGTCCAGGGGAGAAGTCCCTTTCAGCTTGGATCACCACCATAAAAAGGTGTGCATGCAATTCAGAGTGCAGGGAAAAAGGTATAAAGTAAAAATAAAGGGCCTTTCCCTCCATGCCAGACCTTAATTCTCTTCCCCAGAGGCACTGTAAGTCTACAAGGTTCTCAGCATCCTCTGGGATAGTTTTCACGTGCATAGGCGTAGCTCTGGGATATTTTTTATGCGAATGGTAACTAAATACACACTGCACAGCAAGGTTCTTTTTAAAGACAAAATACGCATACTATACCACAGAGAGCGTTTCAGAGCAGCACATTCAGCACTGCCTCTTTCTCATCAGGCTGCAGCGCATCAGACTGTCACTCATACAGAAATTTGACTTCTCCCCTGAGAGGTTGGGAGGTTTCTTGTTTCAGCCATTATGAGAGATGCTGCAATAAACACCCCTGCTCTGCAATTGTGAGGACTGTCAAAAACATTTTAGGATTAAACAGGTGAGTGGAACTTCAGGTCACAGTGTATGTGTGGATCGGAAACAGTAGCATATTCTGCCAAATGCCCTCTGTGAAGTGACCTCATGTAGATCACTTCCCTTTGGTCTCTCCTCCTGCACTCAAGCAGTCAAAGTGGTTCTTTAGGAGACTGTCTGAGTCCTGCTTAAAACTGCCAGAAGCTGCACCAGAGACTCACAGTTATAGCTCTGGGTTTGATGAGTCCCTGAGCTCTCCTGTCGCTTTCACGGGTCTCTCCAAAGAATCTGCTCAGCCCCACCACAGGGCCTTTGCATGTACAAGCCTTTCCACCTGGGGCCTTGAGAGCCCCACACAAATGCCCTTCTCAGATGGTGCTTCCCCACGCAGGGATCCCACAGCCTCAGTGAAATGCAGCCCCTCCGTCACTAGCGAACCATTTCTTTTTGTGTTCATTGTCACCCCACACAGCACAAGTAAGCTCCCAGAAGCTGAGGTTCTCATCTGTATGATAACCTGTGTCCTAGTCATGATGTCTGACATGTAGGAGGTGTGCAAGAAGTAACTGCTGACCCTTGAGCCTTTGCAGTGTGAGGGCAGCAGATGGCATTTGATTGCAGTCTTGTGACTGCTGGGTGGAGCTGCATTTCTTTGTGACAGTTGCCTGTTCAGCCCTTTCCCACTTTCCTATAGGGTTTTCTCTTTTTAATTAAGAAGTACAGACTCTTTGCGTGCAATATAAGTGAG
Source organism: Heterocephalus glaber (assembly GCF_000247695.1). The sequence continues at coordinate 3,714,245 of NW_004624768.1, forward strand.
CTATGTCTCTGTTTTGTTGCAAATATTTTTCCTAGTTGGTTGCCCACCTTTGGACTATGTAGTAAGTTTTCCAATTAAGTTCCTAATTTTCATGCAGCCAAGTTCACTGGCCATTTCCTGGATGGTTTTGAAGCATGGTGTGAAGAAGTCTGCTCCTCCGGCTCTGTAGGGCTCTCATCCCAGGGGCCCAGGCCAGGGCAGAGCTGAGCCCATGGGCAGGAGCAAGAGGGCTAGGCTGTGGGAGAGCCTCAGTGTCTGCAAAGCTGCCAGGCTGCAGGTCTGTGACACAGGGCATAGATGACTGAGGGTCGGACAGGACCTGGACTGCCTTTGGGGGGCAAGTGGACAGCTTGGGGTATGGGCATAGGTAGAGAGCAGAGATCCCCAAGGCCCTGCTGGGGAGCAGCGTGGGAGAAGGTGGTGAGGTGGGTGAGAGGCACAGACTTTCCACCCCCAGGACTTGGGGCCCAGGCTCAGAAAAGGAAGTGGGGACCCCAAGCCTGTGGCAAACGAACTGCCAGGGGCAGCTGCAGGCTGTCAGCAGTGGGCTGAGAAGGGGCGCCCACTCCTGCCCGAGAAGGCCTGAGCCTGCACTGCTGTCACAGCACTCAAGAGACTGAGTCCACAGCTGCATTCTTGAGAGTCTGTTTATTTTCAGATACAAGGACTCACATCTGCCTGCACACCCCAGCAAATCCCACGTTTGATCTTTATAATTTAATTTTAGCAGTTTCAAGAACTTGAGGCAGAGTTTGCTCTTACATCCAAACTCCCCGTCCTGGATCAAGCAGCCTTAAATAATCACTCTGGGCGAAGATGTGGCTGCCTGTGCATGTGTGTGTGTGCATGCACACCATTTATACAAATGTTGCTGTTGTGCCCATCCGTCCCCTGTGAACAACTTCATTTTTCACAGTCTGCCATCCACATGTGCAGTAAATGTTTAGCAAATCCATGATTTGGTATAAGCCCCCTACAATGTGATTTCACAACCAGAGGTGACTGCTGAGATATTACTTATTCTGTTAAAGTGATAAACAAGATTATGATGTTCAAACAAATAGGGATTGTGCTCCAGCTGCGTCCAAGTTATTTTACCAGGCTATAAACACATGGCCCTTTCTCTAGGCCCGCAGATGGGGTTTCCCTTTCCCTTTGTTGGTGGGAGAAAAATGAAGGTGAGTGGCCCTCTCATACTGGGCTTCCCGGCTGTGGCACTTGAAGGAGCTCATTCATTCCCCGGGTTGGGTGACAGTCCTCGCCCAGCATCCTGAGTGGGGTTTCCCACACAGACTTCGCTGAGCGGAGATACCTGATCTCGGCTTGCCCGACCCGGGCCCCACTCTGGGGACTCTGGAGCTTGTGAAATGGGCTGAGAGGCTGGGGTGTTGGGGAAGGGGCAGGGGTCCAGCCCTCCTCCTGCCCTGCCCAAACTGCTCCTCACCTGAGTCTCTAGTGTAATTCCATCTGAGACGGGGGCTGAAAACCCCACGGGCAGCTCCACTATGCCAAGGAGGACCTGCCTCCTTTTGGGGGACCCAGCCCACAATGGGGTCCCCCTCCCTTGCTCCTAGAGCCCATGGAAGGCGGGGAGGTGCCTCTCGAGGACCCCACTGCGTTCCCTTAGGCTGTAAACCAGCAACAGGAAGGCGGAGTGCTTGGGTAAGTGCCCTGCAGAACCTGAGAACTCCACACCCGCGCCACCAGGCAGGTAACTTCTCGGCACTTCTTAGCAGGTCGGGGTTAGGAGGAAAACCCCTAGACTTCTGGGTCCCCGGAGACTGCAGCGGGCCGGGAGGCTGCAGTCCCGGCCAGCCGGGCCACACCAGGCTTCTTCGGCAGGAATTACCTTCTCTTGCGCGCGCAGGCCTCCAGCCGGCCGAGCTCTTCGCAGGAATGGTAGAAAATGTCAAAGTCCCTGGCGCCCCAGCCCCTCCAGACAGCCAGGCACCACTCTGTGTTTTCGTTCTCAAAGCCACACACCACGGTGTCCTTTGCCACCACAGCTGCATCCACCAGCAGCCTGCAGAGAGAGGGGTCTGAGGAAACTCATGGGGTCCCCACTTGGTCGGGCTGGGACCCTTCCCCTGCACATCCTCAGAGCTGGCTAAGGAGACCGTGCCAGCCTGGCTCTGGGATGTGTTCCAGTGCCCTCCAGTCTGGGCCCACAGGGGGGCTGAGGCATCATAAACCTCACAAAGGCCGAGGGCATCAATTCATGCTCATGGGCTCTGTCAGTGAGGGACTGACTCTGGAAGGTAACGCATGCTTCCATCCTTGCCTTCAGAACTCGAAGTGCCCAGAAAATGCCATCAGCCTGAATTCCCACCATGGCACGGCCCGTGACTGAGCTGAAGTCAGTCAGTTTCTTTGCTACAGCTCTATGGGATTGTCTGTTCCACTCCTACATGCTTAGGAAACACAAAGCTGTGGACTGATGTGCGTGATCCGTGAGTACCAGTTTCCTCAGGGCCTCAGTGGGCAGCTCCTGCAGCCTCCCTGCCTGTGGGATGCTGTAGGGCTGGCGGGTCACCTCTGGGCACGTGCCATCTGCATGCATCCTGCTGGGCACCGAGGCTTCCTGCAACCAGGGTGCCCAGAGGCCTCTGACTCCCCCATGGCCTTGCCAGGTCCTGCCTTTCAGGGGGCTGCCTGGGCAAAACTTGGCTTTGGGGGATGAACAGGAAAAAGACCACTAGGTAAAAATTAAGGGACACTCACAGCAAGCACAGTAAGGTCAACCAACCTGGGTTTGGCACACCCACTTGATCCCCGAAACCCAATCTGCTAGCTGGGGACTACTTTGGCTCAAGTCTGCCACAGACACTCAGCCAGGGCTTAGGAGCAGACCATAATCTAGTTTCTAGAACCATTCTCAGAGCCCCGGGAGTCACTGAGAAAGCTCAAGTGTGGCAGGCCAGGGAGTAAAACTGCCAGGAAGTCTCCTTGGTCACTGTCTTGCTGTGGGGGAAACAGGCCAAATGGGATTTCTCCACCTTTGCATGCTCCATATAAAATAAAGACCTTTGTCTACAGATGAGCAGTAGCTCATGCTGCAGAGAAACAGGCCTAGTGTGAAGTGGAAAGGCTCCAAAGTACACGTGCAAGCACATGTGCACACACAGGCACACTCAGGCGTATGTACTCAATTTGAATTCATTGAATCAAGGGCTTTTCAAGGGGAGATTTACTGCCTCGGCCCCAGAGTCAGCGTACACGGCGATATTGTTGGGAACTGTGGCCCAGGGCCAGGCCCACATCTCGGCCACGTAGATGGTAACTTAGCCAAGCTGTCCTTACAGATATGCGAAGGTTGGGCACCGCCACGCCTCCTGGTGGTACCCGCCCCAGGCTTGGCCACGTGAGGAGTGACTGTGGCATGTCACCTGGCTCGACAGTGCTGGTGTGCAGGTGGGTCACCCTGGCAGGAAGGGTGGTGAGTCACTGGCAGGGACCCCTGTTTCTCCTGCACGCAGCCCTGGAGGCAGACCTGGTGTACAGGGACACCAGGCACCCAGAGGAAGGCGGCCTTGGCTACAGGCTGAAGCTCAACTTAGCCGGTGTTTGCTGAGTCCCCCAGAAGGACCCGGAAGGACTTCATCTGCCCAAAGGACCCCAGCTGGTCCCTGCTTTGCCCCCGCAGGGCTGCTGGGCTATCACCAGGGACCCTGGATTCCCCATGCTGCTCCCCTGGGTCCCCTAGCAGCCTCCTTCTGTCTTACCCATGTGGAGTCAGTTCTCGGGCTTTTAAGACAGCGATGACTCGGCCCCGCTGGGCACCCGAATCCTTCTCCAGGCCAATGACGATAATATCTCCGCCATGCCTAGGAAACCGAAACCAAGGAAGGGAAGTGGTTTGTCCACGGCCAGCCATACTCTCCAGGGGGAATGGCACTGTCAGGAGGTAAGAAACATGCGGTCTCTGCCATGGGACTGAGTTACAGGGAGGGCACAGCCTTCGAGGCAGATGAGCACTTTCCAGGTCAGAAACCTAGTAGCAGGGGACTGCGTGGCTCTCCTTTTATGGCATCTGCAGCTCTCTGGTGGGCAGATGAGCTTTTGGGGCCCACGCTTAGATTTGCTGAAGAGCTCCCTGCTGACTGCAGAAGGAAGGAGCAAATCCTTCCGCAGAAGCAGCCCGATGGACTTGCTTGGTTTCTGCCCACCCTGCTCCTGAGGCCAAAGCAGCAGGCAACCTGGATGTCCGCCCAGTCCAGGACGCTTACCTGGGAACCCAGATGAGGTCTCTGACGGCGAGGACCTTCACGGCCTGCAGGTGCTGGCTGAGCGGCTCCCCATCCATGGGGGTCAGGTCATGCTCAGACCTGCCCGAGGTGGCGCTGGGCTCCTGCAGCCGCTCCGGGTCCTCGCAGTCTGTGGAGAAAGGCATGCTGGGACTGCTGGCTGGTGGGCTGAGCAGGCTGGAGGGTGGGGACGAGGAGTAGGAGGACATGGAGCAATAGTCAGTCAGTGAGTCCTGGTGGGTCAAGATCTGTGTGCCCAGCTCCTCACTGTACATGATGCTCACATCTGCGATGCAGTCTCCCTCGGGCTCCTGTGGGCTGGCTGTGTGGCTATGCAGCGCTTCTGGACCTGAGGGCCGCACGGGGAACATGTCCCTGAGGGGGCTGGGGTCCCCGCAGGAGTACCGGGCACACAGCTGGTAGGTAGCCGAATGGTACATCACCAGGGAGTTGGTCTTGTCATCCAAGCACCAGACGACTTCCTCCCCTCTGCAGTCCGAGCTGCACACGACCGATGTGATGGCCGAGGGGGTGGTGTAGGGCTCCAGCCGCCTGCTGATGTCCAGGGCTGCGCAGTCGATGACGAGGAGGCCTGGCCCGTTGCTGTACCAGACCTCTGACCCGCTGTTGACCACCTCCATGGCCTTCACCGCGTAGGGGTTCTGCCGCGCATCGTCGTCTGGGATGCCGAACTTGGACCTATTGGCTGTGTGTGAGCACAGGTAGGAGCAACTCTCCCTCGGGACGCCCCGCACCACCGGGAACACGGCCACGAGCCCATCAGCCAGGCCTGCCAGCACCAGGAAGGAGTTCTGTGGGAGGAGAGAGGGGTGCATGAAGCCCCACTGTAGCAGAGAAACAGAGGGGCAGTGGTCCATCTCTCTACATATCCCGGACAGGCATGCGACGTCTGTGAATGTCCCCAAGGAGCAAAGTTCTCAGAAAGGCTGGGTCGGCCAGCAGCAGCCCTGGGCCCAGGACCCAGAGGTGCCGGAGGCCCAGCCTGGTGCAGCCACACTCAGCCCACCTGCTCCAAGGCCAGAGATGTGCCATGGAGGAACAGTGCCCATGGCACTAACCAGGTCACCAGGCCCACAATGCCACCTCCGAGGGGCTGACTTCTTGCAGCAGGAGCAGCAGGGGGCTCTGTCTTTTCCTCAAGGCCACCAAAGCCTCATGGTGCCCTCCCTCATGAGAACACTGCTTGTTCCTGTGACAACAGCTATGGGCATTGTGGGGGTCTGCTCACTGCCACTCTAGGCAGAATGCTCCATGAAACCTGGGGAGGGTCCCCATGCCCACCACTGTCCCCTGGTGTTGGCTGGGTTCAGGAACAGCTAAGTCTCATTCATTTCTGTGGCCCTGGGACGCCACTTGGTTTTCTGCTTCAAGTGGGCAATGAATGCATGTTTGCTAAACTAATTCCGAAAGAAATCACTTCCAACTCATCTTTCTCCTGGAGGCACGTCTGGTCCAATGTACCCACATTCTCAGCTCAGGAACCCCCCGAGATGCCCACAGTACAGCTGATACTTACAGGGTCCTCAGGGCACCCCTACGTCTGCAATAAAGCGTAACTTCTTTGGCAGTCACTGGGTAGAGGCCGCTGGGCAGAGGGCAAAGTTCTAGGGACTGAATGATGGGGCCCCTGTGGGCCACCAGGGCGTCTCTCAGGGCAGAGTGGGAACAGGGCACGGTGGGAGGCAGAAGAGCTCTGCAGGGCAAAGCGGGAGTCAGGACAGTGCAGGGGCTGGGCCTGGTACCAGCGAGGTGAGCTGCAGAAAGCTGCCTTGTTGGCAGTCAGGGAAGTCAGGAGGTTGGGCTGTCCCAGGTACCAGAGTGACAGTCTCCCGCTCAACATCAGGCCAATAAGCTCTCAGAAAGTTTATCAAAATGCACATTTGCGATTTTAGGGAAAGAAAGCAGCCAAGGCAAACAGGCTCAGAGTCTCTGTCCCGAGTCCCACCTCGGCCTCGCCAGCGTGCTGAGCGCCACGTCCAGGCTGGGTGTGAACGTGTGCGTGCAACAATGCAGGGGTCTGCCCTGCACGGCCGCGGGCAGCCAGGCCTCCAAGGGGGCAGGCACCCCAAGCAGGAGGCTCTGCACAGAGCAGGCTTTATTCCCCCCAGTCGTACAGGAGGTGGCGCCCTGGCTCAGGGCTCTGGCTGCTGATGGCCTTCAATGACGCTTTGTGTCCTGAGCTCGCCATCCCCATCTATGGGGCCACGACCCTAAATGAAGCTAAGGTTCACTTCACACTGGTGTTTCTTTTTAAAGAAATGAAACTAGAACAGGGTGGAGAGAAGAGCTGATGTGTTTCGTGACTGTCAGGAGGTCTTAGTAATGCTCTCCATTTCCAAGGGCACTGGCCCGGCGCTCCGGGCATCTTTCCATCCCGCATTCCCCCGTTACTGGGATGGACTGACGACAGTCCACACGTTTTGAGCAGCAGCACCGGCAACTGCTCCCTGTGTGCTGACTGAGGGCACCTGTGGTTTAAACAGGCCTGGCAGGGACGGACCACGCCGGCATTGCCTGAGCAATGCTGGGACCCTGGGAGGGCAGCAGAGTCTGGGAAAGACAGGTAACTGCCTGCCCCGCGGAGGACAGGTCACAGCCTCAACTCTGAGAACTGAACAGGCAGGGGCAGAGAAGGGGTGTGGGCGGGGCTGTTCTTGGCTGGATGGAGGGGCCTGAGCCCGGGGAGCAGGCGCCAGCAGGGGGCCACCTAACCCGCTCTGCCAGGGCCGGGGAGAGCGCTGGGTGGCCAGGCTTGGGGGACTAAGAGGGGAAGTCGGCCTGGTCTGCTGGGAAGGAAACACTGGTCTGGGATGGACAGTGAGCCCCGGGGAGGAGGCGGGGAGGGCAAGAGAGCAGGCTCCCCACAGATCAGAAGCGGGGCCTGCCAGGGCCTGGCGACTGATGGCCGTGGGAAGGCACTGGCTTGGGCAGCCGGGGAAGAGCCTCTTGGTGTCACTGCTACCAGGGGGAGGCGGGGCCTCACACAGCGGCACACTTGCGCCAACACGCATTGCAGCTGAGCCGGGCTGTGGTCTCCGCTTGTGGACAGGAGATGTCCGTGCTAATGGAGGCCTCCTAAGTCTCTAGGGCAGCCTGTGACCGGGCTGGCGGCCCCCGAGGGTGTGGCTGTCCTGCTTCCCAGCCAGACACACCTGGGAGATCCACCCAAACCTGACAGAGGGCGGTCAGAGACCCGCACGCCCACTCCCCCCGCCTCACCTTCTTAATAACAGGAACCGCCAAGAAGCAGGTGACGACAGCTGGAGTGTCCAAGGCCTGCTGGGGCGCGTTCAGGGGGCACATGCCCTTGAGGCTGTAGATGTAGATCTTCTGGTCCTGCAGAGGCAGACGGGCCCACCGTGAGACCCAGGGTGGGAGGGAGCACCTGGCATTTCCCAATACGGTGCGCCCAGCCTGGGGGCTCCTCTTGGTGCCTTAAGCGAAGTGGGTGGAGGCTGCCTGCTTGTTAATGTAGTTCTGTTCTTTGTAGAAATTTTGGAAAACACAGACTAGCCTAGAGAAGAAAAATTAAATTGCCCATATTTCATTTCCCAGAGAAAACCAGCCCTGGGATTTGGGGGCAGAACCTCTCTGAAGTTGTGTGTGTGTGTGTGTGTGTGTGTGTGTGTGCACACGTGCGCACGTGCACACGGCACCTGCAAAGGCAGGACTTTTTTGGTACTAAGGATCGAACTCAGGACCTTGTGCTTTCGAGGCAGGCGGTGGAACCACTGAGCTAAATCCTCAGCAGGTAGGATTTTAATACAATGCTGCCTTCTCACTTTTGGGATTTGTTGCTTGTTTTCACAGTACTAGGAGTCAAACCCAGGGCCTCAGGTGCGGTAGCGAGGCAAGCGCTGTACCTTGAGCTGCATTCCCTGCCCTTTCACTTTTCTTCCTGCTTGCTAAACGGGGGTGGCACAGGGCACCACTGCACTCCTCTCAGAAGGACCGCAACTCGGGCAATCTACTGACAGAGGCTGTTTGTCTCCAAGTTTTCACTACTGTGCGTTATACTGAATTAGTATCAGTATCCCCCCATCATGTGTTTGTGTCTCTTAGCTATTTTCTGGGAATAAATTCTTCGAATTGAAATTAGCAAGGCTTACATGGCATGCGTAGTTTTGAGATTTCTGACACATACTGAGCCATACTTCCAAATGTCACGTCTTTCTAGACCGCACCAACCTCTCCCCTCTGCATAACTTCAGAACATCTGGATTTGGACATTCCTCTCTGCGTTTCTCAGGAGACCTGGGGCTTTCCAGGGACTTCCCCGATGAGAAGGCAAAGGCCTTCAGAGCAGAGAGGATGTGCGGCGTGGACACAGCAGCGTCATGGGAAGCCCAGGCATGTCAAACCTGTCTTCTCCAGCTGAGTCTATGCCCAACACTCATCATCCAGAACCTCAGCCAGCAGCAGCGGCAGGAAGGAGCCAGGGCAGGCAGGGCTGAGCCCCCGGGGACATGCTGCTGCCTCACAGGGCGGATGGCATTGCTCTGGGGTTGTCCCGGGATGAGCTTCGGGTTACCAGAAAGCCAAGTTGACCTGGTCCCCCTGGGGGTGGCACAGTGGTGGAGCCTGCCCCATGGGGGCCTGCATGTGGGCCGCTACCTCGGTGGCCGTCCACAGCGAGCTCTGGACCTTGATCTGGCAGCTCAGCTTCATGCCGGCACAGGCCATCCTCTGCACTTCCAGAAGCCCCTTCTCCGTGTTCACCACCGTGTAATTCCTACGGTCGGCAACAGGCAGGTGGTCAGTTCTCGGTGGCCCCTCAGCTGCCACGATGGCCTCAGAAGAGGGCCTCGACCCATGTGCCTCCTTCAGCCCTGGAAACCAAGGTCTCATCTTGCTGTGCTCTGAGAGGCTCAGGAAGTGACTTCCACGCCCTGGGGTGAGCTGGGCTGTGCCTGCTGTGCAGGGCCTGGACATCGCAGGCAGAGCACGGACACCCCCAAAGTGAGGAAAGCCTCTTTTCTTTCTGCTACCTCTGGGGGTTGGAACAGCTGTCCCAGCTTAAGGAGGGGCATTTCCACAAAGACTACTCCCTGCCCCCCATGAGTGTGGGAAGCCCCTCCAGGCCAAGGAGACCAGGCCGAGGCTAAAGACAAGGTGAGCGGGTCGATCAGGGCCCTTCCTGTCGTTAGTGGGACCGGTTTGGCCCTGAGTCCCTCTGATACACCACCCGAAAGAGCCTCCTTGCTCCCTGTGTGTCAAATGTTCAAAGTCCGGGTCTGGCCCAGACCTGGGATCAGCCATTCCTCTGATGAGCCCTGGTTTCCTGGGTCCTAGGATGCTCATGGGTATCTAGGCAGATACCCCTTCTTGTTTCTAGGCCTCTTCAGCTCGATCATGAGGCCATCCAACTTCAATTCAGAACTTCACTTACTTTCTACACACTCTACCTTACATTTACTTTACATCTACTTCCCCTTTAGCTCATGTTGAAAATCACTTTCCAATGACAGCCACACAATTATTCATTAACTTTCCCCCACAGCCACAAATACTATCTTAAGAATAGGAATAATAAAACCAATATAATTACTGGAAATGGTTTTAACATACAGTCCTCCCTTGGTATTGGCAGGGCCCCCTCATCCCCCTTAAATATTCAAATCTATAGGTACTAAGGTCTCTTACATAAAATGCACAGTGTTTGCTTAGATCCTGGGCACATCCTCCTGCATACTTTAAACCAGCTCTAGATGACTTAAAATACTTAATGCAATTAAACTTATGTAAATAGCTGTATTGTTTAGGGTCTAGCGAGACACCAGAAAGTCACACATGTTCAGTAAAGATGCAATTGTATTGAATATTTTCAATCAGCAGGAGGTTGAATCTGTGGATGCAGACTGGGTGGATAGAGGCCAGTAGTATAGGTTTGCTTTTGGTTTGATCTTTAGAATGTATCCTGACAGAAAGGGACAGTCACTGGCCATATCTTAGGGACTTTTAGTGCATCACTTCTTAGTGAGTGTCTGTGTCATATCCCTCGGTCCTAGAGGCACAAAATCTGATGCCAACCTTGCCCGGAATGACGTAAGGGAAATTGCAAAGTTCCTCCTGTTGACCTCATTCCTACACAAGCTCAGCTCTATCTAAGCCTTGCCTGGTTCCAGCACTTTCCAGTGTTTGCCCTCGGGCTCATGGGAAGATGATTCTTGCCTGAGGATTTCTCAGCAGGCAGATAGAAGGGGCAGCAGACTTGGCCACAGTGGAAGGTTCTCTCATGATGGTGACTTCCTGGGGACTTCAGTCTCTTTCCCATGCCCTGGCCCCTGCATCTTGGGACCTCCTCTTTGTCCCTCAAAGGTCCTTTCCCAATCTCACCCCAGCCACCCCCACCCAAGGCTGCACCCAGGTCCTGCCTTTGCTACTGACTGCACCCTTCCTATCCACACCATGCCAAGCATCCTGCCTGACCACGACCACCCAGCTTTTCAGCGCACTCCGCCTCGCACAGTGCCTCCCCAAGGATCCATCTGACACCACAAGACTGGGCCCCCTTCCTCCCCAGTTCATGACCTTACTTAGGCTTCAGGGTCCTTTTCTATAACTGCCTCCTCAAAGACATCCTCAGCTCCTGTCGGCCCTCCCTGTGGGCAAATCCACCACTTTTAAGATCACTTAATTGCCTGCCTGCAGCCTGGGGGAGCAGGACGTGCTGGAGAAAGCCGTGTAACCAGGCTGGTGGCTCTAGCGCCTCAGTGCCCTGCAGGCACCCTGGATTTCCTCACGCCACACGCCCATCCATATAGTCTCTTTCCTTCTGCAAACCTTTTCCTCCCGCTCCACTGAGAAAGAGCGGCCCCTAGAAGGGAATGTCTGTGGCCCTTACTTCAGAGGGGCCCTCTGGCTGGCTCCGGGTCCCCTCCCTCTCACTGTGCAGCCGCTTTACTCTGGATGCTGCCCGCTGCCCGCTAAGGCATCACTGAACATCCTGCACAATCAGGCTGTGAACAGCTTCATCTCAAAGCACAGCTCTCTGGACTCGTGTTCCCCACACACCTGGCAGAGACCATCGTTTCTTGGCTTCTCTTAACCACAAAACTGTACGTGCTGACTCAGTTTCTCTCTTCCTGCTGTTCTGAATGGACTCTAAGCAGGCTCTGGACCACTGAACAATAATCACCATGGTCATTCTCAAATTCCACCCTGACTACAAGCTGGGCAGGGCAGGGCAGGGCAGGGCGGGCGGCAGGAGGTTACCTGGATTCCTCTTTCCCGTCCCAAAACACCACCGTGTAGGCTTGGCCCTGGGAGGAGAAGAAGGCTGTCTGCCTCCCACAGGGCAGCAGGTACATGAAGGTGGCGAAGGTTGGGTCCTTCATCTGGCTCACCACGGACAGGGCCAGCGGGCGCTGCAGAGAGAGCCACGGGCATGAGCGTGCTGGGCCTGTACCCACGGTGTCAGCTCTCGGCCTGGGGGTGAGGGGAATCTGCTCATTCAGGGCCAAGCCCTAACAGGAAGCTGAAGGGACTTGGGACACCAGGAGCAAACTCCTCTGGGCAGCCCGGTCACTGCCAGCCCCAGTAACTTGAGCTCAGCCAGTTAGGCTCCCCTTAATCCCAAGTATTCCACACCATGCCCCCAGTGCATGAAACTAGCTCTGCTTGATTTGATAAATGAGCTTTAACCTTGAAACTAGGGCCTTCTCCAAATCACACAATAAACCAGCTTTAACCGCCTTTTCATGAGCAAAGTTGTTCCCCACTACCTTACAAAGAGGTATTTACATCCCCTCTGCTCTTGTATAGGGATTATATTGCTACAATACACAGTGAATGGGCCTGCAAAAGGTTCCGGATTTCAGGGCATTTTGGATTTTGGATTAGAGATAATCAAACAGTAAAGTCTACACAAATATTTTGAAATCTGAAATATTTCTGGTCCCAAGCATTGCAGATGAGGAATATTCAACCTTTACTTTTTCACATGGTGAAATGACAAAAATTGGGGAGGAAAAGAAAATTAGTTTTTCCTGAGAGTGACACACATAGAACACAAAACTGAGCAGGTTAGCAGAAACTGTCTCTTCCTACGAGAGGCAAATAGAGAACGTGGCAGGACTGCTCTTGGTAAGAAGGATGGTGGTCACCACACAGCCTCCCACCCACAGGGGCAGGAGGCCCCAGCCCCAGGCTCTGCTCCCAGGTACCTTCTCGGGCTTCGTGTCCCAGCACTCCGTCATGAGCACCTGGAGTCGGTGGAACTGCACCTCCTCTGGCTGCCCCAGAAGGGGGCGGATGCCTTTGGACAGCTTCTTGGCAATCTGAAGCTGGTGGTGACCCAGCGCAGGGCGCTGTCCTGACAGCAACTCGTAGAGCACCATTCCATAGGAGAACATGTCTACCTGGCCGGAAAGGCAAGTCAAGTCAGGTCCCCTGCCTGGGCAGCTTGCTTTGCAAGCTGGCCCTGAGGTGGAGAGAGAGGAGAGACACAATTAGACAAAGAAAACATGGGCCCAGACGAAAGGGAGACCAGCATCGATCCATCCACCAGCTTTGCTATTTTCATCTGTTCAATCAGCCAACCAACCATCCTGGCCACCTGTCTTTCTGTCCTCTAGCTATTAATTCCCCCATCTGGCCATCCATCCATCCTTTTGAGCACACGTTCTTCTATTCATCCATCTATTTTTCATCCATCCATCCATCTATACGCCCACTTGTCCTATACTCTTATCCATCCATCCTCTATATTTTTTCCACCCATCCCCCCATCCATCCGACTGCCTATCCTGTCTGTCTGTCCATCCATCCATCCATTCATCAATCCAATAAATACCTACTAAGAGCTTGCTAACCATCAGGTGCTGATTAAGGGCTCCAAGGGTGCCAAGACCCTTGGTTTAACAGGCTTGGCACTGGATGGACCACGAACACAACTCCTAAAAAGCAGAGTGTCTCCTACATCTCAGCCTGTAGTCTCCTTTCATTTTAATTGCATAAAAAAGACCCAGCAAAGAAAGTTATGCAGGCTCCTGTAAGCATCAAGAAATAGCTTTTTAGCAGAAAAATGGCTGAGATAGACTTGAAAAATATTAAGGTGAATATTTTTGTTACAATCTTAGTTTCTAGGAGAACACCACGTCTGAGTCACTTGCTACGAAGAAGCTCTTATTTCTGTTGCTGTGCTGCACCTTTTCTATGTTGGGGAACATACAGCTACAGGTGCCAAGTTAACCCACAGGTGCTTAGGTCATTCTCAAAGCAATCAGTCAGTGACACATCTGAAAATCACCTAGGAACAAGAAATTACAGATGAGGGGTGTTTCAATCCTGGGTGACTAATTAACAGGGCTGGCGGTAGTTGTAAAATATGCAATATGAGATGATTTTGAGGTGTCTGTGTGCATTTGCCAACTCACTAACAGGTTAGCACTTAAAATGTGAGAAGACAGGCATTTAGCTGTTGTCTGAACCGAGGCCGGCTGTGCAGCTGCCTGTGGGGGCCTTGTGCAGGTAGGTCTGCCGGCAAGAAAGTACTCTCTCCTGGCTTGGCATGTGCCTTGGCTAGTACCTTGTGGTGCCCTGACCGATGGCCAGGCCCCTTTACTACTGTATTCTTTCTGCTTTTCTGAAGCCCTTCTGGCTCGAGCCAGAGCCTCCTGTGTTGAGCAGAGGAGTCAGAGACAAGTGTGCCGAGGGGACTGAGCTTGGAAGGGCCAGGTGCTCCAGGTCTGCCTGGCTGGCTCCAGATGGGACCTCAGCATCAGCCCGGCAGGGCAGGCTGGGGAGGGCAGTGGGCTGGGCTGGTACCTTCTCATCATACACAATCCGAGGCCTGATCTCCGGGGCCTGGTAGCCGGGCGTGCCCTCCACACCCAGGGCGCCCTCATGAAAGGACTGCCTCGAGATCCCGTAGTCTGACAGCTTGATGTTGATGTGCTCCTTGACATCCAGGGACCACACGAGAATGTTGTCCGACTTCAGGTCACAAAAGATGATGTTCTTCTTGTGCAGATAAGCCAAGCCTGAGGCAATCTGGTAGGCTATTTTTTGGGTTAGCATGTGTCCCAGGGGCATGAAGGAAGAATCTAAAATGACAATTTTAATCTTTGATAGAATCAAATCAGCATGATAGCAACTGTTTTCCAGTCTTCTCTTCTATTTCCTTGCTAGTTTGTCTTCCAAGGCCCCATGTGTTAAACGCTTGGTCTCAAGCCTGTGGTTCTACTGGGAAGTGGGGGAACTTTTAGGAGGTGGAGCTAAGTGAGAAGAAGTTAGGTCATGAGGGTTGTGGCCCTGAAGGGGACACTGGGACCCAGTCCCTCCTTTCCTTTTGCTTCCTGGCTAACATGAACTAAGCTGTCTTTTCTGCCACATACTCCTGCCACGATGTGCTGTGCTGCCACAGGCCCAACGCAACAGGGCCAAGCCACCATGGACTGAAACCTCTGAAACTATGAGCCAAAATAAACCTTTATTCCTTACAAGTTGTTTAGCTCAAGTATTTTTATCACAACGATGGAAAGCTGACAAACATATCCCCTAATGTTTTGTATTCCATGAACACATCTTCAGTACTCTCCAGGGCCTTCTTAGGTGAAATGGGATTTAAGACAGAAGTGCTACTCATCAGTGCTCCTTTCACAGCATCTCAGGCCTGGAATTCCTGGCATTTTTACTAAACAAGCAAGGATTCAAAGCCCCAGAGTTGATCTCAGGCCATCATTGTATTGCTGGCAAGAGGTGAGCTGCAGGTGTAGGATGTCACTAAAAAATTTATTTTTGAGTATTTAGTGATTGATTTACATAGCATTTCTTCCCCAGTAAAGAGACAGCTACCTCCCGTATTTTGGCAGCAGTTTAGAATTTGGTTACCCATTTCTCAAGGTAAGGTCTCTTTACATTTCTTTAAAAAGTAAGATATGATATAATTGATGCCAGTTCTCAGCCTTATCAATGGCAGGGAGTGAGGTGCATTAGGGTTAGAGAAGGGATTTATTTACACACCTGGTGGGATTGAGGTGCCAGCTGTAGTTGCCTAGGTCTACCGAAGGCTCCTTCATTGTTTTTTTTTTTTTTGGTACCGGGGATCGAACTCGGGACCTTGCACTTGTGAGGTGGGCCCGGAACCACTGAGCTCCATCTCCGGCAACTCCCTCATTTGAGGCCTGGTGCCCTCCCAGTGCGGACTATTATTATCCTTCTTTCATAGGCAACGCCAATTGTACAGCAACTTGATTTAATAAAGAAATGCCTAGTATATTAGCAAAGCACACTTCTGGGTAGACCATCGAGGTGTGACCTTGGGTGCTATATTTGGGTCCTCTGTCCCTTCTTCTCTAGTGCTGTTCCCCTGCTCTGCTTCCTGGCCACCATGAATTCAGCAGCTTGGCTCTGCCACACCCTTCCACCATATTTCTGCCTTGGAGCCAGCAGACCATGGACTAATACCCTGAAATAGTGAGCCAAATTAATCTTCTCTAAATTGCAGATGCCAGGAGTTGTGTCCCAGTGTCAGGAAAGCTGACTAATTCACAAATGAAGCAGTCTCATAGATTATGGCAGGGAACCAAGACTTGAAACCTGGTTCTCCTGTCTCCAAAGTATGAACTCCTCAGGCTTGGCCAATGCTACCATCAGTGCTTATACTGGGTAAGATGACTTGCTATGGGACAGGGCACACTCTGGGCTTAATAAGGACCTCTAGTTCTACTTTTGTAGAACTTCCTGTGGCCCCTAGTGGCAGGGCCCAGGTAGCCCCCAGTGGAATGTTCTCTGAGGGCAGGTGGGTACCTCTGGCATTCTCAGACAGCACGGTGTTGAGGCTGCTGAGCGGGGCAAGCTCCAGGGCAAAACAGAGTGGGTGGATGCTAATGCCGACGAGTGCCACGATGCATGGGTGGTGCAGGGCATGCAGCATGCTGGCCTCTTGCCGGAACTCCGAGAAGTTCTTCATGGCGTCCGTGGCCCGCAGGTGCCTCAGCATGGTGTCTGCAGGGGTGAGATGTGAGTACAGCCATCAGGCACCAGGGAGGACAACAGTGCAGGGCATGAGCTGCCCCACTGGACCTGGGGCTAGTGGGACCCAGCCTAGACTCACTAGGCAGCCAGCCCAGGGCACGAGTTAGGGGCCTGTGGCACTGAGAGCCACCCACAGTGACCAAGATGGGGGTGCAGGGATTACACTCCAGGCACATGTTATCTGACGGACTGCAGCGATACTGCCCAGAATTTGGTCCCAAAAGGCAACACTGTGGGCTGACACCAAGCTCCTTCCCTCTCGGGTGCTAACATGGCCATCATTTGGCAGCTCCTGTGCGACCATCTACTAAGGCCTACTTGGCCCCTTGATGGAGGACTGCCACATGCCCACCCCTGTCACCGAGAGAGAGATCTTGTAGCCCTAAATTCACACCTAGCTGCCAGCCATCTGTGGGCCCCAACTGTATCTTACTCCTTCTGCACCCCTGGGTCTCACTCAGAGCCTGGCCCAGGAGATTCTGGAGTGTAATAAGGTCCCTTCCTCTCCACCATCACAGACATTGAGCATTCGGCCACTGCCGGTCACCTGATTCCTTACCAAGTAGCCTGTGGAGAACCACCGCGTTGAAGACCCCTGGCTACAGCCTGCTACAGTCCTTTTCCTTCTCCTCACTAGCCCTGGCGTGATAATTATAGAAGTGAAGGCAGTGCCAGTTGCACAAAGATAATTTCTTTCTAATTGGCTTTAAACGATGTAACTGGAGTTCAGCCAAGGTGCTGATGGAAGAGCGGTAATGTAGGGCCAGCACTGCCCCCGGTAACAGTGCCCCTGAGGCCCAAAAAGTGACCGATGAGGGGAAGAAGCTAAGATATGGGCCATGTCAGCACTGAAGCATCGAGACTTATTAGAACAAAGTCTTCTTCTCAGCAGTATGAAGTTGCTTATAGCAACATACTAAGTTACCCATTAAGCTGTTACGGAAATGTGATGGTTTTGTGTTTGATGCATGAATGCCTTGTTCCTCTCTTGGTAGCTACCCTGCAGAATTGACTGTTCCCGTGCATTCAACCACGACCCTCTGCCCATATTCCACTTATGCCTCTGTTCCTTGTACATTCAATAAAAGCTGAGAGCTGCAGTGGATAACTGCCCTCTGTTTCTCGGAGCAATTGGCCACCCCACAGCCCTTTTACAACTGCAGTTTTCTCTTGGTTTCATTTTCAGCTGTGTGCCACATCACTGAGTAGGAGACTGAAACTTTCGCAAGGGTCTTCAGTAACTGGGGGCCCCAACAGTAGCCAGGGCCACTAAAGGTGGACAGCATCACCACTCTCTCATCGCCACTGGCCTGTGACAGTCTCCTCAGACCCGGGGAAAAGGCCTGCAGGTGGTGACAGACAATTCCAACACCATGCTGTAACCCTCTTCCGATGCCCTTGAAATTCACCCCCACGTGACGACCGGCAGGAGACCCTGGAGAGGTCAGGAGACATCCGCCAGGCTGAGTGGCTCACACAGCAACAGCTGGCTGAGGCCACCAGGGCGCGTCCAGATCCTGGTTATCTTCTGTGTCCTGTGTCATCCCTCCCCCGACCCGTTAGATTTTAAAATTGAGATTGTGAGATGTGAAAGTTCAAACAACATGAAAACCTCGGTGAGGAAAGACCACCAGCTGTGCCAGATCTATGCATGTGGGGGCCATTTGGTTTTTAAGCACACAGGTTTTGTTTTCCACTATGGGTCTTTAACCCATTGAGAATGTACTTTTTAGGGTGGTGAGAGATCAGGTCCAAATTTGCACCTAATTTAGCCAAGATGGTGACCTGCGATGCCACCTCTGCTACGTGCTGGCTTCCTGTACTGCACAGCCTGTCTCCGTCCCCAGAAAGGCCTGGGCTTACCCCGGGAGAACATGGCCCCAAAGCCTGTGGATTGTAAGTCATACATGTGGGAGGAGTCCTTTTTCCTTTGGCTTTCACTGTACGATAGTCTTAGTTTCTGGACTTGTCTTATTGCACCTGCATTTTACAGTCTGTCAAATTACACGAATGTACACCCTGTTGGAGCCCAGATAAGAACTAAGCTGAATGATACAGTGGTTATTTCTCAAAACCTTAAGGTTTTTATTGCTGCTACAGAGGAAATTTGCTGTGTATGGGAAGGCGGCTGCATTCCCGTATTTGGCTCACATCTAGCAATTTTAGGGAACTCTTATTGTCTGACACTTCTCAACAAATCTGCTAAGATTTCCTGTGCAGAAAGTCACATTCTCATCAGACAATTATTATTTTGTCTCTTCCTTTGTGATCTGTGTTCTTTATATTTTTCTGTGATTCTAATTTTTCTACTGAGAGTATGAATCACCTTATTATTACAAAAGTAACCTGTCCTGAGCCAGGAGGAGTGAGAGATGAGGTCGTAGCTGGCAGGGGTGCTGAGGCCTCCCCAGCACCTGCAGTGGCTGGCATCACACAGTGCCATAGTCTGACTGTGTCCTCCGAAGGGCACGCACTTATGCCCAGTGAAGGAAGTGTTGGGAGGTGGCGCCTGGTAAGAGGTGACTGGGTCATCAAGGCTCTGATCCCATAATGGATTCGTGGGGCTATGGCAAGGTGAACTGGATGCCTCAGGAGTGGGCTTGTTACAAACCCAAGGTCAGCCCACCCTTGCTCTCTGTCTGGCATGCTCTCTTCCTTTCCCACCTTCCACCTTGGGGTGATGCAGTGTGACGCCCCTCACCAGCAGCCAGCCCATCTTCTCTGGCCTCCCAATCTCAAGAACCCTAAGCTAAATACACTTCCCTTGCTTACAGGTTATGCAGCGTGGAGTACTCTGTTAAAGCAGCAGGAAGAGTCTAGACAGGTGCTGATGGGCCCTTCTTGGTGGAGAACATCCCTGAACTATGCAGTCGAGTGGGGCTGAGGGTGCCATCTCTGGTGTGGGCAAGAGGGAGCTCCTTTCCTTCTGGGGGTGGGAGGGTGGGGGGAGCGTCCCACTCCACCCATCTGGAGTACCCAGCTGATCCCAGCTCAGGAGACCACAATGAGGGGTCCTGCAGGGGAGGACCCACTTAGGCCTCACTGTCTGCCTACCATGTGCCAGCATGTACTGGGCACAGGGCAGACAGAAATAGCAAGGGTGGCCCTGCTCTTGGGGACTCACATCTCCAAGAATGACTTCCAGACCTCGCTTGGCCTGGCCCTCCAGCCTGTCCCCAACCTGCCAGGCAGAAAGCCCTGAGCCCACGCTGCCTTACCCACCCTTCTCCCTTCCTGCCTCCTGAGTGGGTGACCTCAGGGCCCCCTAAGGTGGCTCGGAGCTTGGATGGAGGAAGCACACATGCAAAAACAGTGCTGGGCTGGGGCCATGTTACCTGCGGGTGCATTAGCGAAATTCTTGAATTTCTTGATGTGGAATCGCTTCACAGCCACGGGCTGGCCCTGGTACCGGGCGCGGTAGATGACGGTGCCGCTGCCACCCTGGCCCAGGATGCTGCTCTCATCCTCGCTGTGCTCCAGCTTGCTGTTCTCCAGGAAAAGCCTGTGCACACACAGCTCAGGGGTCAGCCCGGGTGACCTGACTTGGGTGGGCTGAGCTGGGTCCTGGGCTGGGACATTTCTTCCTGGGGGACAGTCGCAGTTCAAAGCCGTCTGTAAGGTTGGACTGATCTGGGCTGATCCCACCACATGCCTACGGCAAAGCTGGGCAGCCTATGCAGCCTTGCCAGGCCTCGGTCACTTCCTTGGTAAAGCAGACTCACATCAGGAGCTGCCCAAGAGATGCCATGCTGCCTGGCTCTGGGTGAAGCCTCTAAATACAGTGGGCAACAAGGGTGTCCTTGCATGTTTTACTCTGAAAGATTTTGTGCTTTGAGAGCGGCCTCCCTCAGCCAAACTGCACTGACTCACTGCAGGTTAGTCATTTCTCCACTCTGTGTTAGGTAAAGGCTGTAAAAACACTGCCAGGCAGAGCTTCTGATCCGCATGACTGTGTCCCACCCTCTGGGAGTTTCAGCCGCCTGGTCTATGTGCTCTAATCCCAGGAAGAGACAGTTTCTGTTGGCCTTTTGGCAATGTTGCCAGTTGTTCTTGGACCCCTCGCCCTTCTCTGCAGACCCCTGTGCATCTGCAGGCTCTCAACGAAGAAGGCCAGGCCTGCGTGGGTAGAGGCCTCGAGCCTTCTGGGCATCCCAGATGGGACCAGGGCAGAGGATCAGGGTGGTAGGCCCTCCATGGGCTCAGATTCTCTGGGCTCCGGGGCCAGCATGCAAGGCTTGGGCCTTTGTGGGCACCCTGTACTTCCTGACCACCTCCGGGCTCTCACCCGGATGCCCTGCCTCTGCCTCCTGCTCCTTGCGACTCTTCTTTTTCTTCAGGAACGTGGGGTGCAAAGAAAGCAAGGGAAATTGGTGGGAGGGAAGGGAAAGAATAAGGGGAAAAGGCCACCTGCTCTGCTGAGGTCCACCTCAGTGCCTCACAGCAACCCTACTGGGCGCCTTGCCAACCAGGCAAGGTGGATCCCACAGGCCACCCAGCCCTGCAGGTGCAGCTGTTTCCTGTGCCTTCAGGAGCAGGCTTTGCAGACACTCGGACTCAACTTCGTCACCTCTACACCCACTGCAGCCCTCGGGGGCTTGGCAGAAAACAGTCTGAGGCCCACCAAAACTGCCTGCTTGGGAAGAGTAGGTGTTTGGGAACTCCCCAAGATGGGCACGGGGACCCAGGCTGGGGGTCCCTGTTTGGACTTGTGCAGACTCAGAAGTCTGTAGGAGCTCTGCCTGCCAAACTACGAGATGGATGGGCCCCAGCTGAAGTCCAGAGTGCCTCTGTTGGACTGGGAATGCTGTGCTTTTCAACTTCCTGCCAAGAAACTTCATTTCATGCAACAGCCCGAGATCAGATCCAAGTCACCAGGGACAGTCCAATAAATTCCACCCTCAGTTGGGGTCTCTAAACTGAGTCATAAACATAACAAGATTCAGCAAATAAATAAACATTCTAAAGCTTTGGGGGACCCCCATAGGGCATCTCCCTAAATAAACTGGATTTGTGTTTACACGAAACCGCAGGTGGGCTCTGAGAACAGACCACTCCTATCAAAACTCTGCGAAGGGGGAGTCATTTTACAGAGTGGTGTTCGTCATGCCCACCCAGGAGATACTGAAAAGAACCAGGGGAGGAATCATCTAACGCAGGAAGCATTTCCTTTATTTATTTGTCACCATGTTTGGTGCTGGGGCTGAGCCCAGGGCTTCGTGCACAGTAAGCACATGCTCCACCACTAAGCTCCACCTCCAGACCCCTCTTTCTTTGACAGATTCACCCAGAAGCATTCTTTGGAATCCCAATTCTCTAAAATTACAGTACATTCCACTTGTGCTTGGAGCAATGTGGAAATATAAGAATACAAATATTCTTATCAAAAAAGTCTAATTTTCTTTAAATAAAATTTATAGGCAATATAGCATGCCTTTTCCCCCTCTGCATGGTACCAGGGGTTGAACTCAGGGCCTTAGCACTAGGCTACATCTCCAGTCCTTTCTTATGCGGGGTCTTGGTGAGTCACTAAGTTGCCCAGGCTGGGCTTGTGATCCTCCTGCCTGCTTCCCAGAGTGCCAGGATTACAAGTGTGGGCCACCATGCCTGGTTGATAGCATGCCTCTGAGGGAGAAGGCTACAGAAACTTAGAACTCCAAAAAAGTTGACATCAGATTGTCTTTGAGAACACCAAATCATAGGTTCGGGTTCCCATTGACCAAAGACGATGGCATCTTTTACCATCGACTTGGATTTCATGGCCATTTCCTACTGGGTTGGGCCCACGAGATGTTTTCTCCAGAATTCTCTCCCCAGTTACGACAGAGATGAGTACAGGCAGAACCAACTCTAAGAACAGAGTTAGAGGATCCAAATGGTCGGCCTGAGGGCGGCAGATAGGAGTCAGCATTTGCCCAAAAAGGACAAGGAAGCTGTAGGTTTGGGAGCACTGTCCTCAAGGGCCAGGGAACAGGCCTATAGTTACCTTCCATTCCTCCAGCCTGCAGTGCGGCAGGAGTCAGCAGAAGGGGCACTAACTTCTGGGAGGGGAGAAAAAGCAGGGCCACAGACGGCTGCACCTGCAAAGTGCCCAGAGGCACCTGCCGCGCCTCCAAAGTGGAAAGCTAAGGACCCTGTTTGCTCCTGGCAGCCTGGGATGCAACCTAAGTCACCTGCGATGTGGTGGGAGGCAGTGGCTGGAGTGACTGCTGCCACCGGGCAGTGGGGCAGCCACTGCAGTGACCCTGGGTCTGCCCTGGGACCTACTGGCACCCGACAGCAAAGAGCACAGTCCTGGGACCTGCACTGTGTCCGAGGAGGGGCCATGGCAGCATACCTGGCCGGAAAGTCGGTCATGAACAGCTCGGGGACCAGCTCCTGGAGCGGGACTGGGAGGTCCGGGTGTCTGGGGCAGGAGATGAAGTCCCGCTCGATGGCTGTCAGCACGCAGTCTTCCATGTCGAAGTACTGCACGCCCTCCGACTTCTCACTGGGGTCAGCGTGCTGCACCCAGGATGTCTCGCACACAGGGCAGGGCACGTACTGCTCCATGAGTGGGGTCCCGTCACTTTCCGTGGCCGTCAGGGCTAGATGGGGACAGAGCAGGAGCCAGGTCATGCAGAGTGGTTGAGCGGCAGCCCCCGGGGGCCGGCTTCACAGCACTGGTCTATCTGCCCTTGCCTGGACCTCAGGCGGTGTCCGAAGCTGGTCACACACCAGTGCCTTTAGAGTGCAACTGTTGATCCTGAAAGATTCCCCATGGAGAGGGTGGGGACGCGCCTCAGAGTCCCCTGGTGGCCAAAGGCAGCGCAGGGGCCTCACAGCCCCGCAGCCCCGGGCAGGCTGACAGAAGAGGTGCAAGGAGAGGGCAGGGACCCCACCTGGTGGGATTTTGTTCCCCCAAAGAAGCAGCCCCTCCTTGACTTCTAAAGAAACCTAAGCATGATCAGAGGCTTGGTTCCAGCATGTTCTCTTACCAGGAAACCACTGATCGATCAGAGAATTCACATGATCCGTGATAAACGCCATCGCTGAGAAGTCCCTCATTTCTGACTGGCAAATGATTTTAATCCCTCCACTCTTTTTCTTTTTCCAGTTCACATCGGAAGATTCCACACTGTAATGGGAAACAAAAAGAGGCCCACTGTGACCCTGTGGAGCAGACCGTGGGGTGAGCTCCCTCCCTGGAAGAATGGACCAAGAGGCGGGGGACACAGAGAGGCCAGAGCTGTCGGGGGGCTCCGCTAGTCATGATCCATGTGTGTGGGCCTGCTTTGTCCTCGTGCCCACAGCAAGAAGTCTGCAGTGAGGATGCTCAGGGCGGGTGTGACCCTCAGCTGTGACCCCAGGAAGCTCTTTACTCTCTGAACAGTGTCCATCCATCAGGTGGAAGTGTGAACTTTAAATGAGAACATCTACATGGAACCTATAGGCACAAAGAATGGCTCAAATCAGACCCTCTGGGGAGTTACTTTCTCCCCTCTCCTCCTTCTCACAGAGCTAAAGATTCCTTTGCAAAGGTCACTGGAACCATTAAATAATCTTGTGTGCTGATCACTCATTAGGTCTGTTCAGCTGAATTTGTTTCTTTCTCTCTTTCTAAAAAACCCCAAAAGCATCTTGCTGGTCACAGAGGACCCCAGTGCCTCCTTGTCCCCACTGTTCTGGCTCCTTCTCTCAGAGAGGGAGGTGGACTGGACGGCCCCACCTCAGCGACCATGCGAGGTGCCCCAGGCTCCCCCTGCTGCCACATCTGCCCTGGCTTTTCCTGTCCCGTGAAGGGAGTGACCTCAGGGACATGTTCAGGGAGGGTCTGGCATTTCTGGCAAGCAGCCACCATGAGAGCCTCTCAGAAGCAGGATTTCAGACCCAGGTAAGTGAGGCATCTTGTGGGGCTGTCAGGGGGTCCTCGCCACGTCATGGGGTGACCCAGGATGTTCCCACCTGAGGTAGCCCCCATCGAAAGTGACCAGGAGCCCTTCCTGCCAGTAGATGGTCTGGTTCCTCTTCACTCTGAATGTGCTGCAGCGGTTTCTCTGGTTCCCTGTAAAACTGTAAATGGTGACTTTCCTGTTTCTGCTTTTAGTATTCTTCTTGTTCTCAAAAAGCTGAAAGACAGAGAGAAAAGACCCTGCCTGAGCATTCCAGCTCTGTGCTGACCCGGAGCAGAGCTCTGAGCGGCCGGCCGGGCTCCATCTTGATAAATCACCATGGGCTCCCCACCGCCTCCTCCCACGCCTGCCCCATGGCTCCGCTGCCAAATTAACGCTCCCTCGTCTGCAGGGGTCTCCAGGGCACCCTGGAAACAGAGTTTTCCAAGCAATTGGAAATAGGCTTTCCTTAAAAAAAAAAACATGGTTCACTTCCGGCCTTCGTAAGTAATGTGGGCAAGAGAAAAATATAAGAGAGAAAATAAAATACCAGTTAAACAGCAAGCAGAGAGATCATTAAGATTTTGGTATCTGTAATTCCAGGCTTTTTTCTAACTACATATATGTTTAAAAAGCAGCTGAGTCCAGATTATATTCCTGTCTTTGTGTACTTTCTGGGCTGAGGAGGTAGCTCAGTGGTACAGATGGAGTACTGTGCTCAAGGGATTGGGTTCAATTCCAACACCACCAAAAATGTATACTTTAAAATACATTACTTTTCTTACACCATTAAACACTCACTTAAAACTCATTTTTCTAAAGCTAGGAAGTACATTAATTTCCTGAACAATCCCCTTCTCTTGCATATTTAGGTTGATTCCAATCTTTTGCTCTTTCAAACTTGCCGTAATGAATATGCAAAAACACACAGAGATTTCTCTGGTTTCAAAAGGTTTCCTTCGTTGGGATATTCAGTCCATGGATGGGATTACAGGTTAAAGGGCCTGAATGCTTTAAGGCTCTGGATGCATACTGAGGAAACTGGCTTTTGAAATGCGACCGTCCTATGCTGTGACCACCTGTGTCCCTCTCTGGGGCCAGGGACTGCAGTTTAGCTCTTTGCTAATTCCACAGGCGCCAAGTGGCGTCTCTGCTGTGTGAATCTGCATGCCTCTGATTGCTGATGAGACTGAACCCTTCTCCTCGGTCACCAGTCTGAATTTCAATAGGATTCTTTGCAAGGGATTGGCTGAGTAGGAGGGCTGACCCTGTGCCCAGCTAGGCCCCACTGGAGAGCTCAGCTTCTGAGGGTACTGGTGCTTCCTGACCCCCCATCCAGAACGCAGCAGGACACAGGGTTCACACAGAGGGCAGACAGCCTGCTAAGACCCTAGCCCGCACCCCCTCTTCCAGCCGGTACACACTCCTGGCCTCCTAAACAAAGCTGTCTGCTAAGAAAGGCTGCAAGTTCTGATTGATTTTCAGGCTCTTGCATTTATTTTTTCCCCATCTTAATGGATTAGCAAGATCAAAGAGCATCTTTATTGCACCAAGAAGTTATAATTTAATAAGGGGATTCTAATTAGAATGGCAGAAGTAAACTCACACAGAGGTCAACGTCAAAAGGAGGCAAGGTCAGGGTTTATGCCAAGGGTTCACAAACTGCAGAGCAGAGTGTGTCAGAATCCCGAGGGCTTGTCAAAACCAGAATGGAGGGCTCCACCCTGGAGGTTCTGAGGCAGCAGGTTTGTACTGGGGCCTGAGGATTTGTGTATCTCAGATGTTCCCATGTGATTCTGCTGGTCGGGGAACCCCACTTTGAGAACCACTGTCCTTGGTAACTATTACTCCCATGAACTGTCTTACATGAAATTAATGTGGCCCAACACTCAGGCTGCCTCTCTGTAACCCACAAGAACCCGCAGGACAGCACCTTGGGTCAGGTCTTCATTATTTCCAGTGGTTCTCAAGCTCCACTGCAGAGCAGAATCACCTGGGAGATTTAAAAACACTGATGGCAGCCAGGCATGGTGGCACACACTTGTAATCTCAGCACTCTGGAAGGCTGAGGTAGGAGGGTCGCAAGTTCAAGTCCAGCCTTAGCAAATTAGTGAGACCCTGTCTCAAAAATAAAAAAGGCTGGGGAAGTAGCTCAGTTGTGAAGACCCTGGGTTCAATCCCCAGCATCATACCCCCCAAAATGTGAGGATGCCTCACCAAGATTCTAATTTGAGTGCCTCAAGAAGGCTGTGTCCCCTGAGTCTGGTACAGCCAGGACAGCAAGACCAGACTTCCAAAGTCATGGGCCAGTGGGGAATGGCTGGAAACGCCAACCCTGGTCCCAGTCCACACTCAATGATTTGGAACTGCTGGGGGCAGGCCCAGCAATGAGTATTCTCATTAGAAAGGGCCCTCCAGGTGTTCTGGAGCAGGCAGCCCTCTAGAAAACCTGCTCTGCCAAAGCCAAGTGTGAGCTGATTTGGTATTCACAGGACGGTTCAATGGCTCTGACCCGAGTTGCCTCCGGGCCCCAAATCACCAGCATGGTGGCAGGAGAATGATCTTCAATCAGGTCCCATTAACAAAATCAACACATCCCTCCCTACGGTACGTTTGCAGGAGCCCGCAGCCTCCCTGTGCAGAGGCCCCAGCTACCTGCAGATCCATTTCAGCCAAGCTGATCAGCATCCGCGCGATGAACCTTTGCCAGAAGCCGACCGGCACAAAGCTCATCTTGAACACCCTCTGGATAGTGTTGGCTGCAGGATGTCGCGTGCCGTGCATGTCCAGGCCGGGTTTGGATGGAAGGAGGTGTGGCAGGAGGTAGCTGAAACACATCAAGGGGACTGGTGACCAGTGTGGCCCAGGCTTTGTGGACAGCTGCCCTGGGGTGGGGTCATCTCTGCTGACACGACTCAGGCTGCAGGTGCCTTCCTAACAGAGCCTCAGGATCCTAGTTTTCAAACAAGAGGGTGAGTTATACGCTGAGAATAAATGCTGTACAAGAAAATGAAGACGGGCACTGTGAAGACATTTATCAAGGTTTCTAAGAGAGACTAGAATGATGTGAAGGGAAGACGTGAACACATCTGTGGTCATAAAAATGTCAGACACACCAAACGAGTTGATTCTGGGCAAGCTTGGCTGTGGTTGGGGATTCACGTCACATTGACTTTGGTTGGTGGAGCAAAAACAAATACAGCTGCACAGTTCTAAGGACAATGCAGATATTGGGGTCAGAGTAATGTTTTTTGTGTCCTGGGAGTTGTTTATTATTCTTGGCTAAATGAGATAACGCAACTGCCTTAAAAGTTAGAATGCAGCTGTTTTGTGCAAAAGAGGGACATTTTATGAGAGCACTCATGGTCATCATAAAAGCACTGTGTCATGTGTGATCGAGGAGTTCATGTCTGCTGTTCTTTGAGAACAGCTGAAACCTGGGAGGTCCTTCCCAGCATGTGCGGGCATCCTCTGTGCTGTGAAGCTTGCGGGCAGGCACGGGGTGGTCACAGGCAGGGGCAGCCGTGGGGAACCCCATGGGTGTGCAAAGCTGGACTCTTATCAAAGGCCTTGCCTTCAGCTCTCCTAACCCTCTTAAAATAAATCCATTCCAGTCCAATAAATGCCTTTAGAACTTTCTGGAAGAGATTCCCTAAAATCTTACACAGTTAGCCCTTCATATCTGTGAGTTCTATACCTATGGATTCAAACAACTTCAGGTCGAAGATATTTTAAAACATCTTGTCTGTACTGAATGTGTACAGATTTTTCTTTGTCGTTATTTCCTAAACAATGGTTCCTTACACTGTATCAGGCGTTCTAAGGCATCTAAAGATGGCTTAGTACATGGAGGGTTGTGATGGTTCTATATGCAAATGTGATGCCATTTTATATGAGACTTGAGCTTCGGTGGATGCTGGTGTCCTGTGAGGTCTTGGAACCAATTTCCATTGCTACTGAGGGTGACTATACAAGGAAAAGCCCAGGACAGCCTGGTGGCCTGAGTACAGAGGTGTAAATTCCAGCCTTGACTTGCTCCGTCTGTGTCTTGAGCACCCACGGGAAGTCATGGGATCCCGACGTGGCCAGGCTGGTGAGGATGGACAGGGGTGACCCAGCACACACAGGTGGGCAGGCTTGAGGTCCCTTTTCACCGCTGTGGGTCTTGGGTGAAAGGACACTGCCGACCACCTGGGTGGATCCCGCTCTGAGTCCCTGCCTCTCCACTCTAACATCCTGTCTTATTTCCTCACAGGCCGAAAATTCCTTGTTTATTTGTCTGTTCAGACTCCTTCTCCCAAACAGGAGGCCCCACCACTGCCTACGGCTGTGTCCTTCTACTTGGACCACCCATGTCACGCTGGCTTTAAGTGCCCAGTGGAAGTGGCTTCCTGCTTCTTGGTTTCCTCGTAGGTGTGTACCTGGCAAGGGGAGGGAACCCATACCAGTGCCCTGCTCACAGCACGTTGCACATCGAACGGCGCCCAACGACATTTCTGAAGGCAGAGATGATTTAGAAGCTGACCTGGAAAAGGAAGATTCCTAGTCTGAGTGGCCACAGAAGCCAGATCCCATAGGGAGCAGAGTCCCTGGGGAGACGCTACTTGTTGAGGAGCATTTAAGATTTGGGAAAGGCTGTCCCGGGGGTGAATTGACAGTCAGCAGGATTGGACTTCAGAGGTGAATTATTCACATGTTTCTCATATATATTTTTTTGGTACTGGGGATTGAACTCAGGACCTTGTGCTTTCGAGGCAGGTGGCAGAACTACTGAGCTAAATGCCCGGCCCTTAATTTTTTTTTTTTCTTTTGGTACCGGGGATCGAACTCTGGTCCTTGCGCTTACGCAGCAGGCAGCAAAACCACTGAGCTAAATCCCTGGCCCTCACATGTTTGATGAGTGTAAATCAACCAAACCCAAGGCAGGGCAGAGTCTGTACTCAGGAGGTGGGCGGGCTCATGCGACCCTGCTGAGATGAATCAATGTGCAACTGTGCCCTTCCCAGGGTTGTCCAAAACTTCTGCCTAGAAGTGCAAACCCTCAAAGGCAAACATGCTTTCAGGAGGGCCATCACCCCCTGAATGTTTCCCCAGGGACTAGCGGGCTACAGACTGCAGGTGGAGGACCCAGCACCCACGGAATGGCACAGTCCCCGGGTCCGTCTGCCTTGAGTCAGAGACGGGAGTGTGGACCTTACAAAAGCTCATGGTGCAAGAAGCTGGAACTCGCCTAGGCACAAGGGAGCCATCGTGGGCTGGGATGGAAAATGCTGTGCTCTTCATGGCTTTGTGTAGAACCAGACTCTGCAGCGACTGTGCCGCCTGCAGACACTGGATGCCCGTGGAGCTCTTAGGTGTGAGAGACACAGTTCTAAGTACCTTATATGTATTACCTAATTTCATCCCCACAACAACTATAATACTAGTTGGTAACAATGGAGAAGGAGAAAGATGCCCAGCAGTCTGGTGCTGTGTTCTAACCCACTGCACAGTGAGCCGCCCTGAGCACTTGGCAGTATGCTGGCTGACTTTATCACCCAGCAAAATACCCAGACAAAAAGAGATAGGTACCGATGTATCAATATTCTGCATTAGCACACAGACAACTGGTTTGCTTTACTGAATGCCAACATCTCCTCATTCCTCTAATCCATTGATAAAGTAACCAGAAAATCGGTAGATCTTGGCTTTGTCAGATTAGGCTCCTGAATCTTGAACTTTTTTGTGAACCAAAGCCAAGGATGCCCCTGGGCATGGGATGAAGGGCCAAAGGGTGATGAATTCTTCTCTGTGGAGGACGCTTCTCTTTTTAGGACCCTGCTCATGGCTCCCATGAAATCAGGGGAGCAAGGATACGAGCCCCCCCACCCCGCCCTGGTCCCCCAAGGCCAAGTGGGGCCCCAGGCAGAAGGGCCTCAGCGTCTTGCCGCTGGCTCCCAGGAGGCTGAGTCCACCCAACAGAACCTCTGGGCTGGGAACACAAGGTCCAGACCAGGTGCTCGCACTTTCCAGTGGGCGTCCCTCATCCCTGCGGGGCTCTGCAGTCAGGGAGCAGGAAGGCAAGGTGGCCTTTGGCAAATGCATAACAAAGGTTTGAGGGCTTGGAGTATCAGCTGCTCCCTCCCTGGTCAATGCCAGCATCAAACCCAGCTATCGGATGAAACAAAGGAGGACAAGCAGGCCTTGAGTACGGAGCTGGCTTAGGGGAGCACTTCCCAGCACTGGGCAGCCTCCAGGGGTCTAACTTCCACATGCTCCCCCATGCCTGGTTTCTCGGGGGTCCCACTGCTGAGAAGGAAGGGCAGGACTGGGGAGATCTGGAAAATCACAGGCCCGGGAAGCGTCCACAGAAGGAGGTGATGATTCGCCACTGTGCAGAGGTCTCTGACCGCCCCCAGGACATGCACAATCACCCGCTCCACGTGGTGACAGTGCTGTTCCTGTCATGTAACCACACGGGCTGCGTCTGGAAGCCAGGTTCTGCCTTCAGCACCCTCACTACGTACCCTATTTTCATTCACTGTATATCCGAGCCAGCAACCCTCTCCAAGATGAACCCCCGGAAATGTTTTAAATG
Source organism: Heterocephalus glaber (assembly GCF_000247695.1). The sequence goes on from NW_004624768.1 coordinate 3,744,934, forward strand.
CCATTCTTACAGGTTTCCCCAAACCTTTTCAAAAAATAGATTTCTTCCAACTGCCTGGAAAGAGAAGTCCAGGGCACCGGAGGGACCATTCTGCCACCCCAGGCCGGCAGCAGGACAGCACCTGGTGTTGGGGTGGTGAGAGGGACACCAAGACCCCTGGAAATTTGTTCAGGGCACCAGTGGTCCCAGACTGCAACCTTCTTCCAGGGGCCACCAGCACAGCCGGGCTGTGGCTTTACCTGTCATTGGCGACAGGCAGGGCGATCTCAAACTTGGCCAGGAACTGGAAGTACTGCTCCTCAGTCTGCTTTGTGAAGCCTGTCCCCACCAGCAGCATCCTGAGGTCCTCCGCTCGGATCACCCCGTTCTTGGCTACCGAGCGAGAGCCCTTAATGTTGAAGATCCTCTGCAGACACTCGGACAGCCAAATGGGGTCGAGGAAGTAAAGGTTCCGCAGGCCGTGGCTGGTGTCGGGGAAGTGCAGGAGCGTCCCAGTTTCTATGAGGAAGTTGATGGCTGCCAGGGCCAGAGGGGAGCAGTGTTAGCTGGAGAGGGCAAAAGGGACTCTGCGGTGACCCTGTTCCCAAGGGGTCTGGTCGCTCACTCTTCCCAGGAAGAAACTGGCTCCCCTGAGCTGCTGGATCCCTCAGGTGGGTGGGCAGCCGGAGCTCGGGTACCCCAGAGGACCCTGCACTCCCACCAACACCCCGCGCTGGGAGCTAATGGGCAACTACAGGCCATTCCTTTTTTTTCTAGAATTCCATCTCTGCAAATTGTTCTACCTGCCAAAATGGACCCGAGGCCCTAAAATAAAATACGCAGTGCTTTGTCAGTCATTGGCAGATGCGTGCACAGCTGTGAAAGAACTCGCAGGTGAGCACGTTTATGACTGAGGTGAACAAGGCAATGTTCCGCCTCCTCGCCACAGCGCTCTTCCTATGAATGAGTGTCTCTTTAGTGATCCATTTAGTGCCATATTTTTAAAAAATGTTAAGCCTTTTAGTGATTTCCCTGTTTCCAACAACCCTTCAGCATAGTGCCAAAGCACTGTGTGGGGTTCCTAAGCTTGAGAAGATTGTGATGCGCTTTCCTGAGAAAACACTTGTGTTAGATAAACACTGTTCAGGCACAGGTTACAGGCGCTGTTGGCTGCAAGTTCTGTGTTAACAAATCAACCACATATGTTAAATAAGTGGTTCTCGCCTGTAATCTCAGCATTGTGGGAGGCTGGGGCAGGAGGATTCCAAGTTTGAGAGCAGCTTGGGCAGCTTTGTGATTTAGCAAGATTCTGTCTCAAAAAGCTCTGGGGATGTAGCTCAGGGCAGAGACTGTGGGTTCAACTCTCAGTACTACAAAAGAAAAGGAGAAGGAGAGGAAAAAGAAGAAGAAGCCTCTCTGTATGCATAATACAAGGTTAAGTTCTGATCAGCTGATGAAACTGCTGTGTCCAGAGGTTCAAAGGGACCTGACCCTGCACTTCCCTGTGGTTTACCATCCACTAACTCAGTGGCTGTGACCACAGCTGCCGTGAATAATGCGGGTGAGCAGTAGTTGTTTAGCCTCTGTCTGCCCTCAGTACCCACCCAGAGGCTGCTGTAGATCTGTGTGTGTTCTCTCTGCCCAGGGAAAGGACAGGCAGGAACAAAGGCAGGAGAAACCAAGGAAAGGAGAAAAGAAGGCAGAACACAGGCAGGGCTCTGGGCTTCACTCAGAACCTGTCACCCGTGTTCGGAGTCAGACTACAGCTCTCAAGGGTAGAAGGCTCTTTTCCATGGGTGCCCACGGCCCCCTGCCCAGGGACTCTGGCTCTGCCCAGCCTTCCAGGGTCCCCCGCGCAGTGCCCATTGCATGGCCACCCCCAGGCCTACCAGACTGCAGGTCCTCGTAGTCTTTGATGTCGTTGCCGGGCGTCTGCCCCACCAGCTGCTCCAGCTGCCTGTCCGTCAGGTATTGCACGTCGTCTCCCTGGCTGCGGCGGTGCTGCTCTGCCAGCACGGCCTCCTGCAGGCTCAGGTAGCTCCTGGGGATCTGGGGACAGGTGGCCTTGGCTGGGTCCCTCAGGCCCAAGGCATGGAGCCAGCTCAGACAACCCCATCCCGGCCCCTGGTCTGAACTGAGGCCCCTCGGTCCCACCATCCATCCATCCTTCCCCAGTCCTACTTGGAACTTTGGACCCTTAGACATAGACATGTGTTTCACAGCACAGCAAAAGGGGAGCGCAGCTCTCGACAGTGGGAAGCAGACTCCTCGGCGTACGCACCAGCCTCCCCGCAAGCCGCTGGCAGCCGATGGTGCTGCCCACGTCCTTCATGTTGCATGTGACATGGAAGATCAGCTGCCGTAGCCCCTCCTGGCCTTCTAGGCTCTTGCAGGAGATCTCACTGCATGTACAGAAAGATGCGCGCTTAGTCATGTGCTCTGCAGGGGCCCGCGGTGGCCTCTGTTTGCCCGAGGTTTGTCCTCCACACTGGGAAATGTGGGGGGCTCAGGAGAGAAGGCATAGGGGTTTATGGATGCCTTTCTCAGTGCAGAGCTGGTGCTGGGTGCCCAAGACATTTGCGTTGGTCTGTCTCCCCAACATGGCCATTTTAGGAGGAGGAAAGTGAAGCACTGAGGTACAAGGTAACCTCCAAGGATACTAGCTGGGAAGCAGCAAACTCAGGCTGGACCCAGGGCTCTGGGTTGGAGTCAGTGCTATTACCACAGACCCTCAGGTGTCCTCAGGGCATAGCAGGAACAGCCAAGCCTGCTTCTGCATGCTGAGCCAGGTGACAGGCCTCAGGCTGGCTCCCAAATCGGCATCCAAGGCACTATGTCCAGAGAGAGGAACCAGAGAGCCACCGTGCAGCGGCAGCAATGCCCTCTCTGTTCTCATCAGACCACCTGCTTAATTTATGGAGCCTTAGTTTCACTGTCTGCAAAGTGGGTACAACAGCCCCTATAACCTGCATGCTGTGGTGAGATTCCAAGACAGAAGGTGAGTGGAGTGACAAGCCCAGGTGGCTCATCCTTCCCCACTCTACAGGCCCCTCCCCAGACCATCTCCTTCCAGATTCAACAGCCTCGGGGGCCCCTGGGGTCAACATGACTCCCCTGTCCTCTGCTGACCTGTGAGAGGGATGGTAGTGCCCGAGTTCCCAACTCTTAGTCCCATGGCACTGGCCACGGTGCTGGTGAGAGGACCCAGAGAGGCAGGTGCCTGGTGGGCCATGCCCTGCCTAGGGCCTCGCTCTCCACCCAGAGGTGCCCAGCCAGCCTCAGGAGCCCTGTGCAAGCAGATCCCAGGCAACATGGACAACTCAGTGGCCAGCGAGCACACAGAGGCTGGCATGAACAGGAGGACTCACTGTAAGTGTTTGAAAGTGATGTCCGGGAAGCCAGTGGCTCTGGACCCCGAGGGTGAGCGGCACAGGGCCAGCACGTAGGCGCGAAGAGTTGCAATTCTCTCTACTCGGAATTTGGCTTCAATTAAGTCCAGGTGTGTTCCGACCACCAGCACCACTGCATTGGGGGCCTTGGCCTGCGACAGAAAACCCCACAGCTGAGCCCTGTCCTCATCCAGTGAATAAGGGTCAGGAAACACTTCCAAGGGGTGCAGGTATTCCAGGGTTGGATGCTCAGTCACCATGCTGCAGCCTGCCATCTCAAGGGCCTGCTATGCACTTAGGAGGTTTGGGGGTTCTCCTCAACTTCCTCCATGCAGGGGGTGCTAGTTCAGACACAGGGAAGGTATCTGAAGCTTTCAGAAATTCCCTGCCAACCTGAGACCAGGGGTCCATGATACCCCCTTTGGCACCCAGGGTGTGTGTGTGGTGTGGGGGGGTGTCCCTAAATTTAAAGTAAGAAAATTACAAGGGCACCCCAATCCTCAGGCTGGAAAGGAGTCTGAGAGCTCCACTGCGAAAGTCAGGTAAGACCATGATTCTGAGGTGCTCTGTGAAAGCCCCTCAAAATGCATAGCATTTCTCCCTGACACGATCCCCTTTTTCTCAGTACAGGGGGCTCCTGGAGCAGTGGTGAGGACCCCTGTGATGCTCTGGGGACTGAGGAAAGAAGGGAAGAGCCGGTGCCTCTCACCTCGATGCTGAGCAGCCAGAACTGCAGGCTGGCCAGAGCCTCCTCTCCCAGCGCCAGGTTCCAGACCACCACGTACAGGGCCTTGTCCGTGAAGAAGCACTGGTTGACGGTGGCCATGCTGGCAGGGCCCCCGATGTCCCACACGTTGAATTCCACGGACTCAACCTACTTGAGCAACAAGGCAGGACAGGGAGGCATTTTAGAGATCAAGGTTTTAGTAGACCGAGCTGAGAAAACTGATCAACTTCAAATGCTGTGCTTGGGGCTGTGAAGGAGATGTGGCCACGGAGAAGTCAGGGACAGCCCGATGTGTCTCCTGGAGATCAGTAATCCAGAGAGGGGCAGGGGCCCCGTGGCACCAGGGTGGACTTCCGGGGGCGTCTAGCTCCTGCTAACTGGCTTCCTGGAGAGGAGACCTGGGGTGTACTGAAGAGCACTGTGCTCGGTCAGGAGACAATGGCTGCACCACCACCATTAACCTCCTCCTGTGGGAAGGCGGGACTCAGGGGCTGTCTCTGAACTCATGTAGGTCAGAGGGCTGCGCCCACCAAGGAGGATGGGAAACTCCCCTGATGTGGGAAGCAAATAACAGAGGAACTGCTGGGCTGCTGGGAAAGCTGTGTAAACGGCGGTTTCTCTGTCATCCTATTAGGTCACAGCTGGCCTGAGCACTAAGGCCGCAGCTGGCAGAGCAAGGAGGAGTCACTTCCACGATGCAGCACTGGGGCCTCCATGACACAGACAGCGAGCTGACCTGGCTCAGTGTAAAGATGAAAGCAGACAGCTGTGCTCAACTGGTGAAAGGTCAGCCACACGGAGAGTTTTGGGGCTCAGCAGCCACAGGACGGGCTGGCCATCCCTCGGTTATGGGAGGGGGGATTTTGTAATGGCAGGCAGGACGTGCATAGGAAAAATAGAAATGCGATCTCACCCCTCAGGCCTCAGAAAACCATTCGTGAAAAAACAGCTGGAAGAAAATGAGACTGAGTCACTGGTTAAAAAGCGAAGCCAGAGCATGTGCAGAAGATTCTGGTTATTTAGAGAACCTTCGGACGTGAGTCAGCTAGATTCCCTGTCGGGGTGTTCTGGGTGGGCCTGGTACTACTTATCTAATTGTTCTGACTGTAACACACAGGGCTCCATTTTGTTTGTTTTTATGTTGGAGACAGCGGTCAGGGCCTCGCCCATGCTAAGCCCTGCTCTGCTGCTGAGCAGCACCCCGACCCCAAGTGCTCCACTTTAAGAGGACCAGTTTCTGAGTTCCCTGGTACTAGAATACAATTCAGTTCGTTTCTTGAACTGCATTTTCCTGATTTGGAAAGTGGTTTTGTGTGAAAAATCAGCAGAGAAACCTACCCCTTAGCTTTCACTGTGCTTGGGGACTATGGAAAAAATCATGCTGCATGTCAACAAGGCCCCTTGGTGGCCCCTACACTGACCTCCTCCTTGGACCCAGGACCCTGGAGTCACCACAGGCAGCAGTAACACAAATGTGGCAGACAAGGATGGCACTGTCTGTGCATCTTCCTAACCACCCCATGCCACATCCGGGGTGGAGAGCCCCTGAACTCCAGACTCGCCTCTGCTTACAGAGCAAGAAAATGCCCATTTCCATTTGCTGGGTACTAAATGGACAAGAGGGTGAGGCATGGAGTCCTTGGACCTTGGGGTGAAAGCAGAACCAGGGAGGACAGAGCAATAATTCCAGCGATGCTTTCTGAGCCTTCTTGCTAGGGGACAGGCAGATTCTGGGGCGTACTTTGTTCTCAGCCCTTGGTGGGGGGAGCACCCCAGACCATTTGTCCGAGTCTTTGGGGCCAGGGGGTGGTGAGGTCCAAGCACTGCTGTCTTTTAAAGCCCCCCCCCCCCGGGGAATCTCATAGAAAGCCCGGGTTAGGAGCCCCTGGCTCACAGCCTCAGCTTAATTACCATAGAAAAACTACAACGTCGTGTAAAGAGTAGATCTGCTGTCCTTGGCAGGAGCTGGGATGGAACAAGACACAGCACACAGCCGCCCCCGCAAACATCCAGGACTTTGGACAAGAGGTGGAGAAGACCCTGGGCTCTCAGGGGAGAAGGAGAAGGCCCCCAGGAAAGTTCCTCCCTCCCAGGGGCTCTGCCTGCTGACCACCCTTGACCTTGGCTTTGGAGCCTGCCGGCCTCTGGAGCTCCCACTTGGTCGTCCGGATGGTGGCCTCGCTGTGCGCCACCTGGGAGGCCCTGCCGCTCTGCAAGATCTCCAGGAGGGTGGACTTGCCCTGGCGCGGGGGACCCACGACGATCATCTTCATCACCTTGCACTTCTCTGCTCTCCGCAGCTGAGCCCGCAGGAAAGACAGCATTGCTTTGGGGCCTGTGCGAATCACAAAGGGGGAGTGGAGGCCGCTGCTAAGGGACACAGGGGCCCACGCTCACGTCTCTCAGGAGGCCAACCCCTGCTGCAAAGGGTTGCCTCCTATGTGTTCTAAGTGGACAGCTAAGGAAGATGGCCTGATCTGTGGAGGGAGGCCAAGATCCCAATCGGCCCAGAAGTGAAGTATGAAAGTGAAGACAGGTACTTTTACCACCTTGGTAACTACTGCTCTGGGGACAACTTCACAGCCACTTTCCAACCTCATGACGCTGGGCCCCATGGGTCACCCTAGAGCCTGGCAGGTGGATCTGAGTTACTTTCCCAAGGAGAGGCCCAGGTCCAGAGCCCTACCTTCTTTCCTGATCTCCGCAGGCACGTTGCTGATGCTCAAGTCTTCCACGTCCAGCTGCCAGAGGTTGCTCAGCTGCCCCAGCTCAGAAGGGAGCTCTCGGAGGCCAGGGTTGCTGGGGTGCACACACGTACACACACATATGTACACACACACACACATAGCTCCCATCAGCCTCTGGGGACTGCAAGGCCTGCTGTTGGCCTCCACCCCAGCCCCACACCTTGGAGCCTGATTTCAATGTCCCATTTAAACACTAAGCCCAACACCTTCTCCCTTTCTCCCTGGATCATCAGTGGTACAAATGACAGTTCTGCCTTGCAAGTCTCCATGGCTTAGAACCGAGTCCCCTCCCTAAATCTCCTCATCTCTTTTACCAGCTGCACTACCATCAGGATGACCATGGCCTCCTCATGAAGAGGCAGAGTGTCTTTAAGATGAACATAAAGTCGGGTCTGGTGGTGCATGGGAGGCTGAAGCAGGAGGATCACAAGCATGAGACTAGCCTGGGCAACTCAGCAATTTAGGCAGATCCTGTCTTGAAATAATAAAGGGCTGGAAATGTAGCTCAGTGCAAAGGTCCTGTGTTCAGTCCTTGGTACCAGAATAAAAATGGATTACCATGATAGTTTATATTCTCATCAAGTTTTGCACACTGCCTCCAGCCCTGAAGTACCTGGCAGGTGGTGGGTGCTCAGTAAATGGAAGGGTGGAGGAGTGAGTGGTCCTCTCATTACAGCATGCACAAAGAAGCAAAGCGAGCATCACCCCTCTCCCCTCCACCTGCTTCAGACCATTCCCAGTCTGAAAATCTCACTACTGGCTCTGGTAAGTAGATGGCTTCTTTCTGCCCACCTTCTGTGTCCCCAGGTGACCTAAGGAAGGAGGTCATCCGGCCTCACTTGGCAGGCAGGACCAGGCACCTGCTCTTGCCATGGCTTACTTTCCCAAGTAGAGCTCCGATAAGCTCTTCAGCAGGCAAACCGAGGGCGGGACTGCATCCAGGTGATTGTCATTCAGACACAGGACTTCTAAAGACTCACTCAAGAAGGTTGGAAATTCCAGCACGCACCCTGGAAATAAATGGCAAAGCACATCACTGCATATTTTTAAATGATTCTAGACCATCAGACATGGACAGCAAGTGGCTGTATAAACTGGTGGAACCTCCAGAGGGTGTTCTGGCAGTCATATCAGAATTCAAAGCTCATCTCACCGACCTAGTAATTCCAGTTCTACAGACATCCTTGCATGCACGTGTGGCAAAGATGTGATAATGAGGACGCTCGAAGGCTCACTGCTTGCAATAGCAAAGAGAGAGGACAACCACAGGTCCAGGGGCCAGGCACAATTTTTTCAAAGGGCCAGATCCCATTTTCCAATGGGGTAGGTCACATGTATGGGTGTGAAGGGACACTCAAAAGCTACTGATGAAATGAAAATGCAATGTATCGAATCAGGCTTCTAGGTTTATTAGCATAACAGAAAATGTCTGCAGACCTGCATGTACACACGTGTCATATGCCTGCACACACACACACAATGTACACATGCACCTGTATGCATTACAGATGTGTGCTAGACAAAGAAACAATTGTTAGCCACAGGAATTCCATCACGGTCTCTGGAGAAGGGTCTTAACTACAGGATTGTACATTCATCCCACGGCCTTCAGCGCTGTTTGATAGTTTTGTTTTCATATATACATGGATTACTTCCTTCAATGAAAAGAGGCTAGTTAATTAGAAAAACAATACTGTGGGCTAAGTCTTTATGGTGCCTAAGATAGCACTGAAAATCCAGCTGACTATTTAGTATTCAAATGACTTCATTAATTAAGCTAATTATCAGATCACCATGAAAAGCTTGTCAAATCTGCTGTTTCCGAGGCACGGGCATTTGTGTCGAGAAAGAATGTGGCTGAGGGCTTGGAAATGCACACTAAATCGAATCAGAGGTTTAGATTTCAGCAGAATCTCTGAAGGGCCTTCAGAGGCAGGGAGAGTGCATGGGAGGGCACACCCTGGAGCTCAGGGAATTCAAGATAAAAGGAATGCCTCAAAGTCCTCTCTGGTCCCCTGCCAGAGAAGGAAGATACAAAAGCCAGGATTCTCTTGTTGGGTTGAAACCATGTTTGGTTCCCCTTGATTAGAACTGCCTCTCATCTCTGCCTTTGCTCCACACAGGAGCAACAGTATCAACAGCAGTGGGGTAACCAGGCCTCAGAGAACATCCTAGGAGAGACCACAGTGGAATACCAAGATGGATACCTAGAAAACAGCTAGCAGCAGTGTGAAGGGGACTCACTGCAGGGGCTCCTGTGGAAGTAAACTAGCAGCGGACTTTTTTTTGGTACCAGGGATCAAACTCAGGATCTTGTGCTTGTGAGACAGGAACCACTAAGCTAAATCCCCGGCCCAAGGCAGCAGACTTTTAAAGATGGCTACTAGACCCTGTGCTAAAAAGGTAGATAGTTGTTCTACAGCATTTGCTTAGGGGACAATGACAAGGCGGGAAACCCTGTATGTGTTCAGTACAGATGCAGATTCAGTTCAAAAAGGTTTCTTTTCTTCCTTCAGTGAAGAGGGATGATCCATGTTAGCCTGCCCCACATCACATCTTTCATGAAAGAACATCCATCACAGAAAAGTTTGCTCTCTTCCCAGAGAAAGGGAGCATTCTAAACACCTGGTCTGAGGGTTTTCCAAGCTGAGGGTTTCACCCTGGTGTTTATGAAGCTTCTTCAAGTGATGGGTGAGTGAAGAAGGAGCTACTGCTCCAGAGAGAGGCAACATCTGTCACATACACCCAGCCTAGTCAAAAATGACGGAAACTGGGCCGGGAAGAACACAGCTTGAGGTATTTATGAACTGTAGTTATTTACTCCTAAGTTATTTATGACTCTGCTGGTTTGAATTCTACCCTAAAAATGGCCATCCAAGTTATTTTTGGACAAGGCCACGACACAAATATGACCACCTGAATTTACATAAATCATTCTAGAATTTTACTCTCCATCTGCAAACAAGTTGTCTGTTACAGACAATTCTTTGCCTCGGGGCCTACTTAGGTAAAGTTTGCAGGTTCACACCCCCAACTCCTGCCTTCTTCTCACCTTTCTAGATGAAACTGAAAGCATCAAGAAGCCCAAGCCACCACACACCTCTGCCAGGGAACCCTCCAAGGGGGTGGACTCCTTCCCTGGCTCTCCAGACCTGCTCCTCGGGACACCAGCAAAGCCACTGCCCGGCACCTGGGTGCCTGTTCCTATGCTGTGCTTCACCGAGTACCTTGACCCTCTTGTCCATGGCTGGTCCTCTGAGTGAGGGCCCCTCCATGGTGCCAGGAAGGGGTCTGATTTCTACACTGGGGGCATATTCCAGCATAAAGCTCAGCCCACCCGCAAGTGGCTCTGTGTGACCACGATGCACCCCAACCCCCCTCTCATGCCTTCCATCCCATTTGGCACCAGTGAGACGATGGGGCTTGTCTCTCCTCTCTTCCAAGAGAAATCCCTACATCTGCACTCAGATTCTACAGCCCTAAGGCCCTTCATTAAGACAGGTCCAGTTATAAAATCACACTTGTATTTCCTTATTAATGTGCTAAGGGTCTTCTCCTCTAGCTCCTGGTTGTCCAGACTTCCTTTCCTGCAAACTGTTTATACCTGTTGCTCATTTTTTTTAACCTATTGAGTTGCCTTTTTTCTTTTAAAAAAATCAATTTGTAAGCATTCTTTGTACGTTAAGGACTCGCGCCAATTTGTGTTGCAGCAATTCTTGCTGCAAACATTTCTTCTTTGCCTGATGACTTTGTTTATAATTCATTTTATTGAACAAAACTTTTCAATTCTGACAGAGTCAAAGATTCTTCTCTTTTTAAAAAATGGTTTCTGGATTTCCCAGCTAGCTTTTTTTTTTAAAAAAAATTTGAGACAGAGTCTCGCTATGTAGTTCAGACTGGCCTTGAACTCACAGAGATCCTCCTGCCTCAGCCTTCCAAGTGCTGGGATTACAGGTGTGTGCTACTCCTGGCTGGCTTGAAAAGGTCTTCCTCTTCCTCAAACTATACACATATATTTTCTTAAGTGTTATTTTTTCTTTTCACTTAAACCTGCTATCTACATGAAAACTTTTTTTTAAGCTATAGGAATCAAATCCAGGATCTTTACACTAAGCTACATCTCTACCCTTTTAAATTTTTTATTTTGTGTTGCTCATCCTGGGTGTGAATGAGATCCTCCTGTCTCAGCTTCCCAGAGTCCTGGGATTACAGGTGTTCATCACCATGCCTGGCTCACACAGAAACTTTTGTGGTTGATGTTCTGATTGTATGTTTCCTCTGGTAGCTAGATACTCAATTATACCAATACCATTAAAACAATAAAACATTCTTTCCTACTAAACTGCGATGCCAGCTTTGTTGTACAGTATTAAATTCCTATACAGCTGTCCCTCAGTATCCACAGAGCTCCCCACAGATATAAAAATCCATGGATGCTCAAGGCCCATACAAAATGGCAAAGTATTTGCACTGAACTTATATACACCCTCTCACGTACTTCAGATGACTTATAATGCCTAATACAATGTACATGCTATGCAAATAACTGTTCTACTGTTTGCTTAGGGGACAATGACAAGGGGAAAGCCTGTACATGTTCAGCACAGATGCAATTTTTTGTTAATGTTTTCAATCCAAGGTTGGCTGAATCTGTAGCTATAGAATCTGCAGACACAGACAACTGGCTGTATTTACTTAGGCTTAGTTTTGGATTCTCCTGTCTATTCCACCAACAGGCTGTTACTTTTCCAGTCATGTACAACCAGACAGTCATGTATGACCAATCTGTATGCACACACACATCAGTCCACCCAAAAGCGTGACAGGTGGATGGACAGTCTAGTTCTCCTCCTGCAGACGTGTCCTGGCCTCCGCTACATTTCTCATCCCTCTCTCACCACCTGTATTTTCCAACATCAATCCACTGTGCCAAAGAAGAAAGCTATGACTCACCTAACACGACCTGAATTTTTATGGAACAGTATCCCGACAGGTAATCCTGTGAATGTAGCTGGGTTCAGAAGTCTGAGCTTTGACCAAAATGTCAATCCCATAGAAACAGAGAAGAGAACAGTGGCTAGCAGAGCCCAGGAAGGGCATGGGATGGACAGAGCATGGTTAGGGGAACAGGGGTGCAGTTGGATGTGAAGAACGATGTCTTCAACATAATTCTGCAGTAGCAGAATTATGGCTGCCAACAACTGAATGTATATTTCAAAACTGCCAGATACATGAGGTGACAGAAATGCCAACTGCCTGGATCTGATTGCAGTATTGAAACGTCAACTGTATCCTGTAAGTATGTACAATTACTATGTATCAGTTAAAGATAAAAACATATCAAAAAGACAAAGAAAGAAGTGTTCTTTGAGGTTAAAAAGGTGAACCGGCAGTCTGCTGTGAGGGACAGGTCCATGCCTTCCCCTGCACCTCATGAAAGATAACAGACAAAGAACTTCTTTCCCTAGAAATATCCTATGCTGAGCTGCTGGCTGTGTGATTGGAACAAAAACTCTAGAAAAGTTCTGTTTCTGGCGAACTAGGGAGACCGCAGGCCCTTCTGCAACCTCAGACCAGCCTCGGCCCATGGGGCCTAGCATGGCTCCGACCCCTTGTGGACACTGCAAAACGTTACAGCATGGCAGGGAGGACTTAGCAGCATGGGGCTGGAGCCCCAGGGTCCTGAGTGGAAACCCAGCTCTGCCACACGACCTAGGACAAATCAGTCAACCTCTGCGCTACAGGCAGAAGTGTGTCCCCCCAAATGCAAATGTGGGGGCCTAACCCCCAGCGTGGTGATATCTGGAGGCTGGGCCTTTGGGAAGCAATTAGGTTTAGACCCTTGAGGTCTTGAGGGTGGGCCCTCGGGCTGATAGACATCCTTACAGAGGCAGAAGAGTCCAGAGCTCTTGTCTCTCCAGCATGTGAGGACACTGAGCTGGCAGCCATCCTCCCCGGTTTACCAGAACCCAGCCATGCTGGCGCCTTCAGCACAGTGAGACAGTCGATGGGAGCTGTGAAGCTGCCCCATCCGTGGCCTTCTGTGACGGCAGCCTGAACGGCCTAACATACCCTGGACGCCTCCATTTCCTCCTGAGCAGAATGAGGCGCTGCAGTCCACACCTCATGCTGTGAGGATTAGATTCCAACTTGGAAGTGGCCGCTGCTACCAGCATCCCCGGACTCCAAACTGGAAACCAGAGCCTTGGGACATGGGCACGGCACACACACGCGTGACCTGAGTAATAGACCGTGCACTTTTGCATTTCTCAGCCAACCCCGGCCACCTCTGGCACTCCAACAGGGCACCGAAGGGGACTCCACGCCCGCACACACCTGGCTCTGACCCTGAACGCTGGCGGCCTCTGGTGGTGAAAAAGGAAATGCGCTTTGTTTTAAGTCCATCTTCACTTCTGTAGGGAGAAAAGAGCCAACATCTGAGAACAGCATGACAAAGACAGTAAAACGTGGGCTGAGACTATATAACACGGAGCCTTGGAGAAGGCAGGCAATTCCCGAAGCAGGTGTTTGTGGCTCTGCAGCTTATATGAAGCAGGGAGAGCACAGGGTCCTTTTGGGAAAAGCATTTTAGAAAGGATGAGCTAACGTGGGCTTGACTGCTGGTTCCCATTCTCAGGCTGTTCCACTCCAGCAGGTGCCAGGGTTTCTGTGCCCAGCGCATTCCAGCGGCTGCTGCTCCCCGAGCACCACCCCAAAGGAAACTCCCTCTGGGTGTCTTTCTGCTGAGATGCCGTGGCAGCATCGACCTTCAGCAAATGACCTGGGGCGGGTCTCCCTGCTGGATGACCACTGGGCCTGTCTCCTCTCCACCCTTTCAGCCTTTCCTGGAAGGCTTTGGGTGGGTTCTTTTCAGTCAGTCTACACCCACGTTAGCTAGTGACTGGCAAAGACTTTTGTACAGAATTTTAGTTTCAGCTAAAGTGAGAGGCAAGAGTGTTCAGCAGCCTTTAAAAATTAGATACCAAAGCTCACTGTCATGGGCTGAATTGTGTCCCCCAGATTTCGTTTGTTGAAGTCCTAACCCTCAGGATCTGAGGACGAGGCTGTACTTGGAGATGAAAGTTGAGCATCTCTAATCCAGAAGTCTGAGATCCAAAACTGCTCCGAAATCCTACTTCTGTAAGTACCACAGTGGAAAGTTCCACACCTGACCTCGTGTGAAGGGTCCCAGTCAAAGCACAGGCACACTGAACATACCAGGTAAGCAACCCTCAGGCTATGTCTATAAGGTGCATGTAAAACATAAATGCATTTGTGTTAGACTCAGGTGCCCTCCCCAAGATGTCGCAGGATGTAAATGAAAATATTCCCAGTCCAAACACTCCTGGCACCAAGCATTTCGGATGAAGGAAACCCAACATGTACCGAAGTAGGGTCTTTAAAGAGGTGAGTGGGCTGTAATCCAATGTGACTGGCGTCCTTATACGAAGAGGAAATTCATCCACTGACCCACACAGAGGGAGACTCTGAGAGACATGTGGAGAAGATATCTCCAAGCCAAGGGAGAGGTCACAGGAGAAACCAGGCCTGCTGACACCCTGACCTCGGATTTGCAGCCCCAGCACTGTAAGCAGCTAGTTCTGCTGGGTGAACCCCCAGCCCGTGGTCCTGTGGGCCCGGCATGGACACTAGAACATCTCCCGGGCCTGTCCACTGTGGTCTGACACACTTAGGGACACACAACCCCTTCTTACTTGCCAAATTGGTTTCTGGAGAGGTCCAGGGTTTTGAGCTGTCTGCAGGTCCACTTCTCTGGAGGAGGCAGGGCCACCAGCTGGTTTCCCTGTATCCTCAAGAACATGAGGGCCTGGAGAGAGGGAGGGAGAGAGAGGCAAAGATGGCATCACATACAGAAATGGAGGGGAGACTGAGGAGAAAAGTCAGTCAGCTGCCTCACAGAGCATGGCCAAAGGGTTGTAGCTGATTCCTCTTTACAGAGGTACCAAGTATGTGGGGTCTGAACAACTTAGGACCTGGGTTCAATCCCCTGTACTACAAAAACAGCAGCAAAACAAAACACGAACAAACACACAGGAGATTTCATCATAGCAGATGGAACGAAGTGTCTCCCTAAGAACGTCCCTCCAGATGCAGGAGGACCAACTGCGAAATGAAAGGAGTCCTAGCAGTTCCAAGAGTTCTGAAGTCCCAAGAGTCACCATTAGTGGTGGCCTCTCCTGGGAATAGCGCCTGGCCTGGTACACACAGAGTCTCCTCTCCATCCCATCCTGGTGACCTCCTGGGCCGGCTCAGGTCTCAGGGACAGAGGGAGAAAGGCTGTGACACTGAAGGTGACCTGCCCGGCAACACGTCCTCTGCTGGTCAGCACAGGGTCCCTGGGGTGCCCTGGGGGTGGCTCAACTTTCAGTCCTCTGCCCGCTGCTCCCAGGTCCACGGGAGCCCCTGTCACCGAGGGGGACTACACTTGACTTGTGGCACATTTTTCTTTAGTGGGAGCGTCAGAGACACACCGTCGCCCTTCTTGACGGCATCACAAGGACCCTGCCTGTCCCATGCACAGCTGCGTGGCCCAGGAGGACAGCCAGGCCGCTGTCCCCCACGAAACCCTGCTCCTTGAGTTTCTGATTCCTTCCCGTTGAAGGGCGGACATCACCACCCAACATCAGGACCAGGGTGGTGGCCTCTGTGGCTGGCTCAGGCTTGGGGCTGGCGCTGGGGACATGGGGGTCCTCCCAAGGCCCTGGTTGTAAAAGGAGACCATGAGTGAACGTGAACTTCCTCACAGCCCAGTGCTGAGATTCTGGGAAAGGCTGTGTGCCTCCTGGTGGCTACTTCTGCACTATGTGGGAGTCAGAAATCCAAGACTGCAAGGTGGTGCAAAGCAAGGAAAACACTCAGAACAGGGACCTAATGGCTGTGGACTCCTCGCCAGGAGAGCACTGAGGCCAGAGGGACACGGGTCCTCGCCGACTCCTTGAGTGGCCCTTTCTCCTCTAGCTGTGTAGTGCATGGGTCCCTTTCTTTGGCCAGTGTTTGCCCATGGGCTTATGACTCCAGGGTCCCTCCTCTCTGATAACTGCATGTTGAAGGGACCTTTGCTACCTTTTGGGGACCCTCAGGGAGAGATGGTGGTGGTCTCGGCTGCTGTGTGTCCTCAGACAGTCACTTTGCCTGCAGAGTGTGGCCTATGCATCCACCACCAGGCCCTGGAGCAGGGGCTGCCCTGATGCCTTGGGCAGGCACTCAGCAGTCCCTGTTCTGGGGCTGAACTGGGCTCAGTCTGATGCATCTGACCACAGTCTGCCGAAGGCCCACAGATAGCCTCGGGTGAGCTGGGTGTAGGCACAAGGGCTCTGGGAAAGCCCACCCCCAAGTTCAGGGTGCTTCTGCCCCAGTGGGACTCCCCAGGAACAAGGAAGGGACAGTGCCAGAGACAGTCAGGATGGAGTGGCCACTGGGCAGTGCATGAATGTTTCAACATGGAAGGAAGTCCTGGGTGGCTACTCTAGTTTGGATCTGGAATGGTCCCCAAAGGCCCCAAAGTTTGGACTCCAGGCCATGGTCCCATTGGGAAGTACTGGAACCTCTGGGAGGAGGAAGTTAGGCTGTCGTGGACAGAAGGGAACAGCAGGAATCTGCTCCTTCCTCCTCTTTCTTTTGGGTATAGCCATGAGGTGGGCAGCTCTGCTCTACCAGCCCCACGCTCCCTGCCATGATGTTCTGCCCACTGCAGTCCCCAAAGCATCTGACTGTGGACTGAAACTTCTAAAACTCTGAGCCAAAATAAACTTTTCCTCAATATAAGTTGGTTGCCTCAGGTATTTGTGACATTAATGGAAAGCTGACGAACAGAACAAACCCATAATTCCACCACCCTGAGGCCCCTGCACTCCCACCTCCCCATCTTTGCTTATGACCACGAGTACTTTTTATGAACTTTTCCTTCATCCCTTTTCCTTAATTGTTTCAGAAGCTCAGGAAAGGCATACAGATTCCACTGCGTTGTGGAGTCATTTTTGTCACTGAAGCTGAACATGAGAAATAAAGTGCCGTTAGACTTACATCAAGCTGGAAAAGTCCTATGGGAACTTCTTTCAGTGCGTTTTCTGAAAAATCCACATCCTTAAGGTGGCTTTTCCAAAAGATACACATTTTGTCTGGCAGAGATTCCAGGGCATTTTTGGATGCTTTACAACATTTCTAGGAGTTTGAGGAGAAAGAAATGAGTATTAATTAGCCCTTTCAATGCAAAGATGCCTATCAGACTGCAAATTTAGTGTTAAAAATAAGACCATTGTAAACAGGGCCCTGTCACAAATAAGGAGCAGTGTGAGTTCAGAGGCCATGAGCTCTTGCTGGCCCCATGGTCCTGCCCCGCTCCGAGGAAGGGATGGGAATGGCGTTTTCTGGGGAGACAAAGGTGGCTCACAGTCCTTCCCTTCCACCCCAGAACACCCATCTGCCCCATTGTTGCTGGAAATAATGGAATGATTCAGAGCCATGCTGGAGCTGGTTTCCCACACACACATGGTCAAATGAGAGATGCTAACGTGAGCGAGGGAGAATTTCCTGGTTGAAAACCAACAGCAGTAAAGCACACGTATTCTTTATGCTGTTCTACACTCCATCTGTTTTCACAAGCCAAGTCTCCAAGAAACAAAAACATCATTTAGCTGGCAGTGGTGCCAATGCAGATTGTTTCTTATTCTTATTGGATTTTATAGTTCTCCTAAAAGAACTGATCCCGCCCCCTGCTCTGTGGGTGGAACCATCATGCTGCGCCAGGGTGCAACCTGCCGCTGCAAAAAGCTCCACAGTGTTATTGTGTGGCTCATGGCCCAGAGCCAGGAGAGCTGGCTTACAGGTGAGCTACCTGCCCGAGACACTTGGCCTTGCTGCAATGTCGAGCGACAGGGCTCAGCTGCATGGGAGCAACAACCCTGGTTCCCGGCGTGGCCTCCAGGAGACGAAGGGAGAGACTTCGTGGAGAGAGCCGTGCCAGGTTCCCTGGAAACAGAGGTGACTGTGGCCGTGTGTGACACTAACCAAGGGGCAGGCCCAGGGGTCTGGGAACACCTTCAGACTGTTTCTGGAGACATTCAGGCAGCTGAGCGATTTGAAAGAATGCAGGAAAACAGCAGGGAGTTCTGTCAGTTTATTGTCAGATATGTCAAGTTCCTGTAGCTTCCGAAGACCAATCCAGTTGGTGGCTAGGGGGAGGAAAAAATATGAGTCGGTCAAAAGAGAATATTTTTGTCAGGAAAATGACTTAATTACATCGGGTCACTGATGATGAAACATACCACTTTCTTCTTCGAACAATTTTTCTAAATAATTTTTAGATGCTGTCAGTTTTTGAAGTTTTGAGAGGTGCAAGAATCCAGGCGGGAGGTGGGACAACTTGTTGCTGGAAATATCAATGTCAAGCAGCCTGGGGTGGGGGAAGAGGGACGCCAAGTCGTCAGATGAAAGAGGCAAACAGCACTTTACAATTTTCTCTGTAAATGAGGTATTACTTTTTCCCCCACACGTGGTCAGAGTGTGCACTAGAAATGTGGCACATGTGATATGTATTCACTCGGTTAACGGTTGCCACATCTGGTATGCAGAGGATGGAGTCTCTCCTTGGCGGTCCTGTTCCCACTGACCAACAGGGATTAAAATGTGCGATGGAGCAAAGTAAGACGGTGCCCTGCCAGCTAATGGAAGACCGCAGAGCAGGGGCCGAGCTTTTCAGACCCTCGTGGGCTCATTTATCCAGCCCAAGTTAAAGAACCTATGCAGATAGTCGTTGCTCTTTTAAGTTTCTGGTGCACAACACATGCCTATGAGCCCAAGTTCTTTCCAACATCCTTGTCCCTTACTTCACTTAGAGGCTTGGCTTGTGCAACCAGCTCAAATCCTTTATGGTAAGAGGCTTTGCAGATATGGATACTGAATGAGTAAGTTAAGTAGGTTCTTTCCCTACCCATGCAGCTTCGGGCAGAAGGTTCAGGCCTCTCCGAATGCCCCCGAGAAAGCAGGCAGAGCCCACGCTGTCCCCGCACTGCCAAGTCCCAGAGAGCAGACCCTTTCTCCCAGGCCCGTCCCACCATTCCTGGGGTGGAGTAAAGGTTTCCACCAGCCCAGGACGCTCTCGCCTCCCTCCTCTATTCCTGTGCAGGATTAAGGTGGGCATCTCGGGCAGGCAGTTCTGTGGCCCTTCGTGTGCTGTGCAGCCTTGGCCAGACCATCTCTCTAGACTTCTCCGAGTTCACTGAAAAGGGCCACAAAGGGCCTTGCTCCTTTGCTCCCGAGAGCTTGTGTAGGAGCTGGCAGAACTTCCTTCTCACATTTTAGCCAGAACTTTTGTTTCAAAACCACAAACCCAGGAGCCCATGCAGAAGGTCAGTGGGGGTGGCTGGGGTGCACTGGGGGCCCACCTGGAGCAGATGATCTCGTCCGATGACTGCACACTGGGCAGCTCTCCCAGCTGGTTGTCTGAGAGGTTCAGCTTCTGGAGGTTGATGAGTCCCCAGGGGATGACGGAGGGGAGGGAAGCCAGGCAGTTGGCAGAAAGATCGAGCTCTGTGATCTGGCAGGAGATGTCTATGAGCCAGTCGAGATTCACCCAGGGCAACCTGAGATGGGACCATTTCACACGCAGTGGCTGATGGTAGAGAAAAAGGAACCATACACGTGAATGGTGAGCCTATGTGAAATGCTGGGGCTGAGTTCATGTTGTCTCTCCAGTGCCCACCTCGGTGGGCAGAGGCTGCCCCCACCTACTCTGACCTCCTCCCGAGTCTTGCAGGGATCCATGCATGGCACCAGCAAGTCACCCTCCAGCCTCTAGAGAGCACAGGTGGGCTCAGAGCCAACCCTTCCTATGCTGGTCCTCGAAAGGGAGGACAGGGTAGCAGGAATCACCCATGTAAGAAAGGGAGGCTCCCTGAGGCTTGGAGGAGCCTCTCCTAGGCGGACATGAAGACTGAGGATGCAAACTTGGTCTGTGACCTCTTTTGAGGGCCCCCTTTTCTAGGACGAGGGCAGCTGGCATGTCCACCTGTACTGTGCCAGGCCACACTGCATGCTTGTGAACAGGCTGCTTCCAGAATAAGTGACTGAATATATAAACGAAGAGTGGCCACAGTTAGAAACAGGGAAGTCGAGGGAGCTCTTCCTTCAACTATAAACAGCACCACCCTAATGATTATCTGTGTTTAAACTCAGGAGATCAATACCAGCAAGAGACAGAATGGGAGGCATTAGGAGTCATGGGCGTCTGACCCTTTCAATACTGGCAGCCTGAGTTATCCAGGGTTCCTCTTCCTCGTCCTTTTTCTGTTTGCCCTTCTGCCTGTTCCTGCTGCTACTGTCCCGTGATCTTCAATAAATGTAGCTACTTACTACGAGGTGTACGCTTGACAATCCCTTGTCATGCACAAGAACATGGACTATTTTTGGTCCATTCAACTGTAACAGCACAATATATAAAACCAGACATCTGACCCACAGCCTAGAGCAACAGGACTAGGAAACCAACTCTTTTAGCTATAATAAATAGCCCAGACAGCCAACCTGCTGCCAGACATGAAGAAAGTAAGCTGTACTAACAATTCAGGGAGCTAAACAATAACTGCTGTGACATTCAGCCCCATACAGCCAGGACTGTTCATAACTGGCAGCTTCCCCAAGTGTCAACCCTACTTCCAACTGAGAACAACCAGGGAAAGCTAACTGTGCCCCTTAGCCAATCCCTTAGGTGCTCCAGCTTCCCAGGCCAACGGCCTGCTATAAGGCTACCGAAGCCTCCCCTTTCTTCACTCTAAAGCCTTCCCATTCCTCTGATGCTTTGAGTCTCTCCATATGCAGGTGACAGCAGCCGACTCTTCTTCCCCTGGTAAGCCCAGAATAATGCTTTTCTCATTTGGTTAGTCTCTGTTTATTTCCACAAGAGGAAGTCAGGAAGCCCAGTGGTTCGCTGGTGTAGAGCAGCTAAACGGATCTGGCTAAATACATACTAGCGGGACTTTTTTCTTCCTTCTTGATTATCAAAGAATTTGGGCTCAATTAGGTTTCTGGGGAGAGGAAATCTGCTTTTTGGCTTGTTTCTCCAAAGCAAGTGGAAATCCATAACGGAAAATTAGAGGAGCAGAAATATAAACAGAAATTAGTGCTTTGCAAATGGGAAAATGTAAGAACCCGCAGGGACTGCGGGAAAGGTACCAATAATGTGGGATAAGATGGCCTTCCAAATTGGCAGCAACTACGGGGGCGGGGGCGGGGGGGG
>NW_004624768.1:3766129-3807382 GCF_000247695.1 Heterocephalus glaber
AAGAATTGGGCACTTAACCACCCTTCCCAGCAACGGGGGGGGGGGGGGGGGGGGGGCGCCATCTGGCCACTAGACGGCGCTGTGTACCTTGTCTTTATCTCTCCCACAGCCAAAACCTGGAGCTGGGCTGGGCGTGCCCTCCCCGGCTCCTGTTCCTCCCCTCCCTTGCTTTTCTCTTTTTCCCTCTCTGTGCGTTATGTATACACAGTATATCACTTTGAAAATTTAAAAACCCCGATTCATCAATTTTTAATACACGTCACATTTACTTATTTGTTCCTCTCTCCCAACATACACACACACACACACACACACACACACACACACTTCTGTTTTTGCTGAATTATTTGCAAGTAAATGATACATCATGACATTCCACCCCTAGACACTTCAGTACACACCTCTGAACGGGAATATTATCTGTACGGGATTCTAATTTTCAATATACAACATCAATACAATGTTATCAAGTCCAAAGTTTACATACAAATATTCCCAGCTAACCCAGAATGTCCTTTATAACTATTCTGTGTCCTAATACAACACAGGGTCCTGTCAAGAATCACACCGCAAAGCCAGGCGTGGTGGTGCACACCTGTAATCCCAGCACATGGGAGGCTGAAGCAGGAGGATTATCGTGAGGTCGAGGCCAGCCTGGGCTACATAGTGAGTTCAAGGCCAGCCTGCACTACAAAGTGAGACTCTGTCTCAAAAAATCAAATCAAAACAAGACAAAAATCACACACTGTATTTAGTTGTCATGTTTCTTTACTTCTCTTCAATTTGAAGGATCCTCAAACCTTTGAATTGTTTTGACATTGGCATCGCAATTTTCAAGTAACTCCAGCTGTCTTTATAGAAAAATCCCATGATATGTATTTACTCAATTGTTTGGTAAAGTTTAGTTGATTCAAGTTAAGCATTCCTTCCGGGGTTTGTTTGGAGACGTGTCGAGTTCCTACCTACACCACCAGGGGGCGCCACACCTTAAGGTGCAGCCTCTCAGGTCCCTCCTTTGGAAGGCACATTTTACCCTTTGTGATTCACAAGCAAGCTGCAAGGTGATATTTGGGCACTGAATATTCGGTGTTCCTGTGTTTCTTCCAGTGGGTGTAACATCCAGGATCTGAGTGGTCTGAATCAATCAAACCACAACAGTGGCTGTAAAGCGGTGATTTTTCCCAAACGGCCATTCCTTCTACATTTATTGCCTGGCATTCTTTGTGCAGAAGAGCGCCCCCTTCCACGCTGAAGTGTCACCATGGACTCCTGGGTTCTTTTTTACTAAAAGTATTATAATTCATTTTATCATCATTATTATTTTTATTATTTTCTGGTACTGGGGATCAAACTTGGGACCCTGCGACTGAGAGGCAGGTGGCAGCATCACTGAGCTAAATCCCCAGACCCTTATCATTATTTCTTTTAATATCCAAAATTTGTCCAGAGGGAGCCGTGTGTGTGTGTGTGTGTGTGTGTGTGTGTCTGTGTGAGTGTGTGTCTGTGTGAGTGTGTGTGTGTCTCCTGTGTTCCTCTGACACCTCCATATCAGTGTCTGGGTGTTTCCTTACTTCTGGCAAAACAAGATGCTCCAGTCTCCATTTATACTGTTCAAACCCTGCCATTGGCTTTGGTTCCCTTTAGTGGAAAATGGGATTTAGAAACTAAGATCTGAATGTTAGGGGTACTTGTCACTTGTGAGGCAGGTGTCACTGCTTGTTGTCCTGGTGATTAGACACAGTTTTCTATTTCCCTGAGTGCATTCTGACACCCCCAATTCAAACCCAGCCACATGGGCTTCTAACCTTTCCATGATTCAGGACTGCACCACCCTTCAGATGCAAGGTGAAAAGGAAGTTTCAAAACCAAGCAGGAGGGTGGTTTTGGTTTTGATTCTGACAATGCATCTCAAGTATCTTTTCAAAGTCTTCTAAGTAAAACTCTGCAGGACAAAAGAATTTAATTGTTACTATGACATGAGCCAACAGTACAAATGACTCAGACATCCCTGGGTGATCACCTAAGATGCTGCTATCTCTAGAATGGGAATCTCCCTCCTGCCATCTCCATGTACCGGGACCTGGATCTGCAGCCTTCAGCTGCATAGGGAGGAAGCCTCCATCTTAGCTGACGTAACTAATGCCCTGTGCTCTGGACAACTCACAGCAGAAGTGACACATTCCCGCAGTCCATCCAGCTCAAGTCCCCTGTACCTCCCCACTGTGCCACGCAGACTCAGCCCAAGTTCATCTCTCCTGCTGCAGCAAGCAGCATGGCTAAACAGAAGGGCATGGCAGAGGAAAGGCCCTTACCCCTGGCAGCCAGGAAGTGGTGACCCTTCTCAGTCACAGCCAGGGACCCAGTTCCAAATGGGGCCTAACTTAGAAGTCTTATTATCAGAGGTCAGACACAAAGAAACCCAGTGGGTGTAGGACCTAGAAAGAGCTCTAGGAATGGGCAGCAGCCTCTGGTTCTTCCCCTTCCTCCTGTCTAGGGAAGTCAGGGGTACACACAGTCATTCACTTTTTCTGGTAGAATGATCACCCCAAAAGAAGCATGGGAGAGTTCCACGCAAGTTTTCTTTCTTGGCTGGGCGGTCACTGTCACACTCATGAATCCATGGAGGTCAACAAGCCCTTGAGCGAGGGCAGCCAAAGGAGCATACACACCTACACATCCACACACACCTCTTCCCTCTGAGTCCTACACTTCCTGAATCTTGGTTCTGTCTGCAGTATCTGCAGCTTTATTTCCACCCACTTCTGACAGATGGTTGATACATAGACCTCTGACCAACAAGCCCCAACAGAAGTATTAAAAAGGAGAAGTCTGAAAACACAAAGACACATTTGGAAGACTGACAAATTGCAAAAGGATGCATGCCGGACTAGATGGAGGTAGGAAAACATGTAAGACTTCTAGGTTAGATAAGAAATGTTCCCCAGAGTCTCACGAGTTTGGAAGGTGACTGGCCCCTGGGGTGCTGTATAATGAGTCTGGCAGCTGAGCGTGCTGTTAGGAGGTGGGGCCTGTTTGGAGCTGGGTCCCTGGCGGTGACCAGGAAGGGTGCACTGCTTCCTGGCTGCCAGGGGTAAGGGCCTTTCCTCTGCCGAGCTCCTTCGCCATGCTGTTTCTGCCTCGGAGCCAGCCAACCATGGACTGATTCCTCTACAAGTCAGGAGCCAGAATAAACCTCTTCTCCTGTAAGTTGTGGGTATCAAATGTTTTGTCCCAACAATGGGAAAGTGACCAATACACTGGTCTTGGGTTGGTTTGAAAAGCTGGGATTTACACAATTTATTATCTTTTTGGTGCAAGGGCATCACAGGGTGCCCAAGTATTTACAAAGTGCCAGCGAGAAAGGAGAAAGGACACACAATTAGAATGATGTTCAAACACTTGATGCAGAAACAGGCCCCGCCAGCCCTGAAGTGCTCATGGCTTGTTTGTGTTTAGCCCAGGCAGAGTCACAATAAACAAGGTTCTGAGGGAGCATAGCCAACCACTGTATAATCCAGTCCAGGAAGAGTGAGCTGCAAAATCAAGGACAGCTGGCTGCAGGGCCCCCACCAACCCAACAGTGCACTGGTTCAGCCACTCTCACCCTGGAGTAAACAGACGGAAAATGTGCTCATGTTTGTCTTCGAGCTCGAGCCCTTTAAATGTCGGGCCAAACAAAAGGGAGTGCACTCTCCCCAGGAGCGTGTCTTAGCAACTTGTTTTCCAAGGGGGCGGTGGTGATGAGAATCATTGCAGGAAGGATTCGATTTAGTTAAGGGGCTACACATTCATGACCATCAGAGATGCATAAGAAAGGGCTCCCATCTGGTGCTGGACGCTACTGCCCAGGAAGGCGATTATCCACCCAGATACAAGGCTTCTTGCAGCCACTGGACATACAGTGTCTGAGTGACACTGGGCCACGATGACATCCCTTATGTTTTTCTTTTTTGCCTGTGCAACCCTACTGGTTAAAGACAAAAATTGTTAAGTGAAGGGCTGAGTCCACAGTGCTTTTAGCCTGGCTATGAGGCTCAGTGATTCAGGTTTAAAACTGGTCTGCAGCAGATGCAGAAAAGATGCCCAGACTCCCAGGACAGGCAGGAAACCCTGTCCCTGTTTGATTCTGCTGGGTAGAGTGCAGCCCTGTGGAATGGAGTTCAAATGTTCATTCCCCACCAGATCTCTGCTGACCCCACAACACAGGATTCACAGCTCTTCTCCCTGTGTTCTCATCCTCGCTTAGCTGATGGCTGAGGCAGAATCAGCTCCCCTGGAGCCTGTGAGCCTCTTGAAGGCACAGAACACTGCTCACTGACAGCAGTGAGTGGATGTTTATTCAATGAAGACACAGGTGTCAAAGTAGGGGGGCCCAGAGCATGCTCTAAAATGTATCTGTCAGCCCTTGGCCCACATAAACCCCATGATTTTTCCTCCGTAGTTAAGCAGGGTCATAGTGGAAGTCACCTTCTCCTTGTTGAGCTGGCCGGGGAGACATGCGCCACATTCTGATATGCGAAGGAACAAGAACAGTAAGGATCCAGAGAAGCTGCACAAGGTGGCCCACGTGCATTATGCTGACCGGTGGGGGTCAATTCCAAGCTTGTGAACCTTGGCTGGGAATGCAGACCCTCAGAAGCAGCCCTGAGTGACAGGGACCGAGCTGGGCAGGGACCCAGCCATGCAAGACAGAACCCCTGTGCATGGCAGGGCGGGAACAGAACCAGAAGCGTGGGCCTTGTCCTCGCCAGCAGGTGAAATCCTCAGTGAAGTCTTCCAAGCACCTGCTTTTTAAGTCCTTGGACTGTGGTAGAGACAGGCTCTTGAGGAGGGGCATTTAAAATGGAAGGATGAGAAGGACGCTGAAACCTGGCTGGCCATCTGCCTGGCATCTGGAGTGGCCCATGGCGGGTGAACCCAGGCTGAGCACAATGGAGCAATGGCCTTGAGGACAGCTGATGGGTTGAAGCGTGTCCTTCCAGAAAGGTATGCTGAAGTCCTAACCCCTAGTGCCTCAGTGATGACCTCCATCAGGAACAGAGCTTTACCGAAGGGGTCCGGCTACAGTGAGATTATTCAGGTGGGCCCTCATCCCCCCTCCCCGGTGTCCTGAGGGAAGGAGGAACTGGGACACAGAAGATGGGAAGACAATGTAAGGATGCACAGGAGAAGGCACCCATGACTGCAGGAGTTCTATAAGCCAAGGAATGTCAAGGACTGCAGGCAAACACCAGCAGATGAAGAGGCAAGGAAGTATCCTGCTCGGAGCTTCTGGAAGAAGCCAACACTGCCAACACCTTGCTTTTGGACTTCTGGCTTCCAGAACTGCAAGAGAACAAATCTGTGTTGTTTTAAGCTATCATGTTTTTGGTACTGTTATGGCAGCCCTAGGAGACTCACTCAGGTGGTAACAAGGCAAGTGAACTAGAAGGATGCTATTATAGTTTGGGTCTGGAATGTCCCCAAAGGTCCATGGGTTAAAGGCTTAGTTCCCAGCTTGCTGCTATTGGAAGTGGTGGAGCCTTTAAGAGGTGGGGTCTAGGGAGAGGTCTTCCAGTCACTGGGGGCGTGGCCTTGAAGGAGATACAAGGACTCAGCCATGAACTGAGCAGCTTGCTTAGTACTTCCTGCTACAATGTACTGTCTTGCCACAGACCTAAAACAACAGGGCCAGTTTATCATGGACTAAAACCTATGAAGCTGAGACAAAATAAGCATTTTCTTTTCATAAGTTACTTTACCTCAGGTATTTTGTTATAGTGACTAAAAGCTGACTAAAAAAAATGGAGAAATTGTGACCTGAAAACCTGGAACATTACATCAACTCGGACCCACAGATTAAGAAAGAAAAAAAAAGGAACCAATTCTTAAAAACCAAAAAGATGCTTGTTGAGATAGATAGAAAATTTAAAAGGTAATTAAAATTACCATTAAATTAGGAGAGAGCTGTGAAAACTTTACGGTATAAAAGGAGAATTTCAAAAAGGACTTGAGAATAAATAGTGCAGACAGCAGGGAAGGGAGGGACTTAAAAAGGGAGGGGTGAGAATTTCCTTCTAAACTTAGAGGAGTTTATGCAAATTACTGAATGAGAGAAAAAGATAAAATCAGTTCCAACAGCAACAAAATCAGCGCTAAAAATACTGTAAATATCAGAATTAGCAGTGGTTAGCTGCTCATATAATATTAAACAAATGAAGAAAGGAAATATCACCATGGAAACTAGATAAATGAGAAATGTTAAATACAAAAATTATTTACAAGACTAACTTCTGATTGTATATTGAAGAATCAACTCACAGCAATCTGTGCTATCTATAAGGGCAGTGTGATGGTTAATTTTGGGTGTCAATTTCAGTGGACTGAGGAATACCCAGGGAGCTGGGGAAGCATTGTTTATGCACGTGTCTATGAGATGTTTCTGGCTTTTGAGTCAGTAGGCTGAGTGGGCAGACCTGATCTCAAAGTAGGCAGGTGCCATCCAACCAGCTGTGGCCCAGAGAGAACAGAAAGGCAGGAGAGGGGTGATTTTCCTTCTCTCTCCTGCAGCTGGGATGCTCTTCCCCTACCTTGTATATTAGAACTCCAAGCTCTCTGGCTTTTGGATTGTAAGACTTATACCGGTGGTCCTCTGGGTTCTCAGCCCTTCATGCTTGAACTGAGCAATGTTATTAGCAACCCAAAGTCTCCAGTTGCCAGATGGCCTGTAATGGGAATTCTCATCCTTCTTAATTGCACGTGCCAGTTCCTCTAATAAACCCCCTCCAACTGATTGAATGATCCATCAATCCATCGATCAATCCATCCATCCATCGATCGATCCATCCATCCATCCTACTGCTTCTGTTTCTCTGCAGAACCCTGACTAGCACAGGCACAAGAAAGACCAGACTGAAGGTGAACAACTTGGAAGTTGAACTGTGATTAGCTGGCAACACCTTCTTGGTGACTTCTTGCAGGGCATACAAAAAACACCTTTTCAACTGATCCTTCCAGTAACCTTTAAGGCTGGTGCAACTTGTGAAACAAAACAAAACAACACAGAACCTTAGAGAGGCGACCTGTTTCTGTTATGAACCAGGACTGTAGTTCAGATGACTGATGCTTGATCTGGCTCCCTTTGTCCTGTACCACCACGTCACATGGGCATGCACAAACTGGCAGAACAATTCAAAGGTGCTAGGAGGGAAAACCATGGCAGCACAATAGGTGATAGAAGACAACCACGACCCCAAAATACAGCAATGCTAAATCTTCATTTTTCAACACAGGTCTGAGTAAGTAAAAGGAAAATGAGTAAAAACAAAAGAGCAATGCTCTATCAGATTATGAGAGATAAAATACACAAAGAACAAATAGAGGAATTATAAAAGCACACACACTGGGAGATCACCAAAGGGCAGGATGAGAGAATGAATTCCATTTTCAAGTGATAGGAAAGTCACTCATTAATCGATTAGATTCTGAGAAATGAAGGAAAAGTAAATAAAAAGGCAAGACTCCTACACATTGTATCCCTTATCCTATGTATCTTTTGGCTAGCAAAAAGCAAATTAAAGAAGAAATAAATCAGTGATGAAAAGAAGACTAAAAAGTACCCAACTGTTTGGACAATGAAACAGATAATTTTAAATAATACTTGAATTGACAAGGAAAAACCAATATATAACAGAACAGAATTTTTGTAACAGTGAAAACCTCTCAAATAATGGAGAAGAGAACCCAAAACTCTAATCAGTTTAAAAAGAAAAAATGAAACATCATAAACTAGCTCTGCTCCACTTAGAACAGAAAGCTAAAAGAAGGTTGGAAAATGAAAATAATTGCACTAAGAATAGAAAAACCAAACTGAAGTAAAACCAATGAAATTGACAAATAAAATCAAAGGTTTTTGAAAAATAGTAAAATTGATAATCAGTTGTTTAAATTAAAAATAAAACATACTCTAATAAGCTGTGAGTAAAAATGACAAAAACAACCAAAGGAAAACCAGTGTTTAAATAAGGGGAGCTTTATCTTCAGTCATAGCTAACAAAATAACAATGTTGAAATGTAAGATTTACTTAAAAAAATAAAAGTCCTCAAAATGATACAATAAGAGAGAAATAATACATGAGGGAAACAAGGAAAATAACTGAAGAACTGCCCTAAAAGTCTCCTAATTCAATATAAATTGTTTTCAATCAAATCGTTCAAAGAACAAGTGTCCCTGTCTTATATAAATGGTTGCTTAATATTGGACTCACTTTTGTTTATGAGTTGAAACTAGTAATTTTGCAAGGGTGATGTATGTACATGGATGCAGAAACTGCCATAAAATCTTTTTCAATAAACCACAACCAGACCAAACACAAATGACTCAGTTCTGAGCCCACGCAGGACTCCACATCGACAAACCAGAACATGGTGGTGACAGAGAACAGCAAGGAAAGGGAGCCTCATGCTCCTCCTTTGACTGTTGGAATGCCAAAAGGTCTTTAGTAAGGTTTACCACTTTTTCTTCTCTAAAATTCTTTAAAGTAGGTCAACAGAGGGGTTTTCTCCCAAAAACAAACATTTTGCTTGCCTCTCTGTTGTAGTATTTCAGTTATTCCTTTTAAGATAGGAAACTTAGAAGAAATCTCTCATCGGTAGTCCCAATTTAAGAATTTTGCCAATAGCTACCTGAGAGAAACAAAACAAAACAAAACAAAACCAAGCAATAAAAATATTATCTGTAGTTAACTAAGCTGCTTACTATTGACAGTATCCTCAGTTTCCTCAACTTTTACATAAAGACTTCTACCTCACAGGATTATATATGGATTAAAATAGAATACATGCCAAAGTACTTTTAACACATTCACAATGGGGCTATAATTCCTATGTCTTGCTGCTAGACAGCTTTGAACCACTGGTACATGCATGACTTCCCCATCAGGTGGCATGGGACAGTCCCATCAGGTGGTAGAAGTCTCCAGACGGGACAGTCCTGAATGTACCACTGACGGTCCAAGCCAGGAGGAACAATTAAAGGTATGATGTCCTAGGTAAACAGAAGGGTGGTTATTACATATAAAAAATTTCTACCATCAATTCTTTTTTTTTTTTTTTTGGTACCGAGGATCGAACTCGGGTCCTTGTGCTTGTGCAGCAGGCGACGAAACCACTGAGCTAAATCCCTGGCCCTCTACCATCAATTCTTCCATTCACCTATTTATGGAAACATCCATCCATCCAACCATGTAACCATCCTTCCAATCATGTATCCATGTATCCATCCATCCATCCATCCACTCTCCTATCCATCCATCTATTAATCTTGTTTCAGGCCCTGCAGTGAGAGGCAAACACAGGGTGAGAAAAGGTGGCCAAGGTCCCTGCTTCCAACAAGCTTCTGGTCAAGTAGAGGAAATGACATCAACCAAGAATGTAATCCTAACAGACAACCCTGAACTTTGCTATGAATGAAGCAGACAGGGAGCTCTGAGAGGTATAAGGAGGTGTGTAGCAGTCTGGTGTGGTGCAGGAAGCCCTTCATGAGGATGTTGTATGGGGCTAAGATCTGGAAGGTGTCCCAGGGTCCAGGAGGCTGTGTTGAGTGTTGAGGAGGCAGGTCTGCTTTTCTCCTGGCTAGGTGGGGCCCACCTGCTGGACAGTATGGTCTCTCCCTGCTATTGGACATTTTGGGGTCTCTTCTCCCTCAAGTTTCTACTTCTTTTTTTTTTTTTGGTACTGGGGATCGAACTCGGGACCTTGCACTTGTGAGGCAGGTGCCAGAACCACTGAGCTAAATCCCTAGCCCCTCAAGTTTCTACTTAAAAATAACAGCCTTGGACCACATTTGTGGTGATCATTATTTATTTCTTTTGAATTATGTCCTTAGAGGTATTGTTCAGAAAGGAAATACCAAATTCAGAGTAGCTCACTGGAAGAAAAAAATAGCTCTTGTCACATGATATCAATTACTTTTGCACACATGGAACCGGTTTTCAGTGCCAGGAGCATGATACTGGTGTGCTCATTTCTCTGAAACCCTTCCAAGTGTCTTATTCAGCATTTCTATTTATTTTTGCTAGTTTAATAGGTGTGGGACAATGCTTTTAAGTTGTGTTAATTTGAATTTCTATAATTGCCAGTAAGGTTGTATATGTTTCTATGCCATGATTTGCTATCTGTGTCTTTTCATATGTCAATTAACCAACTGTTTCTCTCAATTTCTTACCCAGTGGAATCCGTGAACGCCCTGATGGCCAAGGTGTGGACTTGGCCTGGTTGCTGTTCAGTCCCAAGCATCTACTGGGTGGTTCACAAACGCTGGCTGAATGTATCCCAACCATCAGTTCACACATACTGTGTCAATGATCTGGATTTACGGCTTTGTCACTTTTTTTCAAATGTTTTCTTTGTTTTGAGTTAGGATCTCACTATGTTACCTGGGCTGATCTTAAAAGGAAGAGCTCAAGCTATCCTCCCACCTTAGCCTTCCACATAGCTGAATTATAGGTGTGTGTCACCATACCTGGCTTATTGCCTTTCTCTCAGACATATTTTTTAAAAATATATTTTAGTAAAAATCATTTTGCTTTACTTTTTTTTTTGCAGTACTAAAAATTGAACCCAGGGGTTTACACATGCTAAGCAAGTTCTCTACCACCAAGATACATCCCCAGATGTATTTTTATATTTTTACTTTTTAATTTTGATGAGGGTGGTCTCACTAAGTCACCCAGGCTAGCCTTAAACTCATAAACTTTCTGCCTCAGCCTCCTGAGTAGTTGGGATTACAGGCATGTGCCACTACATATCTACTTGCTTTACTATTTACATCACCCTGCCCGGAACTTTTTTTTCTTTTTTGGTACCAGGGATTGAACTCGGGTCCTTGCGCTTACGGGGCAGGCGGCAGCACCACTGAGCTAAATCCCCAGCCCTGCTTCACTATTTAAATACATTCACATTATATCTCATTATATATCTTTATATTTGGAAGTATATATTTAAAATTTATAAACAATCATCCTTTTATAACTGAAATAAGTGTGCTTTTAAATATATATAGATAAAGATATATAGACAAAGGTGAATAGATATTCTGATAATTTCCAATACTTAATTCTACCCTGTCTGGAATGTATTTGCATCATCATTAATATAAATCTCTATGCTAATATCCAACAGTTCAAACAACATTGAATTCTTTTACTCATTTATTTTCTTATTCTTTTCTAATTTGTCATATAAATTCAGATAGTTTCACTATTTCTCATGTTTATTTTATTATTCATTTTCTACATTTTTAACTGAATAGGAATGATTTATATAATTGCAGATTTCTATTGTGACTCAAAACCTAGGAGGACAAGATGAATTCCTATCTGAAATATTCAGGATTTAGAAACCAGAGAAAATGCACACTTGTATAACATACGTGTAGACACAGCTGCTGGCTTTATTCATAGGGGATATGTTTTATGACCCCCAATAGATCCCTGAAATCACAGGTAGTACTGAATTCTCTACTGTATATACTTGGCTTTTTCCTATACATACATATCTATGACATAAATTTAATTTTTAAATTAGGCACAAAAAATAAAAAATTAAAACAAAATACTATAATAAAAGTTATATGAATGCTCACAAAATAGCTTTTTGTATATCTGAATTGCAAGCATGAATACTCTTAAGCTTTTGTGCCACAATTAGTAAAATAAGGGCTACTTGACCACAAGCATGAGAACCTCAAGAGCCCATCAGGCAGGTAGTGTATACAGCATGGATACACTGGACAAGGGCATGATTCACATCCTGGGTGAGATGGAACAGAATACTGTAAGATTTCATCACAATACTCAGAATGGTATGAAGTTTAAAACTGATGCAATTTTAAACTTTATGATTTTTTTCTAGAATTTTCCATTTAATATTTTTGAACCAAGGCTGCCTATGGAAAACTAAAACCATAGAATGTGAAGCCTCAGATAAGGAAGGACCACTGCAATGAGTTGAATTCCTTACCAGGGAACAAGAAAAGCAGAATTGATGGGCACGTGCCAGGCACAGGCCTGAGTTCGCTTTTGTGACTATCAGAGAGCAGCTGAGAGCTTTTTCTTCTCCTCACACGTGGTGAAAAGGCCAGGCCATGGGGACTCATTCTGTTCCCTTGTCTGCCTCTTCCCCATGGAGCCTAGCTGGTCCAACTTGTCGGGGAAAACTGGTTTCTAGCCTGCCACAAGA
Organism: Heterocephalus glaber; assembly: GCF_000247695.1. The sequence continues at coordinate 3,778,349 of NW_004624768.1, forward strand.
AACAGCACCACCAGATGGTGGCACTGCCTGTGGAAATGCTCTGGAAAGCATCAAAGTCTAGAATAAAACCTCTGCACCAAATATGAGCCCTTATCTGGGGCTAGAGTGTCCCCAGAGGCCCCAAGTGTCCCTCAGGAATGGCACCCAGCTGCTGGCCATCAGGCACACTGGCAACTCTCTGCCCTAACTGAGCTGATGAGATCAGCACAGGCCGTAGGCCCAGCAGGACAGAAAGGCCTTCCTTGCTGCTTTCTACCCTTTCTGAGCATCCTGCAAACACTCGGATCTGCAGGTGAAGGAAAATGTGTGGCCAGGGTGCTTGCGTTTGGGCACCAAGGTAGGGAGATGAATGCTGGCCATCCGGAACTTGTAAACTACAAAAGCCAGAGCGAATCCCCAAAGTAATAACAATAATAATAAATATAAGTGCACTCTATCTTTAGGTTTGCTGCCAGATTTGAAAGAGGAAATTAACAATTTCCCCATTGGCTTGTTTCAAAATTAATTTCAGCTCTTGTTTATTTCTAGTATTTAAAGCAGGCCCAGTGAGTCCTCCTGCGTGGCACTCTAATAGCTGAATTGGTGTGAGTGTCATGGTTATTCTAGGTCCTGACTAAGTCTTTCTTGGCATTTCTGAGTTTTCCTACTCCTTTCTGGGTGTCAGAGCAAAAAGTTATATTTTGTGGCAACACAGAAACATTGACAGGATGTTCATTACGAACACATGTCTTGTTAGACATTCAGGCAAGAGTTTGGTGGCTTTAAGAGGACCACTGCACAGCCAGGGAAATGACTGTGCCAGCTCTGGCTTGGCTTTACTTTTGCTCTTCTAAAAGTGCTTCCTACCAGCCCAGATCATGCGGTGTGGTTCTGGAACCTTCCTTATCCAAACACCAACAAAACGCAAGGGGCCAGCTGCTACCCATGGAAAATCAACGTGGGCTTCTGTGCAGCCCTCCGATTGCCAGCAGACGGGGATTCTAGCAGTCTGAGGACCAGGTAATGCCTGATCCAGGAACATCCATGAGGGCCACCGAAACTGAACCAGCCATGTTTTCCACTGAGGCAGCAATGGCATTAAAAAGTAGGCAGTTGGGAAAGCAGAGCACAAACACACAGACAAGATGGCAACACAGGACAGTCACCCTAAAGTGTCACAGTGTGGCTTTACAGACTGGCTGCACCGGTACTGTGGTCAGCATAGGTCACCTGTGCCTTGGTGTGACTGCTACTTCATGAGGCCGTTGCTGTGAATGCCAAAATGTCACGGGCATCTGCAGCCCATCCACACTGTCAGCAAAGCACTCATCTAATGCCCATCATTAGGAATTAAATATTCGGAACCAAAAATGTTAGTTCAGTGCCACGGCATACCTGGCAAAGCAGGAGACTTACCTCTGGCTCCCGGGCCATTGTTCCTGCATGCTGAGCTCTCCTGGGCTGCCCCATCTCTCCTTTCTTTGGCCAGCAGCAGAGGGAATGTGTTGTTACAAGACAGAGATCACAGGGCAGCTGGACACACCCATTCCAAGCCCTTGCCCTTTGAAATTCACTTGAATCACAAAAATAACACCTGCTTTGGGGAAGCACAAGGAGCCCTTATGACTCATGCTGTGGTGAAATTTCATTTCCTTTCCTGTGTAGACCCAGAAAAGCCAAGGAGAGGAAAAGCAACACTGTCTTTTCACTGGCAAAGTGCAATCATCACTTTGGTACCCTTGGCCAACCCTGGCACATGTAGTGGGAGTTACCCCACAGGAAGGATCCCAGACAGAGAGGTGACCATTTCTGCTTTTCACTTCATGCCAAGAAAATTAAAGCCACTGGCTCTAAACCTTGGGTACATGCTGGAATCCCCTGGGCAATGTTTAAAACTCCTGATGCCATGTCCCACTCAGAGGTTTAGATTTAGTCAGTAGAGGAGGTGGCTTGAGTGTTGAGGTTTTAAAACTCCCGGGCATTGCAAGGTGCAGAAAAGCAAGGATCGCTTGTTTCCATGAAAACTAGAAGCCACGGATCAGAAACTGAGAAACAGGGAAAGCTCTGCTTTCAGGAGACTTAGGTGCTCTTCTTATCTGGGTGTCCCACTATCTAGTATTACTGTCTTTGCACAAGGAATATATGTCTTTGTACCTCCATATTTTCATGTGTAAAACACATTATATTCCTAGCAATGCTTACTGATGTGCTGTGAAGATCAAATGCAATAAGACAAGGCTGAGAAAAACACCAAGAACTACATAAAGGCAAGGGTTAGATGATCATTATTTTCTTTGGCAACGTGAGGCTGACAGCAATAATATCAATATTTATTGCATTTACTCTACACCAGGTCCTGTGTTAAGTGCACAGTTCCCTCCACGGTGGGCATTATGATTCTGTTTTAATGCTTAGAAAACCAACCAAGACACAGGAAGGTAACAAGGTACAGAAAGTGGAATATCAGTATTCGTTAGCAACAAGGAGACTCAGAAGAGTAAGAGAAGGGTAAAAGGAAGTAGCAACAAATATAAACAAGGATGGAAAGAACAAACCAATATGGCACTTCTCCAACAAATGTGAAGTACATGGATTCTTTCAAAAGACACACCGCTAGGATTAAAAACTGAATGCTCTTTATATGAGACAAAGAAAAAGGCTGAAAATAAAGGTCTGAGAAAACTTGTTCCAGGTGGATGCAAAGAAAAGAGGAGGATATGGACATGTGGAGAACAGTCAGCTCCCAGAACAGGGTACCAATAGGACCGAAGTGATGATTTGCTTCAATGAAGATGGGTGACTCTGGGTCACAAAGCCATCACCCACGTATGCGAGGCAAAACCAGGTATGTGAATCAGTAGAAAGCCAATAGGATACTTTCCTAATGAAAACTCTAGTGAAATGAATACATGGAAACTACCTAAATTTAATAAGTATCTACTTAGCAAAAACCCACAGCAAATGCTCATAAATTGCTGACACCAAGACCTTTAAAATCAGGAACCAGATGGACGCATCTGCTGTAATTATGACTACTCAAGTTTTTAAATTTCCAATGATATACAAGAAGGCATGAATATAGTAAGTTATACAAATACTGAAAGAGAAAAACTAGTTTTGAATTTGCAGATGATGTTATCATATAACTAAGTGTCTCGGGGAACTTTATTAAAAACTAGCAAAATTAATAATGTAAGGGGACTGTTAAAACAAATAATGAGAGACAAGCGTGATGGTGCATGCCTATAATCCCAGCACCAGAGAGGCTGAGGCAGGAGGATCTCCAGTTCGAGGCCTGGGCTACACAGTGAGTTCAGGGCCAGCCTGAACTACAAAGGAAGACCCTGCCTCAAAAAAACAAAAATCAAAAACCATACATAAGGAAAGAACTCATTTCCACAACAGTAACATCAGGTTGGAAGTAGCAATGGGAAAGATTATATCTAGTCCATTCCAATGGTGACAAAAATGATAATCCCAAATAAACAAGGAAGCCCAAGATCTTTAGGAACAAGACCATAAAAACTCATTAAAGAACAACAAAGCTACATCAAGTGACCATGGGAACTGTACAAAATAGAACAAATGTCTAATGGTAACTCTGAAAAAATGAGTAGAAAATTTGTATTAACAAATTATAAGACTTAAATGAAGTGCTCATAATAAAAAGTGTAGCATTTGCCTGAAAGAAGAACAGACTAGAGTACCAGTGCTTGAAAATCCAAAATGTACACAAATACATGTGAAAATGCTAAAGGCGACATTTCAATTCAGAGAGGAAAGGAAGTTTTATTTTTAAAATTGTGCTGGAATAACTGGCCATCCATCTAGAACTGATGAGAGCTAGACACCCTTTCCTCATATAACACACACGGTAAATACCAGAAAAACTAAAAGACATAATATAAAAAGTAAATGAGGGCAAGGGATTTAGCTCAGTGGCACTGAGCCTGCCTTGCAAGTGCAAGGTTCTGAGTTCAATACTCAGTACTGCAAAAAACAAAACAAAAGTAAATGAGTAGAAATGTGTCTCCAGGAGAGTAATTATATAAAATTAGAGTGAAGGTGCCCTTCTTATACAGCCTAGGTTCCATAAAGGAGAAGATAAGCATATTTGAGTCTATATTCCTTTTCTGGGGAGTGGGGGGTTCAGGGGATCGAACTCAGGACCTTGTGCCCGCGAGGCAGGCAGCGGCACCACTGAGCTAAATCCCTGGCCCCTTGAGTCTATATTCTTAGGCCTTTCTATCACAAAATCTAACAGAGAAAAGAAAAATAATGGATTGGGAAAAACACTTGGCAACATATAGGATCAACAAAGGCTTACAATCCTTAATGTTCAAAAGACCTTCCAAAGTGACAAGGAAAAGATAAACAGCTGCTTAAAAAAATAATCAACAAACATTAACAGGCAGCTACATAAGAGGAATGCAAATAGTTTGTGAACATATGAAAAATATGTTCAAGATCATCGGTAATAAAAACATGGAAATTGAAACAACAGATGTTGTTTTGACTTAACAGGCTGGTGAAAATGAGAAGGCTCCAGTGTATCTAATGCTGACCAAGACATGGCGACAGAGATTCCCGGGTACGCCAGTGAAAGTCCGACTCCAAGGTTTTGGGGCAGTCCATAATCGCAAAGCCTGTACTCTTAGGACTCGGATCTGCACAGCAAATACAGCCTGGCTCTATTACAAGGGGCCCCCAACAGAAATGATCCAAATGTGCACCTGTAGAAGGGGGAGTCACCTAACTGACAATGGCTTTGTTGATAAAACGCATGTATTTAAAAGAATGAGTTACATCAGCTAATCTACAGGGAGTCTAAGGGAAAGCTGTTTTAAAAAGTCAAGTTGAATATAACGTAAATAATACAAGTTGTTTTTTTTTTATTAAAATAGAAAACTAAAACTAATCCCTGTATGGGTTTATAAATGCTTATACAGCTTTACATATACAAAAGCGCGAAGACTGGTAAATTATGTACATCAAGGGAGGCAGACTGGTAATTTTTATTACATTTCCCCCAGCAGCAAGTGCATGATAACTTTTGTTAACTTAAAAATGTAATAAAGGAAATGTTAAAAAAAGATATTGGTAAAAATTACGGCCTATTCAACCAGTTTTGGAAAATGTGAGCAAATAGTAGCGGACACTGGGGTTTCAGGCCCCACCCCACAGGCAGCGAGCACTTACGGTTTTCCCCGCACGGCTGCCGGGCAGGACGCTGGCTTCAATGAAATACTTCCTGAGCAGATGCCGGCTGGGGTCAGGACTGTCCAGGAGGATATAGGAGCAGAAAAACGCCCCGTGCCGAAGCAGGAATATGGCAATGTCTTCATTCCCTAATGGGATGAAATACAGAAAGCTAAGGACAGCCGGTTATGGGGGTGCATGCTTACAATCCCAGCATCCTGGGAGGCTGAGGCAGAAAAATATCAAGTCCAACTTGGGCGACTTAGTAAGATTCTGTCTCAACATAAAAAACGGGCTGGGGATGTACCTCAGTGCAAAGGCCATGGGTTCGATCGCCAGCACTGGACGAAGTAAATAAATAAATAAAAAAGCAAGCAACTTAAGGACATGCAGACGAGAAACGGGTCCCTGCTGCCCAAAGTGGCAGAGCCCCCTCTGCACCCTGTGACTTTCTCCTTTCCTTCCCCGGGGCGCCGAGTTCCCGGCAGCCAGAGGACTTCTGTGGGACTCTGCTCCCTGAGCGCTCATAGGGGCCCATTCGCAAAGTTGGTCCCTGTCACCGAAATCCCCTGCAGGGCAGGGAGGGGGGAAGGAGGAGGCTGCACAGGTTTCCAAGAAGAAACAGAAGAGGCGGCTGCAAAACTTCCCCTCGGTGCCAGGGCGGCGGGGGCGTCACAGCCGCTGCGGGAAGAGGGACGCGCGCACGCACCTGCCTTGATGGCGGCGTAGAGCGGCAGGCGCACGATGACCGGGAACTCGTTCCTCCGCACCGCGTAGCTCTGCGGGTCGGCCCCGTGCGTCAGGACCAGGAGCTTCACGACGCCCAGGTGCCCTCGCTGGCAAGCCAAGGCCAGCATCCAGTTCAGCAGGCGCTGCGGGCTGGAGGGACCTGCGGAGGCGACTGCGGAAGTGAGGCGAGCGAACTGCCCGCACCCGCGCCATCTGCTTCCACCTCAGAAGGAAAACAGAGCTGCTCCGTCCCAGCTGGCCGAGTTCTGGGGAGCGGACTTGACCCAACCCGCAGCACCACGAACCCACCTGCCTGTCAGAGTGCGGAGAGCAGACAAGCAAGATCCACAGTGCTACTCACACTGTGATCCTAACTGAATAAAAAAAGGTACGCGTGGAAATCAGGACTGGACTCCCGCGGGGCTTTGGAGACAGACAGCCCAGGGTGTAACTATCATAGCTGTGTAATTCTGGACACATTCCGTAACCTCGCTCTACCTCAGTTTATCTGTCAGGAAGTGGGTAGAATATGACCATCCTCTCAAGTGTAATGCGAGGATTACATAACAATGTATGTGGCGCGCCTGGGTCAATAGATCCCAAGTCATATTATGTCTTCACGTTATCAGGGCACTATGACTGGCACTTCTCAATTATCTGTTATAGATATCACATATAATATATATTACTTTATATATATTTTTAAAAGCTTTAACAAAAGAGATACATCTAGCTCTGCAGCCTGAAAGGGTTAGGATTACTTCCTGAAAGAACCGCCTCGCCTCCTTAATTCCAGGACAAAACAACACTTAGCACATCAAATGCACAGGGACCGCATGGACTGAAGTGTTACCCTGTCTTCAAGTTCAAAATAGCCCCGGATCTTTGTGCTCGTGTTGCCATGGAAAAATGGCCTCATCTGAAACTTCCCAGAGTGCAAAGTTCTGAGGGACCAAAGTGGTCTCAGCTGGGTGAGGGTGCCCTCCCGCTCTGTGGTGGACACCGACCAGGAAACAGATACGGATGAAAGCGATTGCAGTTCACGGAATAAGCATCGGGCACAGAACCTGGGCTGCAGCGGGTGTCGGCCCTCCAGTTACCCTCCACCACCACCCAGAATGAATGACTCAAGCTATACTAACAGCACACGTGATCCCTAATCCGTTCCCTGCATGGTTATCAAGGCAAGAGAAAGAGTCCTCACGCTGCGGCCTTTCCTTGAGATGCAGATGTGTCAATCTCGAGATAGGTTGTTATAGTTCAGAACCACGGCTTTAAGAAATCAGAGGAAACCATGGCTCAGAGAGGCCGGAAACTTGCTGAAGGCCCTACAGTTGGTAAATGGCAAAGTCAAGACTTAAATCCTGTTTTGTCTGAAGCCAAAGCACGGATTCTTTGAGGCCTAAACCTGACACTCAGAGGAAGCCCCAGTTTGGTGTCCACTCCTCTTCCCCTGCCAACAGCTCTGCAGACTAGCAATTACAGCCCGACAGAGTTCAAAGAACCTCTCCTATCAACTTCTCATCGCTGTTCTCCTCAAGCCTTACTTCCTCCTCTGGCTGCCTCCTGTTTGTCTTCTGGCTTACTTTGTTCCTGCCCAAGCTGTCTTTCTTCCCCCGCAGCATGGGAGTTCCCAGCAGCACACACTGTTCTGCCCGTCTGTGCACTTCCTGTGGGGCCCACCACAATGTCCTGGAATCCTTCAGTTCTCAACAACCGCCCAGAGACGAAAGACAGGATGCCCTGGGAGCAGATGAAAACCATGCTGAGTCCCAGCCTAGCTTTCTGCCTGTGAAAGTAGGCAACCCAAACCCTCCTCTAGTTTGTGAGCTAAGTAAACTCCTATTCACCCTACAAAGCCTCTGTCAGATGTCAGCCTCTCTCTGCAGACTCAGTCCAGTATGTGTGCTGCCAGACCTCTGTGTAAAGACTCCAACCTCAGCATGATTACATTGCTGGTGTAGACTCTTTGGGGCTAGAACAGAGCTAATCTGATCTTGGGGGTCTCTAAAAAAGGGTCAGCCTTTGGCTCCTGAAGGCTGCCCAGGCTCCTCTCTGCCCTTTTATGTCTTGCCTCATCTTGTCCCCTTCTGTGGGCCCTAAGATTGTCCTGATTTCTACCTACAACCTCATTCCCCCTCCAGCGTATGAGAGGGCCCCATCTTGGAAGTAACTGAGAATAGATCTGTCTCAAAACACACAGGTGGGCACTGGCAAAAGAAATGCCACATGATGACTGGGGCTCAATGAAAAATGAAAAAAGAAACAGGGCCCTTTGTTTAAAATGATGAAAAATAAGAGGATGGTAACTATGAGTATTAAACCAAGAGTGAGGCCATTCTAGGTGCACAAAGCCATCCCTGATCCCCAGCAAACTTCCAACTCCCAAAGACTGTTTCTTGGTTCTGCCCAGACTCATAGTTGTAGCACTGCCTGCCTGGACTTGTCTGTTATTGCTGAGCTCAGGCCACTGTGGGAGATTACAGGAACCAGGACACCTTGAGACGACCAGAGGCAGAACTACAGATGGAACACAGCCCAGCTCATCCATACACTGAAATATCACCCAGCCATAAAAAGAATGAGCTACTGAGTCATGAAAACACATGGAAGAACTTTAAATGTCTGTCGTTAGGTAAAAGACATCAATCAGGCTAGATTCAGTGGGATTCCAACCCTAGGACATTCTAGAAGAGGCAAAACTATGGAGTCAGTAAAAGATCAGTGGCTGCTAAGAGCTAGGGGAGGAAGGGATGAACGACACAGGGCAGTGAAACTATTCTGTGTGACACAGTAATGGTGGATACATGTTGTTTTACATTTGTCAAAATTCACAGAATATGTGATGTTGAGAATAAGTCCTACTGTACACTGAGGAGTTCGGTAATAATATATCAATATCGGCTTATCAATGAAAACAAATGCACCATACTAATGCAAAATGGAAATAACAGGGGAAACTGTGTGTGGAGGGGTATATGGGAACACTACATTCCTATCAATTTTTTTAAATCCTAAAACTGTCCTAAAAGCAGTCAATCAAAAACCAAGCTGCACAGGCCTATATTCTTTGCAAGTATGATCATGAGTGCTTCCCTCATGGGTCAATGGGGGAAAGTACAGGACATCTGCAGACACCTTTGTTTGGGGTGCCAGTTGGATGCCCCAGATTTCCTGATCTCATTGCTGAAATCATGAAGAAACAAGAATTTTGGTTGTAGCCTAAGAAGAGGGCCCAGGGGGGAGGTAAGGAGCGAGTGCACTGTGATTTACCTGACAAGGACTCAAGCAGCTCCTGCACAACTTCCGTGTGCCCAAAATGTGCAGCCACGACGGCTGCATTGTCATCAGTGGGCTCCGTGGACAGCTCCACCCGTTTCTCGGTGAGTAGATACCGGACCGTCTCTAGATCCCCATGGGCCGCTGAGATGCTCAGGAGCTGACCCTGGTCAAAACACAACAGGGCTTCCGTGAGACAGGCTCTGTCTAGAACCACCAAGCGAAGTGACTTTAATGGCCAGGGCAAGACTGGACCTTCCCAGCCCAGGTTGGCAACACCTGCCATGCTCAGCTGTGGCTGTCCCAAGGGGCAGCACGGGAATGGAAATTCACGTGATTTCAGAGACCTCGTACAAAAGGTAAACTAGCTCATTTGCAAAGTTGATTATGTGTTGAAAAAACAATCTTTAATGTACATAGATTCTCCTCGGTCTATAGTGAGTTACATTCCAAATGAACCCATCATAAATTGAAAATTCTATAAGTCAAAAATGCATTGGGTCCCCTAACATACCGTACCCTAGCTTAGCAACTCAACACCCTGGAGTATCAGCTGTTTCCCCTGGTGACTGTAGCTCCCTCTGAGCTGTGGCTTGGTGTCCCTGGCCAGCACCATGAGAGAGGATTGGACAGCATAGCATAGACTGGGAAAGGAGCAAACCTCAAAACCCAAGTGTGATTTTTACTCATAGCATGTGGTTTTCACCAAGTCCCAAAATCATTATGAGGGGTGATCAAGTAATATGGTGAATGTTTAAATTTATTTTTTTAAAAAAACTTATTACCTTAAAAGACACACTGCCAACAATGATAGGATAAGTGTGTTCAAAGAGATAAGAGTATTTTGTGTATTATGAGGGGGATTAACAGAAATGTGTCTTTTATTGTAATATATATTTTAATTTAAACATTCACTGTATTTACTGATCTACAACCTTCATTGATCAAACACTTATGGGAATGTCTGTCAAATAAAATATTATGGTGTGTGCTCATCCACCTTATTCTCCAGATCTGGCACCAAGTGACTCCTGGCTCTTCCCCAAAGTCAAAATGGCCAGGAAAGGTGGAGATTTTGAGTCGATTCAGGACATCGAGGCAGCCACAACTGCACAACTAAAGGGCACTTCCAGAACGGCTTCACAAAATGGCAAGAGAATGATGGGGTGAGTGTGTGGGAAGCAAAGGGAGTACTTTGAGGGGGATTAGTGGCAATGTGTCTTTTACTCTAATAAAGTTTGTAAAACATTAGCATTCACTGTATTTGTTTTTCTTTTTTTGGTACCGGGGATCGAACTCGGGACCTTGCACTTACAAGGGAGGTGCCGGAACCGCTGAGCTAAATCCCCGGCCCATTCACTGTATTTTTATCACATTTCCTAAGTCAAACCACTGTGAGTTGGAAATAATATTAACATTTCTTCTGTTTCTGTCTCCTTCCCCTCTCCCTCCTCTTCCTCCTCTTGGTTTTATTTTTTGAGAAAAGGTCCTCTGTAGTTCAGACTGGCCTTGAGCTTGGTGTGTAACTCAGGCTGGGCTCAAACTGCCTCAGCCTCCCAAGTGCTGGGATTACACACATGCACCATCATACCAGGCTGTTGACTTCTTTAATGTGGCTTGGAAAATGTGATACTGTCTATGTGGTTTACATTCTATTTCTACTGAACAGCACTATCCTTGGCCATCTGCTTTGTGAGGATCAGGACCGTGTGAGTGTCCCCTCCTGACATACAACCAGAGCTCAACTGCCAAGTGATTCAAGTTGAGTGAATTTAGGAAAAGGGGGAGCAAGTAAACTCTGTGAAGGTCCTTCCTACAGGTTACTGTCAGTGGACTGTGACAGATGAGGAGACTGGACAGAGCCAAAGGTCCTCCAGGAGCCTACAGTGGGACTCTGGACTTGGTAATCCAGAGGAAGAGACCTAGTGGAAATGGACCTCACCTGAGTGCTGACTGCGTTCCAGCCACTCTGGTATACGGAAGCCCCGTGAGGCATACAGTGTACTACTAACACATGGCAAGGATACAGAGGTTCAGAGAGGTTTCATAACTCGCTTAAGTTCACACAGCCCACCAGTGGCTGTCACAGGCTGATGTAAAATGGCTCTGATGTTTCACAGGCTCCTGGAGTCTACAACAAGGATGCTCAGGTGGATGCTGGGTTGGTGGGTGACATGTGAGATGGGTTGCTGGCATTTTAGGTCCTTCTGGAATGTGGCTGCTTCCACAGACTTGAGCATCAGCATGTTCAAGGAGGTGGAAGGACACAGCTGCTGCCACCATCATTTAGAGAGGACCTACTATGTGTAAGATGCAAGGCTGAGCCCAGATGGTGGCAGGCAGTTTCCAGAACCTGTGTTCTCTCCATTCTACCCGAGACCTTCTGGAAAAGGCGGGACATGGACGACTCACGTACTGTGAGTGCAGTGGATGGGCAGGTGATGGGCCATACAAATGCAAAGCAAGGTGAGAGACAATGTCGGAGGCTGGAATTATTTGGAGGATGGTAGAAAATCACAGATTCAATATGACCAGAAAAGAACCCACCCACCTGCTACTCTGTCAGGGTGGGGTCCTGCAGCTCTGCCATTCCAGGAAAGCAGTTGCATTATGGAGAAAACCCACAGTGATTGATTAAGTGACTCATTCAGCTAACAGCTGTCTAGACTCCAGGCGATTACAGGCTTAAAAGCCCCATCCTCACCTGGTAGGTGATGTCACAGAGCCAGCCCAAGGCCAAGAGGGACCCAGAAGGCGGGAAGGGCTGGGGCCGTCTCCCTGGCTGGAGACAGCCTGGAGAACCCTGTGGTATGCATTCACTGTAATTCAGTATAAAATAGAAAGCAGGGCTCCTTTTATGCCTCTACTTCTCAAATGCCCTCTCAAAGGCAAGCACTCTTGCTTCTAGAGTTTTCTAGGCCTTCTAGAATATGCTTATCCATACATACGGGTAATCCATTTGGAACCAAATGTTCTTTTTACCTAATGTAATGACTTTTTATCACTGACAAAAAAATGTAAGGAAATTTTGTGTTCAGTTAATGAACTGCCACTTGATCACACTCCTATGACTGTCCCCAGACCAAGGAGCAGAATATTGCCTGTGCCCAGAAACCATGTTGTATCCCCTTTCCTGTCACTGCCCTACCAGGAGGAACCACTATCCTGATGGCCAGCACCATAGATTTCTTTTGCCAGTTTTCCGACATCATAACAATGAAATTATACTTCACATGGTGTTTCTGAAGCTTTCTGGTATGAAACTGTGATTCACAGGAAGTTGCAAAAATAATACTGGGAGGGGGCCGGGGATTTAGCTCAGTGGTGCCGCAGCCTGCCTCACAAGCAGAAGGTCCCGAGTTCGATCCCAAGTATAAAAAAAAAATAATACTGGGAGAACCTGAGTGGCCTTCATCCAGGTTCTCCAGTGGTAACACCTTCCAATACTGCAGTGCTATATCAAAACCAGGAACGTGATGTTAGTACAAGGCAGGTGCACAGTTCTGCCATTCTGTCATATGTGTAGACTTAAGTCATTACTGCCACAGTCGAGATAAAGAACTTTCATTTGCAAAGGCATCTCCCTCATGCTATCTCTTTAAAGTCTTATGCATTCTCCTCTTCTCCACTACACCTACGCCCGGGCAACCACTAATCTCTATTGCATTTCTGTAATTTTGTGGAATTACAAAATGGAATCACATATGCACTGCCTTTGGAGATTTGGTTGGTTGCCCCCGACTCAGCAAATTGCCCTTGAGATCATCTGAGATGCTGCATATTTCCACAGAGTGCCTTTATGTGGCCCATTAGTAGCCCTTGTCACCCACCTGCCAAGAGTTTCTGACTATATCTAGTTTATGACCATTACCAAAAAAATCCTGCTCTGAACAATCTTGAACTTATTTTAGCGGTACCCAAGTTTCATTTCTCTAGAATAAACGCTCAGTTCAATTGCTGTGTCATAATGTAAGCATATTTTTAGTTTTTAAAGAAACTACCAAACTATTTCCAGAGTTTCCGTATCATTTTACATTCTTACCAGTAACAAAGGAGAGATATTATTCCTCTGCGTTCTCATCAGAATTGGGCACTGCCACTACATGTTGGTTATTTTAGCCATTCTGTTAGGCGCAATGCAATGTCTCATCATGATTTTAATTAGTATTTGTCTAATGGCTGTGATGCTGAACAGCTTTCATGTGTGTGTTTGCTGCCTGTTCAGCAAAAGGTTTTTTCATGCATTTCATATATTTTTGAAATGAATTGTTTGATTTTTAATGTTCAGTTTTTAGAGATTGTTCATCTTCTAGGTATGAGTCCTTTGTCAGGTGTGTAGTTAACAATTATTTCCTCCTATTCTATAGCTTGTCTTTTTATCCTCTTAACAGAATATTTCTCAGAGCAAACATTTCAGTTCTCATGCAGTCCGATTTATCAATTTTTAGTGGATAATTTCTTTTACAGATTTTCTATGTAGACTACCATGTCATCTGTAAAGACAGGACAGGTTTACCGTTTTCCTCTCAGATCTATACACCTTTTATTTAATTTCCTTGCCTTATTGCATTGGCTATAAATTTCAATAGTACACTGGACAGGATTATATTAAATATAATTATGTTATAATTATTCTTGAACGGAATTCCCAGTATCCTTGGAAATCCTTGCCTTTGTCCTGATGTTGGGGGGAAGCAGCCTTTCACCATCGCTATGGTTTCAATATGGCTTCTCCCCTCCAGAATTCATACTCAGATTTGACTGCCACCCTGGTGATTAGGTCACTGAGAGCAATTAAGGCCTTGGCATGGGAGGGGATTGTTCTTCCAGGAGCAGGTTATTAAGCAAGGCTGCCTCTTGTGGTTGTCTCTTCCATGCACACTGCTTGCTGTTCTCTTTTCTGCCGTATTACGATGCATCTCACAGTCTGTTCCAGGGCTCCATCTTGGACTTTCAGCCTCGAGCACAATGAGCCAAATGAAAACAGAACCCAAAAAACAACCCCTCCTTTCTTTTCCTTCCTTTCCCTCTCTTTCTGTTCCCTTCCCACCCTTCCTTTCATATTCCCAGCCCCCTTTTTTATATTTTAGTTGAAGACAACGCCTCATTAAATTGCCCAGATTGGTCTCAAACTTACCATCTATCCTCTTGCATTAGCCTTCCATGTAGCTGGGATCATCACTATCCTGGTTTATTCTTATAAATTTCCCAGTCTTAGGTATTTTGTTAGAAGCAATAGAAAATAGATTAAGACCATCATCAAATATGATGTTAGTTGTAGTTTTTTGATTTTTTAAGATTTCATAGGTTTTTTAATTCGGTTGAGGAAATTCCCCTTTATTCTTTTATTTTTATTTTTATTTATTTTTATTTTTTTGGTACCAGGGATTGAACTCGGGACCTTGTGCTCAGGCAGGTGGTGGAACCACTGAGCTAAATCCCTGGCCCATCCCCTTTATTCTTAACATTCTTAACTTTCTACGAGTTTTTAAATTATGAGTGAGTATTGAATTTTTCAAATGCTTTTCCCAATTTCTCTTTTTTTTTTAATTTAAAAAATTTTTTGTTTTGTTTTGTTTTTTGAGACAGGGTCTCGCTATGTAGTTTAGGGTGGCCTTGAACTTGTAGTGATCCTCCTGCCCCTGCCACCTGAGTGCTGGGATTACAGGCATGCGCCACCACACTGGGCTCCAATTTCTCTTAATGTATCAATGTGGAGAATTATACCATTTGGTTGCTGAATACTGAATCAGAATTGAGTCCCTAGAATAGGCCTCACCTGGTCATGGTACATGATTCTTTTCACATATTACTGAATTTTAGTACCCATATTCATGTAGAATTGGTCTGAAATCTTGTTCTTTCTTTGCCTAGTTTGGGTATTAGGTTAATAATGGCTGCATAAAAGTGTTGGAAGGGGTTCTCTCATATTTTCTGAAACAGACTATCTAAGAATGATGTTAATTCTTCTTTAAACATTGGTAGAATTGTCTACTGAAACCATCTAGGCCTGTAGATTTCTTTTTTAGTAGGTTTAAAATTATGAATTGAATTTGCTTAATACTCCAATCATGTGTTTCATACAGAATGAGTTGTAGTGGTTTCTACTTTTTAAGGATTGGCTCATTTCATCTCAGTTATCAAATTTATGTGCATAGAGTTGTTCATAGTGTTCTCATATTATCCTTTTGATGCCTGCAAGATTGGCAGTGATATTCCGTTTTCTTCCTTATATTAATAAGTTTTCTTTTTCTTTTGTCTCTGTTCATCTTGGTAGTGATCTGGCCAATTTTATTAATCCTTTTAAAGAACTGGGTTGTATTTCATTGATTTTCTTCACTGTTTTAAAATTTCATTACTGTTCCACTCTTATTTTTGGTATTCCTTTTCTTCTGTTTGCTTTGGGTTTATTTTGCTCTTCTAATTTTTTTTCTTGATTGGAATTTACTGATTTGAGACCTTTTTGTCTTTTCTAATGTACACATTTAGTTCTATGAATTTCCCTCTTGTCACAGCTTTATTTGCATCCCATGTGTTTTGATATGTTGTATTTTAGTTTTCATTCAGTTTAATATAGTACTTTCTCCTGAAACTTTCTCTTTGATCCACGGATTACTTAAAAGTACATGATTTGTTTCCAAGTGCTTGGAGATTTTCCTATTATCTTTTTGTTATTGATTTTCATTTTTGAGCCCACTAACATTAAGGAATACATTCTGTATGATTTTAATTACTTTAAATTTGTTTCAAGGCCTAGGATATAGTATATGTGAATATGTTCTGTGGATATTGACAGGAATCTATGTTCTAATGCTACTGGGTAGAGTGTTTTATAAACGTCAGTTAAATCCTGCTGGTTGACAGTGCTTGTGAGCTCTTCTGCACTCTCAGTGATTTTCTGTTTAGCTGTTCTATCAGTTGTTGAGACAGGGTGTCAGAGTCTCCAAGGTTGTAGATGTATCTAGCTCTCCTTTCAGTTATGTTGGCTTTTGTTTCACGAATTTGTCAGCTCTGTTGTTTGATGCATGCACATTTAAGACTGCTATGCTTTCTTGGTGGATCAAGTCCTTTATAATTATATGACAACCTTCCCTATCCATGTTAGTTTTTGCTCTAAAATTTACTCTATCTGATATTAATAAAGCCACTCCTGCTTTCTTTTGAGTAGTTTTGAAGGGTGTATCTTTTTCCATGTATTTACTTTTAACCTACATATACCATTGTATCTAAAGTGAGTTTCTTACAGAAGTATACAGTTGCTTGTACTTTTTTATGCACTCTGTCAAATTCTGTCTTTAAAATCATGCATTTGGACAATTTATGTTTAATATAATTATTTAGATACTAAGGCTTATGTCTGCCATGTTATTTTGTTCTCTGTTTGCTTTCTTTCAATTTTTAATTTTCTTTTCTCTGCCTTCTTGTGAGGTACTTATACATGTTTTGAATTCCATTTTGATCGATCTACAGTGTTTTTGAGTATATCTCTTTACACTGTTTTTAAGTGGCCACTGTAGGTATACATAACTTATACATAACTTATAGAAATCTACTGTTTTCAGCATTTTATCAGTTTGAGAAAAATCTGTTTTCAGCATTTTCTCTCTTGGTATCACTTTACTCCCCTCCATTTATAAAATAATTGTCTTGTCATAAAAATTTTTCTTCTCTCTATATTAAGAGCCACATTAGTCACTATTATAGTTTTTGTTTCAATTGTCAAACATAGAGAATTAAACATTAGAAGAAAAATGGACTCATATTTTTATTCTTACCATGTTCATTTTCTGTTTCAAAATTCCTTCTTTTGTCTCATTTTCTCTCTGTTTAGAAAACTTTAAAAAAGATATTCCTTTAGGAAAGGGCTTTTGAAAATCTGTTCTTAGTTTTCCATCATTCCAGAATGTCTATTTTCTCTTCATTCCTGAAAGATATTTTCTCTGGATATGGAATTCTGGGTTGACAATTTTTTTTCTTTCACCACTTTAAAAACCATTGTGCCATTTCCTTCTGGTCTTCATGGCTTCTTATGAGATGTTTACTGTTCAACAATTTCATTATTTTCCCCATAAAGGCAATTATTTCTCTCTGGTTGCTTTTAAGATTTGTTTTGTTTGATCTTTTGTTTTCATTAAGTTTGACTATTATATGTTTGGAATGTATTTTTCTGGCTCCTGGTATGAATTTTTTTTATTAGAATTTGGAAATTTGGGACAATATATTTTAAGACTCTGGATTTTAGTTAAGTCTTGTGTTCAGACAACTAACTCTGCTCTGGCATATAAAAGTATGGTGCCACATCATTACTGCCTGGTGGAGTGGACATCAGAGACTCCAGTCAGGATCAGTTGACATTGTGGTGGGAGGACTTCTGGGCATTACTGGACAGGGGTGAGATACAAGGTTCATCATCAGGCTTGCTACAATTCCTCGCTAGCCATAGGAGGTGTGTCTCACTGCTGCCAGTGTGCCAGGTGAGGATACAGTCCACTGGGGTCTACTAGGGATGTGGATGTGGATTCATTACCACCTGCTGGGGATTTATGTCCCAGTTCCCCTCATCTTCCCAGACATGCTGGAGGAAGAAAGACTAGGGCAAAGGTAGAAGTCTAGGATCTCTACTTGGCCTTTGCTGGTAAGGGTTTGGACTGGGGCTGCAAATATTTCTGTATGGTTTGCTGAAGTAGGGTGGTAATTGCCTATAAATTTTCTATCTTGCCAAACTTCCCCTTGCCAGGTCCTTTGTCTCAAGACAGCAGGCCTTCCTTGGGGCCTTTATTCCTTTGTCAGTTGGTATTTCTAGGTTACCAGCTTCTTCAACATCTAGTCTGGGATATATGAGGTAACCCTTACCCCAAGTATATTTATTACTGTGTTTTTCTTGAGTTCTGAGATTACTAGCTGGTCTTTCTTCTTCTCTCCACTTTCCAGAAGCTCTTTATAAAAAAAACAGGGACTGAACCCTGGGCCTTTGCACTAACAGGGATCTTCCCCCATATTTTTTTTTGAGACAGGGTCTCCCTAAATTGCTAAGTTCCCCAGGCTGGGCTTCCAACTGTGATCCTCCTTCCTCAGCTTCCCAGAGTGATGGGATTACAGGTGTGCACCACCATGTCTGGCTACCTACCAGAGTCTTATGCTTGCTTTATATGTAATATCCAGGACTTTTAAGTGCACTCTGCAAGAAGAAAAAGGAAAAGTATACCTAGTCCATCTTCCTTCCATCTACTGGAAGCCCAAGCCCTTCACTTATTTATTAAAATTACATTGGTGTTTTTTTCAAAATAGCAGCTAGAAATGATTTTTCTCTTTTGGAGTGTCCCATAGCCTGCACACACTGAAGTGTATGTAGCTGTCACCTCCTGTAGATGTAATAGGCCGTCTGATATAGAAGGTATTCTTTTGCCATATATGCGATGAATTAATAATCAGAGGGACCCCAAATGCCCTCCCATCGATGACTTTTAAGCACATTATGCTCCAATTTCTAAATGTCTGAGAACAGACTAGAAGTCTAAGAATGGAATTATTTCTTTTATTAGAAGAGATATATTAAGCTTATGCTAATCAAAGTATTGCAAATAAAACCTCAGTAAAGTTTCCATGATAACATCTAATTCTTATCCCTCACAAGGGCAAGAACACAGTATTGACCCTCTTGAATTGTGGGAGGGAGGTTTATTTGTACAGATATTTTGGAGAACAGTTTCACATGTGTTCCAAATCTTTTAAAATGCTTGTATCCATTCTCCATTCCTGTAAATCTATGCTAAAAAAAATCCTTGCAATAAGAAAAGAATTAGGCAAAAATATTCAACAGCATTATTTATATTAGTAAGAAATTAGAAATAACCTGAATATCCAACCAAGAGGAAAAAATGAAATTTAAATTAGTCTCTCTATTAGATAAATATCACATAGCTATTGAAGGTGATCTTTATAAGGAATTCAGAGTCATACAGAAAATTCTTGATATATTAGGTGAGAAGTATATGAAAAGCTATATATATGGTGTGACTGTATCACACTCAATTAGAAACAACATCCATGTATACTAGATCAGAGGAGTGGAAAAAAGAAACGAAAACTGTTAAGTGCGATTGCTTAGGTATTATTAAGAATATGGCTACTTTCCCCCCTACGTTTACATATTTGCTAAATTTTCTTTTTTGAGCATGTGCTATTTTTAAAAAGGGAAACACTGTAAAAGCACTGCTGGGTTGAACCTGCAGATGGCACTGGGTGCTTTACATTCCAGTGGCCCCACTCTGGTCCCTCCCAAGTCTGATATGGAATGGTGTCGAGGGGCCTGCTTCCGTGATAACACTGTGAAGAAATGGACCCGAAAGGGGTGGCACTCACACCTTTATATGCAGAAGGGGTTATTTCTAGAATACAGCAAAACATCCCCACTAAGCTTTTGCCGATAATCTGAGCAGTAACCCTCATCCAACCCAGGACCGGTGGTGGCCCCCGGGCCAGCATCCACTCTACCTTTTCCAGCTGGGATGTGCTGTCCTCACAGGCCTGCCTGAGCAGGTCTCGAGCCCTGCTGAGGTCTCCCTGTTTGTATGCGGTGTAAATGCCCTCCATCCTGGGGGACCGAGGTGCTGTGGAGTCCCCACCTGGCGTGGACAGCTTGCTGCCCATGTCCCTGGCACCTGCATGGGAAGAAGCACACACACAGTGTCACCATCACAGCCAGTGTGGCATGGGAATCATCAGATATGACAGCACAGGGATGCACTGTCCATGACAATTCTGGGTGCTGTAGGAACAGAAAGAATGGCCTTGAAATGCTGCCATCACCAAGCTCCCAGTGCCCAGGGACCTGCAGCCCTGTGGGAAGAAACTTCCTGGGGCTGGTGCTAAAGCCAGGATATCTGCAAAGGCAGCAGGCAGTTGCGAACAGCTCAGATGGGTTCTGCAGCAAAACAGCTGCCACGTGGAGCTGTGCCAAGGTGTGAGAGCAGCTGTCTGGTGGGAAGCCACTGGCCTGACTTCACAGAGGAGGTTGGAGGAGCTGGGGCTTCAGGGGAGAGCAGATGGCCCCACTAAACAGCCCAATTGCTATGTCCCTTGGAGGGTAGAGTATCCTTGAAGAAATGGAAATCCATACACTTTCCCTGCATAGAAAACCCCACAAAAGGCACAGGATTTAGGATCCGCAGCCCTCACTCTACCCCTGTCCCTGTATAGACATGCCACACTAAAATGTTGCGCAATGCCTGGCATTCTGGGTCCTGTGCATGCTTGGACCCCAGGTGTGACTGGCCCAGGCCTCAGTTCCCTCAGATGCCTCCTGGCTCTGCCCTTCTGGTTCTCTGAACTGTGGCTTGGCTGTGGATGCAGTCCTGTTCTCTAACAGTGGACACTTGCCTGTACTAGGTGGAAAAGGTGTGGGGCTTCTCTGGGTCAAACAAGTGCCTGGTGTTTCTTGGGGAGGAGAGGGAAGTGTCGTAGAAGGCTGAAGCACTGTCAGGCCATTCTATAAAGCCACAGCCCTGCTGGGCCATTCATTCTGTAAATGCACTCACTGAGTAGCTGGACATAGCCGATCACTGCACTGGGTACTGAATAAACACAGGTAAAGGAGATCTGTTCCCATCCAAATCTCTCCAGAATAGAGGTTCATAATTAGGAATCTGTGGGCATCAAAGGCTGACAAAGGGGCTTCAGAAGCTCCCCGAACATCCTAGAATTGTACAAAACTAATTTATGTGTGTGTGTGCTTACAGATTTCTCTCTCTGGGGAGAAAATTCAAGGGTCCTGCCAGACACCCAAAAGGGTTAGTAAACCAGAGTTACAAGCTTTACATATCTCGGTATTATAGAAATGACTGTCATAAATGAGGAGTTAAATTCTGATTGTGTTGAGCGACAGCAGAAATAGGAAGAGAATTCCATCATTCCTAGCCAAGTTCACACAGCCAGTACGAGGCAAACTGGGACTGATGATAGCTCTCCCAGCTCTCAGGGTGGGGATGATCTGCCTTTCTTACTGCTACCTCTGTGAAGGAACAGGCTTTTGAGTATTTTTTAAGTGTAAATGCTGAGTGAGGTTGGCTTCCAAACGTACACATCACAAAAATGAATCATGCAATAGTAGCTAACATTAAAATACTAATTTATTTATAATAGCATAAAATTACACTCCCAGAAATAAATTTAACAAAAGATAGGCAGGATTTGTACACTAAAAATCTGTAAAATTCTGCTGAGAAAAATTAAGCAGGACTATATAATGGGAAGACATCCCATGTTCATGGATGAGAAGAATCAGTACTGTTAAGATGTCATTTCTCTCTGATTTTATCAATAGATTCAATTTAATTTCAACTATAATTCTATAGTATGCTTTTCAGGTGGGCAGAAGTCAACAATGTGATTCTTAAATTTATACAGAAATTTGAAGAATCTCAATTATCCAAAGCAATCTTCAAAAAGAGTTAGAGAACTTATACTACCTGATTTCAAGACTTTCTGTAAAGCTATGGTAACTGAGACAGTGTGGTATTAGTACAGAAAAACACTCCCATTGGACAGGATAAAAAGTTGAGAAATGACTTGTACTTATATATCTTACTGATTTTTGACAAGGGTGCCAAAGGAATGCAATGGGAAAACCAAAATCTCTTCAACAAATAGTGTTGGTATATTGGACATCCTCAATGAATTTAAAAAAAGTTACTGTGCCCTACTTCTCAGCATACACAAAATTCATTTGAGATGGATCATGGACCTAAATATAAAGGCTAAAAGAATAAAGCTCTAGAAAAGCACACAGGTGACTACCTTCATAATCTGAAAGGAAGCAAAGGTTCCTTAGATGAGTGTGGTTTGTGTCTCCCAAGGGTCCACTGTGATGAAAGCCCTGGTCCCCAGGGTGGGGCTACTGGAAAAGGTGGTGGAATCTTTAGGGGTGGGGCCTTCAAGGTCCTCAGGTTACCAAGAGTCCGAGGCAGCTTCTTCTGTGATCCTTGGTAGTTCTCATATAAGGGTTGCTGTTGAAGGAGTAATCCTGCCACCTCCCTTCCCCTCTTGGCTCTTGCCTCTTTTGCCTGCTACATGTGCCCCAGCATTGCCATTCATCATGAGGTCCTCATCAGAACTGAGTAGAGGCAGATGCCATACCCTTGGGCCACCAAAGCTGAGAGCTAAATAAACTTCTTTTTCTTTATAACTATCCTCTGTCGGGTATTTTGTTATAGTGACAAAAAGTAGACTAGTACAAGGGACCATAGAAAATCCATGAAAGGGAAAATACTAATTAAACTTCATCAAAATTTAAAACACTCATTAAAAAAACCTACTTATTGATGAACAGGCAAATTATAGGCTGGAATAAAAATTTGTAAAACATATCTGAAAAGGTATGGTACTTAGAATAATAAAAAGCCCTATAACTCAATAATAAAAAGACAACTCCAGTTAGAAATGGGCCAAGATTTGAACAGTGGAAGATATTCAAAGAGCTTAATATCATTAGTCATCAAGGAAATTCAAATTAAAACCACAATTAGACACCATGTCCAACAGAACAATTCAAGTGTTTTTTCTTTTTTTTGGTACCAGGGATCGAACTTGGGTCCTTGCGCTTGCGCAGCAGGTGTCAAAACCACTGAGCTAAATCCCCGGCCCTCAAGTGTTTTTTAAAAGACTGACAATACTTAGTGAAGATATGGAGCAACCACAATGCTTGTAGTTTATTGGTTAAAGAGTAAAATGCCATAACTTTGGAAAGCACTCTGCTGGTTTCTTATAAAACTAAACATATACTGATCCTATGATTCACAGTTCCAACCTTAGATACTTACCCAAGACAAACATGTCCAAAAGAGTTACCTAAGAGTGTTCACATAGTCGTTTTGGTTACAATATGTCCAAGCTATAAAAAGGCCCATTGTCCACCCATAGGAGAATGCATTGAACAAAATGTGGTCCCATGACTACTCAACAATAAGGAGCGATGAAATATTGATCCATAAAATGACTGATATGTATCTCAAAAACATCATGCTGAGTGAACGAAACCTTGCACGAAATGATGCCATTTATATGCTGTTCTAAATTGTGTTTAAAAAAACCCCCAACATCAGCAGGATGTTACTTGGGGACAGGGCAGGCAGTGAAGTTGATCAGAGAAAAGGCATTGATCGGGTCGATATCTTGTTGGGGTTTGCATTACACAGGTGCTGTACTTGACAAAACTTATCAAAAGTCCACTTAAGATCTGTGCATTTTCACTTGATATACCCTTTAAGTAAAAAGCAACTATAAACAATATCAAGCCTTAGTCAATAATACGCATGCTGAAGTGTTTAAGGGGGAAGGATCCAGATATTTACAGCATAGGTTGAAATGCACTAAAAATGGAATGGAAAGAAATGTGAGAGGGCAATTTTAGACCATGTTTATGGTATACTTTAGGTGATGGGCATAGGGGTGTACATTGGATCAATTCTTTACAAGTTGAAAATTTTCACGATAACATGTTGGGAGAAAAGGTGAGTCATAATAGTAAACCCTACATGCAGGGCCCACCATAAGACATACAAAGTGCGTTCCACCACCAACAGAGAAAACCCCTGTTGTGTAGGAAGGCAGAGTCACACTGCATACAGAGAAAAGGGCCTTAAAATCATCCAGGGCTTTTATTACTCATCCTAAGCCACGATATGCACCATTTCCAGGAGAACTGTTCTGAAAATCCTTGAAAATGGATCATCACACACAACTGGCACCATTCCTGAAATGCCAATGTAGGATTGTGCAGTGTAAGTGAAGATTACTGGGTTTGGGGTTTTTTCAGGGGGAGTGATGAGTATTTTTGGAAAGAGGAATCAGGATAAGACTCCGTGTATAAGTGCTTATACATGTGAGTAAGGCAGCATCGCTTCCCAATACACACTGACAGACCCCATTAATTATTTACAGCCAGAGACCCTGAGACATCTAAGAGCAGGCCAGAGGGAGAAAGGCCATTAGCAGGGGCGAGAAGAGAGTGGAATCAAGGCAATGTCCTCCACCAGAAGGAGGCACTTAATTATGTCAGAGCTCATCTTTCAGAATTAAATAAATATTCTCCTTATCTAGTAAAAGGCAAGTGGGTGTGGGCGCACATGTGCGAGAGCAGGTAGGAAGTAATCTCTCTTCCTCGTGTTAGGTACATAACTACAAATAGTTATACCTTTAAGTCCCAGTAAAGGGATGCCGTGAAGGTGGAACTTAGGTTACATGTAGGTTACACGGCACATGTGAAATTACAAGGGTGAATTTACTTTAATATGATGTTTACAGATGCCTATGTATGTGGAGTAAATAGTAAGAATCCAGAACCCACTCAAATCTCTTCACATTGTTCAGTGTTGTGGTTTTCAGTTTTGAATCTGATTTTCTTAAGTTGCATGGGCAACAAACATTCACCGTCACTGACCCTGTGAGCTAGAGCTCTAGTCTGATCGAATTGTTGAAAGAACACGATGGGAAAACATCCCTGAATGCACTTAATTTAATCTTCCAACTTCACTTAATTTCCAGAAATGATAAACAGAATGGTTAACACTTATTTAGGCTGAAAGGAAAAACCAACCTGCTCATAATCAGCAGTAAGGACAGGCTGGGGAGAATCAGAGAGAGAATTAGAAAAGACTTCACTTTCTAAGTTGTCATGGAAAGACATCATCACTTTATTTAAACTTTAAAGAAATTTCACAGATAATAAAACATTCTCATTGGAAAATTAAATACAGAAATATGTAAAAAGCAGAACCCTTTCTTCCACTATGTGACATCTTCTCCTAAAAGTGGAAAAAATTTTCTTTGCCCAAAGTACTACAGTTTTATATCTGTGAATCAGTTGAAACACTGAGGAATATATTTAAACTACTTGAGATTATTCAGTTATTCATACTTACTTATTCAGTTGTTTATACTTTTTTATCAATTTGTTCAGTTCTAAATGTACTCCTAGTACAGATTTAAAATGTACTAAAGCCTCACAGTTCTAAATGTATTCCTAACACAGATTTAAAATTTATATTAAAACATATAAATCTTCCAAACTTATTCTATTTCAATAAGACATTACTGTCCTAAATAAATAGCAAGAGCTACTAATAAAATAATAGAACATTTGAAGTTTACTTCCGAATTTAAAAAATACCTCTTGTTCGGTATAATTTGTGCCATTTTCCAATATAGCACTACAAGTTTGCAATACACACACACACACACACACACACACACACACACATACACACACAGATAATTACAAACAGGCATCTCATTTACTTTTAATATAAATTAGTACGCTTAACCAAGTACCTAACTAAGGAAAGGAAGAGAAGTGTAAACTGATAGTACAGTTCATTTAAAAAAAACATTTAGTTGGTGGTGCTTGTTTGATTTTGGTAAACAATCAATTAGAAGTGGGAACTAGCGAGAGAATATAAATGTAGTGAATGGCTAGGGTCAAGACTATGGTACATGTAGAGTTATTCCAGAATACAACAAATGTTTACAATAAGCTCTGTATTCATAAGTTCACATGTTCTTGGTTGATGATAAATATTAACGCCAACAATACCCTGGTATGTCAAGTGCTGGACATGAACAGTAAATTAAAGTCCATTATGTGAAAAAATATTTTTTTTTAAAAAAGGGTGTTTTAAAACCTGTGGAACCAGAACATCACTTTGTCCTTCCTTTTATTTTAATACTCTATTCAATAAGTACATGCTTTCAGTCATGCCGTATATTCCATACAGTCTGCCTTTTCTAGGAGAAATGAGTTTAGTCACTGATAACTCAACATCTAAATACCATTGCCATAATTCATGTTTTAGAAAAACGAATTATTCTAACGATAGAAAAAGTAGCAGAAATTAGCTGTCTTTGGTATTCTGGCAAAATGGCATTCCACAAATATGAGAGAAAATGCATCTCCCATAGAAATGCACTGTGCTGTTCTGGCACAGCCAAAAGAACCTCCTTTGTCTGCTGGTCCCTGAGAATGCTCTGTCCTACAGTCATTACCTTTTCTTCTTGAACAACAGGATTTGTTAAAGCATTTCTCCTGAGACGATGACTACAGTATTCTTTTATTCTAAAATCCAGGGGAATGGGGAAGTTCTACGACAGTGGCTTTAATTTTCTAAGTTTTAATGTTGTCCGTGTGTGTGTGTGTGTGTGTGTGTGTGTGTGTGTGTGTATCTCTACTTCCAATCAAAGAAAACATCCCCAGTTTAAGGCAAATGTTTGTCAATGCAAAATGTGTGACATCCGCCCATCTGAGACATATTTGTGTCTCTTAGAAGACACTGCTATCTTATTTGCACATCTGTGATATTTTTAAAAACTGCATTCACTTCCAGCAGCTGAGAAGCAAAAATTGAAAGTGAACCATCAACCCATAGCTCACTGCCAAACAAACACAAGAAAACTTTAAGATGCTACCAACCTGATCATAGCTGCTTAATGACCTCCCTGTGCCATCTTCCATCGAGTCCCCATGGGTCACAGCACCAGGGATGGAGGTGGCCCTCCCCGGAGGTGACACCCACCCTGCACTGCAGGGGCTGATCTCTGAGGCCCCGGGGTGACAGGTCTTCAGCAGGCAGGGTGCTTCGGTCCTCCCTAGATATCATTCCGGGGTTTTAGCCTCAGCAGCAGTTTTCATCTCTGGGTCGCATTACGGTGAAATCCAACCCTTTATTTCTTCAGGGAAGATGCAGAGGCTGCAGAGTGTGCAGGGGAGGGAGGATGACACGGCCCCTGGGTGAGCCTGGGTGGCAATTCCTCCCGGGCTCCAGATGGCCGGTCCTCAGCCTCATTCCGCTGCCCCCTCCACCAGCGTCAGAGAAGAAACCAGGGTCCCCTGTGAGCCCACACGGACCAGCTCTGCCTCAGAGGTGAGCAGGTCTCATTCCAGCAGAGCTCCTGGCACAGACTTCTAACTTTCTCCTGGCTGTTCTCACCAAATCACCGGAAATCTGATTCTCACCAAAGCACTGGAAATTTTTGTTGATGAAAGGGAGCTGGAGCTGGATGGGGTGGCTGTTATACCAGCACTCTGGGGGCTAGGGCAGGAGGATTGCAGTGTAGCCTGGGAACTTAGATATGTAGTGAGACCCTGTCTCAAAATAAAGAAAAGAAAATATGGAAGAAAAGGCTGGGCATGTAGCTCAATGCAAAGGCCCTGGGTTCAACCCCCAGGACTGGAAAAATAAAAAAGGAGATGGGTGGTTACATACAGGGAGTTTCTGGGAGAGAAAATCACATGAAAAACTGCTCATTTTCTTTAGTAATATAAATCACAATTAATCCTAAAATGCCATGCTATATCCACCTGATACTGAGAAAAATATACATAAAGCCTTCTAACTTTCACTGCTGGCCAGAGTGTGGTGAAACTGCCGTTCTATGGCAAATCTGCCATTGCAGGAGGCCCTGCAACTGACCGTCTATTTCAGAAAACAACATGAAAATGCTCTAACCCAAGACTGTCGGGGGAGGTCCTGCAGGTTCGTCTGTGGTTTTCTCCCCTCGGAAGTCACCTACAGAAAGAATGTAGCACAAACAAAAAGACTCATTCCTGACTCCAGGCTGAGTCACCTGTGGCAGCAGAGGGGCAGCCTGCCAACCTGGAAATGGCCAAGGCCAGGGAAGTGGGAAGCAGTTGACAGTCAAGTCATGCCCAGGGCACACAGGACTGTGGCCCTGATTTATGCCATTTAATTCAGGGCTGATGGCAATGCTGAGAAGGAGGTGATCTGGTTCCCAAAAGTTACAGAACCCGGAGGGTCAGGAGCAAGTGGCAGCAGCACTCCCTCACCCCAGTGACCAACGGAGCTTCCTCCCTCATCAGACTCCCAGGTGAAGGACTGCTCTGTAGTGTTAAAGCTGATGATGATAAGACTGAGGAGAAGCACAGAAATGACGTTTCATACTAAGCCAAAGTGCAGAGTATGGGACACGCCATATAAAGCATCATGGAAAAAACACAGAACACTGACACTGAAAATAGCCAAAATGAAAGCATTTATTACTGGTTTGTAGATCATGTATGATTAAAATTTCTTGAAAAGAAGGGCTCCTCATGAATATTTTATACACACACACACATATATAAATATAGTGAACTTTGTAAGAACTGATTCTCTTTTTTTTTTGGTACTGGGGATCGATCTCAGGACCTTGCATTTGACAGGCAGGCACAGCACCACTGAGCTAGATCCCTGGCCCCAAGAACTGATTCTCTTTAAGGAGACCTGAAGGGCACACATAAATACATAAGCGAGTGCTGGTTGTCCTCAGCAGGTGAAATGACTGGAATTTTTTTTCTATTTGTGTTTTTCTGTGTTATCCAATACACTGAGCTTATAATCCACTTTTGCAATTAAGAAAAAAAAACATGTATTAAAAGATTAAATGTAGCTAGCAAAAAGTTGACCACTTTCAACCTGGCTTGCTGAGCTAATTCTGCAATGGGATTAAGTAAACAAAAGCAACTGTTTGCTCTAGGTACACCAAGTTTTGACATTGTTCTAGAACCAAAGAAAAAGAGCAAGAAAATCTCATGGATCAACCATTGGCATAGGTGTCTCAGATTGTAAGAGAGAAAATACAATGGTCTATAATAATAATTCAGTTATCATTTGTGTCATTTGTTGAGCCCTGCAAGATGATCTAGGAAATGTCCAGTTGATACCTACCTTCCTCCCAACACCCACACAAGGCTGGGCTTCTCACTGCTTCTTCACTTACATGAAGTGCTGGTGGTTAAAGAAGCTGCGCCCCCCGGCATGCCTACCAGTCACCAGCATAGCTGCACAGGCACTTGCAACA
>NW_004624768.1:3814080-3848792 GCF_000247695.1 Heterocephalus glaber
AAATAGGGAAGGGTGCACAGGTAATGGGGAAAAAATAAGAACCAAGATACATCATGTACAGGTACAAGCACCCAATGATAAATGTAAACATATTGTATACCTAAAATGTACCAATAAAATAATTTAAGCAAAAAAAAAGAAGCTGCCCCCACCCAGCTCCCTAGAACATAGCTGAGATCTGGACCACTACCATCAAAATCAGCCTTCTGTGTTCTAAGCCATGCACTCCAATTAATCACAAGACTGTTAGTTGGTACATAATGTGCCTGCGGAGGATGTGATAACTGAAAGGTGAAATGATCCTGTCTCCTTGGATGGAAAAAAGCCAGAGAAGAAACTGAAACCAATTCCTCCATGACTTTTCTGCAGCAAAAAAAGAGAAACACAGCTACAAAGATGAATCTTTCCTAATGTTAGTTCCTCTTTCAAAAATTCACTTATTTATTGCTCATTCATTCTACATGTTTGATACCTTCTATGTGCTCAGCTAGACCTTGGGCACACCACTTGCTGAGACAGACAGGAACAGCTCAAGTGTAGTGCTGCATACATCCCAGAGTTTACTTTTTGTTCTTTTTTCATTAAGTTTATCGGTGCATTTTAGATATACACAGCTACAGCAAAAACCGTGCTCTTCACCAAGGCGGGATGCTTGGGCGACTTGGGATGGTCAGCAGACAAAAACTGAGCTGTTAAAGAAGGAAAAGCCATCTGCCTGCAGAAATGAAAATCACAGAAACAGGACAGTTCCTTGACTCAAAACCCACTGATGCAATATAAAATGGTATAATCCAAAGATACAAAAAATTTTTAAAAAACATTCCTATTCTGATTTTTGAGGAATCAATTATGGTTATAAATGCTGAAGACTTAGGATATCATTTGTCATACTAATCCTACTTCCAGGGAACTGACTCCAAAGGAATAATTCTATACATTTAAAATACACCATGCAAAAACCAAAAGTAACATACATAAAGATGCTGATTGCAGTACTGTTTAGTATACCAGAGAATGGAGATTATAGTTCGATCCCCGGTAGCAAAAAAAAAAAAAAACACCACACAATGAATGGAGATTGAGACAATAACAAAATGCATTAAAGTGGACAGATACAGCAGCTGTACTTACAGAAAAACAAAACCAACATGAAGACCTCAAAATTATGACATTGCTTTTCTTTTGCAGTGGAATTTGAGGTCATATTTTTGATATCTTTTTTCTTCTTGCATTCATTTCTCAATTATTACTATAACAAGATTTTTTTTAAGTGAACCCAACTTCCTCTAAAGACAATAGGCAGAAAGGAAGAAAATATTTCAAATGTAAGGGAACACTTAAGGTGAGGCACCATGGTTTTTCCTATAGTATCTTCTACTTGGAAATGTGTTAAAATGTGCGCGACAAAAACAAAACTGTATTCAAGTAGTCAGACTTGGGTTTAAGTTCCAGCTTGATTCAATAGCTTCTAAGTCTTTGACAAGCATTTAAGGAGTCTGAATCTTGGCTTCTTCTTTTAAAAAGAAAATGGTACATACAAAAGATATTGCAGAACACATAACAAACTAACACAAATAGAATGGGCAGGCACACATATCCCCACCCCAGGTGCCTATGAGTCAGTTCACTGCACTTTTATTTCTTCTTGGACTCCAAGATTCTTCCCTTTCCTAGAAGGGGCTCCTACCTCTTCCCTGTTTACCACAATTCTCCTCCTCTCTTGGGGACTGGTAAAAATGGGATTCCCCAGAGAGAGCTGCAGAATTTGCCAGTAGGCGTCTTCCCTGACCTTCCTGTTTGATTTCACTTGGATATTAGATCATCCCCCTGGGAGGGTATCTGTCAGCCTCCTGCTCGGCCTGGTGCTTCCCAGAGGCTGGGCCCCTGTACTTTTCATCACAGGTGCCTAATGATGTACCCTGCACACAGCGGATGCTCATCAAGTGCTTCCTGACTTCAGTGTGTTGCATCTCCAGAGCTCTCTCCACCAGTAAGGGGCCCCGCTATGATGGTGCCCATGCACAGGATCATGTAGCATGGCCCCAGTGGCACACAATTCTCCTGGTAAAAGGGAAATGATTATTTCTGGCCCTTTCTGGGTTTTTCTTTCAAAAACCACTTCACCCTGGGCCCTGCAGCCTGCAGCAAACCTTGCCCTAAGTCAGGCTGTTTCAGTACAACATTTGTAGGGTTCATATGAGGTCAAGGTTTACAGTGTTTCAAGATAATATTCCGGGGCTTTCCAGTTCATAAAAGTATCTGAGACCTTAGTCATACATACTGCTTGGGAACACACAGCTGTAAAGCCCTCAGGAAGGAGGTTCTGCAAAGCACAGGTAGCTCCAGAGAGGGACAGAGGAGTAGGAACAGGTGGGAGTAGGTGACTCCCTCTTCACCGTTTGCACCTAGCTTTCACCTCTGACACATTTCCATCCATTGTCTCCTTGTTCCTCCTTCTCTCTGCCATAAAACTGAAGGTGATGGTAGCACCCAAATTAAAGGCTTGTGGTCAGAATCAAATGAATGGAAGAATGGCTGGTGATTAGAACACTGCCCAACCCTTAACAGGCTCTAGATAAATACGAGATACTATTAACTTTACCTGAAATTAAGTTAGAAATCTGGCCCATGTCTAAAAACTATAAAGCCTGGGTTCTTATCTTACTCCTCTGGCATCTGAGATCAATCATGTCGATTCAAATGGGCAAGCTGGCCATTTTGGGATCTTATTTACTTAGCTGTAGGTCAGATGTGAGTGAACCCAAAAAGTACAAGACAAGGCCGGGGATTTAGCTCAGTGGTGCCACCGCCTGCCTCGCAAGCGCAAGGTCCCGAGTTCGATCTCTGGTACCAAAAAAATAGTAGAAGACAACATGCTTACCTCCAGCACAAGCCAGTGCTGGGGAGCAGAGGTACTTATGTGTGCAAACTGCATGAACATCAACTCCAGACAAGACAGCATTTGCCAGTGGGGAGAGTCAGGTTCTGCACATTGCCCAGCACCTAGCTGAAGCTCAGTAACTACTCAGTGTACATACTCTATGTTGAAATGAGGGAATCCAATTGCTTACTCTGACAGTACCCTTATCTAAAACGCCAATTTATCCTATAGACAAAAATCAAGAAACACAAGGAAAGACAGCAAAAGAGGAAGAAAGAATAAAGGAACTAGAGAACAGTAAAAAAAATTAATGGAATGCATTTCAATAATCACTTTATGTGTAAATGGACTGCATTTTTCTAATGAAAAGATACAAATTGGCTGAATGATGAAAAAAAGAACCAACAACATGCTGCCTACAAGAGATTTACTTTAGTGTTAGGGACAGATGTAGACTGAAAGTGAATGGACAAACAAAGGTATTCTATGCAAATGGTTACTAAAAGAGATCAAAGATGGGTATACTTAGATAAAATAGACCTTTCAAGTCTGTCACAATAGATAAAGAGGGTCACTGTATAATAATAAATGGGTCAATCCATCAAGAGGATAGAACAATTGTAAATAAATATGCAACCAATATTGAAGCAAAATACATAATGCAAATATTAACAGAACAGAAGGGAGAAATAGATACCAATACAACAATAGCAGGGGGCTTCAACACCCTTCTTTTAATAATGAATGAATCATCCAGACAGAAAATCAATAAGGAAACGATGGATTTGAATTTATTGCAGGCCAAATGGACTTAGCAGACATATAAAGAACATTTCATCCAACAGAAAGAGAAAACATTTTCTTCTCAAAGGCACTCAGTATAAAACATACGTTACACAGCAAAACAAGTCCTAACAAATTTACGAAGGGTGAAATCACTTCAAGTATTGTTCCTGGCCACAGTGGTATGAAAGTAGAAATTAACCACAGGAGGAAAGCTGTAGAATCCACAAATATGTGGAAAGAAACAACACACTCTTGAAAAATCAATGGACCAAAAAAGAAGTCAAAAGGGAAATGAAACATTATTTTGAAACAAATGAAAATGTATATACAACATACCAAAACTTATGGTATGTAGCAAAAGCAGTTCTAAGAGGAAAGTTTACAAAAAGAAGTACCTACATTAGGAAACAGATAACATAGACAACATACATTTATACCTTGAGGAAATAGACAAAGAACAAGAAGCCTGAATTATCAGAAAAAAGGAAATGATAATAATTTGAGCAGAAGTAGATGAAATAAAGACCGAAAGGACAATACAAAAAAATTGGTAAAACTGAGTTCGTTTTTTAAAAAAGAAAAACAAAACTGACAAACTGTCTGCTAGACTAACCAAGAAACAGAGAGGGAGGGGACTTATATAAATGAAAGAGGAGACATTTATGACTAATACTATAGATAAATATAAAGGATCATAAGAGATTATTATTATTACACACTAACAAACTGTATCAGCTTGAATAAGTGGATAAATTCCTGGAAATGTACAACTTACCAAGAGTGAAGAAATAGAAATACTATTTCAACAAAGAAATAGGAAATGCAAATAAAGCAATAACAAGTAAGGAGATTTAAACAGTAACCAAAAATCCCCCAACAGAGAAAAGCTCAGGACCAGGTAGTTTCATGGGTGACTTCTACTAACATTTAAAGAATTAATGCCAGTTCTTCCTAAACTCTTTCAAAAATTGCAGAGGATGGAACACTTCCAAACTCATTTCATGGAACTAGAATTACTCTACCAAAGCCAGAAAAGGATACTACAAGAAAAGAAAATTACAGGTCAATATCTTGGATGACAAAAGTGCAAAAATCCTGAAACAAAATACTGGAAAACTGAATTCAAGAGCACACAAAAAGGATCATACACCACAATCAAGTGAGATTTATACCAGAATGCAAGGACGACTCAATATAAGAAAATCAATAAATGTGATACATCATATTCTCAGAATAAAGATTTAAAAAAATCATATGATCATCTCAGTGGATGCAGAAAAGGCATCCATTTAATCTCCTTTAACAATGAAAACTCCCAAGAAGTTAGATATAGAAATAATGTACTTTGACACAATAAAGGCCACATACGTAATCTTGCAGTCATTATCATGTGAATGGTGAAAAGCTGAAAGCTTTCCCTGTAAGATCATGAAAAGACAGAATGCTCACTCTTGCAACTCCTATTCTAAATAGTACCTGAAGTTCTAGACAGAGAAATGTAGGCAAGCAAAAGAAATAAAAGGCATCAAAATAGAAAGGAGGAATTTAAATAATTTCTGTTTGCAAATGATGCTATATGCAGAAAACCCTGAAGATGTCACCAAAAAACCTGTTAGAAATAATAAATGAATTCAGTAAAGCTGCTGGACATGAAATCAACACACAAAACCCAGCTACATTTCTATATACTAATACAAACTATCAGGGAAAAAATTAAGAAAATAATCTCATTTATAATAGCTACAAAAAATACTTAGGAGTAAATTTAACCAAGGAAATGAAAGATCAGGAAACTACGACACTGATGAAAGAAATTGAAGAAGACAAAAATAAATGGGAAAATATCCCATGCTCATGGATTGGAAGAATTAACATTGTTAAAATCTCCACATTACCTAAACTGACTTTCCAATTCAATGCAATTCCTACCAAGATTCCAATGTCACTTGTCATAGAAATAGAAAAATTCCTGTAACTTGTGTGCAACCACACACACACACACACACACACACACACACAAAACACGCAAATACCTGAAGCGGTTGTGAGAAAGAAGAAAAAACCTGGAAGTACCACACTTCTTGATTTTAAACCTGATTATAAGCTGTAGTAACTAAACAATATGCTTCTGGGATAAAAAGACATATAGAACAATGGAGCAGAATAGAGAGCCCCAAAATATAACTACACATATGCAGCCAGGTAATCTTTGAGAAAGGAACCTAGAATACACAAACAGGATAAATGATCTCTTCAATAAGCAGGGTTGGGAAAACGAAATACCCAAGTACACAGAATGAAACTGGACCCTCACCTTATGCTATGTACAAAATTCAACCTGAAATGGATTCAAGACTTAAAATGGAAGAAATGAAACTTCTCTTGCCACAGGGAAAAATCTTAGTAATGATTTTTTTGGATATGACACTAAAAACACAAGAAACAAAAATACAGGTAAACAACCAGGACTACATCAAATTAAAACACTTCTGTACAGCAAAGAAAATACAATGAAAAAGCAATATACAAATTGGGAGAAAATATTTGCAGACTGCATATCTGATAAGGGGTTAGTATTCAAAATACATAAAGAACTTATACAACTCATTAGCAATAATAGTGATAACAATTTTCTTTTTGTACCGGGGATGGAATTCAGGACCTTGCGCTTGTTAGGCTGGCTTGGTGCCACTGAGCTAAATCCCCGGCCCAGTGACAATAATTTTTAAATGGATAGTGAACTTCAGAAAATGAAAATCAAACCCATGAGATGTCAGCTCATATCCGTCAGGAAAGCAACTGTAAAAAAGATAAGAGTTGACAAGTGTGGCAATGATGTGAAGAAAGGAGACCCTGGTACACTATTGCTAGGAAGGAAATGAGGATAGCTATTGTGGAAAACAGAATGTAGCCTTCTCAAAAAATTAAACATTGAACTACTTTATGATGGAACATCCCACTATTGGGTATATATCTAAAGGAAATGGAACCAGTGCCTTGAAGAGACATCAGCATCTCCATGTTTACTGTAGCATCATTCACAATGACCAGGATATGGAAACAAATTTAGTGTCTATTAATAGATGGATGGGTAAAAAAATGTCACATGCACAATGTAGTAGTATTCACCCTTGAAAAGAACAGACTGTAAAAAACAGAAGGGAAAATTCTGTCATTTGGAAGCCATTATGCTAAGCGAGATAAAATTGGTACAGGAGGACAAATACCACACAATATCACTACATGTGGAATCTAAAAGAGTTCAACTTGTAGAACCGGAGAGTAGAATGAGTTTCTATGGGTTGGAGGGTGAGAAAAACATGACAAGGTGTTGACCAAAGGGTGCAAACTTTCAGCTATAAGATGAACAGGTTCTGGGGATCTAAAGTATAGCATTGTGACTATAGCAAATAATACTGCATTGTATACTTGAGATTTGTTTTGGGAGTAGATCTTAAGTGTTCTCAACACACACACACACACACACACACACACACACACACACAGAGCTATGTGATGGATATTCTCATTAGCTTGACCACAGTAATTATTTCACAATGTATACATACATCAAATGTCATGCTGTACACCATAAATCTTTACTTTTTGTCAATTATAACCTCAATAAAGCTAGAAAAAAATTAAAATGCTGTTGAGAGACCAGTTAAGGTTCAGATGAGTAGCTTTAGAGTTCAGGGTGCTTAGGAGGTTTTGTTAAAAGATCTTGCTTTAAAACATGGGAAATGCCCAATACATTTCCCAAGTAAGAGGTAAGCTTTATAGTTAACATAGCTTCAAATCCTGCAGGCAATGCTCAGAGTCAACTGTCCGATTAATTACTATAAAAATCACTGAAGAGAGCAATTACTATGACGAAAACTGGATGTCACCAAAAGCCTGATAAGAACTTTGACCCCCATCTCCAGGGATGGGTGTGGAGATGGAATGCTACTGTCGCATCTCTCAGGAAAGAGTGGCTCAGGGCAGCAGTGAAGAGTCCAATAAGAGCATGCTAATTAATAGTGTGTATACAACTGATGAGACACAGGAAAGACACAATCAAATCCATTCCTCAGATGGTACATCAATATACAAGTATATTCAAATGGATTGGAGATACAGATGCAAAAAATGAAACTAGATAAGCATTTAAAAATACAGTTGCATTTTATTTTAACCAGGGAGTGTGTAACCCTCTTAACTTACTTGGAACTTATTAGCCATAAAAAATGGCAAATTTGGCCACACTTTAAAAACAATAGCTTTATTGAGATATAATAATTCACATACCACAGAATTCACCATTTAGAAATGCACAGTGCATTGGGTTTTGGTGTATTTGAAGAATTGTGTAACCATCACACCTTCTAGTTTTAAAACTTTTTTTATTACCCTGCAAAGATATTCTGTACAAATTAGCAATCACTCCCCGCTTCCCTCTTCCCAGTCCCTGCCAACCACTTACCTACTCTCTATAAGATTTGTCTCTTGTGAATGAAACCATAAAATAGAAGGATTTTATGACTGGATTCTTTCACTTTGCACATTTTCAAAGTTCATTCATGTTGTAACATGCATCAAGAGTTCATTATTTATTTTAATTAATTAGTTAATTGCTTTTTACAGTGTTGGGGGCTTTGAGCATGCTAGGCAAGTGGTCTGCCCCCATTTGCCTATACTCCCAGGCCCATTCCTTATTATTGCTGTGTAATATTCCTTTCTATGGATCTGTATGAGCTTGTTTTATCCATCATCAGTTGATGGAAATTTATCTTTTCAATTTTTTTTTTTTTACTACTGTGAGTAATGCTATGATAGCAATTTGTGTTTTTCTGTGAATGTGATTTTGATTTTTTCAAGTATGTACTTAGAAGTAGAATTGTTGGGTCACATGGTAACATATTTGAAATGCTGCAGAACTAACTTGTGGGAAACTACTCAGAAGACTGAGGTGGAAAGACCGAGGCCTGGGTTGACCTCTCCTTGAGACAGGGAGAGGAGATAGCAAGCTATCCTTCTCTCGGGCTGCATGCTAGCATGCCAGCGCCAGCCACTTTCAAGGAGAGAGTCAACTGCAGCTGAAGTCTGATTAGAGAAATTACACATTTGGGTGTAGTCTGCAAATTATGAGAACCTTACGAACTTTCCCCGAACCCTGGATCATATGTTTGCTTGCTTCTTTATGTGAATCTAATAAAAGTGAGGAGCACTGCCAGTTTGGGGCTCTTCTGTCCACTAGAGGCAAGAGTCCCCTGGTCCCTCTCTTCCAAATTATCTTTGTGTTTTTTTGTCTTTAATTCCCATTTGCTCCCTCTGGTTCAGGATAAACTTGTAGGGTAGATCCTACACTAACTGCTCAACCATTTCCCAAAGTGGATGCACCATTTGACACTCTCACCTGCACTATATGGGGGTTCTAACATCTCCACAACTTCACCACCACTTGTTATTTTCTGTCCTTTTATGTTATTCCTTCTAGTGGGTGTGAAGTGGTATTTCACTGTGGTTTTTATTTGCATTTCCCTAATGACCAATGATGTTGAGCATATTTTCACGTGTTTACTGGGTATTTTCATATGCTCTCTGGATAAATGTCTATTCAGACCTCTATTCATTTTTCAACTGGATTGCCTTTTGGTTGCTGAGTTGTAAGAATTCTTTATATAAT
This sequence comes from Heterocephalus glaber, assembly GCF_000247695.1. Next base: position 3,823,416 of record NW_004624768.1, read on the forward strand.
CTGAATACAAGGTTCCATATAAGATATATGACTTGCAAATATTTTCTTCCATCCCATAAGCTATATTTTCACTTTGGTGATGTCTTTTCAAGCTTAAGAAATTTTAATTGATGAAGTCAAATGTATTTATTTATTTTTCTTTTTGTCATTTGTGTTTTTGGTGTCATATCTAAGAGACTACTGCATAATACAAGTCATGAAGATTTGATTTTGTTTTCTTCTAAGAGTCTTTTTTTTGTATATCCTTTTATTGGTACATTTTAGGTGTACAATATAATGACATTCATCATTGGAGATATGCACCTTTACATACTCTCTTGGGTCTTATTTTTTCCCCCTTCCCCTGCCCTCCCTTCAACCCCCTTCATCCCTCCCTATTTACAAAGACTTCGTTTCCATTTTTCCATTTTCTCATACTAATTCCATTCCCTTCTTTCCTTTCCCCTACCCCTCTCACTTTCCCCTCCCCTTTGCCCCTGTTCTTTCTATTTCACATTATCCATTATACCTTTTCTTCTAAGAGTCTTACAGTTTTAGTTCTTACATTTAGTCTACTGGTCCATTTTGAGATAATTTTTATATATTTTGTAGGAAGGTATCAAGGTACCTGTAATGGTTTGTTTGGCTTCAGAGTCATCACTTGCTCCCTCATGTGCTCCAGCCATTATTTTCTACCATGATGTGATGTGGTCAAGAAAGAACTGATGTCAGTGTTATGCTCTTGGACCTCCAAAACTGTGAGTTAAGAAACATCCTCTTTGTATGTAGGTTGTGTCAGGCATTCATTATAGTGACTCAAAGCTGACCACTATGTAGGTTTCCAATTTCATCCTTTGCATGTGGTTATCCTGTTGTCTCAGCACCATTTTTGGAAAAGATGATTCTTTCCTCAATGAATGGTCATGGAATCATTGTCAAAAAATGATCGACCCTAAATGGATGGGACTCTTTATTCTATTCCATTGATCACCCTGTCTTGATTACTGTAGTATGCTAGTACATTTTGAAATCAAGCAGTGTTCTTTTTCAAAATGTTTTTGGCTAGTCTGAGTCTCTTACATTTCATCCGAATTTTATGATCAGCTTATCAATTTCTGTAACAATTTCCACTGGGATTTTGATAGGAACTGCACTGAATCTGTAGGCCAAATTACTATCTTAATATTACTAAGTTTTCTAATCTATGAACACAAGATATTTTTACATTTAAGTCTTTAACGTCTTTCAATAATGTTTTTTTTTCAATCCCCGCGCTTCCGCAGCAGGCGGCAAAACCACTGAGCTAAATCCCCAGCCCCTCAATAATGTTTTGTACCTTTAAATATATAAACTTTACACTTCTTTTGTTATATTACCAAATGTTTTATTCTTTTTGATGCTATTGTATTGTTTTCCTAATTTCATTTTCAGGTTTACTGATAGTACACATAACTAATATTTTGTTCTAGTTTTTTACATACTTTCCAAGCTGATTAGTTGTTGTAGTAGTAGCAATAGTTTGTGTATGTGTGTGTTCCTTAGGATATTCCATATACAATATTATGTCATCTGCAAATAGTTTTACTTCTTCCTTTCTAATCTGGATGAATTTTTATCTCTTTTACTTGACCACTGTCCTGGCTAGAACCTCCAGTATAATTGTAAAGAGAAGTAGTGAGAGCGGATGTCTTTCTTGCTCCTGATGTGAGGGAGAAAGCATTCAGTTTTTTACCATAAGAATGGCTAGTACTTGTGGATTTTTAACAGATGCAGTTTATCAGGCTGACGGAATTCCCTTCTATTACTAGTTTATGGAGTGTTTTACCATTAAAGACTGTTAATACGCTCAAATGCTTTTTCTATGCCTGCTGACATGATTGCATGTTTTTCTCCTTTATTCTATTATTCTGGTATATTATGTTGATTGATATTAAGCTAAGCTTGCAATCTTGGGACAAATCATACTTGGTCACAAGGTATAATCCTTTTAACAAGTTGTTAATTTGGTTGGCTAGTATTTTGCTGAGATTTCTGCATCTGTATTTGTAAGAGATATTGGTCTGGGTTTTCTTGTGATGTCTTTGTCTAGTTTTGGCTTTAGTGTTAACATTGGCTTCATAGACTGAGTTAGATAGTGTTCCCTCTTCTATTTTTTAAACTTGCTTAAACATATGGTAGAATTCACCATTCAAGCCATTTGGGACTGGCTTTTATTTGTGGGAAGTATTTTGGTTACTAATTCAATCTCTCTGTTATGTTAAAGTCTATTTAGATTTTCAATTCCTTCTTGAGTCAGCCTAGGTAGTTCTTCTATTTCCAGGAATTTACCCATTTCTTCTAGGTTATTGAATTTGTTGGTATACAATGTTGCATAGTAGTCTCCTATAACCTTTTAAGAATTTTCTGTAATGTTCTTTCATTTCTGCTCTTAGTAATTTGAAGCCCTCTTGGTTTTTTTTGGTCACTGTAACTGAAGATTTGTCAACATTGTTGATTTTTTTCAAAGAACAACTTCTGGTTTCATTGATTTTTTTCCTATTGTTTTAATATTCTCTGTTTTATTTATATCTGCTCCAGTCTTTGTTATTTCCTTGCTTCTAGTTGCTTTGGTTTTAGCCTGTTCTTTTTCTAATTTCTTAAGGTGGGAGCTTAGGTTATTAAGATCTTTGTTCTTTTTTAATATATGTTTGTAAATATCAATTTCCTCAGAACCATTGTTTTAGCTGTATAAAATAAGTTTTAGGATGTTGTGTTTTTGTTTTAATTCATCTCCAAGTATACTCTAATTTGTGATTTCTTTTTTAACCCATTATTGAGCAGTGTGCTATTTAATTTCTATAATTTGTGAATTTCTCAAGTTTCTTTCTGCTACTGATTTTTAATTTCTTTCTATTACAGTCACAGAACATATTTTGTATTATTCCAATCTTTTAAATTTATTAATGTTTTGTAAGTGGTCAAACACAAAATCTGAACACTTAAGAAAAAAACCCAAATCTCTATACCTCAGAACACCACAAGGTAAAAAGATGAATTCCGAATTGGGAAAAAAATTTGCAACTTATAAAGGGTTAACATGATGAGACAGACATGCTCTTACATTCCTGGAGGGAATGCAAAATGGTGAGACCCTTATGGAGGGGAATGTACCAATAATACAAACTTACACTTGCATTTTTCCCTCTTAGCCAACACTCTTTTAGAAACTTTTCTTATTTTTTATTAGTGCATGTTTGCATGTACTAATAATGTTTACATTCATCATAGGGACTAGGTATATGTACTGAACATATCTTACTTTTCCCCTCCCCTTCCTTCCCCCCACTCCATCTCCAGATCCCCTTCCATTTGCAAAAGATCTATGCTCCTGTTTCCTATTGTCTATCTTTTATTGTGTTTTAAAAATTTTTTATACTTTGAGTTTTGCATATGAGAAGTTATGCGATATTTAAGCTGTGTGTCCGATTTATTTCACTTAACATTATGGTCTCAAAGTGCATCCATTTTCCTACAAATGACTCAAATTTACCCTTCTTTATCACAGTAGTATTCCATTATATATAAATACCACATTTTCTTTATCCATTCACCTGTTGATGGATATACAGGCCACTTCCAAGAGTTAGCTATTATGATTCATGCTGTGATAAATATGGTCATGCATGAATCACTGTGGCATGATGTCTATAACTCTTCTGGCAAGATATCTAGAAGGGGAATAGCTGAGTCAAAAGAAACTTCTAGTTTTATTTTTTTTGAGGAATCTGCATACTGATTTCCATAATGTTTGCACTAGTTTATATTTCCACCAATAATGTAGAAGGATATCCCTCCTACAGCCTCCCTAGTATTTGTTATTGTTCGATTTCTTGGTGATAGCCATTCTTTCTGGAGTAAGATGGAATCTCAATGTGTTTTAATTTACATTTCTCTGATGGCCAGAGATACTGAGCATTTTTCACATACTTACTGGCCATTTGTACTTCTGAAAAGTGTCTATTCATTTTAATTGCCCATTTTTTGATTGAGTCTTTCATGGGGGGGTCTGATTTTTTCAGTTCCTTATAAATTTTAGATGGTAGTCCTCTCTCAGAGGAGTAGCTAACAAAAAATTTAACCATTCTGTAGGTTGTCTCTTCACTCCATTAAGTGTTTCCTTTGCCGTGCAGAAGCTTTTTAATTTGATGTAATCCCATTTGTTGATTCTTGATGCTATTTTTGTTCAATCAGTTTTCTGTTTAGAAAGCCCTTTCCTGTGCCTGTCTTCAGGAGGTTTAGCTATTTTATCTTTCAGCAGGTTAAGCATTTCTGCTGTAATATTTCATGTCTTTGATCCATTTTGACTTTGTTTTGTGTATGGTAACAGATATGGGTCTAGATTCAATCTTTTCATGTGTGCACCAATTTTCCCAGCCACCATTTGTTGAAGAGGCTGTCTTTCCTCCGGGGTATATTTTTGGCTCCTCTCTCAGATTACATGACTGAACGTGCCTAGGGTTGTTTTTTAAATCTTCCATTCTGTTCCACTGATCAGCATGTCTGTTTTTCTGCCAGTACAATGCTGGGGGTTTTTTGGGGTTTTTTTGGTACCAGGGATCGAACTCAGGACCCTGTGCTTCTGAGGCAGGCGACAGAACCACTGAGCTAAATCCCCAGCCCCACAATGCTGTTTTTAACCACTGTTGCTTTTAGTATAACTTGAAATCCAGGATTCTGATGCCTCCTGCTTTGTTTTTGTTGCACAGAATTGCTTTTACTAGGGACAGGGATTTAGCTCAGTGGTTCCGTTGCTTGCCTTGCAAGCACAAGGACCCGAGTTCGATCCCTGGTACAAAAAAAAAAAAAAAAAGAATTGCTTTTACTATCCTGAATCTCTTCTGGTTTCATATAAATTTTAGGATAGTTTTTTCTACTTCTGTGAGTAATGCTGTTGGTATTGTGATTGGGATTGCATTATATCTATTTATCAGTTTTGGTAGTACAATATAAACATTTGAAAATATTTGTTCTGCCATTCAGGAGCAGGGATATCTTTCTATTTGTTAATATATTCTTTGATCTCCTTTTTCAGAGTACTGTTATTGCTATTGTAGAGGTCTTTCCCTTTCTTGATTAGGTTAATTCTTAAGTATTTAATTTTTCTTGGTGCTACTGTGGATGGTATTATTTTCCTAATTTTTTTCTCAGTGAGTTTATTATTGGAGTGCAGGAATGCTACTGGTTTTTGTGTGTTGGTTTTGTATTCTGCTACATTGCTGAATTTGGTTATTAATTCACAGGGTCTTTTGGTGGAATTTTTTTTGTCCTTTATGTAGAGGATCATTTCATCTGCAAATAATGATAATCTGACTTCTTCCTTTCTTATACATATCCTTTTTCTTTCTCTGCTTGATTGCCCTGGCTAACGTTTTGAGTACTATATTGGACAGGTGTGGTGACAGTGGATGTCCTTGTCTTTTTCCTGATTTTAGATGGGGAAGTTTTAGCTTTTTTGTATTTAATATGTTTTGGTAGTAGGACTGTCAAAAAAGGCATTTATTAGATTGAGATAAGGTCCTTCTATATCTATTTTCTCCAGGGGTTTTAGTTTTTAATCATGAATGAATGTTGGATTTTGTCAAAGGCTTTTTCTGCATCTACTGAGATAATCATGTTATTTTTATGTGATTTACTACATTTATTGATTTGAATTGTTGAACCACCCTTGCATTCCTGGGATGAAGCCTACTTGGTCATGATATATGATCTTTTTGATGATTTGTTTCATTCTGTTTGCCAGTATGTTGATGATTTTTGCCTTTATGTCTATTAAAGAGATTGGCCTGTAGTTTTCTATTTAGTTGAGTCCTTGTCTGGTTTTGAAATCAGAGTAATGCTAGCTTCTGGAAATAATTTTGGAAGTATTCCTTCTCTTTCAATTTCATTAAAGAATTTGAGGAATACTGATGTTAGAAGTTTCCTGAGGTTCTTATAGAATTCAGTGCAAATCCATTGGTTCTTGGGCCTTTTCTTATTTGATATGTGTTTTAATTGCCTCAATTTCATTGCCTGTCACTGGATTGTTCAGGATTTTTACATCTTCTTGATTCAGTTTTTTTTTTTTTGGTACCAGGGGATCGAACTCTGAACCTTGCGCTTGAGAGGCAGATGCCAGAACCACTAAGCTGAATCCCCAGCCCTCTTGATTCAGTTTTGATAATTCATATGTGTCTTGGAATCTCCATGATCTTCTGGATTTTGGTGATGTCCACTGTGATTTCACCTTTCTCATTTCTAATTGCATTAATAAGGGTCTTTTCTTTCCCTCTTTTGGTAAGTTTGGCTAAAGATTTGTCTGTTTTGTTTATCCTTTTGAAGAACCCGTGCTTTACTTCACTGATTTTTTTATACTTTTTTTTGTTTCAATTTCATTAATTTTTACTGTGATCTTTATGATTTCCTTCCTTCTACTGGGTTTGGGTTTGGACTGTTCCTGTTTTTCTAGGACCTTGAGGTGCACCATTAAGTTATTTATTTATGCTTACTCTGTTTTCCTAATGTGAACATTCACAGCACTAAATTTTCCTCCTAGGGCTCCTTTTTTGTGTCCTACAGATTCTAGTACATTATATGGCAATAGCCTTTGATACAGGAATTGTTTAATTTCTCCCTTGATTTCTTCTGTAACCTGCTGAATATTCAGCAATGTGTTATTTAATCTTTGTAAAATTTCTGTGTAAAACTGTTTGTAAAATTTCTGTGACTTGTCATTAATTTCTAGTGTCAGTATGTTCTGATCTAATAGTATACATGGAATAATTTCAATTATTTTGTATTCATTTAAGCAAGTTTTATGAGCTAGTATGTGGTCTATCTGGAGAAAGTTCTGTGTGCTCCTGAGAAGAATGTGTATTCTGCTGTAGTGGAGAACAGTATATATATTTATTAAGTTCGTTTGTTCCAGGGTAGAAATTTATACAAAAGATACATAAGCAAAAAAAAAAAATACGAAACGATGTCTACACAAGGCTATTGATTGCAGCAGGGTGGGGGCGAATGAAAGCCTGAACCACGACCCTCAGGTTGCAGCCCTAGCACAGTGCCACGGAGCAACTGCAGCACCCTTCTCTGGGCTTTGCTTGGTTCTGATCCTAAGGTGACTCTTGATGCTACAGAAAGGCAGGATCTGTGGAAGGCTGCTCCTTCCTTCCTGCCATCCAGGCCTACTGGTCCTACTGCCAACGATTCCCATGATGCCCTTTCAGATTCTTCATGGCTCCACAGGTCCTGTTGGAAAGGTGGGGACCAAACCCACCAGGAGGTGTTGTCTTTGTCTGCCTTTTCCTCTTCCATCCCAGGCAAGGGCAGGGATGGTAAAGGGCTCAGACATCTGCATTGGAGAGGGTAGAAGTGGGGGCAGAAAAACACACACACACATACACACATATCCACACATACACACACACACAATATACACACATATACATAATACACACAGATACACAGATATACACACAATACACACACACATACACATATACACAATACACACACATAGACACAATATACACAAACACACTTTTTTCTTTGTCCTTTACTCTTTAGACACCAACTGTGACTTGTTACTATAGCACTGTAAATTCTACTCCCTCTTCCTCTCCAGCTAGCCCCTTACCACTTGAATTTTCCTGGCTATTCTCACACATTTACTTTTCTAGGTAAAATTTAGCATTTTTTCATATTTCCAAAAGAAATCCTGTTTGTATTTTAATTCTATTGCATTGATTTATAAAACCAACTTGTAGAGAATTGACAATATTAAGAGTCAACAATACTAAGAGAATTGACAATACTAAATCTTCTTATGCAAGATGGTATGTCTTTTTATTCACTATCCTTCGCATCCAGAGTTTAAAATTTTCTTCAGGTAGGACCTATATGTTTATTTGTTTATACTATGTATTTTATATTTGCCATATTCATTTAGTAAACAAGGCAAAAAAGACCATATTTTGGAAACATTTAAAGGTTTCATTTTAGTTTTGTGTTTGTAACTGGATCTTGCCAGGGCATGTAATTATATGTTAATAAGATACAATGCCAACATTAAGAGTAGCTAGAAATTGATAAGCAAGGATGTGAAGAGAGGGTTAAAAACAAAAAAGTGAATTAACAAGTTCTTACACACTTAAAATGCACCCAGTCTCATCATAAGAGAAATGAATATCCAAACTATACTGAGGTCAGGGGGAGTGGCTCAGCAGTACAGCACATGTTTAGCATGTCCACAGCCCTTGGTTTGATCCCCAGCACCAAGCAACGACAACAAATCTGTACTGAAACCATTTTTCACATACCAGGTTGGGAGAACCCAAAAATTTGCTAATAACCATTACTGTCAGGCCTATGAGAAAACAGGCAGACACGCACCCTTTCAGGATGGCCGTCTTCTGACCCATCATTTTGGGGATTATTGTAGAGATGGGCTTATATATATCTGATAAGACACCTACTATTGATAAAGCAAATATTACAGCAATAATGTAGGATGGTCCAATGCCTATTAAGAGAAGACTGTAAAAATTGTGGTATATCTATAGCACAGAGTACTATGCAGTTGTTAAAAAGACCATGGATGATTTACATTACGTGCAAATGTGTGAAAGAACTAGGAATAGTCTCAAACAGTGTTTGTGATCAGCTCCCTTTTATATAAGAGGGGGAAAATAACAATCTATATTTGTTTTGCTTCTTTATGTTCTGGAAAGATGTAAAAAGTCTTAAGATTTGTAGATTATGTGGATATGTAGAGTGTTATGATATTTGGACTGTGTGACTGAATTACATATTCAAACAAGTAACTTTCAATATACAGTCATCAGTCACAATAACAATGCTCTAGGCAACAACAAATGGCAGATACAATAGTAGTCCCATAAGATTGTAACAGAGATGGAAAACTCCTGAGGTCCAGTGATATTGTAGTCCTCAAAAATGTTGTGGCATGAAGCACTATGTGTTTGTAAACAAACTTAGTGAGCTGCCAGTTGTATAAAATATAGCACATGCAATTATGTACAGTACATAGTAGAAAGTAATAATAAATGGCTCTGTAACTGGTTTATGTATTTACTATACTATACTTTTGATCGTTACTTTGTTTTTGTAGCACTGGGGATGGAACCCAGGCAAGTGTCCTGCCACTGAGACCCACCCTCAGGCCCCATCATTATTTTACAGCGCATTCCTTCTACCTATTAAAAACAGTTTACTGTAAAGCTGTATGCCGGGTCACACTGGCAGCAGCATTATATATCTCATGTAGCTCAGTATCATGCTCACATAATTTTCTCTCTGCTTGACATAATCCCATATTGTTTTGCTCATCTTGGCCCTAAGAGCAATAAGCTAGTCCATGTATACAAACAGCAACAGCTGAAGTCTGTCCAAGGCGATGCCACCTAGGTTTGTGTAAGCACCCTCTGTGATGTTCATACGATGATGAAACTGACTAACACATTTCTCAGAACGTGTCCCGGTGGTTAAGGCAATCATGACTGCTGGCAAGTAAAAAAATATGAAATCATTCACTCTTGCTTGCCCTCTGCAAGTCTGCATGCAAAAGTACACACCCTCAAGTTCAAACAACAAAACTGACTCCAAATGACTGTCCTCCATGTTAGAACTTCCAAAGCCAAAATCAAGCACACAACACAGAAACAAAACAAACCCAAAACCAAGGTCAAGTGGGTTCTCCGAGCCTGCTAGAATTTCAAATTGATGGATTTCACACATGGGTTTGAGATGAACCCAACAGTGGATTACAGTGTGGCCTCTGGAAGGTTAACTCCAATGAATCCCACAGTGGAGTCTCATAAAAAATAATGCTTAACAGAAGTGAAAGCTGGCCTCCCAGCCTCTCTGACCTCAGACACCAGCTCTGAGAAAATCTGCAGTCTGCACGAGGATCTGCAGTCCACAGGTGTGTGGCTGGCTGAGTTGGGCCAACACGGTTGCGTGGCTGTCATATCACAGCGATCTGTCTTCTACAGAAAACCCACTCATGCAGTACAAACTTCTGTTTAGTACAAAGGCTGGCTGGACAACAATAGTTCTTTTTTTTTTTTTTTATGAGTGGTATTTTGGTTGTTAGCAACATGATTCCTCAGTAACCACAAATATTCCAGGAATGTCTGGGCTCCTCTACCATGGCCCACCAAATCCTGACTGACTCCTGCCATCATTTTTCTATGATTTGCATTCGAGGTGCTCTCTATGAATGGCTTGAGGCTGAATATTTAAAAAACACCATTCCTTGCAAACAAAATGATCATAAAATGAGCAAGGACAGGAGGAGGAACTAAGCTTTATTTTTGGCTAAGAACTTTAAAAAAAAAAGGAACAGGAGAACAGGGACATTGTCTAAGTCCCAATTTAGAAAAAGCAGTTTCTGATAGCTCACCTTGGCAACTTCCTAAAGCTACTGCTTATTTATTTCAATTTGCAGAAATTATTGAGGCAATCACAACAAAGATAGAAATGTTGTTGTTTTGCAGAAATTTCAGGGAGAAAGAATGGAAGAATTATTTTGTAAAGGTGGTGAGTAAACTGCAAATGGAAGAGATTAATGTATTTAATCTCCACAGGTCCTAGTATTGTAGACATTTATGGACGAAGAACCCAGGTCCCCAGAAACAGAGTGACTTGACTAACAACTAATCTAGATTTGCACCCCCGTGCCCTGGCTGCAGAATTCTCACTCTGAACCAATAAGCTCTACTGTTTTCCTAAATTGCTTTTTATAAACCAGAGCAGGAAACAATCACTTGCCAAGCTGTTGTATCCTACTGAAGTAAAACAAAGAGATTAACCTCATACTTGAAGAAAAGGCAGGCCATTTTGTCCCTATCTTAAGAAGAGGAAATTAATTTACTTCACAGAAACTGTTTCTTTAGACCGGAAGTCTACATGAAGCCCTAATTTGGGACATATTAGGAAAGTATGTTCGTATTTTTATTGTCACTTCTGAGTTACTCTGTGAAAACAGCGGGAAGAAACACTTTCCTGACTCGACCAAAAGGATTCAACACTATGCCAAGTTGATCAGCAAGTACTGGTGGACGAGAATCCCAGTGGAGAGGAAAGGACCGTTCTTCGGTCCAGGACACGCCCCTGACCCGTGAGCTCAGGGTCCCACACGTGCTATCAGTAACCACACTGCCAGCCCCATGCACTCCACGACTTAGAACTTCAGTCTTTCGTTCTTTCTTTTTTTTTATTACCGGGGATCAACCTCAGGACCTTGAGCTTTCGAGGCAGGCACCGGAACCACTGAGCTAAATCCCGGCCCACTTCAGTCTTTCTTTCATGAGCCATGCTGGCTTTGTAATTTGAAAAAATAAATAAATAAAAGGAAACATCCCCAAAATACAAGGCAAGGAAAGATTTTTATTTTAATTAAAATGCTTTCATTGAAAATGTTACTTAAACAGCTTTAATTAACAACTTGATTTTAATGACCGGATTTGAGGGGCACTGTCCTTCAGCAGTATACACATTTGAAAATGAGAACTGGGCATGTTTTAGATTCCATGCCTATGATGGCTTAGAGCCAAATAAAGTAAAAAAATTATTTTTTAAGGACCCCCATTTTCATGACAACAGTGTTATCGTGTTCGCTAGCAGAAACAGTCCAGGTGAGGCTACATAACTTGCCACCAAGGAAAGAGGGAAAAAGGGCATTCTTCGAAGACCCCCCTACCAAATGCATTCGGTGTGGCACAGACTCTGACCACTTGTGTGTTACAGATAAGGAAGGGGGTATGGGAAGAATCGGGATCGGAACCCAGTTCCTTCAGACTCCAAAGCCCACGCTCTTGACACTGTCACTTGGTGTTTCCTGCAAACCACGCACCTCTGAGACACCCATGAGATGCTGGATGACACAATCGAGGTGCCAATGTGAGCCTGAGCTCCCCTGCCACTGCCTTCTGCCCCAAAGAAATGATTAGAAATGTGCCCACATACCAGCGAGCCATATTAGAAAGGAAAGGAGGAAGAGAGACCTAAGAGGACCAGAAGCCATGGCGCCCGGCATGGAGGAGGCTTGAAGGGGCACTCCGGGCTGCTGCAGTGTACACAAGAAGCATGAGGGCTCAAGGCTGCCAGAAGCAGGGGTTTGGGGAGGGTTAACCCTGGTGGGCAGCTCCTCCAAGTCACCTCCCCCAGCCCGCTAGGCAGCAACACACGGGCTACAAAGGAAATGTGGTGGTCAAGACCGGGAAGGCACGAGGAGGCCCCCACCGAGAAGCATGCCCAGGGTGCATCCCACAGTGCAGTCTCCTGGCCCTCCTCCCTGCAGGCTGCAGTAACTGATGCTGGGTTCCTGGAGAGACAGGGAATCCCAAGCACAAAGACCAAAATACAAGCAGGCATAGGAGCCACAAACCTCTGAGGAATGTCAATACCACAAAGAAAAAGAATCCAACTCCACCAGTGCTGCCAGCATGCAGGGCGGGTAACAGATCCGCAGGAAGAGAATCACCCTACCTCCAGCCCACCCCAACACACACAGAAAGTAAGGCCAGTTCCTTCTGACTCCAAAGCCAAGGACGCAAGCTTAGTGGAAGCCTGACAGAAGATAGACCATATCTCACAGCTGCCATCCTTGCACCTCAGGGCTCCCAAGGAGATGTGAGCTGTCGCTAATGACAACGCAAGGCAGGGTCCTGCTACATCTAAGATCCTGCATTTGTGGCTGTACCTTACATTACTACCGGGTTGGGGGCAGGGGGCAGGGGTTACACAAATAAACCAGTCTGAGATGAGGGAGCCTTGGGCTCTGCTGATTCAAGACAAAACTTGCTTCCAGTATGTGTCTTCCTCACCCTGGAGGAGAAGCCTGAGTTAGTGCCTTTACTTCCCTAAGTGGCATCCAGGGCTTTAGCTTTCCAGCATCTCAGGGACCCATTTCTACCCAGAGCTAATGTTACTAAAGCAAGAACAACTCAGAATAAATATTATTGGCCTGCTGAAGAGACATAAGAGGAGGTGGAGTTCACAAGCAAGAATCAACTTAAAATCTCAGAAACTCAAACTAGAAGAGTTGAGCCATAAAACATGGCAGATGGGCTGCAGAGCGGAACGGACAGCCGGAAGGACAAATTAGTGATGGGGAAGACCAAGTGAGTGCCTCCCACAAACACTTTCCTACAGATTCTTTCTCTCGGCTGCTCCAGTTACACAAGGTCCCCAAGTCAGAGGTCTGTGGGAGGCGGGAGGTGGATGGAAATAGCAGGAATGAAGGGAAGGGCTGCTCACTGCTGGGGCTTCGCAGAATCAGAATGGCACTAAGTTTCCAGGCAGGAGCCATAGCAATGGGAACGCATCCTTCAAAGGTACAAATACACCCCCATGAGTCAACAATGATAGGACAAAATGTGCAGGAAGCAAGTGATTCAAAAGTGATGGGAAAATTCACCTGACGGGAAATCTACAGAGGCATCTCAGTGGTTTGTGGGGTGCAGCACATATTTACATAGAGAAATGGTAATTACCTGAAGAACTAACTCCAGAAACAGGACAGGAAGCCCTTCTGGGACCTGACACTAGGGCAGGGCCTGGTTGCTTGCTCTTCTACCATTATAGCTCTGTGTTCCACTGACTTCTTTGACCAGGGTTAGGCATTGATGATTTTTAATGTGCTTACTCTGGGACCCTACAATTCTGCTGCGGCATATTCAGTGGTATTCGATCCTTATAGCAAGCAGAATGGAGGAAGTCTATACAGGCACTGTACTAAGGGATTGGTACAATAACATGGGTTGCATTCTCTTTATCAAATGCGGGGCACATGGAGCGAGCTCTGAGACACCACTCAGTGATAGGCCTGGGGTACAGTTCAGGGGTAAGGCACTTGTCAGGCATACAGGAAGCCCTGGTTAGTGCCGCAAAAAACAGAGCGAATGTGCAGTTGAATAACTCACAATAAACTCAGAAACACAAAAGGAATTGTGCATGTGTGCATGTGAGTGTGAGTGCGCGTGTGCTTGTGCTTAGGGAGAAGTCAGAACACACATCCAGCTCACAATAAGCAGCCACATGCAGGATGGGAAAGGGCCAATGAGAACTCTGGGTTTTCAGTGTCATTTCACCCCATGATGGGAATGTAGGGCATTACAAGTAATTTTTTTCTTATACTTTCTGGAGAAGTGGGGCCCAGGAGAATGCTCCTTGCCTGCTGTCAGGCAGGGGGCCTTTCTTTGCCTTATTGCCTTATCTTTGAACTGATGTTTGCACAGGGATGGGGCACTGCCCATTGGAGCCCTCTGAGCCTGGCAGCCGGGGCACAGACAGGAGGCCCAAGGGGCCCCACCACAGCCTTCCCCACTCCGCTCCATGAGCCGAGCCAGACCTGATCCTCCACCTCTAACACCCACAGCCCAGAGCCACCCTGGGCCATGCACTTGTTCCTGAGTGCTCACACCACTATCTTGAGTCCAAAATGAGCTACTATAGCAACTTTGGTGTCGTTCTTGCCACTCTGAATTCAAATTCCAACCTCAAATTTGCATCACTATATTTAATCAAAATAATAGACTCTTAAATATCTCCATGTCCCTTAAAAGCTCAAAGTGCCACAGAAATTAAGTTTTCTTTTCTTTGATTCTCCTGAAACAAACAGATAGATGATTTTTGTTTGTTTGAGACACAGTCTCTCTATGTTGTCCAGGTTGGCCTTGAGCTAATGGGCTCAAGCCATCCTCCTGCCTCAGCCTCCTGCTTAGCTGGGACCACAGATGTGTGCCACTGCACCTGGCTCTGGGTGGGAGATGTTAAACCAACACTTGGCAACATTCCCATGGTTGGCATATGATGGACGGGCTAAGAAGAAAAGTTGCTAGGCGAAGCCATAGCAAGAATTGCAAAGTGAAATACAGTACTAAAAAATTCTTTACAGTTGAAAATATAATTTCTGACTAATGTGTGATTCCTTCCACAACATCAAGGTTATGAGCTCAGGAAGGATCTTATCATTTCAGATGCACGCTTCTGGTTTTTGGTTTTTCTTTTCTTCTGCCTGACAGATGCCACCCACAGGACAGGTAAGTGGGAGCTGGACAAACTGAACATAAGCTTAGCTGTGATGGTTGCGGTTGCAGAATTAGGTTTACAATGAACACAGCTGCTCCCCAGCTTAAGAGGCGGATATGTTCTGTCAAACCCATCCTAAACTGAAAACACTGCTACTTTGAAAATACATTTAACACACTTCATCTACTGCACAGCACAGGATATGCAGCTCTACACAGCAGAGCACTGGCTGTGTCCCTCCCGGTCACACAGCTGACTGGGAGCCGAGACAGCAGTCCCTGCCCAGCACTGCAAGACAGGACAGGACCACAAATCGTCACCCAGGGACACAAGATCAAAACTCAAAATCTGAACTACAGTCTACTAAACGACGAAACTTCATATTGCCATAAAGTGCAACACTATCTCACAGCATCTTGAGTGGAGAACCACCTGTACTGAGAGTCCCTTGCTTCCTTCCATTCATCAGGGTTCCCCAAAATGGATGTGAAATTTGTACACTAGAGTTTAGGTTTACATGTCATGGGGGGGACAGGTCTATTCCCAGAGGACTAAAGAATTTCTAATGAACCTCCAATTATGGCTCCTTCAAGGTCTGACCCATGTGGACCAGGAATCCAGATGAGGACAGGGAACGAAAGTCCTTGTCCCTCTGTGTAGTGACCTGGGCATGTCCATGCAGGTACCTCCCGGCTCACAGGCCACTGGGCTCTGCATGGGCCAGGGAAGATGGATAAATGCAGGCCAAGCAAACTGGCCGCCTCCCAGCAAGTGCAGAGGCCACGAGCAGTGGCTGTCCTGCCACCCCACATGAGGGAGCAAGTATGGAGCACAGTTCGGAGGGCGGAGGCTTGGAGTGAGCCACACCTTCAGACTCTGGCCACCTGCCCAGGTGGGTGAGTGGAGGTGTCCCCGAGAGACTGCTACACAGGCTGGAGGAGGAGGGGGAGGTGCTGCTTTTAGTTACTCCAAGAAAGGAGTCAAGGGACTCCAACGGACTCACTGGGTGAAGCTAGATGCAATGAGAACAAGACACACAGCCACAGCAAAAACCTCCTAACACAAAGGGTGGCGGCATCTGGTAGGCAGTCAGCTCCCTGCTGTGAGAAGCAAGTACTATATATTCTGGACACATAAGTGAAGATCTAAGCCTCAGGTTAATTCTCAGAGCCCGTGTGACTGGGCTCTGCTTATGGATGGGAAGCACAGCTGGTTACCTGTCACCTTCATGGATGGATGTCCTCAGCCCTTTCTCCCATACACCAGGCCACCGCTCAGCTACTCTCTCCTTGGGCTCACATAGTAAGGGACTCAAGATGCTGGCTCTGCTCCCCAGAGAGGCCCTGTGTGTAACCTGAGGCCAGGCTGAGGCAGGTACTCATCCACCATGGTCTCCTGCCTGGAAAAGCCCTATGCTGCCAGCCCCCCATGGCCCAGCAGGTGTAAGCAGGACACTGACACAAGGAGCATTTTAAAGATGTGCACTTCCTCCTTGGTGCAGATCTGTCCCTTGTAGAATTTCTGACAGTGGCTCAGCAAGAGGGCAGGCTACCACCCAAGGACACTTGCTGCTTCTGTCTCTGGAAGGCAAGAAAAATCCCCACTGGAGCAAACCACTTGGCTCTTATATTACAAAGTCAGATTTTTAATACAGATTTGAAAAAGCCAAAGGAAAACAACAACAACGAAGACAGTGCAAATAGTTATGTTATGACCTGGGATTTGAAGACCCTCTGGAACTTTCCTGCTCTTCCTTTGGTCCATGCTGGCTCTGGCAGTGGACAGTGCTCTGACAGGCAGGCAGGTGGGCTAGGCTTTCAGGGCTGAAGCTAGGAGCTGTCACATGGAGCAGGGACCTTGAGCTGCCTCTGAGTGGAGTCCATCCAGCACCACACCTTCCACCATCCAGGAGAGTATCTGCCTGAATTATCGGAAAGTTTCTTTACTCTGACTTTCCTAGGTGCCCGCTCAGCTGGCGGAACAGGTTTGTCCGCTGTGGCTGGTGTCAGACTTCAGGAAGGAATGTCTAATGATGGGTTTGTCCAGGGAGATCTCCCAGCAGTCCTGGCCTGGTGCTAACTCGCCAACCCTCTTCCTGGCAGGGGCACATTCAACTCCCATCAGAGCCCCCTCCACATTCCTCCTGCACTGCAGGGAGCTCGCTGCTGATGGTGCTCAGAGATTAAGGAGGTGACACATCTTCCTGCGACACAACTGTGCTGCACAGACACACAGTCGGGACACGGCAGTGGGGACACACAGTGGGGACACAGCAGCCATGCCCAGAGCAGCTGGCATAGTGCCACATTCATTCTGTTGTTGCTGTTTTTGTGAGACAGGGGTCTTGCTATGTTGCCCAGGCCGGTCCTAAACTCCTGGGCACAAGTGATCCTGCTGACTCAGTCTCCCAAGTTACTGGGATTACTACTACACCCTTCAGTCCTGGGCTTTGAACCGTTCTAAAAACACTTGAGGTGAGGTTATGCAAGTGGAAACAGGTAGGGGTGTGTGTGTACAAAACACATCTACTACATACATAAAAAAATATAAAATGTCATTATGGAAAAATGGTAAAATACATTTCATTAAAGTTTAAGTCTTTTTCTAAACCACTCTTCCAAGAACACTAAGAACTGACATTTTAAAACATAGTACCTTCTAAGGACTTTTTTTCCGGTACCAGGAATTGAACTCAGGACCTTGCACTTGCCAGGCAGGTGTGACGTCACTGAGCCAAAATCCTGGCCTCCTAAGGAATTTTAAAAGACAGTTGCCCTTGAATGATTTCAGTGTCACTGGTTTTTCTTCTGGCAAGCAATTTTCCTTAGGCAGAGCTGTGAGTTAGGTCTGCAACCGTCCTTCCGGAGATGAGGGTGCTAAGAAGCCAGGCTCCCTCTGATCCTATGACGCTTGGGAAAGGTGAGAAGGAACAATCTGTCCCTGGAGACAGGAAGCCATTCTAGGGGGACACACTCAGATGGGGTACCCTCCAGAGGGGCCAGCTACAGGCAGCCTGATTCAAATACGCTCCTGACAGACACCCAGGGGAAAGAAGCCAGAGAAGCAGATTTGACCCTGGATGTGAGGACACAAGGGTATCAACCAGACCCTAATTCTGCAGCATCAGATTCCGTCTGCACCCGGAAAGAATGGCCACCATCAAGGAGTCCAATAACAAATGCTGGTGAGGCTGCAGCATTCCCACAGTGTTGGTGGGACTGGAAAGCAGTACTATGGAAAGTACTATGGAGGTCAGTGTGGAGATTCCTCAAACACTGAAAACTAGAAATTCCATTAGACCCAACTATTCCCCCTTCTAATCTTTCCGAAAGAGTTCAAGATATATTACAGTGCTACATGCATAACCATGTTTATAGCAGCACAATTCACAATAGCTAAACCTTAGAAGTGGCCTATATGTCCAGCAGCAGATAAACGGAAAAAGAAAATGTGGTATTTACACACGATGGAGTACTACTCTGCCATAAAGAGGGATAAACTTGAGTCATTTGTAGGAAAATGGATGCACCTTGAGACCATAATGTTAAATGAAATAAATCAGACACATAATCTTCAGTATTGCATGGTTTTTCTTATATGAGAAACCCAAAGTATGAATAAAGAATAAAATAATGGACAGATAACAGGATGTAGGGAGATAGATCTTTGGCAAATGGGAAGGGATCGAGATGGAGGGAGGGAGGGAAATGGGATGAAAAAAGGAATTCCAATGTGCTACACATGGACCAGCTCCACACAAGGAGGGTAAACTTAATGTACTGCAGACATGCACTAGCAAAAAATAAAACAACTTGCGACATTATTCTCACTGGAAATGCAATGCAAAACAACAAAAAATGGGACACGTGTTCTTTGTAGAAAACAAAGACTAGAGATAAGCAAAGCACAGAGTCTGTAACCCCAACTCAGATACATTTCCCTCTGAGAGTCGCCCATCCCCGGCTGTGGCCTTGGGGTATACATAAATAGCTCCAGATCACAGCGGTTCAACTTAGGATGTTTTGAGTTTACGGTGGTACAAAACAACCAATCTGTTTTATGTGTTCTGTATAATACTCAACATCTTATATGAGATATTCAACCTATTATAAAATAGTCTTTGTGCTAAACGATTTTGCCCAGCTGTGGCTATGGTAAGTGTTCTGGGCATGTTAAAGGCAGGATGGACGAAACCAGGGTGTTTGGGAGGTCAGGTGTATTAAGTGTATCTGAGCTTATAATGTTTTCAATTTATGACAGGCTTATGGAGACATAACCTCATCATACTTGAGAAGCATCTGTGAAGATGAAATCTAATGTGTGATGTTTCCAAAGTAGGCTCTGCAGGGGGTGTGTTATAGGGTTCAACCCTTGGAATTAACAAATTCTGTTAGTTCGTCAGCTCCAGGTGTGGGGCTCCAGGCTCAACTCTGCCGTTATCATCTTTGAGACCATTAAACTGACAGGGTATGGGCATAAATTAGTAGCTTCTTTATGAAATTCCTTAAGAGGATTTGATTATTACTGTAATGCTTTAATATCTAATATAATGTCCTTCATGTTGAAGCACAGGACAGAATTTCCTGGTGAATTATAAGCCACTTTCCTCTCATCAGCTTCAACTCTGTGACAGTTTGTGCATTTGGTCCCTGCTAAAAACCCCCTCACACTCAGGGGTTCACAGGATACTGAGGGTACCAAGACCTAGGCCTTCTTGAACCCAAAATGAGCTCTCTCAAAACCACCTGTGGGCCCTCCTGAATCCCACAGGATGGCCCAGCAATTAAGAACGAGAATTTTAAGAGTCCAACAGGGTTCAGATGGTTGTTCTACGATTTATTGAGTTGCTGAAAGTTTCTAGACTTCTCTCTCAAGCTCCTTAGGATTATATCAGGGATAAAAGTACCATTTTCACAGTTATAAGGATTAAATGAGATTATTTCATAAAGCTCTAAACTCAGAGTCTGCTACGCTCTAAGAGATTAACAAATATTAATTGTTAACAACAACATCAATGATAGTCTATTGGGGTTAAAAATGAGGCAGCTCTCATGGGGAAATCTCAAAATGTTCAAACTCAGTGTGACTTCTGAAGTTCTAGTTTATGGAAATAACCTGGAAACCATGTACAAAAAGAAAGGAATGGAATGCTTTTGGAAAGAATGAACAGACAGGAGCAACCCAAATGTTCAAAGGAAAATAAAGATCAGGTCAAGAATTTTATATTGTGCTGCCATATAAAATGATGTTTTCACTTAATCAGAGGAAGTAAGTGGTAACTTAGGTCATTGATAAAAAGTTAGGAAAGCACATACAAAACTGTACCTACCTTCTAAGTACAGTGAAATTAAAACAAAGTGTTTTAATCATAGAAAAAGAAACTAGAAGAGAATATGCCAGCTGTGCTTGTGTTTGGAGTAGAGGGACTCTAGGTGATGTTTTACAACTTCCTTTTTTCTTTTTTCAATTTTGCTCTAATAAAGAGGTATTAATTTTAAAATGCTAAAACAAAACCAAATACCTATTTTTTAAAAAGTCCAACATGATGTAAGACCCCATTTCTTAAGATCTTTGAGTCCACAATAAATTTTGTACATGGCCCTTTAATATTTAGAATTTAAGTGCAAATTACCCGAAAAAAAAAAGAATTTAAATGCAAATCCCAAGATATATTTTATGATGAGAAAACACAAATAACTGCCATTTTATTTCCTTTGCTTGAAGATACCCTGTTCTTATGTAGCCTAAACTCTCCGCAGGACAAGCATGGGAGCCAGAGCCCCCTGGCCAGCCCCGTCCTTACCACTTTGGGTCTCCATGGTGCGTTCTGGACTCAAAGTTGATCCCTCTGGGCCCACACACCAGTACATGCTGGGTGGACTCTGCGACATGCCAGCCATCAACCCTTAAGGCAGCTGATCTCCAAGCAGGTCCTGCTGTTGTCACCACTGCCCGGGGGGTGGGTTAGAGCCTGGAGGCACAGTCATGGTTGACCAGAAACCTTTTTCATTCCTGTGGTGAAGAACAGCATAACATCAGAAGGACTTTTTAACTCAAGTCCTTTCTTGCAATCCCTGCAAATATTTACTATTTATATTGGTTCACCGATACTCTGCTTTCTTTCCCAATATTTTTCTTCCTGAGCCACCTATCTGGCCAAACCCACCAGGCGCAGGCAGTGAAAGGGCCAAGCTTCCCCCATCTCACTGTCACTGGACTTGGAAATTGTCTCCTTAAGAAGAAATTTAAGCAATGCCAAAATATGTAGCAGCAAAGGGCGCAGTCACTGTTCAGTCATCAAATATCCACTGTCCCTTACAACACAGCCAGGTCCTGTTCGAGACTCAGGACAGCAACACAGCTAACTAAGGGTTCTGCCCTGAGGGAACCATACTCCAGGTGGGATGGGCAGACACAGTGACAGCTGGTCACAGTACAAGGCCTTCCCTTGGCCCAGGACAGACTCATGTAGACGCCCAGCGACGAGATTCCCAAGCAGCGGTCAGGCAAGGATGGGGAAGGGAAGGTGTCTGGAAAGAACTGCTACTGGCTGTGAACACAACTTAGCTTGGACTTTGGAGGCAAGCAGAAATGGACCCCGTGAATTCTGCCTCTCTCGCAGAGGACATATGGCCATGCCTAGAGACCTATTTTTGGTTGGCACACTTAGCAGGGGGAGGAGATGCTACAGTCATGTAACGTGTAGAGATCAGAATGTTGCTAAATATCCTACAATGCACAGGACAGCCATTGGCAACAAAGAATTATCTGGCCTCAAATAATCCAAGGTGGGGAAACCAAGTTGGTTTAAGACTAATCTCTTAAAGCTAACAAGACTGTGACAGATGACTGAGACCAAGCACTGTTCTTCCGTGCTGGGCTCCCACTGGGCTTGGAGGTCTGCCCAGCATGATTCCCCATCCTGCTTTAAAGTTGATTAGAAGACCAGAAATGTCCTAGCTCAGACTTGGCATGAGGACGACTCCATGACAGGAAGGTATTACACCCTGTGAAATGTGTGTAGACTGTCCTAGACATAAAGTACATGGTCAGGGACACTGAGCCAGACAATTCCAAAATAGTGCAGCCATAATAATAATGGAGAGTGATGATAAGGATAATAAATCAGGGTTATATAAATAATGCCAATATGTAAAGGTAAAAGCACAGTGTGGATGTCAAGGTGTGGATTGCCTCTGATATTCCCCAGTGTGCCCTCCATCTGAAACTTGGGTGTCTCAGTTTTCTCTCTGTTAAAAATAGACACCTACCCCATCCCTGGCGACTTTGCAGGGCTGCTGTGAATTCACTCAGGCAGAGCTTTTGCAGCCAGTTGCCTTTTTACAATAGGGCTGGTGTGGTTATTATCTGCAATCACAATGCTGGGGCATGGGAGGCTGGAGGGGAGGCGCTGTCTCCCCAGTCAGGGTGCCCGAGCCAGCTACAGAACCAGTCTGCAAGCACTCAGAGCTTCTCATCTAAAAGCCTGGAAATCAGGCACCTTGCCCAGTGGGCTGGTTTCTTCCAAGCAGAGGAAGGTGGGCTGAGGACAGCCTGCACCTTTCTGAACCAATAAAGGAAACAGTCCAGAGAAACACCAAGTTTGAAGCTGGGAAGTCTGAAAAGTCCAAGGAGGAAAAGAGAAATGATCCATCTGCACAAAATTCAGAAGATGATTAAAGCCTCGTAAATTGCAAAATCCAGTTCCGAAAATCAAGTTGAGAACTAGGTTAGGGAGAACCAGGAGACAGACTCTGTTTTAAAATCCAGGCTCCAAATTGCACACTAACGTTTAGAAACTGAGAAGAGCAACTGCCACCTGCTTTCACACACCTCTCTGAACAGCTGCTAAACACACCTCAGTTTTCAAGATCCCAGCAGCCGACATTCCTTCTCAGAACTAAAGAGTCTTGCGATATAATGTTTTTGAGTTACAAAAAATAATCTTAAAAAATATTTTAGGTGAATCCTTACCCAGTGCACTTGGTTCCCCTTTCGGTTTCCTTTTGTAGATCGGTCTGCTAGTGGAGGGTTTTGCCGCTGGAGCAGGTTTAAAATTATAATTGGTATTTTAGCTTACACCCGGAGGTAGAAGCTTTCAGAGGAGGTAATTCAAGTTTTGCTGGGTCTTGGCCCTCAAAAAGGTCTTTGCTTTCTCTGGCCTCTTTTGGGTTCAGACCAGTACAACCAATCATGGCTGTAAGATCTAAGTTTTCTATTCATTCTGCAACCTGAAGAGGTTTTCTGCAGTAATGATTACTTTAGTAATTTTTTTAAAGTTACGAATTTCCTTTTGCCAACTCTTTACAGCGCACATTAATGAACAAACTTAAATGCTTAATGAAAAAGACAACAAGGAACCAGACATTCCTTCGGTAAATGTTTTTACTGAACCCTATGGAGGAGGAGCACACTTCATGAGTTTATGAAACTGGAGAGAGGGACAGACAGTAAAATAAGTAATTGCCCTAAAATCTTTTTTCAGGAAGTTTGAGAAGGACTGTCAGTCAATACAAAAGGGGAAGCAAGTTAGAAATGCCCTTATCACCTAGCTCCTTTTTGAATCAAAAGCCTGGATGAGCTGGTTGGCCTGTGGCTGTAGACATCCCTTGGCACTGTTAGCTCCCTGACTATCCTGGCTTGCTTACCGATGTATTTAACAGGTTTGCAGATGCCAGAATATCAGAGCTGCAAGGCAGAGAACTAGACTGCTATCAATCCCAGGTGAGCACAGAAAGGCTGGGCAATGGGAGGGCTGCATGGGACTCAGGCCACACAGGGTCAGGGCTATGTAGTCACCACCCAGTTACTGAATCTACCCCTATGCACAGGGCACCTCTGGTTATGTTCAGGAGCACAGACACTGGCCCCAGGGAGCAAGACACTGACCCCAGTGGAGACAGGGGTAACTAAGCAGAAAAAGAAGGAACACATGGACAGTGGAACTGCTAGAAGGCTGCAGAGTGAGGGATGTGAGAGAGAAGGCACACTGAGGGACGGTGGCCAGGGAAGGTCTGTGAAGACCACGTGCAGAGATGTGGGCCAGAGATACAGAGGCCTGAGCTGCAGAGTGAGCTTGGCCGAGGTGGATGGGCGCCAACGGCCTGATGATCCTGATGATCAGAGATGGCAGCAGCCAGGGCTCCTGAGGGTGGGAAAGGAAGGCACTCCCCTGAGTTTCATGCCAATAGCAAGGAGAAGAGTCCCATGAAGAGGACTGACAGGGCTGTTTACCTGTTTGAAGATCTATGTCTATATCTGCTGTATCGCCCTGGCTGGCAGACCGAGGATGGAGGGAGGGGACTGTAATACTGCAGGAAAACGGGGGACTAAGGCAATCGCGTGAGGAAGAAGTGGACACATTTTGGGGTAGTCCCAACAAGACTTGGAAACACACTGAATCCAGGGATGAGGGACTAGGACGAGGATAACATCTAGATCTGTCATCCCAGCAGCTGTGTCGACTACCAGCCCACTTTCTGAGATGTGGAAGCCTGGAGGAGGGAAAAGTTGGGGCATGAACCCTCCTTTAGGGACAAACTAGGTGTTGGTATGTTATTATCTTTCTCTTTTTCCTTCTGAAACATGTGCAAAGATAACGAAAACCAAATTATAAAAGGCATCTCATGTTAAGGTTTTCCAAAACTGTGCATACTGCAGTTGTCCCTCGTATCCGAGTACTTTGCTATCGTGTGAGTAACAAACTCTACTAAAAATGATGTATCTCGTGAGGAGGTTTGCTAAGAACATAACTGCCTGTCCCTGTTTCTCGTGTTTGTAAGAGAAATACTTCATGGCCTCAAAGTATGAAGGGGCAGGTTAGCTAGCCCTAGCACTAACTTTCCATCCACCTTCAGCCTTCCCAGGCTCCCCGATTCCCTGCCACAGAAGGTAAAGCAACAGCCATGGCAGTTTTTATCCCAGACATTAGGAGGGAGGAGGTCTCCAGGCCACCTCCTGGCCCAGAGAGACTCCAGAGCAAGGCCTCCCCAACCCACAGACGCAGACACACACACACTCACACTTGCTCACACTACCCAGCCTCCAGGTTAAAAGACAGATTTTCTCCAAAGAAACCTGTAGCCGTCCCGGCTGGAGCTTCCTACTTCGTTTCCAGCCCCGGCTCCTCCACTCCAGCCCTCCAACCCAGCCCCGTCTCGCGCGGGATTTCCAGGTTCCCGGTCTGGGGCCCGCACACTCCCCAACTCGCAAGTCCGGCGGCGGGAGGAAGCAGGCGCCCCGCGCGCAGTGCCCCGCCGTCCCCAGGCCCAGGCCACCCCGGCCCGAGCACGCGGCCGCCCGGGCTGCGGGGCGCGGGTCCCGGCC